>CAWUFW010003017.1:1237500-1961383 GCA_963921515.1 Calotriton arnoldi
TACCGGCTTCGGCCAGGACGGACAGACCTCTTTCTCCATCCTTAGAACCTCATTTGCTTTTTGAGGCCGGACCCCCCTGTGGATCACAAGAACACAGTAGCTCTTGGTTCCCACTTCCTGTTTTTCTCTCACCCGTGGGGGTACGCTTGCCAGGATGGATTGGCCGCATACCTGACTGGGTGAAATCCCCCTGCGCTGCCCAAGACTGCTCATGCCTGCCCAGCTCGAAATCCCTCCGTGTAGTAAGGCGGATCTCCAATCCTGATCTACTAACTCTACCTAACTGCGACTACATCACCACAAAAATCCACTAACCAGTGGGGTCACCTTCTCCTTCTACCTTCCCATTCCGGAGCCTTGACATCCCAACCCCTTAGTATAATGTGGAAACAACATGTTGCCAAATCTTTGGCAGCACCTGGAGCTATTGACACACCGCATTAACAAGTGGGAAATATCCCCCTTAATATGACCTCTGTGCCAGTGGACCCTACGAGGGTACTATCACCCCCATCCCAAAAACTTGACAAGATACTTCATACCATGGCAGACACCAGGATGGCACTAGAGAATGAAGTGGATGCTTTGGCCATAGATCTCTATCCATTGCGCAATGATCAATGCAAACTGGCAGAAGGGGTGAAGAATGAAACACACCTAAATGACTTACATCCTCAGACAAATTACCTCCATAGGCAGACTGCAGTACTAAAAAATAAATTACAGAGCCTCAAGGGAAGTGCGGAGGACGCAGAGGGGTGCTTTCGCCAAAATAACATCCGCATTATTGGCTTACCAGAAACAACAAAGAGGCAAAGCCCAACTTCATTAATTGAAGATTGGCTCTCAAAACGTGTCGTGCCTATTGGCCTCTCCCTCTACTTCACAGTGGAACACACCCACCGGGAGCCATCACTTTGCCACTCCTACACATTGAGGCACCACCAAGGCCAATTGTGCCAAAGATCCGGAATTTTCTTGACAGCGACACACTCGGGGGTTCTTGAGTTTCTCACACACGTTTGTGGCTCCTCGAGCTGGTAAAGTTCTTTGGACTGTTGGTATTTGGGGGGAGGAGTAGTGCGAAGGTCCTGACACTGATCCTCTGTCACCGTGCAAATCTGCAGGGGTCCCCACAGCGGCCTTTCTCCTCTGGTGATGATGCTGACGGAGTCACACTTCTTCCTTGGTCTTGGTGACCCCGTCTTGGCCCACTAAGTATGACAATCTGTCCACGGCTGCCCCTTATGGCATATTGGGTTGCTGGTCCCTCACTGCACACGGGCAATGATCCGTTTAGCACAGCGATCATCACAACTCACTTCACGGTGGCCCCTCCTGGCATATGGGGCCACCAACTTTTTCCTACACATGGGCAACAATCCAGTTGGTGCAGCAGCTGTCTCCTCACACCTCACTAAGGGAGTCCACTTAACAAGATTCCCTACTGGGCCTCGCTCCGTCCAATGCCCTCCTCTTCCTCACAGGGCACACTGGTGCTCCAGGGCAGGTTGATATCCCCTCACATAACTGTGAGACTAGCAGGCCTCGGCCCCCAGTCGTGACACAGGCAGAACTCATGCAGTGCTTCTACTCCTCACATAGCCCAACTGGCTGCTTGACAGTTGACAGGTTTTGGGGTCTGAGGCTCCCCTACTTATAGTCCGTTTCCAGACACCAAGTACGATATACATTTTGAGCCTTTGAAGTTTATGTTGGGGGTCTTCTTCCTTGCCCACTCCTCTGCCTTTTCTTCCTCTTGAAAGCAGTCTTTCTCAGCAGGAGCGACTCCGAGGCTGATATCCCCTCAACACAGGCCATAGGAGTGACTGTACTTCACACTTGGATGTCAGCCACAGTGATATGTGTATCAAAATGTTATCCCAGGGCAACGGCCCTACTATTTATGATTCTCTTATCAGCCCCATCTCCTTCCTGAGATGTGCCCAGGCCTTTTCCTGGTAACCTCTCTCTGAATCACAGAGCACCCTTTGAAATGTACTGGGGGAGCCTGGCTCTCCCTTCTCTGGTGTGTCCCACCCAGCTTACAGGAATACAGCAATCCACAGATCGCTCTGGGGGATTCCTCTACCGCCTCTCCTTATTTTTCCTCTCTTCTCCCAAAATGGAACCCAGAGTCAGCCATGAACTGTACCATTAACAGCCACACATACACCCAGCACATCTACACAGCATACACTCACTGCACTACATGATTTATGTATTGTATCATCCACAGGCCCACATACACCCAACACATCCATATAACACA
Source organism: Calotriton arnoldi (assembly GCA_963921515.1). Taxonomy (NCBI): domain Eukaryota; kingdom Metazoa; phylum Chordata; class Amphibia; order Caudata; family Salamandridae; genus Calotriton; species Calotriton arnoldi. The sequence continues at coordinate 1,239,773 of CAWUFW010003017.1, forward strand.
TACTGTGCAGCACTGCATTGTCCCTGTATTGTACCATTCACAGGCACATAAACATACAACACATGTACATCACACATGCTGCTTAGCACTATACACAATACTGATGTAGGCCAATGGTGAGTTAAGCACACAGCAGCAGAACTTTAAATGAGTGAGCCTGTAGGCCTCACAGTACTTACACAGGCAAAAAGGACCTGTTTATTCCTACTAAACACTACACTGTATGCTGCCAGCACCACACTTGCGCTGCTTATCTGTGGAAGAGGTGTGGCGCAGCGGCCAGGGTGCCTGACTCCGGACCACGGGGTTCACGGTTCAATCCCCGGCGGCACCATGTGACTCTGGGCAATAGCTCGCTTAATCTTCCTGACGGCCCCCAGCGCCTGGACACTTCTCCGGAGGTAGCTGTGCGCTTTACAAATGCTGGTATTTCATTTTCATTTCATTTTCATCTCATGGTAAAGGCAGTAGGCTTCCACAACTATAAAGGTAGCGCTATTGGTGCTCCTCCCTATCCAACAAGACTTTAATCCATGAGATAGGCATATGTCATGCTGCACACACATGATATGTTTGCCTATGACAACAAAATCAGTATTTGAGATCCAGACAGCAGTAGAGTCGGGCACCCAAGGCAGGGGTGCACGTCCATTGCTGTGCGGAGGCCTTTCCTGTCCCAACAGTTGGGATGCAGCAAAGTTCACCATCAGCTGTTGGCTGGATACCATAGACTCCCTAGACAGAGCCATGGCCTCTACCGTGGCAGTGCATTGCCACTCCTAGTTGTGGTCTGCTGGGTTCTTGGAGAATGTCCAGGCGTCCCTGATTGACATGCCTTTCGATGGCCCTCACGTATTTTGCGACAAAGCTGACTCAGCGCTCAAGTGCTTTCGGGAGAGCGATTCACTGCCAGATCTCTCGGGTTTTCCCTATCTGCCCAGTCCCAACAGTAGTCTTTTCGCCCGTACCGCGGCTGTGGCTGGGCACATATGGGCATTCCCAATAACAACCGTACCAAGTACAGCCACAGAATCAGCCCTTTTGTGGGCGGGGTCAGAGATCCTAAAGAGGACATGTGAGTCAGACCCAGCAGGCTGTCCAGTCCTTATTCCCTCCAGCGGCCCCCGCATGTAAGCCTCTTTAGTGCAGCCTGTGTTCAGCACAGCCATCCCATTGGCAGCAGGATCAGGCACCACTTTCCCCAGTGGTCTGCGATAACCTCTAACAAGTGGGTGCTTCAGATTGTGTGAAAGGGGTACGCCCTTCCGTTTGTGGAAACCCCTCTGCCTTTCCCACCTTCCCAAGAACGGCTGTTGGAGAACCATCTATCCTTGCTCCACCCGGAAGTACAGGCTCTTCTGACCAAAGGGTGCCCGCATCCGAAGTAGGGGGTGGTTCTTATTCCTACTAATTTCTGGTGCCCAAAAAGGATGGAGGTCTCCACCTTATATTTGGTCCTCACCCTCCCAACTACTTTCTGAAAAAAGAAAAATTTAGGATGCTTACATTTGCTCCGGTTTAATCTGCGCTGAACCCTGGAGACTGGATGGGACCGCTGGACTTGCAGGGCGCATATTTCCACTGCCGTTCACGGTGGACCACAAACCTTTCCGGTTTGCTGTGCTCCATTTCAGTCTTACTAAAGAACCTCAGGTGTTTACGAAAGTGATGGTGGTGGTTGCAGGCCCGTCTGTGGAGGTCGGAGCTTCCACTCTTCACCTACCTCGACAACTGACTGTTGAAGAATTGCTTGCCCCAGGCAGTCATCGCCCACCTCCAGACTACAACACACTGCGTACATTTTTTGGGGTTTACTATCAACATGTGGAAGTCACACCTGACCCACTCTCAGACTCTCCCTTTCATCGGCTCTACTCTGAACAGAGTGCGATTCCACACCTATCCTCTGTAGCTATGAGTCCAACTTACACAGGCTATGATTCTGAAATTTCAGCCTCTAGCCTAGATTTCAGTCAGACTGACTTGAGGCTGGTTGGTCCTGTGGCCTCCTGCATCCTACTGGTGAAGCATGCTTGATAACACCTGCAGGCTTTGGAGCAGGACCTGAAATCCCAGTGGCTGCAGCTTCAGGGATATCTCGCCGACCTGATCCAGATATCGGACGGGACTGCACAAGATCTGTAGTGGTGGCTTATTAACAGCGATTGGCGCAGCAGCAAACCCCTCTCCATTCCCCACCCGGAGCTGACAGCGGCGACTAATGTATCGCCTCTAGGTTGGGGCGGCCACCTGGGAAAAGGGGAGATCTGAGGCCTCTGGTCTCCGGCAGAGTTCCAGCTCCACATCAACCTTCTGGAGCTCAAGGCGGTTCATTTGGCATTGAAAGCCTTCCCTCCATCCATCAAAGGAAGGCTGGGTCAGGTGGTTACGGATAAGACCACTGCCATGGAGACGCATTTAGTCTTGAGTGGAATTTGAGATTCTTGTACTCCTTTTTACCAATACCACTCCTGCTCAGAGTTCTCAAGTAGATCTAGAAAGACCTAGCCAAAGTCATTCCTATGGCTCCTGATTGGGCACAGAAAGTTGGGTATCCCGACCTGAGAATCAGCAGTGGGCCTTCAGTCAGTCTCCCCTCTGGGAGGATCTCCTGTTGCAGCAACAGGACAGGGTCTTGCACCGGAACCTGCTCACTCTCCACCTTCATGCATGCAGTTGAGCAGCGACATTTGAGAGTTTTTAGTCTTTCCTCCGGGGACTGTGATGTCATCTTGGCATAATAGATATCAATAAGAGAGAGAGGAAACAGTGAGAGGCTAGTTCTCTTCCCCTAATATAAATATGAAAATCAAAAGGAACTAGCTGTTGAGTGGAAGCTCAAAATGTGTGTTTGGGTAGTAAGGAAAAAACCTTCGTTTTTTAAGAAAGCCCTCACCCACCAACCTTGTTGGTGGCATGCTTCATCATCGGGCCCCACCCAAGGCACCGAGTGTGCCTCGGGTGTGCTACGACGCCTGACTACAGCGGAGCGGGTATTGTTAAGTGAGTGTGCAGTGGTGGTGTTTAGGGTGTAGGTTAAAAGACTGTCCTAGGGTCCCAATGTCCACAAGGGTTATTTTAATGCTGGGCCCTTGGCAGTATTAAAAGCAAGGTGGTGGATGTGAATGGAGGTGACTATGGTCTCCCACATCCAGTGAGGTCAACATGTTTCAGCCAGGCCTCTTGTTAAATCTGGCTTTCATCAGGACCTTATGTGCAAAGTGATTTAAAAGGTGGTCTACAGGGTATGTGTGACCATCTATGTGACGCAGTCGATAAGGTGCGATATATGTTAGAGGGAGATTTCCTCTAGCGGTTTAGTACCTGTAAAGGGTAAAAAAACACATAAACAAACAGACAAACGCACATAAATGATGATTAGCTTCTGGCAGAGCACATTTAAGTAATGTGATGCTATGCGTCGTGCCCGTGCTCTAACCGAGTAATGGCGGTAGTGAGATACGGTACGTGACGGGTAGTGATGTCTAATTGTCGTTTGATCTGTATGCGCTACTGTGCCCAGAATTCTATAGCGAAATATGCATCTAATTCACTCGAGTGACAGTTGTGCAAAGGAAAAAACATTTTAATCCTTACTCAGGTATTATCAGAGAAAATCCTCATGAGTTCCGGGAGGGGGTCCGGCTTTTAGTCACACACTGGTGGTGTAAAGAAAGAAAAAAGGAGGAAAAAAGAAAAAAAGGCATACATGACATAAATCCTGCCGTAGTATGAGTTTCTCAGGAGACCCCCATGGTCAGAGGCTGTTGCAAAGAGAGTCCCCCCGTCATCCCCACTTACTTCATCAAAGCACGAGGCCCGTGTGTCAACCTACTTGGCCGCATCGGAACTCCGTCGGTGATTGTACCTGGTCGTGGCGGGGTTTAAATATCTTCACTGTTCCACAGGTCAAGCGAATTTCCTGCCGTCCGGGTGTAGCGTCTGGGGAAAAAATGGTGAAGACAGACACAAGGCTCCGTGTGTGTATCGGGGCTGACGCCCAGAACGTGTGGGCGTGTCCCTCTCTTTCCCTATCGGGATTGACAGTTACATGAGGCTACTTGAGTTAACGGCATATTTTAGCATGGAAATATCGCTGCAGTTAATAAAGTATTTTAGGGCGGCGTCAATCACTAGATTAATTAAAGTGAGTCGCGCTCCCTGGGTCATGTATATCAACTGTCTCAATTTCGCTAGAGAGGGAGAAAAGACTACAGATTTGTAGTTTATTGTAGTATGTAGTTCGTTAGCTTGAGAGAGGATACGAGAAAAGCGCTAAGTTAGAATTCGGTCTGTTGTGAATGGAAGTCTTGTGGTGCCAAGTGTTTCGTTATATGGATTGTGGCAATATGTAAATATGTATACACGGCATGGTAGTGTCACCAAATCCGTGGGGGTGCAGATTGGTTGTATTGGGCGATTTCCACAGACATTAATGGCACCAGCAAAAATAGTGGTGCATAGATGTTTCGGGGTATTGCCAAAAAGTATGTTGCACCAGTATGGTCTCATAAATAGAGTATTGCAGGTTATTGGCCCCAGTACAGTTTGGTCCGACATGTGTGTACAGTGCATGGGAAGGTCGTGAATATGCCTCATCATATGGGCGAGCTGTCAGTTGTTCAGACTGTTCCAGGGGATATTATCGTTCAACCCTTGTTTGTGGGTAGAGAGACGATATATCCATCGTTGCTCCTTGGCGAGGAGTAATTTGTCATTATTGGTGTTGTGATATTCAAAGTGTTCTATCACTGTCCATGACATATCATTGGGTGTGTGACCTTTCTGTATGTAATGGTCCGTCATTTTGCTGGTATTCTTTTTACACCGGATGGTACTGCGGTGTTCCACAATCCTGGTCCTCACCTTGCGTGTCGTCATGCCAACGTAGCGGAGTTTACATGGGCATTCGATGAGATAAACTACGTTGGTAGAGTTGCAATTAGTGTGTTTTAGTTGTCGCCATATCCTGCCTGGCTCCAGGTCTAGTGTCTTGGTGGATTGTGTCAGATGACAGACACTACCCGCATGGGTAATGTCCCACTACATTAGGTAAACCCCAAGCATTGAGGACTGAGTTGGTCGCAGGATTAGGGAGTGGCCTTGGGCGGGTGGATACCAGTCGGTCTCTGAGGCTGCTAGCTTTTTTGTATGCAAACAGGGGTTGGTCGCAGTTTCTTGCTCCCGTGTTCAGGAGCCGCCAATTCTTTCGTATTATTTTCGCAACTCTGTTGGAGGCCTCATTGTAAGTCGTGACGCATGTAAGCGGGGCGGTGGTGTCATCCCGCATGTTGTCCTCAAGGAGTGCATCTCTATTCTGATTTCGAGCACGTTTCCTAGTTGTTTGGACAATCCTGTTTGGATATCCTCGTTCATGTAGTTTTAAGGCCAAGTCTGCAGATTGTCTCTGTTGTCCAAAGTCAGGCTACAGTTCCTCCGTATACAGAGGAATTGGCCGAATGGGAGGTTCTCCCTAAGGGGTCGAGGGTGGAAGCTGTCAAACTGTAACAATGAGTTCCTAGCCGTCGGTTTGTAGTATGTGGTGGTCTTGAGGGTTCCTGTTTCCGTTTCAATGGTGAGGTCCAGGAAGGCCATATTCTGGGCACTGGCAGTGCTGGTGAATCACAAGTACGGGTCCCGTTCGTTGAGCCAAGTGAGGAAGGTGGTCAGGGATTCTTTTGAGCCAGTCCAGATCATAAGGATGTCATCTATATAACAACGCCATAGTTTGATGTTGTCAGTGTAGGGGTTGGAGGCTGGTAATATGTGTGTTTTTTCAAAATGATACACATATAGTCCGGCCACACTTGGGGCAAAAATGCTGCCCATTGATGTGCCATTTGTCTGAAGGTAGAACTCGCCTTCGAACTCGAAGTAGTTCTCCTTCAGGGCTAGGGTTGCGCATTGTAAAATGAACTCCCTGGGGGTGGTGTATTCCCAGGTGGTCTCCATCAGCATGTCGTGGAGAACCTTTAGTGTGGCATCCTGTGGGAGGCTAGTGTAAAGGCTCTCTATGTCCATCCCTACTAGAAGTTGTGAGGTGGGGTCAAAACTCATGTCTTTAATGAGGTTCAACAGGTGTTTGGTATCCCTGATGTAGGTGGATGCCCTCTGGACCAGGGGGTTTAGAAAAAAGTCACAGAACCGGGAAAGGGGTTCTAAGAGGGAATTGATCCCTGAGACGATAGGACGTCCGGGAGGGGGTCTTGCCTCTTTCTGTATCTTTGGCACTGTGTAGAAGTAAGGAACTTTGGCCTTCTTTGTGCATAGGAAGTCAGCCTCCTGTTTGGAAATGTGCTGGTTAGCTTCTGCTGATTCTACCAGGGATGTTATTGTGGCTTATAGTTTCTTAGTTGGGTCTTTCCTCAGGCGTCTGTAGTTCCGTCCGTCACTGAGCAGCCTTCGGCATTCATTGGTGTAGTCTTGTTTATCCTGAATGACAATTCCTCCCCCTTTGTCTGCTGGTTTTATGGTTATGTTTAGATTCTCTTGTAGTTTGCGTACAGCTTCTCTGTCTTCTTTGGAGAAATTGTTGTAGGTGTTTGGCTGGTCCATGTTCTCAACCTCGTTGTATACCGCTTGTTCGAAAGTGGCTATTTCCACAGGAATGCCTGATGGAGGTAGGAAAGTGGACTTCGGTCTCAACCCAGTTTCATTGTTGTTAATGGTTGAGTCTCTGGGAGGTTGTTTCTCAAAGAAGGCTTTTAACTTAAGCATACGGAAAAATTCCGCCAGTTCCGGGTGCAGTTGGAATTTATCCAGCCGAGTTGTGGGAACGAAAGAAAGTCCTTTATTAAGTACCTCTTCTTCCTTGGGTGTAAGTGGGGTTGAGGACAGTTTGAACACCAAGGAGGCTGGTTTGGGGTCTTGAATATCTAGCGTTGTCCGCTGTGTCCCGGTTGAGGTTCCCTCGTCTTGTTCCTGGTATTGGCGCTTACTGGTCCCTCTTCCTCTGCCCAGTGCACCTGCTGCTGGCTTCTTATCCGTCCTCTCGATCTCCGGCCTTGTCCTAAAAAAGGAGGCCTTTGGTTGTGTTGATAGTAGTAGGCTTGTGGTCCAGGGTGGTACATGGGTGGCCACCCGAAATAGGGGTTCTGGGGCGGGTGGACAAAAGGCGGTGGGCCAAAGTTCTGGCCTTGGTGTTGAAAGGCGCCCCAAGGTTGTTGCCATCGTGGTGTGCGTCCCCTTCCTTTGGATTTGTGGGAGCCTGTACTTGAATCACTGGAGATTGAGGTGTTATCTCCAGAAGTATCAGAGGACCTGTCCTGTTTTTGTGGGGCTGTGTAGTTGTCATCAGTGTAGGGGTATACTTTTTTGTAAGAATTTTTTTAAAAATCCTTTTGGAACTTTGTAATCTTAGATTGGGTAAGATATTCTCTATACTCTGTCATTTCTTTGTTTGACTCCTCCAGTTTCTTCTTGAAGGATGTTATGGTAGTTTTGAAGTAAGTTTCTGTGTCTTGGATGTCTATGATCATGGCGTCAGACAGTCGCTTGGCAGTTTTGATTATAAGTACCAGCCAATCTCTGGTACAATGCCAAGCGATCTGTGCCCAGTCCTTCCTGAAGGAGGCATCCTCTAGGAAGGTCCTGGGGGCATTGGTCACTAATAAGCCTTTGGGGGCAGTGTTAGTGCGGAGGTATTCAGTGAGGATTACACTGTGTAGGATCGTGCGGATCCTATTGCGCTTTTTCTCGGTTAACGTTTCCCAATCTGTTGTTTGGGCTATGGTCTGTGATATGTTAATGTCTGCTAGGAATGAGGGGTCGGCGAGGATTTCACTGACGTCATCGTCAGTGAAGGTCAAACCTGCGTTTTCCGCCATGTTGGTAAATGGGAAGTTTTTAGTATATGTGCTCTCACAGCTGTGCGCTGCTTGGAATAATAGATATCAATAAGAGAGAGAGGAAACAGAGAGAGGCTAGTTCTCTTCCCCTAATATAAATATGAAAATCAAAAGGAACTAGCTGTTGAGTGTAAGCTCAAAATGTGTTTTTGGGTAGTAAGGAAAATACCTTTGTTTTTTAAGAAAGCCCTCACCCACCAACCTAGTTGGTGGCATGCTTCATCATCGGGCCCCACCCAAGGCACCGAGTGTGCCTCGGGTATGCTACGACGCCGACTACAGCGGAGTGGGTATTGTTAAGTGAGTGTGCAGTGGTGGTGTTTAGGGTGTAGGTTAAAAGACTGTCCTACGGTCCCAATGTCCACAAGGGTTATTTTAATGCTGGGCCCTTGGCAGTATTAAAAGCAAGGCGGTGGATGTGAATGGAGGTGACTATGTTCTCCCACATCCAGTGTGGTCAACATGTTTCAGCCAGGCCTCTTGTTAAATCTGGCTTTCATCAGGACCTTATGTGCAAAGTGATTTAAAAGGTGGTCTACAGGGTATGTGTGACCATCTATGTGACGCACTCGATAAGGTGCGATATATGTTAGAGGGAGATTTCCTCTAGCGGTTTAGGACCAGTAAAGGGTTAAAAAAACACATAAACAAACAGACAAACACACATAAATGATGATTAGCTTCTGGCATAGCACATTTAAGTAATGTGATGCTATGCCGTCGTGCCCGTGCTCTTACCGAGTAATGGCGGTAGTGAGATACGGTACGTGACGGGTAGTGATGTCTAATTGTCGTTTGATCTGTATGCGCTACTGTGCGGAGAATTCTATAGCGAAATATGCATCTAATTCACTCGAGTGACAGTTGTGCAAAGGAAAAAACATTTTAATCCTTACTCAGGTATTATCAGAGAAAAACCTCATGAGTTACGGGAGGGGGTCCGGCTTTTAGTCACACACTGGTGGTGTAAAGAAAGAAAAAAAAGAGGAAAAAAGAAAAAAAAGGCATGCATGACATAAATCCTGCCGTAGTATGAGTTTCTCAGGAGACCCCCATGGTCAGAGGCTGTTGCGAAGAGAGTCCCCCCCGTCATCCCCACTTACTTCATCAAAGCACGAGACCCGTGTGTCAACCTACTTGGCCACATCGGAACTCCGTCGGTGATTGTACCTGGTCGTGGTGGGGTTTACATATCTTCACTGTTCCACAGGTGAAGCGAATTTCCTGCCGTCCGCGAGTAGCGTCTGGGGGAAAAAATGGTGAAAACAGAAGACAGACACAAGGCTCCGTGTGTGTATCGGGGCTGACGCCCAGAACGTGTGGGTGTGTCCCTCTCTTTCCCTATCGGGATTGACAGTTACATGAGACTACTTGAGTTAACGGTATATTTTAGCATGGAAATATCGCTGCAGTTAATAAAGTATTTTAGGGCGGCGTCAATCACTAGATTAATTAAAGTGAGTCGCGCTCCCTGGGTCATGTATATCAACTGTCTCAATTTCGCTAGAGAGGGAGAAAAGACTACAGATTTGTAGTTTATCATAGTATGTAGTTTGTTAGCTTGAGAGAGGATACGAGAAAAGCGCTAAGTTAGAATTCGGTCTGTTGTGAATGGAAGTCTTGTGGTGCCAAGTGTTTCATTATATGGATTGTGGCAATATGTAAATATGTATACACGGCATGGCAGAACTTTGGCCCACCGCCTTTTGTCCACCCGCCCCAGAACCCCTATTTCGGGTGGCCACCCATGTACCACCCTGGACCACAAGCCTACTACTATCAACACAACCAAAGGCCTCCTTTTTTAGGACAAGGCCGGAGATCGAGAGGACGGAGAAGAAGCCAGCAGCAGGTGCACTGGGCAGAGGAAGAGGGACCAGTAAGTGCCAATACCAGGAACAAGGCGAGGGAACCTCAACCGGGACACAGCGGACAACGCTAGATATTCAAGACCCCAAACCAGCCTCCTTGGTGTTCAACCTGTCCTCAACCCCCCTTACACCCAAGGAAGAAGAGGTACTTAATAAAGGACTTTCTTTCGTTCCCACAGCTCGGCTAGATAAATTCCAACTGCACACGGAACTGGCGGAATTTTTCCATAAGCTTAAGTTAAAAGCCTTCTTTGAGAAACAACCTCCCAGAGACTCAACCATTAACAGCAATGAAACTGGGTTGAGACCGAAGTCCACTTTCCTACCTCCTCCATCAGGCATTCCTGTGGAAATAGCCACTTTCGAACAAGCGGTATACAACGAGGTTGAGAACATGGACCAGCCAAAGACCTACAACAATTTCTCCAAAGAAGACAGAGAAGCTGTACGCAAACTACAAGAGAATCTAAACATAACCATAAAACCAGTAGACAAAGGGGGAGGAATTGTCATTCAGGATAAACAAGACTACACCAATGAATGCCGAAGGCTGCTCAGTGACGGACGGAACTACAGACACCTGAGGGAAGACCCAACTAAGAAACTACTAGCCACAATAACATCCCTGGTAGAATCAGCAGAAGCTGACAGCACATTTCCAAACAGGAGGCTGACTTCCTATGCACAAAGAAGGCCAAAGTTCCTTACTTCTACACAGTGCCAAAGATACACAAAGAGGCAAGACCCCATCCCAGACGTCCTATCGTCTCAGGGATTAATTCCCTCTTAGAACCCCTTTCCCGGTTCTGTGACTTTTTTCTAAACCCCCTGGTCCAGAGGGCATCCACCTACATCAGGGATACCAAACACCTGTTGAACCTCATTAAAGACATGAGTTTTGACCCTACCTCACAACTTCTAGTGGGGTTGGACATAGAGAGCCTTTACACTAGCCTCCCACAGGATGCCACACTAAAGGTTCTCCACGACATGCTGATCGAGACCACCTGGGAATACACCACCCCCAGGGAGTTCATTTTACAATGCGCAACCCTAGCCCTGAAGGAGAACTACTTTGAGTTGGAAGGCGAGTTCTACCTTCAGACAAATGGCACATCAATGGGCAGCATTTTTGCCCCAAGTGTGGCTGGACTATATGTGTATCATTTTGAAAAAACACACATATTACCAGCCTCCAACCCCTACACTGACAACATCAAACTATGGCGTTGTTATATAGACGACATCCTTATGATCTGGACTGGCTCAAAAAATCCCTGACCACCTTCCTCACTTGGCTTAACGAACGGGACCCGTACTTGTGATTCACCAGCACTGCCAGTGCCCAGAATATTGCCTTCCTGGACCTCACCATTGAAACGGAAACAGGAACCCTCAAGACCACCACGTACTACAAACCGACGGCTAGGAACTCACGGTTACAGTTTGACAGCTTCCACCCTCGACCCCTTAGGGAGAACCTCCCATTCGGCCAATTCCTCCGTATACGGAGGAACTGTAGCCTGACTTTGGACTACCAGAGACAATCTACAGACTTGGCCTTAAAACTACAAGAACGAGGATATCCAAACAGGATTGTCCAAACAACTAGGAAACGTGCTCGAAATCAGAATAGAGATGCACTCCTTGAGGACAACATGCAGGATGACACCACCGCCCGCTTACATGCGTCACAACTTACAATGAGGCCTCCAACAGAGTTGCGAAAATAATACGAAAGAATTGGCGGATCCTGACCACGGGAGCAAGATACTGGGACCAACCCCTGTTTGCATACAAAAAAGCTAGCAGCCTCAGAGACCGACTGGTATCCACCCGCCCAAGGCCACTCCTTAATACTGCGACCAACTCAGTCCTCAATGCTTGGGGTTTACCTAATGTAGTGGGACATTACCTGTGCGGGGACTGTAGGTCTGTCATCTGACACAATACACCAAGACACTAGACCTGGAGCCAGGCAGGATATGGCGACAACTAAAACACACTAATTGCAACTCTACCAACGTAGTTTATCTCATCGAATGCCCATGTAAACTCCGCTACGTTGACATGACGACACACAAGGTGAGGACCAGGATTGAGGAACACCGCAGTACCATCCGGTGTAAAAAGAATACCAGCAAAATGACGGACCATTACATACAGAAAGGTCACACACCCAATGATATGTTGTGGACAGTGATAGAACACTTTGAATATCACAACACCAATAATGACAAATTACTCCTCGCCAAGGAGCAACGATGGATATATCGTCTCTCTACCCACAAACAAGGGTTGAACGATAATATCCCCTGGAACAGTCTGAATAACTGACACCTCGCCCATATGACGAGGCACATTCACGACCTTCCACATGTCGGACCAAACTGTACTGGGGCCAATAACCTGCAATACTCTGTTTATGAGACCATACTGGTGCAACATACTTTTTGGCAATACCCCGAAACATCTTTGCGCCACTATTTTTGCTGGTGCCATTAATGTCTGTGGAAATCAACCAATACAACCAATCTGCACCCCCACGGATTTGGTGACACTACCATGCCGTGTATACATATTTACATATTGCCACAATCCATATAATGAAACACTTGGCACCACAAGACTTCCATTCACAACAGACCGAAATTCTAACTTAGCGCTTTTCTCGTATCCTCTCTCAAGCTAACAAACTACATACTACGATAAACTACAAATCTGTAGTCTTTTCTCCCTCTCTAGCGAAATTGAGACAGTTGATATACATGACCCAGGCAGCGCCACTCACTTTAATTAATCTAGTGATTGACGCCGCCCTAAAATACTTTATTAACTGCAGCGATATTTACATGCTAAAATATACCGTTAACTCAAGTAGCCTCATGTAACTGTCAATCCCGATAGGGAAAGAGAGGGACACGCCCACACGTTCTGGGCGTCAGCCCCGATACACACACGGAGCCTTGTGTCTGTCTTCTGTTTTCACCATTTTTTCCCCAGACGCTACTCGCGGACGGAAATTCGCTTCACCTGTGGAACAGTGAAGATATTTAAACCCCGCCACGACCAGGTACAATCACCGACGGAGTTCCGATGCGGCCAAGTAGGTTGACACACGGGTCTCGTGCTTTGATGAAGTAAGTAGTGATGACGGGGGGACTCCCTTCGCAACAGCCTCTGACCATGGGGGTCTCCTGAGAAACTCATACTACGGCAGGATTTATGTCATGTATGCCTTTTTTTCTTTTTTCCTCTTTTTTTTCTTTCTTTACACCACCAGTGTGTGACTAAAAGCCGGACCCCCTCCCGGAACTGATGAGGTTTTACTCTAATAATACCAAAGTAAGGATTAAAATGTTTTTTCCTTTGCACAACTGTCACTCGAGTGAATTAGATGCATATTTCGCTATAGAATTCTGGGCACAGTAGCGCATACAGATCAAACGGCAATTAGATATCACTACCCGTCACGTACCGTATCTCACTACCGCCATTACTCAGTTAGAGCACGGGCACGACGGCATAGCATCACATTACTTAAATGTGCTCTGCCAGAAGCTAATCATCATTTATGTGTGTTTGTCTGTTTGTTTATGTGTTTTTTTACCCTTTACAGGTACTAAACCGCTAGCGGAAATCTCCCTCTAACATATATCGCACTTTATCGAGTGCGTCACATAGATGGTCACACATACCCTGTAGACCACCTTTTAAATCACTTTGCACATAAGGTCCTGATGAAAGCCAGATTTAACAAGAGGCCTGGCTGAAACATGTTGACCACACTGGATGTGGGAGACCATAGTCACCTCCATTCACATCCGCCGCCTTGCTTTTAATACTGCCAAGGGCCCAGCATTAAAATAACCCATGTGGACATTGGGACCCTAGGACAGTCTTTTAACCTACACCCTAAACACCACCACTGCACACTCACTTAACAATACCCGCTCCGCTGTAGTCAGGCGTCGTAGCACACCCGAGGCACACTCGGTGCCTTGGGTGGGGCCCGATGATGAAGCATGCCACCAACTAGGTTGGTGGGTGAGGGCTTTCTTAAAAAATGAAGGTTTTTTCCTTACCACCCAAACACACATTTTGAGCTTCCACTCAACAGCTAGTTCCTTTTGATTTTCATGTCATCTTGGCAGCCAGGTGGTGTTCTACTAAAACTGTATACGCCTGCCATTAGAATAAATTTGTGGCCTGGTGTTCCTCATGCCAGGTGGACACCCTTTCTGCATTGTTGTCAGAAGTGTTGCTGTTTGTTTTGTCTCTAGCAAGGCATTGCCCTGGGCAATGTTAAGGGTTGTCAGCCTTTTCAGCTTTCCTGCAGCTACTGAATCAAACCTCCCTGTTCAAGTAATCTGTTGCGACTCGTTTGTAAAAAGGTTTGTGTAAGGAAGTGCCTCTTTTTTCATTTTCAGCCCCACATTTTTGGACTTCTGCTGCTGTTTTTTTTTTTACTTTGTGAGTGCACTGAGGCCTGCTAACCAGACCACAGTACCAGTGTTCGAACCCCTTACAAAGTGTATGTCTAATTGGCTATCCTCAGTTATCAAGTACTGACTTACTTATAAGTCCCTAGTATATGGTGCACAGGGTACCAAGAGAATGTAAGGCAGAGTGTCCACACAAGGCTGCTGCACTGATTGTGCAACCCTGTGTGTGACAGGGTACAAAATAGCTCCCAGCCTGCCACTGCAGACTCGAAGGGCAGTGTTTTCACTGCCAGTTCAACTTCGCCATTCAAATCATTGGCAAAGCCGCAACTTTCCTTAACAATTTATGTAAGTCTCTCCAAAGGAAGGACTGGAGAGCCCTATGGCTGAGAGCTGTATATTGTTAGGAGGTACATGTATGTGTGTATATATGTCCTTGCAGCAAAACCCCACAAGTTGTCATTTTGCTTTTGGAAACATTAATACAGGGTTACAGGATGGCACCTCAATCTCTTTAAAATCTGAATGGAACTGCCTAGCTGGTTACTGTAAGGTGTCAAATTAATCTTGGCATTAAATCCTACCTGATGCCTAGGTCGAATCTAATGTCACTATTAAGGCAAGGCAACTTTTAGAAAGTTGCCATTCTGTGTCCCACTGGTCAAGTAGCCTCACACTGGCTACAACCTACAGACCGCTTTCTGCCGCCTGGGGAGTAGTGTGATTGACTCCCAGGCTTAAGATCAAACACAGCATGCCGCAGTGTGAGGTGTTACCTCCCCTTCATATGAAGCCACTATCCGGTGTTAGCCCAATAGGCGAGCTTCAAAGGGGGAAGTTGCCTTTGACAGGCAAACGATGATAACACTCCTGAGGGGCTGCCTTTTGTTCCTGTAGACTACCTGTAGACGGCCAGAGAGAGAAGGCCAGTGCCCAAACTAGGTTTCCTATGGGCATATAGCCCACTGGTAGCCACACCTCTAGGGTGAGCTAACAAGCACCTAACAGCCAAGGAAGGGTGCCGACATCTTGGAAATGGGCAGAATAGTACACTCTGGGATTGTTAGGTGCTGCACATTCCCGGAAAGTTGGCACCAGAAGGTAGGAGACCTGGCATCCTATTGGCTAGTGACCGCATGGCCCCCTCAGGGCACTTTCCTGGAATAAATGTGCCACCTCTGGCCCCCTGGTCTTGGAAAGAGGACCGAAGAAGTACTGCCCTTGGAACTGTACAAAGAGAGGCTGCAATGTGTGCTTGACTTCACCTGCTGCACTTCAGGCTAGCAAAGTTTGGATTGTGCCTGTGGCTCCTAGCTCGGGAGAAAAGTTGATTCCCAGACCCGAGGAGTGAAAGATCAGACTGCTGATCCCCTGGAACCAGCTCCAGGGACAAAAGAGTTGAAGAAGCCCAAACTGGCAAGTTGCTAGCCACCAGAGATGATTTGTTGCTAGTTGCTGCTGGGCACCCCATGAGACTGATTCTCGATGGCCAAAAGTTGCACCTGAGTCAGCCAGACCCAGGAGTGCTGTCAGAGTCAGGATTGGTTGCCCAAGAGGGACACTACCCTCCACCAAAGGATTTCGCCCCAACCCCTGGATACGGAGACCGGTAGCCCAGGAGCAGCTGGCCTTCTACTGTCTCAAAGAGGATGTCAAGGGGCCCGACCTCTGTGGCCAAAGTAGCCCCACATCACCTGTGGACCCAGGAATAACCACAAAGGCACCCTCATCAACCACACCACAACCGAAGCATCCTTAGAGCATCTTTTCATCCTGCATCCCCAACATCAGGACCACACCATTATTGTCTACAGTGGTGGTGCTGTAAAGGCTGGAACTGGACTAAAAAACACTCTGGTGGCCAGGTAACTGTCCATATCTACTTCATTGGCCCCCCAGACCTCTATCCTGTCAGATCTGGTCGCCTAAGCAGGGCCGGTGTCGCCGAACTAATTTTTACAAACTTTTGAAAAGTTTCCAAACTTTTTGTTGACCAATGCGTGTTTGCGGTTGATATTAAAAGTGATAAAACCTTTAAAAATCTGTATCTCCGGAACCCTCCGGTTGATTTTGCTCATCAAGGACTCTTATATAATCTATTTTTGCAAATTGGTGTTGTGTTTCTTTCTTGTTGTGTGGCTTTCTTATTTTATTGTTTGGTGCTGTTAAGTGCTTTACACTAAGTTCCTTTGTGCAAGTCTTGCTGTTCGAAAGCCATAACTACCCAGGGTTGAGCTAAAGGTTATTCAAATGAGCCTGACTGGACCCAAGACAGTTTTTGCGTGTGTATTCCACTATAAGGCTACCTAGCCATATCATATAATGCACCCATATCCTCACAGTTTGCAACACTTGTTTCCTCTTACCCCTTTTGGAATGCCCCATTGGGACGTTAATCTGACTGCTCTAAGGTCCTTTGGGAGGTCAATCCACTCTTCATTGGGTTCACTGGAGTGAAAAATGGCAATGTTGTACAGTAGAAGACAATTGCTTGATGGATTGTACTCTGCATTAAGATATGCTACACATTAGCTAAGAAGTAGCCTACTGAATGCTTGAGGACCTATTCCAAAAGGACCATGGCCAATACTACTGCATTGGCGTGCGAGGTACATGTCCTAGAAATCTGCTACGGTGCTGCATGAGCATCCCCTACACATGTTCATGAAGCACTACTGCTTCGACAGTCCGGTCCATTGAGACAGGCATTTTGCCCATTCGGTCCTCCAGGATTTTCTGGTTTGAGCCAATTATCAGATACACCTCCAGGGAGGTATTGCTTGGGTTTTTATTATAAGGTGAGAAATCTGTGGTTAGAAGTTTCTATCAGAAGAAAAAGTTACTTACCTTCCGTAATGCCTTTTCTGGTGCACATTCTTATCTAACCGCGGATTCCTCACCGATCCTCCCTACTCCTCAAACTAGTTTCTTCCCCCTACATATGCCATTAGATACTGTACAATGGACAAAAAATTGGTTTTTACATGGCTCCGCGTTTTGGCATAGCAATAGTCACAAAAGAAACTGATGTCAGTGCGGCGGGGTGACGCTTATATGGGCACAGCAATGTCACTTCAGACATCGCTGACGGGGTGCCACCTTCCGGCACGCAGAGCTGCTTCTCAAGAATTTCCAGATCCAGTCTGGAAATTCTAAGGTGAGGAATCTGCTGTTAAATAGTCTCTTCCAGACAAGGCGTTACCGAAGGTAAGCAGCTTGTTCTTTTCTGAATATGTTCCAAACACATTGAAGTATGTTCGGACAGTGGTGGACCTACAACACTTGACTCTCCTGTGCAACATGGCCTTCCAACTGACATCACATCACAAAGCAGGTCTAAAATAACATTGGTATCCTGGAATATCTGGGCAATGAGCTTGGCGAGATACCAATAAAACATTCATGCGTATTTGTTGCACAGAGGCTTCCACATAGCTTTCCTTCAAGAGACCCGCTTGGCCAAAGGGAAGTGTCCTAAATAACAAAAAAGATGGAGATGCTCATACTACTGTATCGAACACTCCAGCTACGCCTGGGGTAGTATGATATGGGTCAGACACTCAGTTCCCTTCATCTATAGAGAAGTAGCATTAGATGAAGATGGGCCATAGGTATTCATAGAGACGCTGTTGGATGGCTCGCCGCTCTCGTTGAGCTTCATATATGCTCAAAAGTTTGGACAGCTCAAATATTTGGCAGACCTGCCCTCACACCTTCTTCACTGGGCCCATCTTCCCTGGATCATGGGTTGGGACTTCAATTGAATACTGGACAGACACCTAGATAGGTCATTCCCTCCACGCCCACATGCACAGTAAGCAGTACTTAATAATGATTGTTAAATCCTACTCTAAATACTGAGATTAATGCTGCTGATCCAGTGCTTGTCCACTCTAACCAAAATGGTTTCATTGCAGGGAGAGCCACATCTCTAAACACTCAACATTTACACAGTTTAATGTGCAGAGGTACACAAAGATGGCCATATGTTGCACGTCTTATTTTGGACCTCGAAAAAGCATTTGACATGATAGACTGGGCCTAAATGTTTGCGATACTCCGCCAAATGGGATTAAGGGTCAGAATAAGGCAAATTATTGAAATACTATACAATGATCCAAATGCCCGCATCAGAACTGGCCAGCTCATATCCAATGCTTTACCTGTCCAGACAGGGGTGTCCTCTCTATCCACTTCTGTTTGCCCTTGTGATGGAACCCTTAGCGATGCAACTTCGTCTCCACGGCCAGGAATGGGGCATCCCCTTGACAATGAGATACATGTAACATCTTTGTAAGCAGATGGCATATTGATTTACATTAGAGTTATTCATAAGGGAGTACGTACCATAGCACAGGAACTTAACACCTTCAGAATGGTCTCCAGCCTGGGTGTGAACTGGTCAGAAACATGCATCTTCCCTCTAAACTTCGACTACCAGAGACAAGACATAGTAAGAGAAGGCCGTCCGATCAACTGGGAGGCTACAACTTTTAAATATTTGGGCATTAACATACATCACTCGAACAGTGATATGCTCATTGGCAATCGGATGAGAGCAATAACTTCACTTAGGACACAGATTTCCTTCTGGAAATCCCTACCACTGACAGACCCTAGACCAGTAGCCCTCCGAAAAATGATAATGCTACCTCAGCATCTCTTTCGTATACTAGATGGGAAGATGGGGGATTTAATTTGGAGTAGCAGCTGCTGCAGAGTGGCATTGTCTAAACTGCGGCTCCAAGTGGATATCGGTGACCTGGAGGCTCCAGAATTAAAGCATTACTATCTTGCGGCAAAAGTACAATGGCGCCTTCCGGATGGATCACATTCGGGCTCCTGCAGGAAGTGGGTCATTCATCCAGTGCTTAATACTTCATAGTTCAGTCATCTAGCCTGGATGGTGTTTGCTTAGGAATTGGTCCTTCTCATCCCTGTGTCCTCCGCGCTAGCCATTCTTCCCATCCCAATTGCTGCTGCACCTTAGACTTACATTATTTTAAAAGTTAACAGGAAGGGGCACACGCAATGAGTAAGGACTGTAACAACGTAGAGCACGACACCTATAAGGAAGCTTACCAGCTAGTCATCAAGGCCTTGTAGCCTCCTAGGTTGTCAAGGGAAGAGGTCTATCAGGAGCTCTCAAAGGAGGGTTATTTAATATTTCTGTATACAACACACCTGTGCTTATTCCACATCAATAGTTTTGCTTGCTCTGTTGATTAGTGAGAGCCCATTTTCCCTTTTTCAGATTTCAATTTAATTTTGGGACTATTTACTGTTTTTTTGAAGATGACAGATGATATCACACACAAACAACCCCCTTTAGACTTTTCAAGCTCATCACATATGCATGACTTTACGGCCAACTCCTAGAACTGTTACGTTTGTTTGATACCCAGAAATTCTGTGATTTTAAAAAGCGAGAATGTGTTGGTCACTATGTTTGGTACTGAAACAGTTAATGATTTTATCAGCTTTTTATGCCTAATTGTTAAAGCAATCAAAATATATAGATGAATGAAATATAAGCATAACTCCATTTTTTCTGAACAAAAATGCTCATGTTTCACACTTTAAGATTGTGAGTCCGCGAGTTCAGAACTGTTTAGCTCCCTTAACTTTTTCGCTTTTGGAGCACCCCATTTTTGGACTTCTGCTCTGAGTCACTCTCCCCACCAGAGTCTCACTCACTGAAAGTTCAGTTAAAATGGATTGGGAGTGCTAACCACCATTGTCTGCGGTTTAAGATAAGGTCCACTGCTGCACACTTGAGAAGAGAGTCTCTGGGCTGGTTGCACATTAACACATACACATGTGTGCACACGAGCTGGGCGAGTGAAGCTACTGTCTAACTCATCCCGACATCAGCACACAGGTAGACTGTTGAAAGAGGATGACCCTTAATAAATTGATGATGGCCTGTACAGTCCTTGTATGTGGACTGGGTATTCATAGTATAAATGTGTAAATCTGTAGTGCTTCACTGAAGTATGTACAGTGCTTGACTGTATTGTGCATTATGAACGAAAGCTGCACTAAACTGCAGGCTAGCATTAGTTGGGTCTAGAGAGGCAGTTGATGCATGAAAGTTCAGGTATGCCAGTGTTCGGAGTACAAATATTAGATCAGTTTCCACATATCTGCACTCCTGGTACTTTAAGTTGTTCATAATTCTCTGAACCAGCTCTATAATTAGACTGACTTTGACTCGCCTTGCTGTGCCAAGTTAATTACTCTGCTGACCAGAAGGAGGAACAAGTCTTCCCTGAACAATATGGCTATTTGTCAATGATTAGGTATGTCACTGGTAGAGGAAATTGTAGAGTCAGAATATGAATATATTAATTATTTTGTACACAGCCCCTTGCCTGGGAAATCTTAGCCCCACAGACACAAAAGATGGTAGCCAGCCCTCTGGAACCAGTCACAGAAGGGGGTCCCTCTTGAAGTTTTAAGGGGAAGGCACCAGGCGTCTGTGGCATTTACAGGTGTGGCTTAAGGCTGTCAGAGCTCCTTCAACAGAACACTTGAACTCACTATCTTGGAAAGTCCCAAAATGCTGTGCAAGATGGTATGGACAGGAGTAGAGTGCTGATGTTTCACCCAGGGATTGGCCAGAGGTGTCCACCTTCTGGAAATTTTGCCCCCACTCATATACTTCTGCCTTAAGAACAAACATTCTGGACCTGGGAAAGCTGCAACAGAAGAATGCCCACTTTGAAGAAAGAAGGAAGACTCCTAAGTCCTGTTGAATGGCACTCAAGGACTCATGACTCCTACTGCAGAGGTAGACACAACAATGCTTGATTCACAGTGGCAAAGAGGATTCAAGGGCTTCTGACTTTGGCTGGCAGGCAGGACCTGCCCCCCCCCTCCCCACACAGACTCTGAGGGACAGTAGAGGGATAGACCTGCTATGGGCGCCCTTGATAGTTCTTTTAACACTTCTGTGGACTGGTCCTGCTGATGGGTGACCTCAAAAAGTAAGTGACCCCCAGGTTCCTCCTGGCACGCAGGTGTCCTACAACTGGCTAGGAAGAAGCGGTTCCCAGGAAGTGCAGGCAAGGTGGGTAACTTGCTAGATTGATGCAGGAGGCTGATGAACAAGATTCTGAGCAATAGTGGGAACCAAGAGCCCAGACAGAGGGCAGGTCCTGGCTGTGGAGCTAATAGGCAGGAGGTAAGCCCTGAGCAACCCCTCATCAGAGGAAGAGCAGTGAAAAATCAAGTCTTAAAGAAAGGCTAGGAGGCCAGATATAAACAGCCCTGATGGTTGGAGTTTGCCACTAAGAGTAAAATGGAGTTTACCCTTTGCAAATCAACCCACCAGGGCCAGAGAAACAACCATTTGTTGCAGCCCTTTGCACTGGACGGTTGGGGGGAGAAGTGTGATTGGCAGAGTCAGAAGTGTGTGTCATCCTCATATTGAAGCTTCACAACTTCCTATGAAGGGCCAGGCCCTGCACTGAATCTTGCCCAAAGGGAGGGGGGTGCCTGTGGCATTTCCCTTAATATAATTCCTTTGTCTCCAAGAACCCTCAGTGCCCCAAGGACATTCTAGAAGAACTAAACAAGTGCTGGTGCGCTCTGTCAGGAAAACTCCCTGGACCGGCCAAAGCCCTGGTAGCATCACTGGATGCACTCCCATGCCCATAACTAGGAGAATGGGTGACACCCAGCATGAGGAGACCCACCTGTGTGATTGCAGGCAACCGGAGCAGTAGGAGAGGAGCCAGCTCCTGTGCTGGTACACAGGAGCTATGTCCGACACAGGGGAAGCCAGCAGGGACCACGCGGCATGGGTTTCCTTCCTCGCAGTCTCCCACAGGCAGTGTCTCTAGTGCCCTATTGGAGTCTGACACAAATTCTGGGGGGAAAAATTGAAGGGGGAGCGCACTTTATTTTTTGTTCTCCAGCAATAATAACCTCATTTGAATGGGACATATAAAGACTATGTGCCAGTCCCACTACCCAGATGCTGGATGCATCTTACATCCTGGGGAAGGCCCAGTCCCATTTTCAACACGCACTCTCAGCCTCGGCATGCAGGAAAATCCTCTGCATGATGCTCATCGCTTTACCAATTTCTGACTTTAATCCTGTCTGGACCCGTCCAGAGGAGGCACTCTCATGCAAGTTAGGCAACTACCGTAAAGAATCTTGGCTTCACCTGCTCTGTTGCTGCCGCAAACTGGCCGAAGAGCAATGCCGCTTGCTTCTGCCTTTGTTTCGTACAACAGAGTTAGGTGTTGCAGGAAGGTGTTGGATCTGTGCTTCTCTGAAAATACAGCAAGTACCCTAGCCAGACTGAGGAAATTCACAAACTCTATCTGACTTGCACTCACTAAAGTCGCCACAGGATAACACTAGCTCCTGGCTGCACATCACATGTTCCGCATCCACCTTGCAGGAGACGCAGTTAGCCCACATTGTCAACCAAAAGGGCTATATGCAACTCGCCCCATGATCAAGAGACCTCGCGTTCTGCCGGTTGTCAGTCTCGCACCTCCCTGCCTTATGCACCATCTTTGAGAGCCTCACCCAGTAGGGGACTGGGCGTTAAACCAGTCCAGATTAAAAGATCCTGATGTGCCCATTTGCTAAGCAACCTGAGCCCCAAGCAGCACTAAGCCCTACCACTTTACACTCTGCACTTTATCCCCTCCTCCCACTATCGTGAACGCTTACCTCCATGCTCGAAGCTGCTAAAACCACCCAACCTAACTTTTATCTTGTTTTAATCAATTGTAACCTTACTTAGAGGGCGCCGCGACCCTATCCAAGAAATATTATTGATTGTATTTTTGCGAAAGCCTTATTAATAATTTGACGGTTGTATTTATTGTTGTTTTTATGTGTGATTGTAACGCATAGTTCCAGACATGTAATGATTTTAATTAATCGAACATGAATAAAATTGCTTGCTTACTTACTTGTTCTCCAGCATTGGAATCTTTCATATAGTGACTGGTTTGAATCGTTCCGTGTCGTCAATCTAGGATTCCCCAGTAACTTTAAATAGCAGTAAACTGTGTTAAAATTACCTCAGGCCTCAACATCCATGTTTGTTTAGTAACGCATCCACCTGATGGGAAGCAACCCGAACTTTGGCCAATTAGGTGGAGGTGCTAAGCTCTTCTACTCCCTCTAGAGTTCACCATAGCTCAGATTTCTACTGCACATCATGTGTGAGGGAGTTCCTGAGAATACCTCTGATCTAATCTTTCACTGACCTTATCATGATACTTTCTGGTGTGTCCTGAAGCTTAGCAATCCACATCTGCAGCTTTCAGTGTACTATAAGTTGCTTTTTGGGGCGATTTTCTGGGAATTCTCATTTTTTCTGGAATAGGGAGACATTTCCTCTGTCACTAACTGCCAAAAACCTGTGTAAAAATCCAGCTCCCTTTATGTCCTGACTGAACTCCAGACCCTGCTGGTGATTTCCAGGTCATGATCATTGACAACAAAGAAAAAACCTACTGTTGTCAACAACACTCCCATTGTCACCTATGAGATAGGCCTAGTTAACGTCTATGAAGATATCAACGTCGATGACGACCTTGTCAACGACCAAGCTCACGATGACGATGCAGTCGACAACCAGATTACGACTGTGACAGCACCTTCGACATCGAGACCATCACCAAGGATGTCTTTTCTCCAGCTGTCCACGTCCACCCCATTGACTATTCCTTTCTTTCATTGTCTATGATGTCGAAGACAACACAATCATGAACAGTCTTTTCTATACCAGTCCACATTTCACTTATAACTGTGACAGTAAACCTCCCATCCAAATCTTGGATTCTCTAGTAGAAGGGGATTTCAATTACCAGGATGCCTCTAAGACTTCTTATAGCTCTATGCAGTTGGATGTGTGTTCCGTCCAGGAGTTTGAGAGAGATGCCTTGGACAAAGAGGATTCTTACCAGGAGTATGACTATCAGCCACAGACGTTCGTGTATGATAATTAGCCATAGTCCTATGCACCTTGTTGTTGCTATAAGACTCTAAGATCATGCAGGTGCCTATTGCATATTTGTCAACCTTACAACAGATAATGAACACCTTTCAAAGACTGCTCTCCAATCAGCCTGCCGGACAACCTGTGTCAGCCAAAACTCCACCTTTTGCCACTACCTCTTCAGCCACCTCTACTACCAATGCCTCTGCTGTTACCTCCACCCTCTTCATATCTGAAAAACCAGCCTCCAAAAGCAGTCAGTCCACCACTGGTTCCACCAACTCCCAAAGATATGGGAGACAAAAACTCTTTGGATTCAGTGAATTCTGATTAGGAGTAGGAGGGTGAATTGCCAGACGATGAAAGTAATAAGGAGTGGGATGATTAGATCATACAAACAGGAAATTACAAGCATGTTGATGATGCCTTGCAGAGTATTAAAAGAGTTACAGATACAGCAAAATCTCTTGGAGCCTTCCAGTATCGTTATTCTGGTTTTACTACTTTTTGTAGTCCATGATGATCCCAGACCTGTAATGGGTATTTTAATCACTAGGGAGTTCAAGGCCAACCTTATAATCCCCCAAGGAAACCTGAACTATTCGCTTAACAGAAATCAAAGACAAGGATATGGCAGATCTTCTGGTCGAAAGAGGAGCGCCTCTCAAACACGCTCTCAGACTATCCAAAAACAAGCTTGACTCCTGGCAGCTGCCTCCCTAACATCCCTACCACAATGATGGGTGGAAAATTCCCCGTTTTGCCTCCACATGAAAGTCCTTAACATCAGACCGATGGGTACAGCAGATTGTACACTCTGGTCATACATTGAAATTTGTGCACAATCCACCTGTCTGCCCACCTAGGAACAAATATCAGCTGCATTTGAGGGAGTGGCAACAAAAAATTCTTCTTCTCAAAGGAGCGATAGAGACTGCCCCAAAATTCTAGAGAAATCAGGGATTTTATTCCAGATTCTTCCAAAAAGGAAAAATACTAGGCACTGGAGCCTGTTCTGGACCTCAGGGAACTGAACAAGTTCCTGAAAAAAACTAACTTTTCACATGGTAATGTTCCAAAAAGTCTTGTTGATTCTCTAGAGAAATGATTATCTGATATCTGGATATTTCCACATCGCCATACATTGGAAGCACAACAAATACCTCCGTGGCAGGGCAGTACTACCAATTCAAAGCGATTCCATTCGACCTCACATCAGCATCACAAATATTTACCAAGTGTCTAGCACCAGTGGCTGCTTTCCTCAGGCGGCAGGGTCATCAAGTTTAACTGTACTTGGATGACTGGCTTGTATCGGCGCCATCAAAGAAAGAGGCAAAGGCTTCAATGGCCAACTTCATCACTTTCACGAAGTAGGACTGACTGAAAACTGACAAGTTCTTTACAGTACCACAGACAAAGCTTCAGTTCCTGGGAGCCATACTGGACATTCGGTTGGGAAATGCTTTTCCCTCGGCAGACACCCTGCTGAAGCTTCAATCCATGGCTAAGACCTTTTCAATCAAATAGTCAGTCACAGTTAGGCAGTATAAATCTCTGCTAGGCCTCATGTCATTTTGGATCGGTTTTATAGCCTTTTGCAGGCTCCAGATAAGACCCATCCAGCAAGAACTGCACAGCCATTGGACTGACGTTCCAGAGACGTGGGACAACAAATTTTGCGTCTCAAGATATCTGAAGCAGGCACTTGTATGGTGAAGGTTCCCTATGAATCTCCGCACAAGGCTTCCATTCTATCCATAATCAGTCAAAGTGGTGCTCACAACAGATGCTTCGATTGAGGGCTGGGGAGCTCATATGCTGGAACTGTCAACTAAAGGTCTATGGTCAGAGGCAGAAAATAAGCTCTGTATCAAAATTCTGGAGCTCTGTGTCATAAGGGTGGGTCTACAGGCATTCCTCAGAAGACTTGCAGGGCAAGAAGCTCTCAGCAGGACGGACAACACAATATCAATGTTTTACATCACTAAGCAGGGAAACACGAGGCCCTGATCTCTAATGGAAGAGGTGCAGATGCTATGAGCCTGGGCCATTTTCCACCAAGTGGATATTGCTGTGAAGCATCTCCCTGGAGGCCAAAAAGATCATCTGAATGCACTTAGTCAAGCACTGTGGGATTGCCAACAGTGGGAGCTCCACTAAGATCAAGTGAACTACGTCTTCCACAAATGGGGTCGCACCACACTGGACTGGCTTGCCACTCAGGAGCAGAAGGAAATTACAGTGGTATGCCAGCAGATTTTGGCATCCAGGGGCAAAGCTTTTTGATCGAATGGTCCAACGTCATTGCATATGTCTTTCCACTGTTTTCCCTGATCCCCAGGGTTCTATGGAAGGTGAAGTCGGAACATTGCACTCTGATTCTCATTGCCCCAGCCAGGCCACGCCAGTACTGGTGTGCAAAGCCCTTCCTAATATCTCTACTCCCAGCAATTCCACTGAAGATGCATTCCAGGCTTTTCTCCAG
This sequence comes from Calotriton arnoldi, assembly GCA_963921515.1. Classification (NCBI taxonomy): domain Eukaryota; kingdom Metazoa; phylum Chordata; class Amphibia; order Caudata; family Salamandridae; genus Calotriton; species Calotriton arnoldi. The sequence goes on from CAWUFW010003017.1 coordinate 1,266,397, forward strand.
GCACAATAGAGATACTCCCCTATAACCTCGAGTCATTGAGCCCAACAGCATAGCACTTGATGAACACAAGGACATGTAACGTCGAGTGAAAGTGTTTCTTTGTGTCTTGAAACCAAAGGATTTCATCCACTGACTTTACCACCCCATCATATACTTCCATTTATGCTGAGCATAGCTAATAGTGTTCTAAAATACTCAACAGTACAAGTGCATCTTGCAGCATTCTCAATTTCAAAGGACCGAAGACAATTTGACCATTCTTTTCTCACAGAGCATTATAAAGCGATTTATGAAGAGACTTATCTGATAGAGACTTTTTAGGCGTTAGACTGGATCTGGAAATTTTCGAGCAGTACCCCTGCATGCCGGTAGGCATCATTCGGCTCCTCGTTGGTGTCATCCATTCTGGAAGGGATGTGCGTGTTGCCTAAATAGGCGCCCGCCCAGAGCACTGACGTCAGTTCTTTTGTTTGCGCTCCAGTTAGCACTGATCCGAAAGAGCTACCCCCTCAGTCACTTTTTGACTTGTTTCTTTCTCAACTTTTTGTAGACACTTTTTTGAGAATTTCCCCAAAGAAACCTCGGGGTTTCAAGCCATGTGGTGCCTGTCCCAGGAAGATGTCTGTGACAGACCCACCCTTTGTTTGTTTGTGATGCTTAGAGACGGGCCACGACTCCAAGATCTGTGAGGACTGCTGCGCCATGAAACCAAACTCACTGAGTGGGGCTCCTCGCCGCCCAACGTTGGATGATCCCACGACATTCACATCTCGGTTGTCTCGCTCCAAGTCGTCAGATGAGTCCCACCGCAAGAAGAAGTACAAGAAGTCGAAGAGGGCTTCGACTTCACCACACCCATCCAAATCCTCCGATGAGATGCAAGAGCATTGGCACTCCTGGCCTCGCTCGTCTGTGGAGCCTGTGTCAGGGTATATTTGGGTGACGAACCCCTCTGGAACATCTTTGGGCCAATGGGTTTGGCCCAATGGGTTCGGGAGGGGCACCCACTGGATTCCTGCCGGCAGGTTCGCCCTCTGCACCAGGCGGGCCCCTTGGATAAGGTGCTGGATAAGAGTGTTGTCACCCATGAGACAGCGACCTTGCACGATGCCTGCTCCAGTACAGACTCTCCACGGCGGCAACATCCCCATCGTTATTAATTACTCGACACGAAGCCTGACAGCCATTCTCCGAAGCAGACTGGGACCACGCCCTCTGAGTTTGAGCCAGTGCCTTTTTCATTCGACAGGCATGTAGAGGGAGACAAAGGGAGAGGTCTGAGAACCCATATGGATACCAGCATCCCCTAGATGACATAGAGGACAACTGCTATGAGGAACTGGCAGATGCCCGCGGGTCAGTCCCCGTCTACACGGGCCGTTACACCCATACAATCTGGGATTTGTTTGCAGAAGTGCAGCCCATGGTCTCAGAGGAGGCCCAAGCCATGCTGTTGTAGGCAATTGCAAACAACAGTGACACAGCAAAGTTCACCATCAGATGTCGACTACATACAATCGACTCGCTGGGTAGAGGGATTTCAGTGTCGGTGGCCCTTAGGCACCATGTCTGGCTGAGAACCACTTATGGAAATGCCCTTTGATGGCTCTTGCCTTTTTGGCGAGAAGGCAGACTCAGCGCTGGAGCGCATCAAGGATAGCAGAGCTATGGCTAGGTCTTTGGGCCTATCCATGGCCCTCGTCAACCCCAGTACGCCTTCTGCCCCTTTCATGACTACGGATGGGGCTTCCAACCGCATTCATTCCCTAACAGCCACCACAGCAAACAGGCTTCCCAGCCTTTTCTGTGGCAGAGGACGCAGTTCCCACAGACCACTTGGGACACCAATGCCAGAGGTCGGGCCAGTACACCTCTCCCCCAGCAGCTGCAGCCTCCAAACCCCTTTAATTTGCCTTAATACCACCATGTGCATCCAGTGGAAGGCAGGATACGCCATCACCAGTACCACTGCAGTCGATTACATCCAATAAGTGAGTTTTACAGATAGTCCAAAAGGGCTGCTCCATCCTCTTTCTGGACACCGCCCCCTACCCATGCCACCCATGTATGACCGGCTGACGGAGGAGCAACTCTCTTTGCTCCATCAGAAAGTATTGGCTATTCAAGAGGGTGCCAGTATCATAAGTAGGTCGTGGTTGCTATTCCAAATACTTTCTGGTTCCATAGAAGGATGGAGGCCTTCATCCTATCCTAGACCTGCTCCTTCTCAATGTATTCCTGAAAAAGAAGTTGAAAATGCTGATGTTAGCTCAAGTCCTGTCTGCCTTGGTAAATGGATGGTAGCATTCGACTTGCAGGATGCATACTTCCACTTCCCTGTCTTGCCTGCCCACAGATGTTACCTGCGTTTCATGGTGGGCCAAGAGCACTTTCAGTTTACTGTGCTCCCTTTTGTCCTTATTAGCACCCCTCGGGTGTTCACCAAGGTGATGGCAGTGGTTGCAGTACATCTGCAGAGGTCAGGGGTCCCAGTCTTCCTACCCCTCAACAATTAGCATACTCGCCCCAGACAGTCGTCTCCCACCTCCAGACTATGGCAAACCGCCTCCATTTGCTTGGGTTCACTATAAACGTGCCAAAGTCACACCTGACTCCCTCTCAAATGTTCCCTTTCATCGAAGCTGTTCTGGACACAGTGCAGTTTCAGGCATATCCTCCAGAGTGGCGAGTCCAGGATATTCAGGCTATGATGCTGATGTTTCAGCCTCCATTCTAGATTTCGATGAGACTGACTGTGAGGCTGCTGGGCTTCAGGGCATCCTGCATCCTTCTTGTGACGCATGCCCGTTGGCATATGAAGGCTCTGCATTGGAACCTGACGTTCCAGTGGTCACAGTATCAGGGAATCTCTCCGACATGGTTCTGATCTCGGAGCGTACTGCAAAAGACATGCAGTGGTGGCTAACAAGCTGCAGTTTGGTCATTGGCAGACCCCTCACCCTTCCCCAGTCACAGTTGACCGTAGTGACAGTAGTGTTGCTCCTGGGCTGGGGTGGCTATCTGGTAAGATCAGAGGACTCTCATCTCTGGCAGAGTCCGGGCTTCACATTGACCTGCTGGAGCTCCGAGCGATCCAGTTGGCATTGAAGGCCTTTCTTCCTTTGATAAGAGGAAAGCTGGTGCACATGTTCATGGACAACATCACCGCCATGTGGTACTGCAACAAACAGGGTGGGGTGGGGCCGTGGACCCTTCGTCAAGAGACCCTGCGTCTCTGGACATGGCTGGAACGTCAGGGCATTTTCCGGTGGTTCAAGGCGGACAAACTCAGCCGTTGATGCCTAGCAGATCGCGAATTGCATCTCCATCTGGAGGTGGCACAAGGTCCCTTTCAAGAATTGGGAGACCTTGGTCAGATCTGTTCGCCACTGCCGAGAACGCACCATGTCAGCAGTTTTGTGAGGTGGAGTTTCCAAGGCAGCTCTCGCTCGGAGACACTTGCCTCGAGGGAAGCTCTAGCCTTCTGTACACTTTTACACCAATTCCACTCCTGCCAGAGCTCTCAAAAATATCAGGAACGACCTGGCACAAGTAATTCTTGTGGCTCTGGATTGGGCACAGAGAGTCTGATATCCTGAGCTATTGATCTTGAGCAGCAGTCCTCCAGTCAGGCTGCCTCTCCCGGAGGATCTTCCTCTTTCGGAGGATATTCTGTCACAGCAACAGGGGAGGGTACTGCACCCGAACCTGCAAACCTTTCGTCTTCTTGCATGAAGATTGAGCGGTGACAGCTCTCACCCTTCCTACCAAAGTCTGCAATGTTATTCTGGCAGCCAGGCATCCCTCTACCAAGAAGGTCTATGTCTGCTGCTGGAACAAATTTGTGTCATGGTGTGCACCCAGTAATATCGACCCGCTTTCAGCACCCCTTTCCCATGTTTTACTATTTGTTCTGTCTTTGGCTCAAGAAGGCTGTGCTCCAGGCACAGTTATGGGTTATTTATCAACTATTTTGGCTTTTTTACGGTTGCCAGTCCAACTTTGTTCAAGTCACCAGCTGTGTGACTAGGTTCCTCAAAGGTCTCCAAGATTTGTTTCCTCCCAGACCATTTATCATTCCCCAAAGGGACTTAAATCTGGTCCTAACTTTTCTTATGTGCGCACCCTTCGAGCCGCTGCACAACTGCCCACTACATTTGTTAATCCTCAAGTCAGATTCCTTAGTGGCCATTAGATTGGCCAGGAGGGTCAATGAAATGCAGGTAGTCTCTGTGTACCCTCCTTATACCACCTGTTACTCAGACAAGCAGATTCTCAGGACTTGTGCCTCCTTTCTACCGAAGGTTGTGACACCCTTTCATGTAGGCAAGAACATCACCTTGCCTACCTTCTTTGCTCCGCCTCATCCATCTAAGGAAGAGTAGACTCCACCGTCTGGTCCCAAAAAGAGTGTTTTCGTTCCATATTGATCGAACTAAAGAGTTCTGAGTGGATGATTGTAGGAAGGTAGAATCCTTCTGCATGGTTACCCTCACTTTTTGCCTGGTGTTGTAATGGTTTTTGACTAGTCTGACTGGGATCCTGCTAATCGGGACCTCAGTCTCTTTGCTTCCTCCCTAAATTGGAAATGCTGAGTACTTAAGTACACTCTAGATTGGCTACTAGTGTACCCTGGTAAGTCCCGAGTATATGGTACTAAGGTACCCAGGGCATAGGTACACCGGGGTCCCTCATGGCTGAAGCATGTTTTATGCCACCCATGAGAGACCACTCAAATAGTGACTCCAGACCTGCCATTGCAGCCTGTGTACGCTGGTGCTAGCACCACTTACAACAGATATAGGTTTCCCTATATCTGAGGTCACTACACTTAAAACCCGTTAGTCACCCCTAAGGCAGGCCTTTCAATCCTGAAGGCAGGGTGCTGGGTCCTAAGTGTGAGGGTGCCCCTGCATGAGCAGGGCACCCCTATAACCTTCAGAGTCCATTCTCCCGGGTTGTATGTGTATCAGCCATTACGATATATAGAGTGGCCATGCGTCATTACGCCATGAGCATCTCCAAACTGTCTGTAACGAACCCTGTCATGTTTGGTATCAACCATATTGGAATCATACCCCCACACAGTAAACGGTGTGGGAGGTATGATTCCCTGCACTGTAAAGCTCCTCTGGGAGGCCCTCAGTGCACCCGGTACCAGCCTTCCAGAACCAGACAGCAAGCTAGGGCTGCTGCCGACCAGACACATGTTTCTGCCCTCCTGCTGCTGAGCCAAGCTTGAGCAGGGGAAGGCAGAATAAAAGATATCCTGTCACAGGGAGGTGTGACCACCTCCCAGACAGGGTTTAATGTATTGGGGCAGGGTGGGGGCGGTTACCAGTGCCACTGAGACTGCTTGAAGGGCACATTTGGTGCCCTCCTTGCATACTCTAGTTCAAACCAGTTCAGGGAGCCGTTGGCGCCCGCTCTTGCGCGAAACTAGACAAAGGACATGGAAGTATCCTCCCCACTGTCCAGCCCCTCCTCTGGGAGCGACCCCTGAATCGTCCCAGCCCTTTCCTAAGTGTACTTAAGGGCTTACCTGTGGGTGGGTCCCTAGATTCGTCGTGGGACAAGATTCAGATCACATACCACTTCAACTGCGACCGTCTGACCCTCTGGACTTTGCTGGACTTCACTTTGGGAACTGAGGCTGCACCAGGGAAGATTCCTGCTGCTCTTGGTCTCGTCGTTCTGCTGGTCTTCTGCAAGATTTGGGTCCGTGCTCCATACTGCTTCTTCACCAGGCCTGTGGACATCCTGAAGGAATCTCCCTTGGAGTGAAGGAGTCACTCCCCGGCATCTGCAGGCACCGCAACACAGCTGACCGGTCTGCTGATCCTGGGCTCCAACAGACTCTGAAAGGCTCAGCAACACAGGTGGTGGTTCTGCAACTCTCTCTCGAGGCCTGCGCTGTCTTCATGCCGAGTTTGAGGCCAGTATCCCTCTGTGCACTGCGTTGACTTGCTGTTGCCAAGGCTTGTTGGCTCTCTCCTCCAGAGATCTTCGGGCTTCTAGAAGCTCCAACCTCAGGCAACTCCTACAGCCAATATCTTTGCCCTGACCGCTTCTTCTGTACCATGGGCCTTCTTCATTGGTGAGCTGCTAGAGATCCTCTTGCGACTCCTGTGCCTCCAGCCCGAGGGTCCTCTCGAGGTCTTCTTTGGCTCTAGTGGGCTCCCCTGCTTGCTCGGGCCTGCTCTGACTTACGTGGTCGTGGTGAGTCACTTGGACCTTGCTGGTCCCGACACTGCACCTTTTTGTCTACTACGTTGCTTGCCGCTGCCAAGGTTTGTTGGTGCTCCTGCCGGACACTGACCCCCTGGCTCTCGACATCCGACGTGGGACAGCTCATACACGGCTCCTGGTCTTCCACAGTGTCGCCTGGTCTGCACAGCTGTAACTTCAAGAGCACCGTCAACCTATCCTGCATCTCCGACATCGGTGGGCATTCGTCTTCCGTGCCTCCTGGTCACTCCTGAGTGGCATAGACTCTGTCCCCTCTGCTTGCAGGTACCTCTCATCCTGAATCCTCCTTTGGGTTCCACCAGACTCCTTCGTCTTCTTCTCCAGTGGTATCTGTCCTGAAGTCCTCCATTGTGGTCTACGGAGGTTTCGGATGTCACTTGACACCTATGCACCCGGCATCCCTGGTTTAGGTATCCTGGTTCCTGGGGTATCCACGGGTGGGGTGACTCTCCAACCTTCCATCTTCCACTGAGTTTGTTCAGGGTCCACTGGGAAGGGTTGTTCTTCTTTAAAATTGCAACCGCAACTTACCCATTGCACTCTGCACACAACCTTGGTGGTGTTCCTAGATACTCGCCTTGAGTGGTTCCTTGGGTCCCTGGCTCTTTTCCGTCTTCTGGGTCAATTCTTGACTTGAGTCATGGTTCGCATCCCACTATTTAGGTCTCGCCTACGCAGCGCGCATGCGCTGCATAGGAGAGACCTTTAGCGATCGGCACAGCTTTCGGGGCAAAAACGTGCACGCGTTGCATTGCTTGCAATAGCAACGCGTGCACGTCTGGCGATTCCCTTGCGGGAGCGCGCGGCGCCATATGGTGGCGCCATATGGTCGCAATCATCGCGCCTTGCTGCACGCTCCCGCAAGGGAATCGCGCAGGCCCCCCTCCTGCCGCGCGAGGCGCGCGCTTGTGCTGGTTTGTCCTTTCAATGCTGGGAACTTCCTCCTGCCTGCTCTAATGCTTGCCCGTTATAGCTCCCCCCCACCCCCTCCAGGACATCTCAAAGATTCCACAGTTCGGAAAAAATGTCGGCACTGTCCCTGTCACCAGAGCTAGGAACTAACCGAGTCGTACACGGAGTCCACCTCATAGCGCTCCGAATAGGCTGCAAAGCCCCATGTTTTAGCGCTATACGAAACTCCTGGTCTAAATAAGAATGAAACCTAGAAATGGTGACTCTGGTGCAAAACACTGAGCCTTTGCAGACGCATCATGACTGTGACGCTGTTTAACTTAAATGTGTCTGAAACCTCTCAATTTCTCCACATGGAACAAGACAAAAACCTCACATGTTCCCTGAAATGCACTTTCAGATGAAGTGGTGTTTTGTTTACTTTTATGGGTGTTATTTCAGACGTTGCGCTTTGTTCCGCTCACCTGCTTGTAAACGGCGGGGCTCAGTCGCAGGAACACAACCCTGTGGTCAGTGTGCCTACTGCAGAGAGGTGTTTGTGCCCTGCAGTCGCAGAAAACTGATCACGAACACAGTTTGACTTCAGAGAACGCACTTCACATTCGAAGCTGTTTTGCACCACATTTTGTACTCAGGACCTCGGGATGTGTCTTGTGTGAATAGTTTTCGTGTTGTTTTTTTTGTTCAGTGCCTAAAACTGGGGATTTACCCGGGTTAGCTGCCTGAAGCACCAGACAAACCCATGGGGCTCATTGTCGAGAAATCAGTGGTGTGCGCGCTTTCCACTCCAGCGTCGCAAGTCCAGATACGGTGTTCAATTCACAGCAGCGCCCACAGGGTTTTTAGGTCTCGGCCAGCACCAGCGCTTGCGCTGGTCTGGCCGAGAGTTTTAGTAAGCGGGTTTTGGAAGTGCAAACACTGGCTTTCGGCTGGCGACCAGCTTGAGTTCACGATGGCGTGCACGCGCAGCTGCCATCTGTTGTTTCCTATCTCTTCCTCATTTCCTCGTCATGGCTCATTAACTCTCTGGACTCTGATGTTTCAATTGCAGCAGCAGCTCACATTACCAACTGAGGGCCCTGGACTACAGTCACATGAAAAACAACATCGATTAGCATTGAAATGCAAGCTTTTTTTGTCTAGTTAGAAATATTGCTTCGGTGGGTTGATTTCACCTTATATCGCTATTTGTTTTATATTGGGAGTCACAGCCTAATTACCAGTATTTTTGTCTCTCACTGTTTTTTTTTTATATTTATTCGCACAAAGCTATATTTAAGGTTACTTTTTCCGCGTCACTTCTTCACTCTATTTAAACTCCACACCCCCACTCTTATTGTCTCTCTCCTTCTCTCCCCTCTCTAATTCTTTCTCTACTTAATTAACTCTCCCTCTCTATCTTTTTTAGCCTTTCATTCTCTCTCACCCCTTTATCTGTTTCTCTTTCAAACTCCTTCATTCACTCTCTCCCCTTCTTTCTCTCTCTCTATCCCGCTCCACTCTTTATTCTATGTACACCCTTTCTCTCTCTCTCTTTCTCTCTCACCACCCTCTCTAATTGGGCATTATATCTTCACTCTATCTCTCACTCGGCAACACCACAGCATCACTCAGCGCAACCACAGCATCAATCAGAGCCAGCACAGCATCACTCAGCACCACCACAACATCACTCAGCACCACCACAACATCACTCAGCACCACCACAGCATCACTCAGCACCACCACAGCATCTCTCAGCACCACCACAGCACCACTCAGCATCACCACAGCATCACTCAGCACCACCACCTCATCACTCAGCACCACCACAGCATCACTCAGCACCACCACAGCATCACTCAGCACCACCACAGCATCACTCAGCACCACCACAGCATCACTCAGCACCACCACAGCATCACTCAGCACAGCACCACTCAGCACCACCACAGCATCACTCAGCACCACCACAGCACCACCACAGCACCACAACAGCACCACTCAGCACCACCACAGCACCACTCAGCACCACCACAGCATCACCACATCATCACTCAGCACCACCACACCACCACTCAGCACCACCACAGCATCACTCAGCACAGCACCACCACAGCATCACTCAGCACCACCACAGCACCACTCAGCACCACCACAGCATCACTCAGCATCACCACAGCCCCACTCAGCACCACCACAGCACAACCACAGCACCACCACAGCATCACTAAGCACCACCACAGCATCACTAAGCACCACAACAGCATCACTAAGCACCACCACAACACCACTCAGCACCACCACGGCATTACTCAGCAGCACCACAGCATCACTCAGCAGCACCACAGCATCACTCAGCAGCACCACAGCATCACTCTGCACCACCACAGCATCACTCTGCACCACCACAGCATCACTCTGCACCACCACAGCATCACTCTGCACCACCACTGCATCACTCTGCACAACCACAGCATCACTCAGCACAACCACAGCATCACTCAGCATCACCACAGCATCACTCAGCACCACCACAGCATCACTCAGCACCACCACCACAGCACCACTCAGCACCACCACAGCACCACTCAGCATCACCACAGCATCACTCAGCATCACCACAGCATCACTCAGCATCACCACAGCATCACTCAGCACCACCACAGCATCACTCAGCACCACCACAGCATCACTCAGCACCACCACAGCATCACTAAGTACCACAACAGCATCACTAAGCACCACCACAGCATCACTCAGCACCACCACAGCATCACTCAGCACCACCACAGCATCACACAGCACCACCACTCAGCACCACCACAGCATCACTCAGCATCACCACAGCATCACTCAGCATCACCACAGCATCACTCGGCACCACCACAGCATCACTCAGCACCACCACAGCATCACTAAGTACCACAACAGCATCACTAAGCACCACCACAGCATCACTCAGCACCACCACAGCATCACTCAGCACCACCACAGCATCACTCAGCACTACCACAGCATCACTCAGCATCACCACAGCATCACTCAGCACCACCACACCACCACTCAGCACCACCACAGCACCACCACAGCATCACTCAGCACCAGCACAGCACCACCACAGCACCACCACAGCATCACTCAGCACCACTCAGCACCACCACAGCATCACTCAGCATCACCACAGCCCCACTCAGCACCACCACACCACCACTCAGCACCACTAAGCACCACAACAGCATCACTAAGCACCACCACAACACCACTCAGCACCACCACAGCATCACTCAGCACCACCACAGCATCACAGCACCACCACAGCATCACAGCACCACCACAGCACCACTCAGCACCACCACAGCATCACTCAGCATCACCACAGCACCACCACTCAGCACCACCACAGCACCACCCCAGCATCACTCAGCACCACCCCAGCATCACTCAGCACCACCACAGCATCACTCAGCACCACCACAGCATCACTCAGCACCACCACAGCACCACCTCAGCATCACTAAGCACCACCTCAACACCACTCAGCACCACCACAGCATCACTAAGCACCACCTCAACATCATTCAACACCACCTCAGCATCACTAAGCACCACCTCAACATTAGAATAGGCAGGAAGAAGTTGCCAACATTGCAATGACAAAATAAACGACAAGACCTTTCTTATGTTTATTCTTTTTAATTGGGTAATTCAGTTGTACATAATGTCGTCTTAGTTATATATAAAGTAACAAAAATGCTTATAAGTCTTTTTATTATAACTTTTTCAACATGCTGCACAGCAGCCACAATGCTCTTAAAAACATTGGCAAAACCAATAGCTCTGCCTAAACACTTATAAGGCCCCAAAGGCGAGACCTATTGGCTAATAGGTCTCGCCTTTGGGACCGTATATGTGTTTAACCAGGTGTCAGTTATGCAGCACAATTGTTGCATGGCTAAACACTTATAAGGTCCCAAAGGCGAGACCTATTGGCTATGCCAATGCTTGTTTTGTATATGGTTTGGTCTCCCCCTGGAGACCACTGTGTATATGTGCTACTTACCTGTTCTATTTCCTAAGTATTGTATGCATTGTGTTTATATCTCCGGGTAGGAGATAATACATGTGTTAGTGAGTGCTTGTAATAAAATACCTATTTTTATAACTACACTGTGTGATTCTTTTTCACTTATCCTATACCATAAGATTAAGTACTGGTAAAATAAGCAGTTTTACACTCCTTCTGGACTAAACCTGAAGGCTGCTCTTCACAGCTACCATTTAGAGAGCTTTCTAAGGTTGTCTAAGACCACTAAAATCCCCATATGGGTTGTCTGGATTAGTGCAGGGTGCTACAGTTAAATAAGTGAGCACCATATACTAAGCCAGCCTCTCACAACGATCAACTCTTTGTAGGTTATTGTGAAGCTTAGAAAGGGAAGGCCATGAAGAAATGGGCCATCTCACAATGGATAGTGCTCTGCCTAAAGATCTGCTACGCATTGGCCAAAAAGCAGCCCCCTGAGGGTTTTCATGCTCACTCCACCAGAGCCAAGGCTGCAACCACTGCATTTTACTTGCGGACTCCCTGTCCTGGACATCTGTCAGGCAGCAACGTGGGTGTCACTACACATATTCACCAAATACTACTGTCTGAATGGTCAGGTTACTCATGATGGGCATTTCGGTCCTGCAGGACTTTTTGGTCTAATCTGTTTGCAGGGGAGGTTTTTCTTGAGTGTCTATTCTGCGGTAAGGAAGGAATCTGTGGCTAGATGTCTCTATCAGATGAACAAGTTACTTATCTTCGGTAACACCATATCCGGTAAAGGCTCTATCTAGCCGCAGATTCCTTACCTACCCTCCCATCTTTCCCTGCTCTGCAAACTGATTATAGTGTGAGATCACCTTTCTAAGGGCCTTAGAAATTCAGAAATTCACACCAGTATGGGGTGGTACCTACATAGGCACCGTGCATATCACTTCCGGCGCGTACGACACTGACGCGTAGCTAAACTACGCTACCTCCCGGTTCACAGGGGTACTGCTTGAAATTTTTCAGATCCAGTCTGATGCCTGGAGAAAATTCGAAGGTAAGGAATCCATGGCTAGATAGAGTCCCTACCAGCTACTGTGTTACCGAAGGTAACTTGTTCTTCCGAGCCTTTCCACCTTTATAACACCCACCAGTGCCCTGGGAGCTTGATACTGTTTTTAGCCAATGCATGCTGCTTTTATTTGAGCCGATTTCATCCAAAGATAATTTCCTGGAAGACGTAGCTTCTTTTGCTGCTTACCTCAGCATACAGAGTGGGAGAAATACCAGTGTTTACTGTGAAAAAGCCCTTACCCTGCTTTACTAACGATACTGTCCGCTTCCAGAACTATCCTAAATTCATACCTATGGTCCCTACTGACTTTCATCTGAATAGGTCTGTCATGCTCTGCTCCTTTTTCCCAAATCCTACTTCAGCAAAAAAGTATTTTAGTCACTTGATGTCCTCAGGTGCATGAAGTCTTACATGGACAAGATCAAAGACATTCACTATTCTGACCAGATATTTGTTTCCTTTGGCCATCTAGTGATATGCCGACCCCTGTCCAAATAGAGAATTACGTGTTGGATGTCAGACTGCATCACCTGCCACAACCAGCTCCAGAGAAGAGTGAGGGCACATTCCACCAGGAGCTTGGCAGCGACTGCAGCGCTCTATGCTGGTGTAACTTTGCAAGACATCTGCCATGCAGCTACCTGGAGGAAAAGGCATGGTCACAACGCAGTACTGCCTGGATGTAAATGTAGCAGCTGACTTAGCAGTGGGACAAGCAGTCCTCTGTAACCTGTTTCAGTAAAGGTGATAATATATGGCCATCATGTGTTTTCGCGAGTCAGTTGCTTCTTCAGGGCCATGTAATGAAGTGTCAGGCACACTTAATAAATTTGTGTGCGTACTGAAAATAGGAGCGGCACTATGACAGATGCATGTTCCATCGCTAACAAAATATTGAAATTATCTGATTTGGAACTGTCCTTTGGACACAATGGAGAATAAATTGAAACAAGTTTGATAAGTGTGCCTGACAATTAATTATGTGGCCTGGAAGAATGGATTGGCTCACAAAACACGTTTTGGCCAAGTGTTTTCATAAAACGAAAAGAATAATGACTTTTTGTGTGAACTTGCAAAATGTGCCTCTCACTACTCTTTTTTTGATTTATTGATTCAAACATATCAGTATGGACTGACTAATACCAACAGAGGAAGCATGAATGCCAGTCTATAATCTGTGTAAGCCCCCCTTTTCTAGGTTTTCAGAAGATTCAGTAAAGGTGAGACTGCTTCCCGCTTCACTCATATTGTTATGCACTGCCTTCTATTCTGATTCAGGCATTTGAATATATGAAATATCCAATGGTGGAGAAGAAATCATTTACTTATCTGTAACTCCAGTTCTCCAGTGTTGATGTCTCTCATATACTAACACACTCCTCCCCAGTAATAGGCTCATCTATTATATACTCTACTCACTGTTTGTGCTATGATATCTGAACTATGGTGGCCTCTAGGGCGAGTAGGAGAGCCTAGTACGCCCACCTCATTGGCCGAAGTTCAGGTTGTTTCAAATGAGGTTAATGTGCTACTAGACAAACACTATTGTTGAGACCTGTCGCCATTTTAAAACTGATTACTGCTATTTAAAGTTATCAGGAATTCCCAGCCTGACTAATGGGAATGATTCAAGCTTGTAAATATATGAAAAATACCAACGCTGGAGAACTGGAGTTATAGGTAAGTAACTAATTTCTTAATTATAAAATAGGGAAAAGGCCTTCCACGGTCCTGAAAAAATGGTATAATGCTTTCTGTGGTGCTTCAGAAGGAACAGGGGCATCACAATGATTCCACCTTTGTGCAGGGGCTGCCAGATGGCAGCAGTCCCCACAGGAGCCTTTATGTTAAAATTTGGTTCTCACCCTATACCTCCCAGAGGGTTGTATTTATGACCCTGGAGAGGTTTTAGCTGCATTAAGCACTTCTGGAGCTGGGGCATGTAGCCTTAGACTTCGGGTTGCAGGGGCCTTTGTTGTGAGGTACTAAGGCTGCTTTGCAGCATGTGTAAATGTGAAAAAGACTCACACACACAGTATATTGAATGGTAAATGCTTTATTGGCAATTACAATGTTAATAGTGAATCCATTACATATAATAATGAATGTTATTGTAAGATTGCGCCGTCCTGGGAGGTCTTGATATTGTCTGCATTGGGCTTTAATAACATATTTCTGCCTGTGTTGTGGTGGCGACGCTCAGAGCAAACCAGTAAGTCTGACCTTTAATAATTACACCCTATAATATTGTGCCTAGCCTATGTGGGGGCTCGGGGGATATTGAAGTTTTAGCGTTCAGGGCTTGCTGGTGTGTAAACTGTTTGAGTAGTTCCATCTTCCGATTTGTGTATATTTGTAAATTGAGTCACAGTATTGAGTAGCACACGTGTATTAAAGAATTTTTAATTATTATAGGTGAAAACACTGGCTGGACAATGGTTTGAGTGTTTATTTCATGCCTAAAAAATGTGTTGCCTACCCACACCAAATCCCTTGAGTAGGCCTTGGGCTACTTTGCCTTGCTACATTGACAGAGTCAAGTGCCACAAAGGGGTACTTGGTTTCCAGTAGAAGGGAGTTTGTAGACATATTACTTGTGAAAGACCCACTTCCTTTTCATCTAATAACCCGATTTCTTACAAAGATGAATCATCTTTTGTTCTTTTTTTCTTTTACTGTCCCTACATGATAAATAATAAAATATTCTCTCTGAACCCTCCTTATTTGCTGCAGTCATATGTAGAGGGAGGACATGTTACCTAATGACCATAGGTGCCGACTTTGGAATTAGGGAACCAGGTTTGAGTCCAGCCTCTGTTCAACATCCTGTACCTCCAGGCAAATCGCTTACATTTCTCGTGCCTAAATAAATACGTGTAATGTAAACTGGTGGTCATGTAAAACTCTCTAATGCCCTCGGGCCAAGTTCACTCTATATTTAACAATAAAATACAAATAATACCAATACAAATGTAGGATGTTTTATAAGGTCATGGATATAGGGCAGAATCTTATATTTACCATCCGCCTCCATCTGCTTTAATTGCTAGAAGAGAGCTGAGTCAACAAAAAGACCGGACCCAGGAGCTGCTTTCTCAGCTGGAATCTGCTACTGAAAAGGTAGTTGAGGTAAGTTAATGACTCTCCTGAGTGCTCCCTTAATGTAAACGTGGCATGTATGGTGCTGAATTGTGCCTGATTCTAGTCGTGTTGACTGTTATGCTAATCTTACCTTAAGAATGTTAGACTATTGCCTCAACAAATGTGGCTGTGAAATCACATTGTCATCTCGATGCTGAAAGTACTTGGTTACCGCTAGAAATAGCATAGCCATTTTACTCGTAAAGCAAAACCTGTTAAAGTGAAAGGATTCATTTTCCGTTTATGAGCTGTAGATTGTGTGCTGATTCGGTAGATATGTTTGTTGTGATTTCCTTACATACCTTTAGGTTATGCCTTGTTTGGATTACATAATAAATCAGCAAAACATGGGAGCTGGCATTAGATGTACGAAGCCTTGAAAATTATAAACTCATTTCTAAATGCAAAAATCGACAAAGGGAATGTATGAATGCATGCAAACACAATGTTTGTGTTGTACTAGCTGAGCGAGATGTGGCGTGAATTTTAGACCATATTTTATTCCAGATCTGGATAGAAAAATCTTTCCCATTGTACCTCAATTGTATTCTTTGGTCTATCACAAGCGTCTTGAATACGTTCTAATATATAGGAAGCACGTACTTTAGTGTAAAAGATAAAAGCAGAAGACAAAATTTGACTGTAGGGATGTGACAATGAGGGTTAAGCAGAGATTTGTAAAAGTATTGCCCTTAGGTATTCATATCAGGTCACGTAATGTGAGTTATTCCAAATTTATGTTGTAGTTCATGAAAGCCAAGAGGGGCTCCATCAGAAAAAAGCTGACTTACTGTTTTTTTTTTTAGCACAGTTTTTATTGTCCACAAGTAAACAAACAGATAAGCATTGCAGAATGAAAAATGTTCTATGGTTCCCTTACATCTTCATCATCTTTGAAGGACTCAATGAGATACATCGGCGGCGAGTCTCTGCTCCCCTCCCACCTGAGTAGTATAAGCCCAGGGATATGTCAAGGGTGGTCACAATCAGTGGGATAAGCTAGTGATCAAAGGAATGATGGCCAAAGCAAATAATATGGAAACAACAAACAGAGCCATAACTATAAAGTAAACACAAAACCATGAGGGCTACAACTGAAGCGGTGACAGGAATGGCAATGCCCTCAACAGCAGAGTGTGTAATGGGTGACATTTCCAAGGGGGTGGGGGGTTTCCTAGGCAGAAACCCCAGGGGGTGATGGTGGCTAAGCTCTATGGGGGCGTGATGGGGGCTAAGCTCTACCTGTAGTGAGGTCACGGCTCATCTGTGCTATCAGCGTCGCTTGCTGGGGGAGAAAGAATCCCGTCCATGTCATCCATCGGGGGCAATCTTGCACTATTGTTCGATAGGCCTGGGGATACTCTGCAGCTCTGAGACCCAGGTGAACCT
This sequence comes from Calotriton arnoldi, assembly GCA_963921515.1. Lineage (NCBI taxonomy): Eukaryota > Metazoa > Chordata > Amphibia > Caudata > Salamandridae > Calotriton > Calotriton arnoldi. Next base: position 1,283,178 of record CAWUFW010003017.1, read on the forward strand.
CTCTCTGAAGGGCCATCTCCTCACACTAGGCCCACTTTAATAATTCAGCACGCCAGCGCAGCAAACTGGGCCCCGGTTGTCCTTCCAGGGGAGGCAACACCAGGGCCAGATCAAGGAATCGGGACATAATTGCTCTTGGTTTGGGCCTAGGGAAAAGTACTAATAGACAGTAGGAAGGTGTGAGGGGGACATGGTGCTCTGTAGCAAGACAAATTGCGCCCAACAGGTTACATCATGGACACGACACCTGGGCCGCCAGGAACATGACGTTGCTGTGTTTTGGTGTGAGATACACTATGTGCAAAAAAATACTGGATAAGTTTAAATCAGGCATTTCTGGAGGTGCGTGGAGTGTACTCTAGAATAGCATCCCAATCCTTGTCCGTGATCAGCAGACCCAAATTCGTTGCCCAGCAGTCCTGCAAGTCCCCCAGGGACCCCTTAGCCTGCCCCAGCAGTGCATTATAGTTTATGTAAAGGGATGGCTTTGGTCCTGCCGGTCGTAGTACATATAGTCTTCATGGTCTCCTATGAGGGCGGCTCCTCAATCCCTGGGTGCAAGTGTGCTTGTAGACTGGCCCTCACAGCTCTATACAGGAGGAAGCGATGAGGGAGTATCTCTGAGAATATTTTTATTATACCAGATAGGGGAAAACTAAAAATTAGAAAAGGAGCCTGAGTATGGGCTTATCTAGAGAGACAGAGTGAGTGAGTATAGGTGAGGAGAACGACTTAGGGGGTTGTGAAATGTAAACCATGTCTCTAACTGAAAAAGGTGTAGTTAGGTAGTATTCCAATTTATGCCAAATTGGAGGAATAGAGTGAAATTCATCCGAGCATCTATACTCCAATCAGGCTGCCCCTTGGGCGGATTTTCTGTTGCAGCAGCAGGGGAGGGTTCTCCACCTGAACCTGTCAACTCTGGGCCTTCTTGCGTGGAGGTTGAGCAGCAGCAGTTGATAGCTTTCGACCTTCGTCCCGAAGTCTGCAATGTTATTTTGTCAGCCAGGCTTCCCTCCACTAAGACTTCATATACCTGCAGGTGGAACAAAGTTGTAAAATATTGTACAGAAAAGTCTCTTGAACCTCTTTCTGCTTCTGTTTCTGATATTTTGCTTTTTTTTGTCCTTTACCCAGTAGGGCTCTGCTCTGGGCATCTTGAAAGAGTATCTTTTGGCTTTGTCTGCCTTCCTGAGGCTGCCAGACCAACCCTCCCTATTTAAATCACCTATAGTACATAGATTCCTGAAAGGCCCTGTACATATGTTCCCTCCTGCCCCTTTCATTATACCTCGGTGGGACCTTAATTTGGTTCTCACTTTCTTAATGTGCACTCCTTTCGAGCCTCTGCATAATTGCCCCCTCAGCTGCTCACCATGAAAACAGCAATTACATCTGCCAGGAGGGTGACTGAGCTGCAGGCTCTATCGTTCAAAGCTCCCTATTCGCTGACAAATTGGTGCTTCGCACTAGGGCCTCTTCCCTTCCGAAAGTGGTGACTCCATTTCATGTGTGGCAATCTGTTACCTACCCACTTCCTCTGCTCCTCTGCATCCCTCCAAAGAAGAGGAAAGACTCCACTGCCTGGGCCCAAAAAGAGCGCTGTCATTCTACCTTGAACTTACAAAATAGTTCCGGGTGGATGACCCACTCTTCTTGTTCTTGGGGTACGTTGGAGAAAAGAAAGGTTGTGCGGTGCAGAAGAGGACCACCTCCTGGTGGGTCATCCCCTGCACCAAAATTCGCTATGCTCTGGCCAAAAAGCAGCGGCCTAAAGGCTTAAGGGCTCATTCCACCAGAGCTAAGGCTGCTACCACGGCTTTGCAACGTGGAGTTCCAGTCCTGGATATCTGCCAGGCAGCAATGTGGGCATCCCTGCACAAGTTCACCAAACATTACTGCCTGGATAGTCAAGTCCGCAGGGATCGCCATTTTGGACGCTCAGTCCTGCAGGACTTCCTAGTGTAATTTTTTCACAGTTCCTCCTCTGCGGACGGTATTGCTTGGGTATCTATTCAAATGTAAGAAACCTGCGGGTAGATGTCTCTGTCAGATGAAAAAGTTACTAACCTTTGGTAATGCCTTATCTGGTAGAGACATGATCTAGCCTCAGATTGCTTACTGACCCACCCATACTCCCCGTGCTGCAGACAAGTTTCTAGGGTCAGGGCTGTTCACTTTCGGGACCCTAGTTTCTTGGAAACACACCAATGTCAGTAATCTTCATGGCTCTGCATTTCTGGCGTGGAAAGCTGTGAAAAGTAATTGACGTCAGCGCGCCGAGCTGGCACTTCTATAGATGACGCAGACGTTACTCCCAGTGTGGATGATGCCAACGACGTCACGCGGAGCTGGCCCACACCACCTACTGGCGCGCAGGGATATTGATCGAAGAAAAATCTTCTGGATCCTGTCTGACGCCTGGGAAATTCAAAGGTAAGGAATCTGCGGCTAGATCATTTCTGTACCAGATAAGGCGTTACCGAAAGTAAGTAACTTGTCCATTAAGTCCAAGGTATTCTATAGTGGATTTTGGACGCCTACTTCTACAACTACCCATTTCTCTTGACTACTCATCCACTAACTCCACAGTCAATGATTGTGTATTTCTGTAGCTATTTTATAGACATACAGATTGGTAATCTAAGTTAGAAGGAGCAAACAATTGTGTCAAAGAGAAGAATGTATAATAGTGGAGGGAGGTTTGTTCCTGATGCATGGATATGGCTATACATGCACTCATTTTAAAAATGTAGATGTCTCCTTTTGGGTATACGTGACAAAGCTAATACGATGAATGACATGCACTACAACTTGATTGTATAATTGTAGTTGCACTTATATAGCGCTCACTATACGAGGCGTTAAAGTGTGTTATGCCATGTTCTGAAAGATTTTGTTCTCTAAAACAGATGTCTGGAAATTATTTGCACATTACTGAGCATTGTTGTCTGGCAAAATCTGCTGTTGATATTAATTGAATGAGGTATAATTTCATTGTGGAGGGCAACTACTTATTTTTTACTCTTCAAGTACGGCTTTCTTAAAAAAAAGTATTTGTAACATGTCCTTTCATTTTTTATCAGTATGAAAAGTTGATGACAGAATATCAAGAGAAAACCAGTAGGCTTCAAAGGCGACTAATTCAGGCTGAACAGCGGGCTGCATCAGCATCTCAACAGGTACACTAACTACCACAGACACTGAATAAAAACATCTATATTGAGTCAGGTTATCTTCATTGTAAAAGTTAAGAGTCCACTCCATTGACTCACATCTTTGTTAGACCTACAAAAACTAGTGCATTACATATTATACACTGGATATTCCTTTTGGTGTAATTAAGGTGGGAATTGTGCTAGTTTATCACATTTTGTGTTGAGTTGGTTGTGTGCCCCATTTAGGCAATGATTCCAAATGATCCGTAAATTTCAATGGGCCAATTGGAATTACAATTTGTAGTTTTTCACACGCAGGTTTCATCTGATAGCAGCAGCTGAAATCTCTGTTGGAAAGACCACGTAAAAGAACCATGCAGTAATGAGCGAAACACCAATTCCCGCATGTTTTTCCCCAAAAACTTGTAATCCCCATTATTTGCCTACCGACTGGAATTGCCATGATCCATGGTAACGGTAATTCGGGGGAAATAGTGGGCATTTTAATGGGTCGAAACGCTTCTTCTCATTTTGTGTTTATTAAGACAAATTCAAATCCTTTTAGGTCGAGCATAGTGGCAGGGCGTATGCACTGCTCGCTCTGCGAGGCATGCTGTATTGGAGTATGCACTGGAAGCCCCGCCCACTTTCCGCTCATATTGGTCATTGGCTTGTGTCATTGTCCTTCGTAAATTCTGGCTTCTGATTCGTAAATAGGCTTGTTCGTCCTTTCTTGGTATCGCCTTGTCTGCATTTGTTATCTCCCATAACGACAGGACCTTTTACTTGGCTTGGTACACGGTCTGCATTATAAGTCGGTGAGCCCTATTTTGTTTATTGACACTGATGGGGACAATGGCGGCTGCTTTTTGTATTTGCAGCGCGCCCACACAGGACAATGGAGGCCTCTTTTTTTAATGAGCGCAATGCCGCTCTAACTTGCATGCTGAGGAGGCGCCAGCTTTAGGGACACCGCGCTGTGTTTAATTTTTTTTTTTTTACACTTTAATAGTGAGCGCGGCGCTCGCTTCAGGGACACCGCGCTCTGTTTCTTTTTTTTTTCTCTTTTTTTTAACTTTAATAGTGAGCGCGGCACCCGCTTCCCGGACACCGTGCTCTGCAATACAGTAGGTATCGCTTTTGCAAAAGTTTGAACTATTGGTATTGTAAATGACAATGCCTTTTAATATTATAAAAGGCATTGCCTTTTACAGTGCCAATAGCTCAAAAACTCGCAATTGTGAGACCTATTGCATTGTAAATGCTTGTTAAAAGGGGCGTGAATAAGATTGCTGAAAAATACTATAAATTGTAGTACTTACTGTGGCTCCAATTGTTTATCCTTGGTCGCTCACTGAAATATCTGTGGAGCGTTTACGATTGCAGGTTTTCCACCCGTGGCAAGAGCTGTTAAACTGACAGGCCGCCCCCCTCGCATCCGTAGCCAGAACCATCTGTGCCAGGATGCAAGAGACAGAGGAAATCACCAGTGCAGTTTAGACAGAACTAATTGGCACAACATTTTTCTCCTTATATCCTATGTTACTGGATTCAGTTGAAATTCTTTTTATTAAACATTTTTTTGTCGACCACTTGCGCCACCATCAGCACGTAGTTCAGGACAATCAATTCAAAATTTGAATTTGCTCACTCCTGTTCCCATATCGACTTATGTAAGGTTCCAAGTGCATCCCTGGAAGTGGATCCAGTGGGGTTCTTAAGTTAGATCCCTCAATAATTGGACAAGTTCCTCCAGATCTTAAAAAGTTTCTGATAAAATCCCCTTGCTCTGTAAACTAGAGTCTCCAGACTCATACAGTGGTTCAAACCCCAACCCCACTGCTCTAGAGATAGAGGGTTTAGATTTTTCTTGTTTTTAGCAATATCCTGCTTAGCAACTAGCAATATCTTGCTTAGGAACTAGCAATCCCATCCACTGGACTGCCAATTTTAGTGATTTGAGTCAGTGTCAATTGTTATGTGAAGTCGTGCCAGCCTTAGATCATCTGGCAATTTCCAATCCAATACACCTTCCAAGTGTGGTAAAACCCCTCCCAGAAGGGTTTTATTTTACTGTGTAGCCCAATTGTCTTAACAAAATCACCTGTATGGGTCATACATCTGAAGCATACAGCAGAGGCTATTTGCCGATAACCAAAAAGCTTAGAGTGGGCGAGGTAAGTGGGGAATAAATGCATTCGTTGAATCAGATGAAATTGAGGGACTATGGCAGATTCACTTGGGGCCATTCTGGTCTCCCTCCACTCATCAGCCAGTTCACCAACACCCCCATCCCAAACTCTTCTTAGTTTGTCAAAAGAGACTGGGGTATTGATATCAGAGAACTGTATATTTGGAATATTTTGCATTGTTTCAATCCCCCTTTAGTAGTTTGGGTTTCAGCGGACTGAGGTCTGGAAGTTCACTTAGCGTTGTAATATACGAGGTCAATAGATGCCTCAGATGGAAATTCTAGAAGAACTGACTATTATGTAATTTCTGTTCCTACTTTGACCTTCCATGGCTCCAAAGAGCTGACCTCTATATCTTCAAATGAGTGCAGAACTACTTTAATGATTAAGTCCCTCTGATGACATATTTCAATATTGTCCCACCCACCAAAGCCCTGCAACTTGTACACCCGATCCCGTTATTCGTCCCACCACAACAGGGTCTCTTTTTGATTTAATGGAGGTTTTGGATGCCACCAGGTCATAATCTGAGTTGACAGTGGACCTTGTGGCAGTTTTGGTGAAGACATCACAAATAACGCCGTTGTCTGTTAGGGAGAGAAAGAAAAAAGGGACAACCTGGGGAATTAAAGGAATACACCCAACTCCTTCACCTCCCAACAGGAGCATTCGCCTTCCATGGCTCCACAGAGCTGACCTCACAATATTGATAGTTACTTCAGCCCAGTTAATGGGCTCAAAGGGTGCAAACTTAACTTGTTTGCCTTTGTGTCTGCTAAACAACAGCAACTCAAAATCAGTTCTCAAACTCTTATGTACGGCAGATCCTGGGAAGGGGACAAATTGGACATTGTGAGATTGAAGAGAAATGCAAACGAAACCAGGGCCTTGTAAATCATCGCCTCCTTCCTTTTTTCCAAGGATTTGGCATGTACCATGCAGTTGTCCTGGTATAGGTGCACCTAAATCCTCAGATTGTGGAGCTAGCATGCAACTGATGCCTGCACCTAGGTAAATCTCTGGGGAAATTTCAGTTCAGAAGGAGACCCTGAAAATGGGATGCATAATGGCAAAGGACTGGAATAGCTGGTATTCCAGATCTAGAAAGATATTCAGGATCAAGGGACAACAAAGAATTTCATCCTGGGTCAGATGTATCATCTGTTAGTGTCTCCTTCTTGAACCGGAGAAACTCTCAATGAAGCACTTTGCTCCCTTCAAGATGATAATGAGAGCCATTGCCTTGTTCTGCCCTCGGTATTATAATAAAGGTTTCTTACACAATTAATTATAGAAGCCAGATGTATTTCAGGATGCTATAATGGACGTTACAATGCTTGCATCTTTTCCAATCCGTGCTTTAACTAATCTGATAGAGACATCTAACCGCAGATTCCTTATCTTAGAATCCTCGCCAGGCTGGATCCAGACATTTTTCCAGTAGTACCTCTGTGCGTCGGTAGAGGACATCGTGTGACTCCGCAGTGACTTTGTCTCTCCTTAGTGACGTCAACGGAGTCCATATAAGCCCTCCCCCAACTTCAGTATCTTCTTTTCTGCGCTAACATGCGGTCCACTCTGCAGTTCCTCAGACCGTTTTCGACTTAATTCACATTTTTTCATTGAGTGAGCATTGTGCCTTCTTCTTCTACTCTTCTTCAATGTCCTCAGGGTTCAAGCCTTGTGAGTCCTGAGGACGACAAATGTCCGCTACGGATCCTCACTCGACTTGCATGTGGTGTCTGGGTGAGCACCACAACTCCGATGAGTGCAACTCTTGTCAACAGCTCCGACCGAAAGGGCGGAAGGAACGCCGCATGAACCTCCTGGCGGCGCCGATGTCACAGTCTTCAAAGTCTTGTCATCGACTTTGGTCCCCTACGCATTTAAGGAACCGACCGCACGGCCATGCTAGGAGTCGTTCCCGCGGACCTCATTTACCTTCGACTTCCGGAGGTAAGTCTCGCGCCGGCAGTCGAAGCCACGGTGCCTCCCACCTACGTCGCCTGCCGCTGATCCCCACTCTTCTATTGAAGGACCGAGGCATGAGTCCTCCCCGCGTCTCCTCAACTATCCTGGGGCCGGGGCGTCTTTGACCCCGATGAGACAATAGTCTCAATCTCTTCTTTTTGTTCGTGGGTCATCACCTCCCGCTGGACTGCCCTTGGGCCCCACAGAAGTGCATGAGGTCATGCCTGTGACCCTGCCGGTGTGTTCTCCCTCGGCTTCAGGTTAGCCTCTTCTGTCTGACACCTCAGCGGCGTCGGTGCACAGCCCATCGCAGCTCCTACCTTTGGCTCCTGCTTCTGGTCTGCTGACGGCATTGAGTTCTTGTCTGCCAGCTCCCATAGTGGTGCCGTTGACGCCCATCAACGCTTCTTTCGACTTCGAGGCGTCTCCTTTTCGGCGTCGACCTGCTTCGGTCACGATGTCGGATGCGGTGCCGATGGAGCTGACTGTCTCGGCTTTTTCCCCTCTGGTTTTTCCTTCTGAGGACCATGGCTCTGGAAGTACTACTGACGGTGTGGTGTGTCCCCCTCTAATTCCGGACATTGTACCATCCCCTATGCATTCTAGCTGGTTACTTGGCTTGGGTGACTCCAGTGGCTTAGAATCTTTGACAGCCTCCTGTCTCCTCCTGGTTTGGCTATGGAGGCGAGTCCCACACTGGTGGACATGCTCAATCGAGTTTCAGTTGCCCTGGATTTGCACCAGACCCCTTAATTGGTTTTGTACACCCTGCCCAGTCTAATGTTGAACCTGTACTTCCTCATAGTGACTGTCTTTTCAATATCCTGTTGGGTGCTTGGACTAAACTTGAAACAGTATATCCTGCTTGACTCAAACAAAGAAAAAAAAGATACAGAATGACACCTTAATTCAATAAGGCCTATCAATATTTTAGCATAGTTTTATGTAGAAACCCACAGAACAGGAATGTAGCAGTCCTCACTTCAGCCGAAGTGAGTGTAATTTATTTTGCATAACAGTATTTCACATAAAAAAGGCATAAAAGTATTTTCAATTTGTGTATTTACACTATATACATTTCCACATTTAAGCGTGATTTCCTGAACCCCAGTGAAGTGACCATAACCAAACCGGTGAGATATATATATAGTGCTAGTAGAAAACAGAGGCAGTGGTTATTGGTAAGAATTGATTGTACTATATCTCCAAAAGGCTCCTCTTTTAATTACCAATAACCACCGCCTCTGTTTTCTGTTATGGTCACTTATGTATATAGTGTAAATACACAAATTGAAAATACTTTTATGCCTTTTTGTATGTGAAATACTGTTATACAAAATAAATTACACTCACTTCGGCTGAAGGGAGGACTGCTACTTTACTGTTCTGTGGGTTTCTACATAAAACTATGCTAAAATATTGATAGGCCTTATTGAAATAAGGTGTCATTCTGTATCTTTTTTTTTCTTTGTTTGAGTCAAGCAGGATATACTAATTCTTGCAATTTTTTTTGTTAATTTACAAAATGAGTTCCTTGTGAACATTGTTTCTGCTTATGAGCAATACCCAGTTCGCAAGGACATATGGGTCGCTCTTGTCTCTCTGTGAAAATAAGCCTCAAACAGGACGCCCTTTGGATCGCTGTATTTCTCACAGTTCCTAGCATGGCCCCAGTGGATCCCTCCTGTCGACTTAGACCTCCCTTTACTAGAAGCTTTGTCGTTCAGGCTGTTTCAGCCATGGAAAATATAGATTTTCTCCCACCTTTCCCTCCGGAAAGGGAGACCAGGAAATTTGACGCTTGTGGTAGGCTTATTTTCTTTTCTTCTAATGCAGCTCTGCACTTTTTGAACACTTGTGGAACTCTGTGGAGCGCCTCTTGCCCTCCCTTCCGGAGGAGGAAGGGCAGAATTCTCTTGTTCCCCTGGTACAATATGGGCAGCAAGCTGCCACACTTAGCATCTGCTGTGGTATGGATACTACCGATTCGGTTGGTCTGGCTTTTTGGCCTCTTCCATTGCTCTACGTTAGCGCGCATGGTTGTGTGCTTCAAGGTTTTCAGTGGTTGTGCAAACTGCTTTGATTGACATGACTTTTGAAGTACACGCCGACTCAGCCTTATGCCAGTTCAGGGAAGGTCCGGATGATACGGAGTCTTAACTCTGTTGTTGTACTAAGGTTGTCGGGACAGGTGTTTCCTCTTATTTTGACTCTTTCCCCCTTTCTAGGACATTTTTTTCTCTCCCCTCCAGGGATACACCTGGTGTGGTGTTCCTGCTTTCTGCAGGTACTTTTTGTCTCCTTTATGCTGTCGGTGACAGGTTAAGTTTCCCGCTATCTGGAACTTATCTTACTTTGACGTCTCCTGGGAGTCTGTTCTTTGGCTCTTCTGCCGCTTGAATTTTCCTACCCGAGTACTTACTCTGTGGTAGGTTTTCTGTTTATGTTGTGCGGTTGCACTATAGCCTTTTTCCTTGTTTTCGGGGACCTATTTTGTATACCTTAGAGGCATTTTTGTGAGCTACATATGCACTTAGAACCCCTTATAGGGGCTTCCTCTTTTCTCTGCCCTTATGTCCATATCGGCTATGCTATTGCCGCAAGCAGGCAACCTCTTTGACTTGATTTGATTTCATTTCCTTCTTCGACCCTTTTTGGTGTGGCCCATCTCTTTGCTTTGTTTTCCTCTCAGGAACGCATGGATTTCTCCTATTGTGGAACCCAGGCCTGAACCAAGAGGAACACAACTCCAACCTTCTTGTGTTCCTGAGACTGTTTGTCTCCAGCCGTCTGGTTTTCTTATTCCTGTTTTATACATCTCTGCCATCACACCCGTGGGGTAGCTGTTGTGTTGGCTGTTATTTTCGGTTCTCTTCACCTGGAACACCGGTCCCCTTGACTGTTTGGTTCCTTGGCTGGTATCCTTCTTTCTAAAGAGACTGGGTTTTCCCTTTCTTTCCTGTATTTTTCCTCCCTTTACTCCCGCCTTCGTGGCGTCCCCATGTTTTCTATGGGAGAGGTTACATTTCACCCCCCTTCTTTGGTGGAGGTATTTCATTACTTTTTCTTGGGGCATATTCTACCTTTTCTCACGTTTCCATGAAGCGTTGGTCAGGTTTCTTATCTGTTTCTCCTGCTTCCGTAAGTTGGACCATGTGTGCTTGTCATGATCAACTATCTGTTGCCCTTACTTTCCGCCAGCTCTCTGTTTCACCCTGGCGGTCTTCTTCTTCATCTTTTCCTTCATGGTGGACTTTCCACATGCTGTTATTCTTTGCTTCTCCTGCTACCGCCTGCTGGCATCCTTCCTCAGTCAATTGCGTTGGTTCTTGGGCAGTTACCTTTGTTCACCTATAGTGGGCACTGCCTTCCACTTCCTGCTCTTATGTGGCATTATGTTGCTGTTTTCCAGCCTTGTCTTTCTATCTCCACCTCGGCCACTGTCGTAACTCTTCTATTACGATGGAAGGATGTGTTGTCTCTGCCCTTCCTTGGTTACCTCTGTTCTTGGAGTATCCTTTGTTCCTCCACTTCTTATCCTCCCGCTCACTGGGGGCAGACACTGGTTACCTTAGGAGGAGTGGATATACTTTTGCTGTACCCTGTATGACTTGTGTGTCTACGGGGATTTCTATATTTTTTATATGCATAATTATCCTTACATACATGTGCATGTGTGTACCTGTCTCTTGAATGGTGCTCTTGTGGATGTCTTTTACTTCAGATATTTATATGTGTGTATCTGAAAGAGACACGTTAGTGACAGATTCCTTACCTTAGAATATCCCCAGGCGTCAGGCTGGATCCGGAAAGTTTTTGCGTAGCAGTACCCTTGCGCGTCGGTAGGCGGCGGCTCCGCGTCCGTCGTCGGCGTCGTGATCGCCGGGATGACGTCGCGGGCAGTACTTAGACGCCGCCCCTGCGCGCTGACGTCAGTTCTTCTTTTTCCGCGCCAGTAAGCGCAGATCCGGGAAGAGCAGTGCCCTAGTCACTTTTTGACTACCCTTTTTTGTGAATTTTTTCACTGTTTCTTCTACGAGTCTTCACGACTCCTAAGGTGTCGTAGGGATGCCCGGCTTTAAGCCCTGCGAGGTCTGTGCCCGCATGATGTCCATCACGGACCCGCATCTTGAGTGTCTCTTCTGTCTCGGCCGAGACCACGACACGAAGTCGTGCCCTGACTGCCGGAATCTTCATCCGAAAGCTTTGCGAGAGCGGTCTCGAAAGCTGCTCGAGGTCCGGCAGTCGGCTCCGCGCCGCACCAAGCCCCGGTCACGGGAGAGGTCGAGGGGCCGGTCGCGGAGCCCCCATCGTTCGTCGGAATCCAAGTCTTCGCGCTCCTCCGGTAAGTCGAAGCACAAGAAGTCTAAGCGGCGTCATCGCTCTAAGACTTCGCCTCGCCGGTCTCGCGACTCGGCTGAGGCCCCTGTCGGCACCGTCCCCGCGGCCCCGGACGTGCCTGTCGAGTCACCCCCGCATTACCCGTCCTTCCCGGGTTCGGGGCGACTCCGGCCCAAGTACAGGAGTTCCTGTCGGCCATGGCCCGCCTCTTCGGGCCCTGATGGGGTTGCTCCGGCGTCGCCGTCGACTCCGGTCCCGGCGTCGCCTGTCCCACCAGCCTTCATCCCGGCCTCGGCTCCGCCCCGGCCTCGATCCCGGCTCCGGTGGTGCCGCAACCCCCATCGACGCCGGTTGACCTAACCACGCCTCCGCCGACGCCGATGTCCCCGGTGCCGTTCCTGACGCCGTCCGGGGCTCCGGACGGCGTCGTTCCCCGGCTCTCTCCGGCTCCGGACATGGAGTCGGACCGACGTCGCCCGACGCCGGTTCCGGCGCCGATGAGACCTTGGGTCCCTAATGTCCCTCCTCCTCCATATTATGAACCTGAGGAGGACCAGGAGAGCTGGGAGGGGTCTGAGGACCCTCTCACACAACAGTGCGAGTTTGACCCGGACTGGGTTGAGGAACTTGGGGATGCCAGTGGTCTAGACACCTCCCTGACTCTGGCATGCTGTCTCCTCCCGTGGCTACGGAGGAGGGGCTAATTTTGCAACGGTGTTGCGTAGAGCTGCTGGAGCCTTGAATCTCCAGTTGCCTACTGTGGCCGTCAGGACTAACCTCCTGACAGAAGTGCTTCAGCCGGCGGCCTCCTCTTCGGAGACTGTGCTGCCGTTCAATGATGCACTCACTGACGTTCTTTTGGGTGCCTGGTCCAAGCCCACCACAGGGGCTCCTGTGGATAGGAACGTGGCCCGACGCCATCGCCCTGCTCCGGGCGACCCCCTGTTTCTCTCCCAACACCCCACCCCTGAGAGCTTGGTTGTCCAAGCCTCTGCCTCCCAAACAGCCTTCCCTAGCGCCCCTCCGGATAGGGAATCCAAGCGCCTGGACCACTTTGGGAAGAAGGCTTTCTCTTCCTCCAGTGCTGGCTTGCGGTCCGTCAACACCGCTTGCCTCTTGGGCCGATATACCCACTCCCTGTGGGATTCGGTGGCGACTGTTTTGCCGCAGTGTTCTGAGGAGGTCCAGACACTGCTTACCCGCGCCATTGCGGAAGGGCGAGATGCGGCTAAATACACCATACGTTGTGGCCTTGATACCGCCGACTCGCTGGGCAGATCGCTTGCAACGACGGTGGCGCTGCGTCGCCACGCCTGGCTGAGGACCACTGGTTTTTCGGGTGATGTCCAGAATACACTCATGGACATGCCCTTTGATGAAGTCGGTCTTTTTGGTTCAAAAGCAGACCATGCGCTGGAGCGTTTCAAGGACTTGCGGGCTACTGCCAAGTCCCTGGGCCTTGCTGTTGTGCGCCCTCCGCTCACATCTGCTTTTTGCCCCTTTCGTGGCCACGGGAGGGGCGCCCAGTCACGTCAGCAGCCCGGCCAACGGCCCGCGCAGCAAGCGCCTTCGCGTGGCCGAGGACGTGGATACCGCCGTGGCGGTTCGGGCAACCAGCGTGCGGGTCAGGCCACCACCTCCAACCCGTCCGCGGCCTCCAAGCCCTCCTAGTCCCTCCTTTCAGGTGCACGGCACGCCAGTAGAGGGCAGGGTCCGCCATCACCTTCACCACTGGCGTCCCATCACCTCGGACAGGTGGGTCTTGGACATTGTCCGAAGGGGCTACTCCCTCCCCTTCGAGACCACCCCCCAGCCATGCCACCTCAATTCCACCGCATGTCAGGGGATCACTTGGTGCTTCTGCAGAAGGAAGTCACGGCCCTCTTGGCCAAGAGGGCCATCGAGCATGTTCCGACCCCAGAAGTAGGACGTGGTTGCTACTCCCACTACTTTCTGGTGCCCAAAAAGGACAAGGAGGACATGCGTCCTATCTTGGACCTCCGGAACGTCAATCGCTTCCTCCGGAAGGAGAAGTTCAAGATGCTCACCCTAGCTCAGGTCTTGACTGCCCTCGACCCTGGAGACTGGTTGGTAGCGTTGGACTTGCAGGACGCTTATTTCCACATCCCCGTCCTGCCGGCCCACCGGCGTTACCTACGGTTCACGGTAGGCCTCGAGCATTTTCAGTTCACCGTGCTCCCCTTTGGCCTTACCAGTGCCCCTCGGGTGTTCACGAAAGTGATGGCGGTGGTCGCAGCTCATCTGCGCCGAGCTGGGGTATCTGAAAGAGACACGTTAGTGACAGATTCCTTACCTTAGAATATCCCCAGGCGTCAGGCTGGATCCGGAAAGTTTTTTGCGTAGCAGTACCCTTGCGCGTCGGTAGGCGGCGTCGTGCGGCTCCGCGTCCGTCGTCGGCGTCGTGATCGCCGGGATGACGTCGCGGGCAGTACTTAGGCGCCGCCCCTGCGCGCTGACGTCAGTTCTTCTTTTCCGCGCCAGCAAGCGCAGATCCGGGAAGAGCAGTGCCCTGGTCATTTTTTGACCATACTTTTTGGTGAATTTTTTCACTGTTTTTCTATCAAGGTGTCGTAGGGATGCCCGGTTTCAAACGTTGCGGCGCCTGTGCTCGGATGATGTCCGTCACCGACCCGCATTGGGAGTGTCTCTTCTGCCTCGGCCGAGGCCACGACACGGAGTCTTGTACCGACTGCCAGGCCCTTAACCCGAAAGCTTTGCGAGAGCGGTCTCGAAAGCTCCTCGAGGCCCGGCATTCGGCTCCGCGGAAGCCCCGGTCGCGTGAGAGGTCCAGGGGTCGATCGCGGAGTCCACACCGGTCGTCGGCATCGAAGTCTTCTTCGTCCGGTAAGTCAAAACACAAAAAGTCCAAAAGCATCATCGCTCTAGGACTTCGCCTCGCCGGTCTCGCGACTCGGCTGAGGCCCCTCCCGGCACCGTCCCCGCGGCCCCGGACATGCCTGTGGAGTCGCCCCCGCCATACCCGCCCTTCCCGAGTTCGGGGGCGGATCCGGCCAAAGTGCAGGAATTCCTGTCGGCCATGGCCCGCCTCTTCGGGCCTCCGGGCCCCTCCGGTGCGCCTTCGGGCCCCGCGGGCCCTGATGGGGTTGCTCCGGCGTCGCCTCCGGCCCCGGCATCGCCCGTGCCTCCAGCCTCGATTCCGGCTTTGGCCCCGGCCTCGATCCCGGCTCCACAACCGCCATCGACGCCGGTCGACCTAACGACACCTCCGCCGGCGCCGATGTCTCCGGTGCCGTTCTCGACGCCGCCTGGGGCTCCGAGCGGCGTCGTTCCCCAGTTCCTTCCGGCTCCGGACATGGACCCGGACCGACATCGCTCGACGCCGGTTCCGGCGCCGATGAGACCTTGGGTCCCAAATGTCCCTCCTCCCCCTTATTTTGAACCTGAGGAGGACCAGGAGGACTGGGAGGGGTCTGATGACCCTCTGACACAACAGTGTCAGTACGATGAGGACTGGACAGAGGGTCTAGGGGATGCTAGTGGTCTAGATACTTCCCCTGACACTGGCATGCTGTCTCCTCCCGTGGCTACGGAGGAGGGAGCCAATTTTGCAACGGTGTTGCGTAGGGCAGCTGGAGCCTTACATCTCCAACTCCCTGCTGTGGCGGTCAAGGTTAATCTCTTGACAGAGGTGCTTCAGCCGGCAGCCTCCTCTTCGGAGACTGTGCTGCCGTTTAACGACGCCCTCACTGACGTTCTTTGGGCGCCTGGTCCAAGCCCAACACAGGGGCTCCTGTGGATAGGAACGTGTCCCGACGCCATCGCCCAGCTCCGGGCGACCCCCTGTTTCTCTCTGTCCACCCCACCCCTGAGAGCTTGGTTGTCCAAGCCTCCGCTTCCCAAACCGCCTTCCCTACCGCCCCTCCGGATAGGGAATCCAAACGCCTGGATCAATTTGGGAAGAAGGGTTTTTCTTCCTCCAGTGCTGGCTTGCGGTCCGTCAACACCGCTTGCCTTTTGGGCCGATATACCCACTCCTTGTGGGATTCGGTGGCGGATGTTTTGCCCCAGTGTTCTGAGGAGGTCCAGACACTGCTTTCCCGCGCCATTGCGGAAGGAAGGAATGCGGCCAAATATACAATTCGATGTGGCCTTGATACCGCCGACTCGCTGGGCAGGTCTATTGCAACGACGGTGGCGCTACGACGCCACGCCTGGCTGAGAACCACTGGTTTTTCAGGGGATGTCCAGAATACTCTCATGGACATGCCCTTTGATGGAGTCGGTCTTTTTGGGTCCAAAGCAGACCATGCGTTGGAGCGCTTTAAGGACTCACGGGCTACTGCAAAGTCCCTGGGCCTTTCTGCTACACGCCCTCCGCTGACTTCTGCTTTTCGCCCCTATCGTGGCCACGGTAGGGGCGCCCCTTCACGTCAGCAGCCCAGCCACCGGCCCGCGCAGCAGGCGTCTTCGCGTGGCCAAGGACGTGGATTCCGCCGTGGCGGATCAGGCAACCAGCGTGCGGGTCAGGCCACCACCTCCAACCCGTCCGCGGCCTCCAAACTCTCCTAGTCCCTCCTTTCAGGTGCACAGCACGCCGGTAGGGGGCAGGGTCCGCCATCACCTTCCCCACTGGCGTACCATCACCTCGGACAGGTGGGTCTTGGACATTGTCCGAAGGGGCTACTCCCTCCCCTTCGAGTCCAACCCCCCAGCCATGCCACCTCAATTCCACCGCATGTCAGGGGATCACTTGGTACTTCTGCAGAAGGAAGTCACGGCCCTCTTGGCCAAGAGGGCCATCGAGCATGTTCCGACCCCAGAAGTAGGGCGTGGTTGCTACTCCCACTACTTCCTGGTGCCCAAAAAGGACAAGGAGGACATGCGTCCTATCTTGGACCTCCGGAACGTCAATCGCTTCCTCCGGAAGGAGAAGTTCAAGATGCTCACCCTAGCTCAGGTCTTGACTGCCCTCGACCCTGGAGACTGGTTGGTAGCGTTGGACTTGCAGGACGCATATTTCCACATCCCCGTCCTGCCGGCCCACCGGCGTTACCTTCGGTTCACGGTAGGCCCCGAGCATTTTCAGTTCACCGTGCTCCCCTTTGGCCTTACCAGTGCCCCTCGGGTGTTCACGAAAGTGTTGGCGGTGGTCGCAGCTCATCTGCGCCGGGCAGGGGTTTCAGTCTTCCCCTACCTCGACGACTGGCTGCTGAAGGCGGGCTCGTCCCAGGCAGTCGTCTCCCACCTCCAGACTACGGCCGAACTCCTGCACTCGCTGGGGTTCTCCATCAATGTGCCGAAGTCGCATCTGATTCCTTCTCCACAGCTCCTTTTCATCGGAGCAGTTCTGGACACGACGCAGTTTCGGGCCTATCCTCCCGAACGGCGAGTCCGGGATATTCAGGCTATGATTCCGATCTTTCAGCCTTTATCCTGGGTTTCGGTACGGATGACCCTGAGGCTGCTGGGCCTCATGGCCTCCTGCATCCTGCTGGTCAATCATGCCAGATGGCATATGCGGGCTCTGCAGTGGGACCTGAAGTTCCAGTGGGCGCAGCACCAGGGCAACCTGTCCGATCACGTCCAGATCTCGGAGGGGACTGCAAAACAGTTGCAGTGGTGGCTCACGGACCGGCAATGGGTCATGGGCAGATCCCTCTCCCTTCCCCAGCCAGAGCACACAGTTGTGACGGACGCGTCCCTTCTGGGATGGGGCGGTCACATGGGAGAGGCGGAGATCAGAGGCCTCTGGTCTCCGGCGGAGTCCCGGCTCCATATCAACCTTCTGGAGCTCCGGGCGATCCGACTTGCACTCAAGGCATTCCTTCCCTCTGTCAAAGGGAAGGTTGTGCAGGTGTTCACAGACAACACCACCGCCATGTGGTACTGCAACAAACAGGGCGGGGTGGGGTCGTGGACCCTCTGTCAGGAGGCTCTGCGCCTCTGGACATGGCTGGAACATCAGGGCATGTTCCTGATGATTCAACACCTGGCAGGTTCCCTGAACGCCAGGGCGGACGAACTCCAGCCGCAGGTGCATGATGGATCACGAATGGCGTCTTCACTCGGAAGTGGCGCAAGGACTCTTTCTACAATGGGGAGAGCCTTGGTTAGATCTATTCGCCACCGAAGAGAACGCGCAATGTCATCAGTTCTGCGCGTTGGAATTTCCAAGGCGGCACTCGCTCGGCGGCGACGCTTTCGTCGCGAGTGGAGTTGCGGTCTGTTGTACGCCTTTCCGCCTATACCACTTCTACCCAGAGTGTTGAAGAAGATTCGGCACGACCGGGCCCAAGTCATCCTTGTGGCTCCGGACTGGGCTCGAAGAGTTTGGTATCCCGAGCTACTCAGTATGAGCGTAGATCCCCGATCCGTCTGCCTCTTCGGG
The DNA here is from genome assembly GCA_963921515.1 of Calotriton arnoldi. NCBI lineage: Eukaryota > Metazoa > Chordata > Amphibia > Caudata > Salamandridae > Calotriton > Calotriton arnoldi. The sequence goes on from CAWUFW010003017.1 coordinate 1,301,210, forward strand.
AGGATCTTCTGTCGCAGCAGCAGGGGACGGTCCTCCACCCGAACCTGTCCAGCCTCCACCTGCTTGCGTGGAGATTGAGCGGCGGCAGTTGATTCCTTTCGACTTGCCTCCCGAAGTTTGTGATGTGATTCTGGCAGCCAGGCGTCCCTCCACTAAGGTGGTATACGCCTGCAGGTGGAACAAATTTGTGGCATGGTGCACAGCAAAGGCTGTGAACCCCCTTTCTGCCCCTCTTTCTGAGGTCCTTCTGTTCCTTCTTTCTCTGGCCCAACAGGGTTCTGCCCTGGGTACCATCAAGGGTTATCTCTGTGCTATCTCGGCCTTCCTCAGGCTCCCTGATCAGCCCTCCCTTTTCAAGTCCCCTGTTGTTAACAGGTTCTTAAAAGGCATTACACACCTCTTCCCTCCTGTTCCGTTTGTGATGCCTCAGTGGGACTTGAACTTGGTTCTTACCTTTTTAATGTGCGCTCCCTTTGAGCCTCTACATAACTGTCCTCTTCGTCTTCTGACTCTGAAGACAGCCTTTCTGGTGGCCATCACCTCCGCTCGGCAGGTGAGTGAGCTCCAGGCTCTAGCATGCAAACCTCCCTTTCTGTCTGTCCATCCAGACAAGGTTGTTCTTAGGACGCGTCCGTCCTTCTTGCCAAAGGTGGTTACTGCCTTCCACATTGGGCAGACCATCACTTTGCCTACCTTCTTTCCGCCTCCGCATCCTTCCAGAGAGGAAGAGAGGCTCCACCGTCTGGACCCAAAACGTGCGCTCTCCTTCTATATCGACCGCACAAAACACTTCCGGGTGGATGACCAGCTCTTTGTTGGTTACGTGGGCGCCAAAAGGTCGGGCGATGCACAAGCGAACCATCTCCCGCTGGGTTACCTTGTGCATCAAGGCCTGCTATTCTTTGGCTAAGAAGGAGCCTCCTGTTGGGCTGCGTGCCCATTCCACCAGGGCAACGGCTGCTACCACGGCTTTGGGCCGCGGTGTTCCGCTGCAGGTTATCTGTCAGGCAGCTACGTGGGCCTCGCTGCACACGTTTACAAAGCATTACTGCCTTGACAGTCAGGTTCGGAGGGACGGCTTCTTTGGCCGTTCTGTCCTCCGGGACTTCCTTGTCTGATCTTTGTTCGCAGACCCACCACCGGGGTTGGTATTGCTGGGGTATCTATTCTAAGGTAAGGAATCTGTCACTAACGTGTCTCTTTCAGATGCACAAGTTACTAACTTGTGTAACGATATATCTGTAAGAGACAGTAGTTAGTGACAGATTCCTTACCGCCCACCCATCCTCCCCGTTCTGCGAACTGATTTCTAGGGTTAAGGACATCCCTTTCAGGGCCCTAGTATTTTTCAGACACCTATGTCAGCTTCTTGCATGGCTCTGCGTTCCTGGCGTGGAAAGTCGTGTACAGAACTGACGTCAGCGCGCAGGGGCGGCGTCTAAGTACTGCCCGCGACGTCATCCCGGCGATCATGACGCCGACGACGGACGCGGAGCCGCACGACGCCGCCTACCGACGCGCAAGGGTACTGCTACGCAAAAACTTTCCGGATCCAGCCTGACGCCTGGGGATATTCTAAGGTAAGGAAACTGTCAATAACTACTGTCTCTTACAGATATATCGTTACACAAGTTAGTAACTTGTGCGTTTGCACATATGGTTGTCTGGCCTTCTGTAAGGTGTACGTCGCTACATCTTACCTCCATCCTTCTTGGTGACCTGGTTCCACATTCTTGGCTGTACTTGTTGTTTCCTTCTCTTCAGTGAGCGTCTCCGTTGCATTACCCGGAGGGTGTTTTCTGTACTTTCGAGGTTCTCTGTTTAAGAGCGGTTTCTTTACCGTTCTTGTTGTTTTCCTAGCAATGCTCTTTGGCACTCATTGCTCTCTTTTTCTCCTTCGTTCTTTTTTTCGTACTCTGTTTCTCAGGGATGTTTCCTCCATGATCGCTGGGTGCTCTTATTCACTGTATGTGTTAGTGCGGATGAGCATGCTGTGTATGCTCTTTCCATTTGGTTTTGGGTCTGGACTCTCTGCACTTTTTCCTTGGTCCTCTTGCATTCCCCGATCTTAGGTTGCATTCCATTTGGGGCTGCATCATTTACTGGTCTATAACGTGTTTCCCGGTCTTATGGCTTTCTGCACCCTAAGGGACTTCCCCTCGTCCTTCTTGGGGATCAGTCCTTTTGGTGAGCATCTTGCTTCCCTATCATTTTTTGAATGGTCTGGTCCCTTTCTATTTTTTGGACCTACTTTTACTGTAGGGGATCTTTGGTAAGGTCATGTTGCAGCCCCTCAACCTGGGATGGTATATCTTGGGTATCCAATTCTAAGATAAGGAATCAGCGGCTAGATGTCTCTATCAGATGAACAAATTACTTACCTTCTGTAACACCTTATCTGATAGAGACAAGATATAGCCGCAGATTCCTTATCAACCCACCCTTCCTCACCATTCTACGAACTTGAGGGCCTGTTGTCTCCAAGATCCCCTCTTGCATACTACTATGGTTCTTTCGATCTGTACTTGCTGATAAAAGATTTCTTTTTCCTTTTTGGCACACTATCTCCTGAGCTTGTTTTTCTAAGTGGCTCTGCGTTTGTTGGCGCAGAAATAGTCATAAAAGAAACTGATGTCAGCTCGTCAGGGAGGGCTTGGATGGACTCAGTTGACGTCACTATCAAGATACAACATCACTGCGGAGTCGCTCGAGGCCCTCTACCGATGCTCAGAGGTACTGCTGGAAAAATTTCCGGATCCAGCCTGGTGCCTGGGGAGGATTCTAAGATAAGGCGTTACCAAAGGTAAGTAACTTGTTTTTCTCGTCCACTCTCACTTCAGCATTTCATAACTAATCTAAAAAATGTCTAAGAATCATGAGCTACTATGTGGACACATTTACAGTGACGACACTTAATAATGTTTAAACCTTACATCTTTCCTCGCTTGAAATAATCAAGTAAAAATGGAAGAAAGAAAGCAAAAGAAAATTAAACACAACCAGCTTATCTCGTTTGGTTTATGAATCACTGTGGTCTCTGAATAGCTCTCATGGATCTACGAATGGGTGTGCCACTAACATCTATTAACATTTCAAACCCAAACAATCTACTTTCCACTTCTTGGTCAGTAACATCTTGTGATATGTTCTGTGCAGAGTATTCTCACTCTATGATATTCAACTGTGATCTTGCCATCTCAGTTCAGACTTCCTGGCGGAATCTAGCTCCATGTATACTGAGTTTGAGTTTTTCACCCATTCGAAATGAGACCCATACCTGGTAAAGAATTTTTGTAAGGAAGTTTCAGAACTAACAGCTCCTTTTACCTGGGTACCCTGTAATGGAGTACATCTGATAGTTTTTCCCAATTGTGACTGTTTCACTAGTACCCAAAGTCCTGGTCTGAAGTTTGAATCCTCTGCGCTTCCTTTTATATCAGCATGCACTTTCATTTTCTGTTTTGCATATTGGTCACTTTTAAATATACTATCATGATCAGGATGTTTGATTCACAACACCTATGGCAATATAGTCTCTCTTACACTTAGGTGGTCTAGCTATTTTGAACATAGTCTCTCTGCCATAACCAAACAGGCACTCACATGGGGATTTATGTGTTGAAAATGTGGAGTCAATCAACGATCATGCAAAACCTGACACACAGGCTGCTGCATTGAAATTTGTGTCAACTTCGCTTGTTAACTTGCTTTTTTGATAGTGGCCATGAATCTTTCATCCATGCCATTAGCTTGTTGCCACAGTGGCGTGGATTTACTATGGTTAATACTCATATAATGCAAGAAACATTAAAATTATATTCCATTGGCTGGCGGCCCATTGTCTGACTTGAGTGTATCCGTGTACAACTGGTGCAGATGTAGATGACAATTGCCGAACTGTTGGACAGCGGGAATAGTCTTCGATAATGACAAGCAGATAATGACCTAAGTCCACAGCCACAGTCGACCAAATGTTTTCTGAAAGATTTGATATGATCAGTTTCTCAGAGGCACTAGGCCTTCCAATTCCTTGATGAAAATGACAGGATTGTTCCATCTCATCTACTAGAGAATCCAAATCTAGAAACCTGACCTGTTCACTCAAAAATGTCTTTGCAGCTAACATATGCCTATGACTCTCACATGCTATTTCAACTACTCTTCTCTTTAATTGTTGTGGAATTACACGCTATGCTGTTCAAGTGCAGTCCTTTCACTGAGATCGTCAATTAACTTTCCACCTGCTTGTATACTAACATTTTGTTGCTGTTTACCCCTCCTTGAAACTTTGTTGCTCAGTTGGTCTGTTTCGACTTAGTTATTTGTGTTATTTGAATAACATCCTCACGAGATGTTCTTCCCAATTACTTTCCTGCGTTAATTGTCTTAAAGTGAACTGTGTGTATTCCTTGGCCATCATGTTTTGTCCCTTAAATGTGGATAATGTGAATTACAGGCAGTTGGCTTATATTGCTTGTTTATGAACATTTTTGCATCATAATCATGATCCATATATCTTGTTCCTTACCTTTCAATTTTCATTGGCATTTTCTCTAGAATTACTCTGTACGTTAAGGAATGCAAGATGATTGTAAATACTTTGCCATACAAAAGAAATTAATGATGTTCACTTGTCCAAACTTCCTTTCTGATAAGAGACTTCTAGCCGCAGATTGTTCACCTATGAAATACCTCCTTTTGCATAGTAATATCCTCCAGCATCGACAGGTGTAGTTGTGAGACGTCATAGTGCCTCGTCGCAACGTCTGTCTCCGTGTGTATATATAGGACACCTGCTCCTTCTGGTGTCCGTTCCTTTCTTTCTGTGCCAACTGACACGGATCTGGAGCTTCAACTTGTCGTTCGATTGTATTTTGCTAAATTTCTATTAGAAGCTGTCTTTTCTGTGTCGGTTACGGATCCATATGATATTTGTTTGTGATGCTTTGGTTCAAGCCACTACTTGAAGGCATGTTAGTCATGCGCCAAAATAAAGAAGGCAGGGAAACAAGAAGGCAGAGATCAGGATACAAAACTTGTGATGTCATAGTTGAGGAAGTCAAAGACTCGTTCTCATTCAGTTTTAGCGGCGCCACAATCCCTGTCAAGGAGACGATCTCATTCTCCATCTATAGTTTGTTAGAGGGACAGGACTTCATCAAAGTCAAGGAAGTCCAGAAAGAGTCATAAAAAATCCAAGCATAGCTCTCCTGTTTCACGACACTTCCACCACTCCTGCCATTCGGAGTCGCATGAGGCACATGAAACTTCCAGTCAAAGTCGTTTTTCGATGATAGAACCACCTTTGACATCCTTTTTCGTTCCTCTTCCACCAGATAAGGTGGCAACACCAGATCAGCTCCAGCATCTTCAGAAAGCTTTGGACTCGAACTTTGGTGCTGTTTCGGATCCTTCTGGTATGCCTTTGGGCTCCAACCATGCGAGGAGGCCTCCAACTGTTCAGACCTCGATAGATACATCCTCAACACCAGCACTGCCTCTTAGTTATCGAAGCTGATGCCTCTTAGTTATTGAAGCTGATGACGTTGAGCCCATCAAATACGGACCCGTCAACATCTCTGCTTTCGGTACCATGCCTGACGCCACATACTATTTGGACGTGGCCGCAGGCGATGCTGGGATTGACGTCACCAACCTCGGTTGAGGATCCAATCATTCTTTCAGGCACTGAAGACAATGTACCATCTGATTTGGTTTATGCTCAGTCTGAACCTGACCTAACTAGAGAGGAGTATCTTTTTGATTAACTTCAAGATGATATTTTACAGGATTTTCAAGATTCAAGTGGTCTTGAAACATCTCCAGGTGTATGTTTTACATCACTACTCCAGTCGTAGCTACTAAGGAGGCAGCATCATTTGCTACAGTTTTACATAGGGCAGCTAAAACTTGTGATCTTGTCTTGCCATCTCAGGAGGTTAAGCCTACTTTGCTAACAGGCATACTGGATCCAGCTTGTACTTCACAGGAGCCTTTATTGTCATTCAATGAGGCTTTAACAGATGTTTTAATGGGTTCTTGGGCTCAACCAGGGTTTTGTCCTTCAATAAATTGCCAGATTGCATGAAGACACACTCCAGAACTGGGAGATCTGGATTTTTCAGCTCTGGAAAGCCTGGTACTACAAGCTTCAGCTAGCCATACTAATCCTAATACATTCCCTACTAATCCTCCTGATGGGGCGTCTAAGAAGATGGAAGCTTATACAAAAAAGGTATTCTCTTCCACAAGTTTGGCTTTGAGATCTGTTAATGCCTCTTCGAGAGGTATTCCCATGAGTTGTAGTATAGAGTGACTGATGTTTTACCTCCAGTCCCGAAGGATACTTGTATGATTTTACAGTTTGGTTGCCGATGGACAAGATTCAGCAAAATTAAATTCTCTATTAAATCTGGTTTAGATACAACAGATTGTTTAGGAAGAACATTTGTGACCAGTGTAGTGAATAGACAACATGTTTGGATCCTCTCCACTGGATTTTCTACAGATGTTCAATATTTATTAATGGATATGTCGTTTGATGGATCGAAGTTATTCGGTGAAAAAGCAGAGATAGCTCTCGAAAGATTTAAGGGAAGCAAGGCTACTTCCTGCTCCTTAGGTTTGGCACCTCCAGCTCGTTAGTTACCACAGCCGCAGTGCACCATTCGAGGTTTTGGAAGAGACTACCTTCAGAGACAGAGGCGGTACATGCCTCAATTACAGCAGGCCATCTAGCTTTTTAGGGGACGTGGTCGTGTAGCAGGTAAACAGTGTAAAGTAACTCAATGACGGAGATCTGTCCAAACTCCAGCCCCACTTTTGCAGCAACTTCAAAGGCTTACTAAGCTGCACTATCGCCCGGTTGGAGGTTGAGTCGATTATTACCCCCTGGTAACTTCAGATCAATGGGTGCTCCAGATCGTGGCACAAGGTTATTCCCTACCCCTTCAATCATTCCCTCCAGACATTCCTCCTCCTCCACCACATCATCTATCGGAGAACCACTTGTCAATTCTTCAAGAAGAAGTTAAGGCTCTCTTAGCAAAGGGAGCGATAGAGAGAGTTCCAGTTTCAGTTCTGTTTATTATGCCACAGTGGGATTTAAATGTATTTTATGTATTTATTAATGTTATACATTTAGTTGCAAAAGATATCATTCAAATTTACAGTGAGAGCATTAAAGTCATGCAGCAGCTGTAAGTACATAGTTCAATTTAACCTAGAATAACAGAAAACTAACTGTCCACATGTGAGCATAACCCAGGTGCAATCTGGGCGCAAGTCTCACAGTTCGGTATTAGAGTTCATAATCCTAGCTGTAATGATCAGCCTGGTTGGGAGCGGCCTTGGATCTAGGCACACTACAAATGGGGCCAACAATTGTGTTTGGTATGGGAGTTGTAATTTGACCATACATGCAACCTATATAAGGGGGAGAAGGGGACCCTCTGGCATGAGCGATCTTCGTTGCCCCCTGTGAGTACAAGCCACTGATATGTAAAGGGTTTTGTGTCTCAGATCAGGGTTCTTATTGGTGGGATATCACTCAATCCCATCTTGGGTGTGCACCTTAGGCTGTGGGTTGTAGGGAGCCACCATGAGGGAAAACTAATATCGGGATGATATTATCTGAAAATATCAAGACCGAGATGGCCTCCATATCTCATTAAATACTTCCATCTGATAGTTTAGTGTATAAATCACCTTCTTGTGTGATGTCATGTCAGCCATTGACGTAGCGCATTCTTCCACGTACAGTGGGGTGGCAGATTTCAAGTGTCTCAAAATACAGCTAATGGCCACTGTCAATGAGATATCAAGTCAGCGTTTTTGGTGGGAGGATATGTCGTCTACCTCACGTGTCACATGCAGGAGCGCTAGATTTAGGGAGGGTCGGATTTGTAAGTCTGTGGCAGTCGGAAGAGTATCCCATACCACTGACCAGTAAGGTTGAAGCACTGAGCATGTCCATAGCATGTGGATTGTATTTCCTCGAGCGTGTCTGCATCTCCAGCAGCAGAGGGAAGCAGCCAACTTCACCCTGTACAGCTTGACTGGGGACCAGTGCCAGTCATGGAGGACCTTGAAATAGCTACATTTCAGTCATAAACTTTTATCATGTCGGAAGAGTAGCTCCTCCCAATCTGTTTTAGACAGGGGGGCCTTGAGATGAGGTGGTCAGTAATTATAGAGATGGGTCTAGGTGGATATCGAGAATGCATGGTTGATGAGAGTATAATTTAGGCCACTAATATTTTTCTTATAAAACCCCCATTTGGACAGATACCAGTGAAATCTCCCAGAGCCTGCAGGTCGCCTCTCAACTTCCGTAGAAGCATACCTTTTAGTTAAAGGTATTGCAAGCATTCCAGTTTACATTCTTGTTGTAGGTCAGCAAAGGTAACTAGGCGTCCGTTACAAATCAAATTATTTAGTGTTCCTATGCCCTTCCCGGAACAAAGGGGCCATATCAGTGGTTCTCTTTCCAATGTACGTTCTGCATTGTACCAAAATGGAGTCGAAGAATGGCCATTCCCCGATTGTTTAAGCGTTCTATGTCCTGTTTCCCAGATCTTTATGGTGCCTTGTAATATCGGATTGGTGGGTGATGCAGGTGTTAAGGATTTTTGTACACCACTGAAATATTATCACGCACTTCCTGTATCTGTTTCTTAAGTTGCAACCAATCCGGAATTTCCAGAGTGGGTTGGAAATAATAGGTGAACTGAGAGAGTCGGCTCGCCATATGGTACATCTCTAGATTCAGAAAACGGAGTCCTCCAGAGGTGGTGGTCGCAAATAGTCTGGAGGCTGATAGTCTCGAGGCAGCTCCTTGCCAGATGTTACACCCTGATTCTTTAGCCTGCTAGAAATTGGGTTACTGGTTGACTGGGGTGTGAGCCTTGGTTCAGCAGCAACCACAACCCTAAGCCGGGTTAGGCACAAGCAAACCACAAATTACCCTGTGCTCACCCCCTAGTACCTTGGCACAGAGCAGGCAGGCTTAATTTACAGGCAGTGTGTACAGTGTTTGTGCAACACTTCAAACACTAAGTGAAAACCCCACACAAAAGGGAATCAATTGGTAGAACTGGAGATATTGAATTTCAATGTTTATAGTGAAAATAGCGCCAAGAAGCACAAAGCGCTATTGGGGATATCTGGTTGCTCGACCGAGGCAAAGCCACAAGTTCAGGCTGACCGCGATGGAGCACGGGCCAGCTACAGTGACCCAGTTAGGCCCTCTGAACAAAGTACCTTAAATCTTGGTTTCTGAGCGTTGCATGGATCTGCATTAAAGGTGCACAGCGCAGCCGAAGCAAAGCATCGGTTCTTAGATGTGACGAGGCTGTGGTGCGAAGTCTTGTTGTGTCGCTGTCGAGGATCCCGTAAACGGGGCTTGCAATGCGAAGTTTGGCATCGGGCAATGCAGCGCCCAGCTGGCGATGCATCGGTGCCAAGAAGCTGTAAGACTGTGATGTGGAGTCTGGCATCATCGTCGAAGCTGCCATTGACGAAAGATGCGAGGACCTGGGCAGTGCATCAGTTCCGAGGGCTTGCAGGGCTATGATGCTGGTCTTTTACAATGAGTCCAATCCACGCAGTAGTGGCAATGCGTTGGTTCTGCTCAGGGGTGTGCGCCGTTCAGCCGAAGGAGAGCCGTCAGTTCTGCTAGGGATGAGTTGTTCAGCAAAGAAGATGTTTTGGTTCCACTGGCAAGCACCTTAGGCCCACTTCTAAGGGTCCAGACCTGGGGTGGCACCACTTGGCGGGGTGCACTCACAGATGACTGAGTCCAGGTGCAGGAAGTTGGAAGCCTGTTACGTCACTGAGGCTTCAGATCAGAAGGCCAGCCAACTAGCCCTTGGAGTCACTCTGGGTTCAAGAGATGGAGGTCCAGTCCTTCTCACCCAGACAAGAGGGCAGCAGGCAGCAGATCAGCACAGCAAAGCAGGAGTCCTCCAGAGTGCAGCCCAGCAGAGTGGCAGTCCTTCAGCAGCACAGCAGTCCTTCTTCCTGGCAGAGAATCCACAGGTCTAGAAGTGTACTGAAGTAGTCGTGTCTGAGGTCTTTTTTTTGTACAAAGTTGTGCCAGTCAGTCAAGAATAACTTTATTCGGTTTGAATAACCATAAAAGTATAACATTCATACAAGATATACAAAATTACATGTCATATCGAATCAAATACGATAAAATGTTACATAACTCAAATACTCCTTGATTTATCTCAGAAATTTTAAATACGTGATTCTTAAATTCTAAAATTCTTAAAATCTAAAATTCTAAAATTCTAAAAGGAGACGCCAATTTTAATTACATTTCATACCGTATTCTTATTAAAAAAGCAATCCTGATAAAATTTAGTACTACCGTACAGATTGCCTCAGTAGACAGGGATAATAACCTATTAAAACCTTCCTGGTAATTACTAGGGTGAGTTTTTCTTAAAAGGAATAAGGAACCGGGCCCTAGGTTCCTTATACAGAGCACAGAATAGGGTAAAGTGCAAAGTGCTTTGTTGTGCTATATTATCACAAGGGCAAGGAATGAGATTATTGCACCATCCGGCCTGTTTAGGAAAGGCCACTAAAAAGTGCAATGTGCAAAGCCGAAATCTAGTCAGGTAAAATCTAAACTGCACATTCGTGGTAAAAGATAAATAAAATTGGGGATGTAAAAATAAGTGATCGATAAGAGGTTGCAACCCTGCTAGGCGCCGGCAATTATCACGCTCACCACAGTATGCTATTTTTATGGTCGATTTCATATTTGTATCTATACTAGTTGGATTGTCGTAATAATGCCCAAGACCTATTTCATTAAATTTTCTTTTTACATAGCCTAGACATGGAATGGTCTCAGAATTGACCAGCGCCATACAATCCTTGAGAATTTCTCTTGTTAGCTTTAGATCCTCTGACAACCAGACTTTGGCCCAGAGGATCAATGGGGCAATATTAATCCGATCAGTAATAAAGTCCACCCCTACCTCGGAGTGACAGAATGCTGTGGGAGCGCTATTTGGGATCATTAGCAATCTTTTTAAAAACTTATTTTCTAACGTTTGTAGTTGCGTGCTTTTATAATGTCCCCATACTCCCGCCCCATAAGTGGCAATAGATAAACATTTTGATCTGTATAGGATTAACAATTCCGCCACTGGCTTATGGCCCAATTTGCACGCAAAGCGGAAGAGACCTTCCACAGCACGACTAGTATTCTGAACTCTGGATGTGATAAGATTTTCCCAGTTTAATTTATTATTAAAAACATTCCCCAGATAGTTAAAATTTGAGACCTTGTCGATTGTCTTGGCATTTACCGTAAACTTTCTTGATTTGGTATTATTCGGTCCGCAAACCATGATATAAGATTTGGTGAAATTGACCTTTAGATCCAGGCCTAACATAAAATTAGTAAAGATATTTAAAGACTTCTGTAAGCTGTTAGCGGTTAAAGCCATTAAAACCGTGTCGTCCGCACATGACAACAACGGGATCGGCTTTCCCCCAATTCTTGGAAAATCTAACTCCTGATCTTTCAAGGCAGATTCAAGGCCATTTGTATACAAAAGGAAGAGAAAGGGGGCCAATATGCAGCCCTGACGGACTCCTTCTGTTGACACAATGGGCCTCGTCCTTTCTCCACCTGGGCCAAAGCGTATGGCTACCGTGGTGGATGCGTGCAACCTCCGCAATAAAGTGACAAGAGGTTCCTCGAAGCCCATTTCCCCCATCATTGCCCACAATTTGCCTCTGTTAACCGTATCGAAAGCACTGGACAAGTCCATAAAGGCAAGGTGTAACGACCCCTTCCTTGCCTTCATGTACTTGCCCATAATCAATGCCAGGTTTAGGCACTGTTCATTTGTCCCCCATGCCTCTTCGAAAGCCGTATTGGGTTTGGGATATCAGCTTTTTAGAGTCTGCCCAGGTATCAAGGCGGGCTAAAATCACCCTCCCCAGAACCTTGACCGTAGCGTCAATTATGGAAATGGGCCTATAACAGGCCGGATCTTCCTTCTTTCCCTTTTTATACACAGGGACCACTATGGCCTCTTTCCATGACGTTGGTATGGGGCCGATTATTGCTGCTCTGAAAACATTTGTCAAAAGGGGTGCCCAAAGTTGGAGGTTACTTTTAAATAGGTCAAGAGGTACCCCATCCGGCCCTGCAGCTTTTAGATGTATCCCTTTTTAAGGGCATCTTCCACCTCACTCACTGAGAGGGAGTTGCTCAAGTGAAGTGCAGATGTTAAATTAGTGGGACCTCCTGGCTTGTTTCCTTGGTAGTGATGCCATTTTGGTTGAATATCTTAGTGTAGTGGGATTCCCACACATCCCCTGGTATTAATGAATCCATACCCCTTGAATCCTCTGAGAACAATGGGCGGTTTATTACCTGCCAGAAGCTTTTAGAATCTTTGAGTGCACTTGCTCTCTCAAGGTCCTCCCAGGCCAGCTTTCTCAGATCCTGTTTCCTATCCGCAACTATGGTTTTATAGCGCTGCCTTGCGCTCTTAGTTAAGGCTTTATCTCGTGGGTTCGTGTTTACTGCCTTCTTTAGATCCTTTTGAGCCCTTGTGCACTCAGCGCTAAACCATTTAGTACCCCTGGATTCCCTTGGTGCAGATGTGTTTGTTAGATTTCTAGATACGTCCCTACAAATTATCTGAAATCCTTGTGTGACTGTTTCAGGGGGAGAGTCATATTCAAGGCATTTCAAAATATCAACTAAGTTTGCCTTGACTGTACTCTCCTCAAATTGTGGGGGATTGATCTTATTCCATTTCATTCTCACCCCTTGATTTATATTATACTGCAGGGGGCGACCATCACCTTCAATCTCTTGGGCAACTGCATGTAGAGACACAGTAAGGGGGTTATGGTCGCTGGCATTATTTGGCTCCACTGCGGAGCTATCTACCAAAAAGGCAAAATTTCTAGTTATTAGCATAAAATCAATGATACTTTCCCTACCTCTACCCATATAGGTGGGATATTGGTGATCTGGGTTACTGACCTGGTTATCAACAATGAGCAAGTCATTCACAACAATTATATCATTTATGGCGTCTCCCTGGGGAGTATGTATAAAATGTACTAGGGTTGACCCTCAGTATCTGTTAACCCGCAAACTTTATCTGTGCTATACCTACATAAAGTGCAATTAAAATCCCCAACCCAGTAGATACACAGGGGCTGCCACTTCCCGGCGATCTTATCAATTTCCTCCTTAAGGTTTACAATAATGTCACTTCTGCTTGAGTCAAAAACATTATAGTACCAATTAATTAAAAGGGTCTTAATCTGGAGCAAATTAGAAATCAAGATCAATTGATACCAAGGTGAATTACAAACAGACTTAACATTTATAGACCCATATTTAAGAGAGATCAGGGTCAACAGTCCTCCTTTCGCTCTTCCTGCGGGGGAGGCGACAGCATGCACATTAAAAGAACAATAACCATCTAAATCAATATTCTCCCTTGACCATGTCTCCTGGGTACAAATAATATCAAAGGCCTTTACGTAATTTAGCCACATTTCATCCTCTAGCTTAGAACGGATACCTGCGATATTCCAGGAGACCAGTTTAAGGGGTCTGGTTGTGCGTAACCTTCTAACTAGATCCTCCCTACTACTAGCAATCGCGAAATCTGAGCTGCATCCCCCCCTCCCTGGGTCAAGTGATGTAGAGGGGCCGGGAGGGTCATTCCCACTCAACCGCTTCTCAGTTATGCTAGGGGTATCAGATGATGTGTGTATATTATGGTCTATATGGTTTTGCCCCAGCCTAATCCCTTCTATTCTATTTGCTGGGTAATAGTTTTCCCTGGATAACCCTCCTGTCCTTATTTGCTTACATGAACTATGTGGGCCCAGTGGTAGTCAATCAATATCCGTTAATCCCGACAATACTTCAAATCGATTAGGGTGAAGCCATGTGGGGGATGAGGAGGGAGATTCTGTTCAGGGGTCGCGTGCGGGGCATAATGCCCCTTTGATGTGGCGGGTAGAAAAAGCCCAATGGACGGGCCTGTATGTACTCCACAGGGGAGTCTCTAAGATGGCTTAAGGCAAATTCCGCCCATCTTTTGTTATTAAAATTCAAGACCACGCAATCGCCTTCAGTATTTTTTTCCGTTTTCCCCAACCAGCTCACCCGTCTTGCCATTATAATATGCTCACTCCAGTTCACCTGGGAATGTATTCTACTAGCGCACCAAAAAGCAGATTTATTGATAAGGCTCTGGCAACTTTCATGATGACCTTGGTGAGGATGTGGGACCCCTGTCAGGATCAACGTGTAAGGAGTACATTCTGGCGGGAGGTCTAAAAGCATGTCTTTCTGGATTTGTTCCAGACATTTCTTAGGCCCATTTACAAACCCATTACTCTTACTATGATCCCTTTCAGGATTCAATGAGTTAAATTCTCTATAAGTGCTGTTGGCCCTCCTATCATGACCTCCTGCCTGTATTTGCAGCCCTGGTGGTAGGGAGACTATCTGATTTTCACTGCCCTGGTGGGGACGTAATATATTAACTTCTGCACTTGTGTCTATTTGCCTATCTATAGCTAACCTTCTCCTTTCAGTTACATTAGAGGTGGCATTTTCTCCCCTATCTATCTGGCATTTGCCCAGAGGGCCGCTTACATTAGGCCCAGTTTGATTCACGAAACACCCTAGAGAGGGCAAAAGTTGACCAAGCAGCTCTTTTATGCGGGACAATCGCAATAGTATCGGCTCTAATAAGTCTGCCACTACTTTCCCAAATTGAGCTGCCATTATGTCCAATTCGGGCAAAGTTTTATGCTTTCCAACCCCTCCTCCCTCTCCCCCCCCCCGAGGTTTTCCTGCGGAAACCACCGGATTTTGCTTGGGCCTCTTAACCCGGGGCAATTGACCCTGTGACCGCTGTTCAGTTCCCGTCGGGTCAGTGCGCTTTCTTTTCCCCCCAGCTGAATTTGGGTCCCCCGTGCTTGACAATATTGCAGTATCCACATCTTTTTCCTCTCCACCCTGGGGACCCTGACTCAAGACGATGACTGTTGGTGAAAGTACAATTGGTGCAATTGGTGGATCCTCTTGACTAATGGGGGGGATTACAAATGTTGTTTGTTGATGGGTCTCTGCTGTTATTAAGGGTGCAGTCTGTGCAGGATGTATATCCAAGTTTCCAGCTACAGGTGAGGGAGTCAATGATAGTCTACGCTCTGCCTGTGCGATTTCTTTGTTGAGTGCCCCCACAGCTTTTTGCAAGTAGCCATCTAATGTTGTGTCTGTACATTTTGAGGTGGGCGTAGGTTTCTTTCTCCCCATATCTCAACACTCGACCCGAGAAAATATAAGGACTTTTTGTGTTTTTCCGCAGGCCTTTCAGCCCCCACTCCTTACTTCTGTATCACCTCAGGTGTAACCAAGAGATGTGGCCCGGCCCGGCCTCCTCCGGTCGCAGACAGGCGCAGACGGGCCCGCCATTGGCCCGGGCTTCGCCCGCGCGCGTCCCGCGCTGCGGGAGCCCGCACCCAGCTTTTGAAGCGCCTCCTGGCACTCTGATTGGCGGAATGGAAGTGCGGTGTCAGCGGCTCCAGCCGCGAGTGAAGGCAAGCAGCAGGTGGATTACCAGCGGGACCCGCGCTGCGGGAGCCCGCGCCCAGCTTTTGAAGCGCCTCCTGGCGCTCTGATTGGCGGGATGGGAGTGCGGTGTCAGCGGCTCCAGCCGCGAGTGAAGGCAAGCAGCAAGTGGATTACCAGCGGGACCCGCGCTGCGGGAGCCCGCGCCCAGCTTTTGAAGCGCCTCCTGGCGCTCTGATTGGCGGGATGGGAGTGCGGTGTCAGCGGCTCCAGCCGCGAGTGAAGACAAGCAGCAAGCAGCAAGTGGATTACCAGCGGGACCCGTGCTGCGGGAGCCCGCGCCCAGCTTTTGAAGCGCCTCCTGGCGCTCTGATTGGCGGGATGGGAGTGCGGTGTCAGCGGCTCCAGCCGCGAGTGAAGGCAAGCAGCAAGTGGATTACCAGCGGGAAAGTTGTGCCTTTGAAGTGAGGAGATGCTTCTAGAGGCATGCCTTTGAAGGGCACATATACACTGCATTCCCTGCCCTGTCTCCAGACTAATTACAGGAGGTATGCAGCCCTTTGTGTGGGGACAGCACACAGCATATTCAGGTATAAGTGAGCCTGAGCCGAGCTCCTCTCTCCCCTGTCCTGCTACGGATCGCCCTACTCAGTCACACCTAAGCTCCCATCACTTGTGACTGTCTAGGACGAGTACATACAGCCCAACTGCCAACTACACCCAGTCATGTGGCCAGAGACAGGCTACAGGCACCAAATGGCAATGGCAAGAAAATGCCTACTTTCTAAAAGTAAGGATTCAGCAAGAAAACCCCAATACTGACACCACTTAATGAGAACTTATTAAGTAACTGGTCACGACTCGCAATCGACGTGATCCAATCTCATTGCTTTAATTCCTTATTGGTATAAATTTAAGGCACTCAATTGTATCAATGTTTAAGTGTCTGTCAAATACATCAAAACATGAAATGTGACATACATCTTTAGGTGCATTTTGAAACCATTTTTACAAAAACTTTACATAAATGACACAAACAGTAGAACTAATCCCAGTTCTCATATCAAAAGGACCCCTACAATTTGTTAAATTAGCATGGGCCCACTAATGGTGAACTGAAGCCCCAGGAGTATTACTACATCACTATTTTACTGGGCTTTCCAAAGGGACCTGAATTCAAAATTCAATCAAGGTGTCCATAAACCAAGGTTCCCTACAAAGCCATGATATTACTACTAGCAGAAAGACCTCTCTGGTGGTTCTAAAACTTGTTGACGCATTTTGAACCCTAAAGTATTTGGGGGTTCTCTTCAGGACTTCAAACTGGGAAATCTTTAAGGGGTTTAGGCCATAATAAAATGGTGAAGGCCAGATTCCTCTTTTGTGGTTGAAATCGTTATTTGAGTAATTGCTGAAATCGTTTCACTTTCCTCATCAACTCTAGGCAACTTGACCTGAATAATCCGATATGTGACTAATTTTATCATCTGCTCAATGTCCATGAAATTATTCCATTCGGCTTCATAGCGACACCATCTGAAAGCCTGAAGGCCCAAACCTTTTTATATTTATTTACTTTCTAAAAGTAGTATTTTCAGAATTGTCATTTTAAATTAGGATTCCAGAGATACCAAACTTGAACCAGTTATATCTTCCAGTTTGGAAATTTCACTTATAAAGTGTAATAAGGTGATCCTAATGTTATCCTATGGGGGAGAAAGGCCATGCAGTAGTGAAAAATGGATTTGGGAGTTTTTCACTACCAAGACAAATAAAACTTATAAGTACATGTCTAACTTTTTAAATACACTGCACTGTTTGGGCTGTCTAGGGTCTGCCTTAGAAGTGACTTATATTTATTAATAGGAAGGTTCAGGCCTGGCAAAAGGTTTATTTTGCCAGGTCGACATGGCAGGTTGAAACTGTGCATACTGGCTCTGCAATGGCAGGCCTGAGACAAGTTTAAAGGGCTACTTAAAGTGGGTAGCACAATCAGTGCTGCAGGTCCACTTGTAGCATTTAATTTACAGGCCTTGGGCACATGTAGTGCACTTTACTAGGGGCCTTATACGTAAATTAATTATGCCAATTGAGTATAAGCCAATTCCACCATGGTTAGAGTAGAGAGCACAAGCACTTTAGCACTGGTTAGCAGGGGTAAAGTGCACAGAGTCCTAAAGCCAAAAAAAACGAATTCCAAAAAAAATAGGAAGAGGAAGACAAAAAGTTTGAGGATGACCTTGCAGAAATGGCCATTTCTAACAGAGTCCATTTGACTTCACTTTGGCAAGGGAGAAGGCACTGTCAGCACACCGAAGACATAGTTATAGCGGGAGGCCACAACAATCTTAACGATTTATACCCTTTCTCACAGTGAAAGTTGTAGGTGTTGCCACGTCAAAGTCTATTTGCATCTGTTCAGTGAGAGAATCGATATTGTGAGCTATCATGTGATGCGGGTTGAACTGAATTATGATTTCTAGATACTTTATTCATGTCGGCATCCAGAGAAATTCTAAGGCATGTAGGCTATTCACTATCTTAATTGGAGTCATGGGAAGGGCCTCACTTTTGGACCAATTGATCTGTAGACACTGAAGATCAGGAAACAATCAACAATCCTCATTACAGATGGGATGAAAACAGCTGGGGAGGATAACGTCCGTAACATATTGTCGGCATAAAGCATGAGCTTCAGATCTCCCGCTGGTGTGGGTATTCCTACCACTTCCAGGTGTCTTGGTGATAGTTAATCGCCAGGATTTATAAGGACAAGATGAAGACCAAGTGAGAAAGTGGACTCCCCTGACTTGTACTCCTGCCAATATTCAAAGAAGGAGGTCGGAAGCCGTTGCAACTAATTGATGTTGTCAGGGTAAAGGAAAGCCATCAAAGCCATGTGAGAAACATAGGGCCAATACCCTGGTGATCTAGTGTTCGATAGAGGTAGCCCCACTCCACTCAATCAAAATCCTTTTCGGCATTGAGTTAGAAGGCGATCTATTCAGTATTGACAGTCTTTGAGGACCAGAGGAGGTGGGATAGAGTCCATAAATTATTTCGTAATGATTGTCCCGGGACAAAGCCCACCTTGTTGGCATGGATAAGTGATGGAATATACCCTTTGAGCCTGTTGGTCAGGATCTTCATCTCTGAATTAATTAGAGAAATCAGGTGATAGTTTTCACAGTACAGGAGGTCTCTATCAAGTTTTGGTATCAGCGTTATCAGGGCTTGTGTAAATTCCGGTAGTGTTGCGTTTTGGGAATCAAGTGCTCTAAACATTTTACACAATTGTGGTACTTAGTGTTCAGCTGTGATATTATAGAAATTCAATGTGTAATCCGTCCGTTCCCAGCACTTTTCCCGTTGGCATCACTTTGATATCTTCTGCAACTTCGCCATCTGTTATTTCTCCATCCAGATCTGCTTGGCTGTCGAGTGTTAGGTGTGGCAGTGGAAGGTCTCGGAAAAACAAGATTTCTTACTTGTTGTCATCTAGGAATCCTGTGGCATAAAGGGCAGAGTAGTACCCTGCAAATTCTGAAACAATGGTTGTTGGGATGGTGGCTAAAGCGATGTGGTGTTCGTATATAGCAGGTATTGTAGATTGCGCAGACCATTGCTTCAGCTAGAAGGCAAGCGACCTGCCTACTTTTACTCCTCATTCATAATGATGACTATGTCTGTGAAGAGCCTTTTCCACGGCAGACGTAAGCAGGGAGTTCAGTTCAAACATTTTGGTCATGAGGGAGCAGAGATTAGCCTGTGTAGGTACCTGCTGATATGAACGGCTCAAGTTCTGAATCTCTCGTTCCAGGGTGGGTTGGCATTGTTGAACGTGCTTTTTTGCCGCTGATGAGTCTCTTATCATCAGACCTCTCATGTATGCTTTACCCACCACCCAAAAGACCTGTGGGGAGGACACTGAACACTCATCCATTTCTCACTACTGCAAGGGCAATCTCTCCCAAAGGATAACATTGGGATTACCTTATTACACCCTATAAGTGTAATTTCCAATTGGGAAGAGTTTGAACCCCCAAGTTTGATGTCTCTGGAATCACAATTTAAAATCACAACTTATGGTGAAGTAGGATTTTAAATTGTAATTCTGAAAATGCCACTTTTAGAAAGTTGGCTTTTTCTTACTTTGGCCATTTAGTGCCTTCTGCCTGTCTCTGAATGCACTTACAAAAGGGGATGATGGACGGAACGCTTGAGCCAATCAAACACTCACCCCCAGTCAACTGATCTGGGTTTAATCCATCATCATTCTTTAGCTCACTCCACCACCCCAGTTCAGACATGGCCATATGCAAATCAGTCTGACCCTGTGCCTCATGGGAACAGTCCAGCCCGAACTGCCAAGCCATGTCTTCCCTGGACCGGAAACAAGCATCCTAGGACCGGTTTCTGGCATTCCACCCGTCATCAGCCAGGCTTGCTTGAATCCAGTGGCAAAGTGAGCAAGGGACCCACGTCTGGGCATACCCCGCCAACTTAGGGCGAACAAAGCGATACAAAAGGGGATGATGGACGGAACGCTTGAGCCAATCAAACACTCACCCCCAGTCAACTGATCTGGGTTTAATCCATCATCATTCTTTAGCTCACTCCACCACCCCAGTTCAGACATGGCCATATGCAAATCAGTCTGACCCTGTGCCTCATGGGAACAGTCCAGCCCGAACTGCCAAGCCATGTCTTCCCTGGACCGGAAACAAGCATCCTAGGACCGGTTTCTGGCATTCCAGCCGTCATCAGCCAGGCTTGCTTGAATCCAGTGGCAAAGTGAGCAAGGGACCCACGTCTGGGCATACCCCCGCCAACTTAGGGCGAACAAAGCGATACAAAAGGGGATGATGGACGGAACGCTTGAGCCAATCAAACACTCACCCCCAGTCAACTGATCTGGGTTTAATCCATCATCATTCTTTAGCTCACTCCACCACCCCAGTTCAGACATGGCCATATGCAAATCAGTCTGACCCTGTGCCTCATGGGAACAGTCCAGCCCGAACTGCCAAGCCATGTCTTCCCTGGACCGGAAACAAGCATCCTAGGACCGGTTTCTGGCATTCCAGCCGTCATCAGCCAGGCTTGCTTGAATCCAGTGGCAAAGTGAGCAAGGGACCCACGTCTGGGCATACCCCGCCAACTTAGGGCGAACAAAGCGATACAAAAGGGGATGATGGACGGAGCGCTTGAGCCAATCAAACACTCACCCCCAGTCAACTGATCTGGGTTTAATCCATCATCATTCTTTAGCTCACTCCATCACCCCAGTTCAGACATGGCCATATGCAAATCAGTCTGACCCTGTGCCTCATGGGAACAGTCCAGCCCGAACTGCCAAGCCATGTCTTCCCTGGACCGGAAACAAGCATCCTAGGACCGGTTTCTGGCATTCAGCCGTCATCAGCCAGGCTTGCTTGAATCCAGTGGCAAAGTGAGCAAGGGACCCACGTCTGGGCATACCCCGCCAACTTAGGGCGAACAAGCGATACAAAGGGGATGATGGACGGAACGCTTGAGCCAATCAAACACTCACCCCCAGTCAACTGATCTGGGTTTAATCCATCATCATTCTTTAGCTCACTCCCCACCCCAGTTCAGACATGGCCATATGCAAATCAGTCTGACCCTGTGCCTCATGGGAACAGTCCAGCCCGAACTGCCAAGCCATGTCTTCCCTGGACCGGAAACAAGCATCCTAGGACCGGTTTCTGGCATTCCAGCCGTCATCAGCCAGGCTTGCTTGAATCCAGTGGCAAAGTGAGCAAGGGACCCACGTCTGGGCATACCCCGCCAACTTAGGGCGAACAAGCGATACAAAGGGGATGATGGACGGGCAGCTGAGCCAATCAAACACTCACCCCCAGTCAACTGATCTGGGTTTAATCCATCATCATTCTTTAGCTCACTCCACCACCCCAGTTCAGACATGGCCATATGCAAATCAGTCTGACCCTGTGCCTCATGGGAACAGTCCAGCCCGAACTGCCAAGCCATGTCTTCCCTGGACCGGAAACAAGCATCCTAGGACCGGTTTCTGGCATTCCAGCCGTCATCAGCCAGGCTTGCTTGAATCCAGTGGCAAAGTGAGCAAGGGACCCACGTCTGGGCATACCCCCGCCAACTTAGGGCGAACAAAGCGATACAAGGGGATGATGGACGGAACGCTTGAGCCAATCAAACACTCACCCCAGTCAACTGATCTGGGTTTAATCCATCATCATTCTTTAGCTCACTCCACCACCCCAGTTCAGACATGGCCATATGCAAATCAGTCTGACCCTGTGCCTCATGGGAACAGTCCAGCCCGAACTGCCAAGCCATGTCTTCCCTGGACCGGAAACAAGCATCCTAGGACCGGTTTCTGGCATTCCAGCCGTCATCAGCCAGGCTTGCTTGAATCCAGTGGCAAAGTGAGCAAGGGACCATGTCTGACCTGGGGTGGTGGAGTGAGCTAAAGAATGATGATGGATTAAACCCAGATCAGTTGACTGGGGGTGAGTGTTTGATTGGCTCAAACGTTCCGTCCATCATCCCCTTTGTATCGCTTTGTTCGCCTCTAAGTTGGCGGGGTATGCCCAGACGTGGGTCCCTTGCTCACTTTGCCACTGGATTCAAGCAAGCCTGGCTGATGACGGCTGGAATGCCAGAAACCGGTCCTAGGATGCTTGTTTCCGGTCCAGGGAAGACATGGCTTGGCAGTTCGTGCTGGACTGTTCCCATGAGGCACAGGGTCAGACTGATTTGCATATGGCCATGTCTGAACTGGGGTGGTGGAGTGAGCTAAAGAATGATGATGGATTAAACCCAGATCAGTTGACTGGGGTGAGTGTTTGATTGGCTCAAACGTTCCGTCCATCATCCCTTTGTATCGCTTGTTCGCCCTAAGTTGGCGGGGGTATGCCCAGACGTGGGTCCCTTGCTCACTTTGCCACTGGATTCAAGCAAGCCTGGCTGATGACGGCTGGAATGCCAGAAACCGGTCCTAGGATGCTTGTTTCCGGTCCAGGGAAGACATGGCTTGGCAGTTCGTGCTGGACTGTTCCCATGAGGCACAGGGTCAGACTGATTTGCATATGGCCATGTCTGAACTGGGGTGGTGGAGTGAGCTAAAGAATGATGATGGATTAAACCCAGATCAGTTGACTGGGGTGAGTGTTTGATTGGCTCAAACGTTCCGTCCATCATCCCCTTTGTATCGCTTTGTTCGCCCTAAGTTGGCGGGGTATGCCCAGACGTGGGTCCCTTGCTCACTTTGCCACTGGATTCAAGCAAGCCTGGCTGATGACGGCTGGAATGCCAGAAACCGGTCCTAGGATGCTTGTTTCCGGTCCAGGGAAGACATGGCTTGGCAGTTCGTGCTGGACTGTTCCCATGAGGCACAGGGTCAGACTGATTTGCATATGGCCATGTCTGAACTGGGGTGGTGGAGTGAGCTAAAGAATGATGATGGATTAAACCCAGATCAGTTGACTGGGGGTGAGTGTTTGATTGGCTCAAACGTTCCGTCCATCATCCCCTTTTGTATCGCTTTGTTCGCCCTAAGTTGGCGGGGGTATGCCCAGACGTGGGTCCCTTGCTCACTTTGCCACTGGATTCAAGCAAGCCTGGCTGATGACGGCTGGAATGCCAGAAACCGGTCCTAGGATGCTTGTTTCCGGTCCAGGGAAGACATGGCTTGGCAGTTCGTGCTGGACTGTTCCCATGAGGCACAGGGTCAGACTGATTTGCATATGGCCATGTCTGAACTGGGGTGGTGGAGTGAGCTAAAGAATGATGATGGATTAAACCCAGATCAGTTGACTGGGGTGAGTGTTTGATTGGCTCAAACGTTCCGTCCATCATCCCCTTTTGTATCGCTTTGTTCGCCCTAAGTTGGCGGGGGTATGCCCAGACGTGGGTCCCTTGCTCACTTTGCCACTGGATTCAAGCAAGCCTGGCTGATGACGGCTGGAATGCCAGAAACCGGTCCTAGGATGCTTGTTTCCGGTCCAGGGAAGACATGGCTTGGCAGTTCGTGCTGGACTGTTCCCATGAGGCACAGGGTCAGACTGATTTGCATATGGCCATGTCTGAACTGGGGTGGTGGAGTGAGCTAAAGAATGATGATGGATTAAACCCAGATCAGTTGACTGGGGGTGAGTGTTTGATTGGCTCAAACGTTCCGTCCATCATCCCCCTTTTGTATCGCTTTGTCTCTGAATGCACGTCTGGGGTGAGTGACAGCTGGGCTTTATGCATTCCCTCTAGACAGCCACACTCAAAGGGAGCTTATGTGTGACTGATGGGCCTTCCTGGGCAGGATTGGAGGGAGAAGCTGGCACACCTGAATATGCTGTGTCCTGTCACCACACAAAGGGCTGCATACCCCCCTGTAGTGAGCCTGGAGCCAGGGCAGGAGGGACAGGGTCTCTGTGCACGTCAAAGACAACTCTTTGAAGTTTCCCTCACTTCAAAGGCACAACTGGGTATAAGTACTGGACCTCAGGCACCACCAACTCAGTATGCTTCTGGACCTGCGGATACTCTGCCAGGAAGAAGAACTGCTGTGCTGCTACAAGGACTGCCACTCTGCTGAACTGCTACTCTGCTGGACTCTGGCTTTGCTGTGTTGACCTGCTGCCTTCTTGCCTGGGAGTGAGAAGGAGTAGACCTGCATCTCTCTAATCCAAAGCCAAAGTGACTCCAAAGGCATGCTGGCTTGCCTCCTGTTTGAAGTATCAGGGACATTAAATACTCTGTCACCCTGCTACAGCACCTGGACTCTCCCATCTGTGAGTCTTGCCTTGCCAAGTGGTGCCAAACCAGTCCTGTTCACTTGGAAGTGGGTATAAAGCGCTGCTCCAGCAGAAATCCACGCATCGACGCGCCACTCGGAACCAGCGCATCTCCATCGTCGACAATGCATCACCGGCCGCTGCAAGGATCGAGTGCATCGCCGACTGCGTGGTGCATCGTCTATATTCCCGACGCATCTTTAACTTTGCGCCGCTTGACGATGACTTCATCCTACAGATCGTCGAAGACGCATCACCTCTTTGCTCCACACATCCCATTTTCGACGTCCATGCAAACAAGGTACTGTGCAGCGTGACAAGGCTGGTCCCTGTATCTGACCCATGCTCCACCACAGTCCGCCTGAAAAATTTGGATTAGACCCGGTCTAATGCGACCAGATTGCCCAGATTGTCGCTTTATGCTTTTAAGCGCTACATTTCAGTTTATTCTTTAAAAATTCATATCTTCGGTTATACTTATTGGATTTTTGTCATTCTGGTCTTGTTTTGTTCATTAAATTAAACTCTTTGTTTCTTCCCAGGTATGGTATCTTTTTGTGTGATGTTTTCACTGGTTCACTGTTTGAAGTGTTGCACAAATACTTTACACATTGCCTCTTAAATTAAGCCTGACTGCTCTGTGCCAAGCTACCGGGGGGGTGGGGGGGAGAGGGGGGGGGAGCACGGGTTAATTTAGGGTGTTTGTGACTTACTCTGACTGGGATTGTGGTTCCTGCTTGGACAAGGTGCATACCTCTGCCAACCAGAAACCCAATTTCTAACAGTATTCAATACAGGATTCCACTTGGTGCAGGCAACAATAAAAGGTGTAATCCCAGTCTGTCAGGTGTATAACCAGTCAGAGGTCAGTTAGCACATCCCAAAGGATGCCTCGCTCAGTATAGTGTTGGTGGTCAGGGTGTCCGGAGTGATCCAGAACAGGGTTCCAGTCGCCACCTATTTTGAAAGTTTGTATCCCTACTTCTGTCAGAAATCTATTAAGTTTGAAGAAAAAAATCTTTCTTGTCCCCTGTCAGTGCATAGATGGAGCCCCGCACACATGTTTGGGTTTGGAACGGGAGTCGTGCAAATCTGTATCGGCCATGGGGGTCAAACCAAGTCTTTCTTATTTTTGCTGCAAAGCGTTTATGGAGGAGGATAGCTACTCCTCCTTTCCTGCCTGGCACCAAGGTGGAGGTAGCTTGTGACATCTGAGGTCTTGTGTCTGAGGCAGCAATCACCTTACCACCCCAATCTCTCCTCAACTGTTCGTTTCCACTAGCAGTATGTGGGTCTCCTGAATTAGTACTACGTCAGGCTTCCTGATCCTAGATAATTTAGGATCTTTTTACTCTGCACTTATCCTTTCATGCCATGTACATTAAGTGACCACTCTGAGAGGGGTTTAGTCGTGGAATCAGACATTAGGCAACTTATACAAGATCACCGATCGTCAAAAGCAATCCCAGGAGGGGATTGAGTGGTCCATCATTTTGCTTAAAAGGGCTCGTTCTAGTTGACGAATTCTGGAGCCTTCAAAAGAAGCAAATAGAGTATGTGGCACTAGTGAATGTAGATAAAAGCACTACTGTCATTAACTTTATACCGGCAAGCAGTCCCTGGTGGTGTTGTTTCCCTATTAATGCTAACTGAAGAAGGCAGGGAAATAAATGAGAAGGCTATTGTACTCAGGGTGCCAAAAGTGTCCCCAATTTGGAAGGACAGGTGCGATGCGGATCCCTAGGCTGATGAGGTCCCACGTTGAATCGCTGGGGGTGGGCAATGATGTATCTATGAGGGCATGGGCTAGAGTATCTCAGAAGTCCTCTAGGTGCTGTAGATCCGTAAATTCTTGGGTGTATCCGTCAATAGCCAGGATCATCGTGGCCGGGTCCAGTAGTCCATATCGAGTCCCCTTCTGTTTCAGTATGGGGCAGAGAGAGAGGACTTGGCGACGAAGCACATGGGTGTCATAAGAAAAGTCTGCAGAGAACGTTATTGAATGTTCCTTGTATGCAAAGGTGCTGTTCTGGCTTGCTATCCTGAAGATCTGCAAGGCCTGTGTGGCTTAACAGGTATATTATGATTGGTCAAGGACGGTTCAGCGTGTCTAGTCCTCTGCATTAAATTTAGTTTTAACTTACTTAATGCTTTTACCTTTTGAACCTATACATAGTTTTTCCCTGACAGCTGACTCTGAAAACGGTGTTCCTTATAGCCATTACATCTGCTAGGCAAGTGAGTGAACTTCAGGCTTTATCGTCTGTGCCTCCTTATGTTTCCTTCTTTCCTGATAAGTTGGTTCTTCAAACGAGGGCAGCATTCCTTCCTAAGGTGGTTACCCCCTTTCATGTAGGGCAGTCCATGTTATGTTATGTTATGTTATATATTTTTATAACGCGCGCAGCTACTCCGAGGAGTGTCCCGGCGCGAAACCAAGAGGAGTCACCAAACTAACACTAGGCGAAAAGATAGGTTTTTAGATGTTTCTTGAAGGCCATCACGCTATTATCTTTTTATGCGCCAACTCATCCCTCAAAAGAGGGAGAGCCACAACATCAACTTGATCCTAAAAGAGCTCTCAGTTTTTATTTGGAGAGTAACAGAGAATTTTGACATGATGAACAGCTTTTTGTCGGTTTTTCTGAAGTAAAAAAGGGTAAAGCAGTGCAAAAGTGGACCATCAATAGATGGATTGTCTTGCGTATTAAGATCTGTTATGGGTTAGCTAGAAAACAACCACCAGAAGGATTATGTGCTCACTCTACTAGAGCAAAGGCTGCTACTACTGCATTAGCTTGGGGTGTACCAGTTTCAGATATCTGTGAGGCTGCAACATGGGCATCTTTGCATGCACTCATCAAGCATTTGTTGCTTGAACATGAAATACATTGAAAAAACAAGAGACCAGAGGCGTTTGGCAAAGCAGGAACATTTTGTATAATTAAACAGAGTTGCCAGGAGAACAGCGGCAGGCATAGGGTCTGAGGACTTTCTCAATTTACAATCGGTCTAACAGGTTTTTATACAGTTCATTGAATGCAGTAAAATAGTTCTGGCTACCCTCTTTTGGTAAGGAATGTGAACCTCTGTCCTTTGAGTCATAAATGTATGTATTAGATGATGAATCCAGGTGGGCCTCGACCTTGCGTGGACTCAATGTGACTAGTAGGTAACGTGTTCAGATGTCCGGCATTGGGAGCACATGATCACTGCTTGTACTGTGTGCTGTGTCCTGATTGGTTATGTATTCCTAACTTCATGTTGCATCTGACTTTATGGTGTTTTGGGAACGCGCTCACTCCTCCGGCCATCTATGCTTTATTAGGGCCAATCTCCCTGGACCATTTTGGTGTCGCTGCGCCTATCTGTTGTATTGATCTGGGGATTCCTATTTGCCTGTTTGTCTGCTGGCTACATGCCACCCCACCTCTGACCTGTCGATAAGTGACCTCGGGCCTGGGTCTCAGAGCCTGGCTGACTACTTATTTCTGAGTTGGAGTTGACGTGAAGTTCTCAACGGGCGAATTCATCAATAGAGATGCGATTTTGTTTTTATACATGAATGTATCGTTATTCATATTGACATTGGTTTTTTCAATATTAACATTCCCCCCAGTTTAATTTTCAACTACACTATCTAAAACATACTTCATGACAGTTACTTTATTGTGGGACTGTTCTTCTGCGGTTTTGACAATTATAACTTACCTAGTTACTTGCATTCTACCCAATTTGCGGACTGCATTTTTACAGCAGGAAATCCCCAGTTGCACGAAACCACACAAAAACAAGAACCCAATAAAGACCGGCAACAACAACGTGCACAATCTGGAAAGCCACAGGGGGAGCCAGGAGAACCAAGTTGAGAACCACTCCTGCGCAGGGCCACCTCCCTCCTCCTGCATGTGTCTTTGTAAAAGGTGCACTGCTTGGATTGCAAGAGTCAGTGTCCCATTATCTAGGTCATTCCCTGGCATAAACATGCAGCAGGATGCACCAATCTTGGCACACACCCCTCCCTCCATTGCGGTCATTAAGTCTAAAACATACTGATGCTGCATCACCATGAGGTGGTTTGCTTTCAGTTCTTCCTTGATCGAATTAAGGCCAAGCTCAGGGAATCATTTTAAGCATTTCCCATCTGGTTATTTGGAGCCAGCAGGCATTAGCTTTCGTCTGCACGGTGATGAACGGTATGGACCCTCCCGGCGACACTTGTGTGTCCGAGAACAGTCTGAATTCTTCTGGAATGTCCTTGTACTTAGCCCAGCCAAAATAATCTTCAGTTCTTTTTTATGAGTCTGATGCAGCAAGGTTGTCTTCTTCCTTAGCGGGTATTGGTACAAGTCCGATAGTTCTTCTCCGGGAATGACCAGGGTCGGATGTGTATGGTTGCCAGAGAGCAGAGTCCGCGCCATCCAGGGACGAGCTGAGTGTGAGCAAACTCACCACACTGCCAGTACACATCTATCAGCATGGAGGTGCCCCATTGCAAATCCGGAATGTGCAGGATTGTGCCACAGTTTTCATTTGTGCCCCTTTACCTCTGAAACATAAGGCTTGCCACTAAGGCTTGCCCCTTCCCTTCTAGCCAAGTGTATCCACCCACTTCAGTACCCCAGATTTTCTGACATGGGGTGTCTATGCTTTTGTTCAACCCTCCCCTGTGATACTCATTTCCCTTCATATCATCGAGCTGGATGGCCATACACAGGAACTCCCCAGATACGCTAAGGGCCAGCCTTGGACCACAAATGGAGGCAGGAGCAGATGTGTTTGTGCATTGAGTTGGGGGTTTTGCTACCTCCAAGAATCTCTTATCTGGGAAGTCTCAGGGCCAAACAGTATCCTCCCCTATGGTGCCCCTCCTGCGCATCCTGTCTAGCTCAGTTTGGATATTGCTAGGCTCGGTGAAAAGGTATAGAGCCATTGGGTTGGTCTCGTAATGGGTCAGATTCACAACTGCTCTTAGGGGTTCTACCTTGTTGGGCTGGATTTTGGCCCTGATTCTGCATAGGTATAAGTGGAGAAGGCATTTTGCTTTTTCATGGGCTACCTCATGGGACAAGTAAAGTCGGTGTGCGCCTACTGCATGTGGTATCAGTGAACTGGCATAACACAGCCTGGCTGATGTCTTGGAGCACACGGCGGGCATGTTCTGATACCACGTGTTTAAAAGGGCGCTGTGTAGTGCATGTGGAATGCTAGTGTTTGGGTTGGTGTAATTACAAGTGACATGGAAGAGATCCCTATGCAAGCGCTGTGATAGTCTTTGAACAGACTCCATTTGTCCAGGCAGTTCTTTGGCAGTGAATAGGTGCAGCAGCACCCAAACTAGACAGAGGGTACATAGAAGTGCAATAATACATAACTTGTTATTGAATATTGCAGGTCTCAGTACAGATCCAGGGGAGTTGTCTGTCGTCCTCTGGTGATTGGTGTTTCTCGTTCAACAGTTCAGTAAAAAAAGTTCACAGTGCAGTTCGTAATTTTGATTTGCACACTGTCAGAAGTGGCCTTTTGTGTTTCCTCAGAATCTGTGCAATGCTCTCAATGACCCACCTTCCGGCACCACTGATTTGGTATGCTATTACAGTACCAAGGGTCAAAGTGGCCAGATGGGGGGAAGGGCAATGGGAAGGGGACAGCAGGGAAGGAGACCTGTAAAGACAGAAATGTACACAAAAACAACACAAAATAAAACCTTCTAGGCTTCCGTACACTGTTACTGACTCTTTCGAGTTACAAGCCTCTGCAAATGAAATGTCAAAAGCGTTGCAATGTTTGTTTCATCAAGATTTTCCTTTGATAAGGCTCAATAGGACACAAAAACAATGATAATCACAATCTTTTTAACATCTGGTAACTCGTAAATAGGTTTCCACAATTTCATATGTAAATGTGGCGATTAATAACATCTTAATGCCTTATGTGAAAAAACAGCTTTTGTTATCAAGGTTTATAATCAGCCCTTCGTTTTCGAAGCAGCACTTATATCAATACAAATAACCAAATGCATTAGACAATCTCGAGCCCAAATTGATGCTTGTTAAGAAAAAACATGCATGAATGATACGAACAAACATTCCTGTATTATAGGAATGTAAACATGCAGCTTACCACTCAGAGTGCGACCCACTCTGAAAATACGTAAATTGTCAGCCGACAAAAACGGAATTACCCCAAACGAAGTGATTCTAATCAAAGGGGCTGATAGGAATAAGCCAGCCCCGGAAGAAAGCAATAAAGTACACTCACAGAGGGAGGCACGTTCTATGACTGCAAATGCTCCGGAAACCAAGTTGGACTGCCAAGAAGCCAACCGGAACATCAAGAATCACCGCCAGAGGCCCGAGTATTTGAAGAAAGGCTCGGGATAAGAGTCCGCCTCCAAAAGCAATAACCAAGAGACCGCCAGAACACAGATCGGGATCGGAGAAGAATACCGAGCTCATGCTCAGCTCAAAGGCAGAAGAATAGTGAGCAGCGGTTGATGGGCAGGGCCGATGATATCAGGAAGGACCACAGCCAAGATGGCGGCCGCCCCAGGGCATCTGCGAGTTGTAGTGTTTGCATCAAGAGGCACTGCAATAATGAATAAAGGCAGTTTTAGTACCATTGGAGCACAGTTACATAATTTAATTACAGGAGACAATATTGTGGCTTCCAGGACAACGTAACCACCAACGGGCAGAACCCACATAATGGAGTTTGCCACAAAGAGGGGTGCACCATGCTGCGGGGACAAAACACTGGTGACAACATACATCAGTGTGTGGTCAGGTCTGGCCCTAGAACGTGTGACGCCATAGCGCTGATACACACTTTAGATCAGCATTCGGGTGATGATGTGGCAGCTGAAAGGGGTGCACTTAGAGATTCGATTGTAAATCTGTTGGATAAGAGCTTGGTTCATTGTTAATTCAGAAAAAATATTGCATGTGCACCGTTGTTAATGATCTTTTCTTCTGAGTTCCTGTACTTCCCTTTAGGGGTGTGTTCTCCACACTCCATTTATGCAATTTTTAGTGAGGCACTGGAAGGTGGCCCTGTTCG
This sequence comes from Calotriton arnoldi, assembly GCA_963921515.1. Classification (NCBI taxonomy): domain Eukaryota; kingdom Metazoa; phylum Chordata; class Amphibia; order Caudata; family Salamandridae; genus Calotriton; species Calotriton arnoldi. The sequence continues at coordinate 1,332,650 of CAWUFW010003017.1, forward strand.
TGGTATCTTTTTGATGATTAAACTTAAAGGTGGCTTATTGGTGATGAGACTAATTATTCTATTTTATGAGCTTTCATACCCAACTGGCTGCTTGGATTAGTGTGAGATGTTTATGGAGTGGTCTTGTGATCATAGGGGTGGATCGTATTGGTTTTTATCTAGGGTTTTATGGGCTCCACCTGTTTTCCAAGACCCTGTCTCTCCTGGTGTGTGCATAGGGGCACCATCGGTGTATGCTGCTTTCAACCTACACGTGCGCAGGACTGTGTGAGGCGGGAGTGTGTCGCTGCTAAGTGTCGTTGGTGGTTGCAACGTTCCCCAAGATCACATGTGTATTCTTCTCTGTTCTCGGCATGCAGTGTGCAACATGCCCCTCCCTTGCGGTTCCAAATATCTCTACTTCACCCTTTTTCTAGAGACTTCTTTTTGGGCTAACTTTGGCTACTTTTTTGTTTTTTGGGTGCATCCCTAGATCTCGCGTGATATGCTATCTCACTTATCATGAGGCAGAGGGGGTTGGAAAGATGTTCTGTGGCCCCCGTGTACCCTTGATGGTGCCGTCTTGTGGTGTCCAAGGTCAGGGCTTATGACTTTCTCTGTATGGTATATGTCAGGCCTGGTGCGTTGGTTAATTGCTAGGCTGGATACGAGGGTGAGCGCTTTCTGCGTTCTACTCTCGCCTGGAGCTGTGATGGACTTTGCGGACTCCCCTCTCCCAGGCACCCCCTCTCCTTCGGACCACATCTTTTCAGTGCATTTGGGTCTGCAGTTTCTGCTTTGTGGCTCTGGACTTCTGACTTGTGGGCATGCTCCTGTCACTATTTCAGTGTGGCGCAGTGACCAGACTTTGGAGATTTGAAGAAAAAAAAAACAAAGGAAAGAAAAAAAAACGTCGCCAAGATCATATGAACATGGGGAACCTTCGCTGAACTTTGTCTAGGGAGGATGACTGGACCGGGACTGCCTTGCAATTCTGGGACATCTGGCAAATCTCTCGACTGACTTGACGCCATGCGGGCGCCTCACAACGTATTGGCTCTTGTGTGTGTTCTGTGGAGGTTATGGGATCTTCACTATCCCAGGTATATGGGAAACCTGACTTCTGTCACTTGAGGACAGCTTTGTTTTTTAACTAAAAGGGTGCCTCCATTGGCCGTAGTCTTTTGGTCTTTTTAGGGGCAGGCACTTTGGGGCTACTCACCATGAACGAACTTGGTCCTGGGCTGGATCCCCGAGAATGAGGTCCTTTCAATTTGGTTAATGGAACCTGTCCCTGTTGACTTAAGATTCGGGGGCCTGGGTGCCTGTTTTTAAATACTTTGTCTGGGAGCCGGCCCACACTCTCGTCAGACTGCCCTCCCCTGGGGTGTGTTCAGCTAACCCTTTGGGATCAGCAGCAGAGTGGGGCCTTGGCTCCCTCAGGCGCTCTTAATGATGAACTTTAGTGAGGATGCCCGATCGACAGAACACACGCAGCCTTGAATTCCCGGGTGCAAGTAAAAGTTTGTATTTCCAATGTTGTCTCGTTGGTCCTTCTTTTGGTTTTGGTACAGTTAATTCTTGGGAAGTGGGTGAATGTGTGGTATTTTACTTTGGGATTTTATCTAACTGCACATTTGGACTCTGTGTTTGTGTGGTCCCTGTTGGGCTGAGTTCCGGGTCTGCGGTTGCTGTTTCTATGTGTTTCACCAACTACCTGAAACCTCTTGTGGTGGTGCGGCTTCTGACTGACCTCCCTGCGGCTGAATGTAAGGTGCATTCAGGTTTCCCTGGGCATGGTTTTGTGGATGAGGGTTTTGTGGCAGTTTGGCCCTGGCCCATCGATCTCTGTTCATGGTATGCTTTTAACAGGCATCTGTCTGCCAGGTGGCCCATCCTGTGGCAATAGTAACATTCCCTACATTCTGGTTGCTGCCACCCTCCCTGTCTTCTGCCGCTATAGCTAGATTGAAACCCTCTGGAGTTTTGCGGTGGAGCTCCCTTTAAGACTGGTGGCATTTGCAAACTTGCGGCCAACGTGGCACCCTCGAGGGCAGTCTCTTTCAATTTGTTTTGGATCAACTTAGCAGTGTCTCTCTGGGCTTGCTACAGTTTGGGGATCGTCCTCGTGGGTCGCAGAGTGGGGGTTCTGCCCACCCGTCTCATACTCAGCTTTCCTCCCCATGCGGTTGGGGGGGGGACATTTGCTTACGGTGGTTTTTTGTCTCCTTTAAGTGCATTCGGGTATCATATTTGGCAGCAGAAAAGGGGTCCTTAGGTCTGGTGAGTGCACCACATAGCACCAGGCAGCCTCGTCATTGCCACTTCCAGGTGCACAGAGGTGCTTTGGTGGTGGCTTAGGCTGAGCTTGGTGTTTGAAAAGGCATATGGGATCTAGCTGTTGCAGCCATTGTCCCCACATGCCTTACCCCATTTTTTGTTCTGTTCCAGGGTACCCAGTGGGCATGTATGTAGCGTAATCACGACTCTCTTCCTCCTCGCATACCCTATTGGCTATAAAGATTTTTGTCTTTTTAGCTGTCTCAACTAAGAGGCAATGCATGCGATATGCCCACTGCTAAACAATTTCGCACATATTCAAGACATTTCCCATGTGTTCCAAGACAGCCTCAATGAAGGTGGTCTTGTTGTTAGGGAGTGTCTTCGCTTGCATACTTGTGATGTGGGGGTGTTTCGGTGTCAGGGGTCCTATGGTGGGAGCCCCTGGGGAGGAACATGCCATGGTCCTGTCATCGAAAAACTGAATGGTCATTTTTAGTTTGGTCAGCAAATCTTGTCTCAATAGATTAGTCTGGGATAATAATAATAATTCGCCTTTCACGCGATTCCCTCCTATCTCTAGTTTGAGGGATTTCGTGAAGGGGATCCTTGACTCCCTACCCAAGAGCTTTTATTTAACTCTAGTTTCTTTTGATAAAGGGACCATTCCTTCCCTTAGGCATGACCTTGCCACCCCTGTGTCGATTACAAAATTGTATGGTGTATTGTTCACGAGTATCTGATAGAGACATCTAGCCGCAGATTCCTTACCTTTGAACTTCCAGGCGTCAGGCTGGATCCGGAAGATTTTTCTTATCAGTACCCCTGCGTGCCGGTAGGTGGCATCGGTCGAATCCGTGTGACGGCGTTGTGTTGGTTGTGACGTCCGCGTCGTCAATATAACCGCCACTCCGGCCCGCTGACGTCAGTTCTTTTCTTTCCACGCCAGCCAGCGCCGATCCGTTGACAGACTTTTTCGACTTTTTGTCGACTTTGTTGGTGTGTTTAGGATATGTCGAGTAAGAAGACTTCGAGGTTGAAGCTGTGTGGCGTCTGTCACCGCGCCATGTCGGTCACGGACCCCCATTTAGTGCGTCTCTGGTGCCTGGAGTGCGACCACGACTCAAAGTTGTGTTCCAACTGCCGGGCCATGGCGCCAAAGGCTTTGAGGGAGCGGTCCCTAAAGCTACTCGCGGCTCGGCGTCCGGCACCACGGAGGTCGCCTCGTCGGTCTCGGTCCAGGTCTCGGTCTAGAGGAAGGTCTGAGCACCAGCTCCAGTGAATCGAAGTCCTTTTCGTTCGAAGTCAGGTAAGAGGCTCCACAAAAAACACAAGAAGTCGAAGCATGCTTCGACTTCGTCTCGCGACACGGCGGAGGAACCTCGGCGTTCGAGACCCCGCACCGCGGAGCGAGTGCTTGTGCACGCTCCCCGTTTACCTGCCTTTCTGGGTCCGGAGCGACCCCCGCTCAACTGACGGAGTTCTATGATGCCATGTGCACCATATTTGGGCGGCCTTACCCTGCAGGCGCGCCTTCGGGCCTCGCAGGCTCAGAGGATGGAGGGGCCCCTGTGGTTCCCATGCTAGCGTCTCCGGCCCTGGCGCCACAGCCTCTGATTGGACCCGTTCCTGGGTCCGGACCGACGCCGGTCGCACCTCCACAGTGACCTTCCCCGGCGTCACCTCACCGATCCTCATTCCCGATGACACAGAGCCAGTTGGGCGTCCTCCGACTGGCTCTGACCAGCACCGACGGAGCCTTACGGCTCCATGCCGTTCACCCTGCCCTATTCTGAAGGGTTAGGGATGGAGGAAGAGGATTGGGAGGGAGAGCAGGATCCCTTAGAAATCCTGCACCAAGTCATTCTCATGGCTACGGACTGGGCACGGAGAGTTTGGTATCCCGAGCTTCTAAACATGAGCATCGATCCTCCAATCAGGTTGCCCCTTCGGGAGGATCTTCTGTCACAGCAGCAGGGAGGGTCTTCCACCCGAACCTGTCCACTCTCCGCCTCTTTGCGTGGAGATTGAGCGGCGATAGTTGACAGCTTTTGACCGTCCTCCCAAAGTCTGTGAGGTTATTCTGGCAGCCAGGCTTCCCTCCACGAAATCGGTATACACCTTCCGATGGAACGTGTTTTGTAAATATTGTACAGACAGGTCTATTGACCCTCTATCTGCATCTTTATCTGTTGTCCTCCTGTTTATTCTTTCCCTGACCTGGCAGGGCTCTGCTCTGGGCACCTTGAAGGGATAACGTTTGGTCCGTTCTTCTTTTCTTCAGCTGCCTGATCTCCCTTCTCTTTTAAAATCGCCTCTGGTGCAGAGGTTCTTGAAGGGGTTAACCCACTTGTTCCCCTCTTCACCCTTCATTATGCCACAGTGGGACCTTAACTTGGTTCTCACCGTTTGAACCGCTGCTCAACTGCCCTCTACTGCTGCTCACCATCAAAACAACCTTCTTAGTGGCAATAACCTCTGCCATGGGGGTCAGTGAACTGCAGGCACTGTCGTCAAAGCCTCCTTACCTGACCGTCTTCCCGGACAAAGTGGTGCTCCGGACTAGGGCATCTTTTCTGCCTAAGGTGGTAACACCCTTCCATCTGGGACAGTCTGTTACCGTGCCCACGTTCTATGCACCTTCGCACCCTTCCAAGGAAGAGGAGCGTCTCCATCGTCTGGACCCAAAAAGAGTGTTATCGTTCTATCTCGATCAAACCAAAGAGTTCCGGGTGGACGACCAACTCTTTATAGGGTACGTGGGATCAAAGAAAGGACGTGCTGTCCAAAAGAGGACTATATACCGCTGGGTTATCCTCTGTATCAAAATCTGCTACCTTTTAGCGAAAAAAGATCCCCCTGAAGGGCTGAGAGCCCATTCCACCAGGGCAAAAGTGGCCACCACGGCTCTCCAGCGTGGTGTCCCCGTTTCTGATATCTGCCAAGCAGCCACGTGGGCGTCTCTGCACACGTTTGCCAGACACTAGTGCCTGGATTCCCAAATTCGCAGAGGAGGCCTGTTTGGTCGCTCTGTCTTGCAGGACTTCCTGGCCTAAACTGTCTGCAGTCCCTCCTACGGGGAAGGTATTGCTTGGGTATCTGTTCATAGGTAAGGAATCTGCGGCTAGATGTCTCTATCAGATTGACAAGTTACATACCTTCGGTAAAGCTTTATCTGGTAGAGACGCGATCTAGCCGCAGATACCTTACCGACTGTAGGAAAGTAGGATCTGCTTTCATGTCACCCCCACTTTTTGCTGGTGTCATTATGTTTTTCTGACTAGTCTGACTGGCATCCTGCTTTTCAGGACTCCAGACTCTGTGCTTCTTCCCTAAATTGGACATGGTGATTACCTAGATACCTTCCAGATTGGCTACTTGTAAGTCCCTAGTATATGGTACTAAGGTACCCAGGGCATAGGTACACCAGGGGTCTCCCATGGGCTGCACCATGTATTATGCCACCCATTAGAGACCACTCAAATTGTGACTACAGGCCTGCCATTTCAGCCTGCGTATGCTGGTGCTAGCACCACTTACAACAGATATAGGATTCCCTATATCTGAGGTCACTACACTTAAAACCTATAAGTCACCCCTAAAGCAGGCCTTTCAATCCTTAAGGCGGGGTGCTGGGTCCTAAGTGTGAGAGTGCCCCTGCATGAGCAGGGCACCCCAACAACCTTCGGAGTTTATTCTCCCCGGTTGTAAGTGCAACAGCCCTAACGACATATAGAGTGGCCATGCATCATTACGCGATGACCATCTCTAAGCTGGCTGTAACAAACTCGTCATGTTTGGTATTAAACATGTTGGAATCATACCCCCATACCGTAAACTGTGTGGGAGGTATGATTCCATGCACTGTAAAGCTCCTCCGGGAGGCCCTCAGTGCTCCCAGTACCAGTCTTACAGAACCACACAGCAAGCTAGGGCTGCTGCCGGCCAGAGACACATTTCTGCCCACCTGCTGCTGAGCCAAGCTCGAGCAGGGGAAGGCAGAACAATAGGTATCCTGTCACAGGGAGGTGTGACCACCTCCCAGACAGGGTTTAGTGTATTGGGACAGGATGGGGGCACTTGCCAGCGCCACTGAGACTGCTTGAAGGGCACATTTGGTGCCCTTGCATACTCCAGTTCAGATCAGTTCAGGGAGCCGTTGGCTCCCGCTTTGGCGCGAAACTGGACAAGGGACATGGGAGTATCCTCCCCACTGTCCAGCCCCTCCGCTGGGAGGGACCCCTGAATCGTCCCAACCCTTTCCTAAGGGTACTTAAGGGCTTACCTGTGGGTGGGTACCTAGATTGGTCGTGGGAAAAGATTCAGATCACATACCACTTCAACTTCGACCGTCTGGACACTCTGGACTTCGCTTTGTGAACCGAGACTGTACCAGGGAAGATTCCTGCTACTCCGGGTCTTCTGCAAAGTCTGTGCCCGTGCTCCATACAGGTTCTTCACCAGGCCTGTGGACATCCAACACACCGAAGGAATATCCTTTGGAGTGAAGGAGTCACTCGCCTGCATCTGCAAGCACCGCAACACAGCTGATCGGTCTGCTTTATCCTGGGCTCCCACGGACTCCGAAAGGTTCAGCAACACAGGTGGTGGTTCTGCAACTCCCTCGAGGCCTGCACTGTCTTCATATCGAGTTTGAGGCCAGTATCCCTCGTCGGAACCGCTGGAACAGAACCCCTGTGCACCGCATCAACTTGCCATTGCCAAGGCTTGTTGACTCCCTCCTCCAGAAATCTTCGGTCTCCAAGAAGCTCCGACCTCAAGCAACTCCTGCAGCCAAGATCTTCGCCCTCAGCACTTCCTCTGCACCGTAGGCCTTCTTCATTGGTGAGCTGCTCAAGGTTCTTTTGCGACTCCTGTGCCTTCGGCCCGTGGGTCCTCTTGAGGGTCTTCTTTGGCTTCAGTGGGCTCCCCTGCTTGCTCGGGGCCTACTCTGACTTACCTGCTCGTGGTGAGTCACTTGGACCTTGCTGGTCCCGACACTGCACATTTTCCGTCTACTACGTTGTTTGCCGCTGCCAAGGCTTGTTGGTGCCCCTGCCGGTCGATGACCCCTTGGCTCTCGACATCTGGCATGGGACAGCTCGTGAACGGCTTCTGGTCTTCCACAGCGTCGCCTGGTCCGCACAGCTGCAACTTCAAGGGAACCATCAACCCCTCCTACCTCTCCAACATCGGTGTGCATCCGTCTTCCATGCCTCCTGGTCACTCCTGAGTGTCATAGACTCTGTTCCCTCTGCTTGCAGGTACCTCTCATCTTGAATCCACCTTTGGGTTCCACCGGACTCCTTCGTCTTCTTCTCCAGCGGCATCTTTCCTGAAGTCTTCCATTGTGGTCTACGGCGGTTTCCGACATCACTTGACACATATGCACCCGGCTTCCCTGGTGTAGATATCCTGGTTCCTGGGATATTCACGGGTTGGGTAACTCTCCAACTTTCCATATTCCACAGGGTTTCTTCAGGGTCCACTGGGGAAGGGTCCTTCTTCTTTAAAATTGCAACCGCGACTTACCTATTGACCAACATTGAGCACGCAGTCGTGTTCCCACTCTGCACACGGCCTCCGTGGGGTTCTTAGATACTCACCATGGGTGGTTCCTTGGGTCCCCGGCTCTTCTACGTCTTCTGGGTCTATTCTTGACTTGAGTCGTGGTTCGCAATCTACTATTTTAGTATATGGTTTGGTCTCCCCCTGGAGACTACTGTGTATGTGTGCTACTTACGTGCTCTATTTCCTAAGTATTGTGTGTATTGTGTTTCTATCTCTGGGTAGGAGATTGTACAAATGTGTTAGTGAGTGTTTGTAATAAAATACATATTTTTATAACTACACTGTGTGATTCTTTTTCACTTAACTTATACCATTAGATTAAGTACTAGTAAAACAAGCTGCTTTACACTCCTTCTGGACTAAGCCTGAAGCCTGCTCTCCATAGCTACCGCTTAGATAGCTTTCTAAGGTTGTCTAAAACCACTAAAATCACCATAAGGGTTGTCTGGATTAGTGCAGGGAGCTACACTTACATAAGTGTGCACTATATACTAAGCCAGCCTCTCACACCGATCTACCCATCCTCCCTGCACTGCGGAATTGTTTTTAGTGTCAGGGATGTTCCCCTTCAGGGCCCTGGGTGTTCATTTTTTTAACACACCATGGTCAGTCACTTCATGTCTTCGGTCTTCTGGTGTGGAAAGTCGTGAAAAGTACTGACGTCACGTGCCGGAGTGGCGGTTATATTGACGACGCGGACATCACGACGACGAAGAACACGACGCTGACGACGTCACGCGGAGTCGACCGACGCCACCTACCGGCACGCAGGGGTGCTGCTAAGAAAAATCTTCCGGATCCAGCCTGGCGCCTGGGATTTCAAAGGTAAGGAATCTGCGGCTAGATCATGTCTCTACTATTCTTGGCAACCTGTATTACTTTTTATAGCCTGTGTGAGGAACCTGGTTTGCCCGTGTTTTAATGGTGTCTCCATGATAAGTCTGGTAGTTTTAGAGGGCAAGATACACCTTAGCTTCTTTGTTTTAGGGAATCTTTGGTTTTGATCTGAATCGTGGGGGAAATATACACAGGGTTACTGCTTATAATTATGTTACTACTAGCTCAGCACTATCTACAGATGCATCAACAATTCAACATGGACATTTCATAAACACAAATAATGATGCATATAAAAGGTTGCAACATAGAAAAAGTGCATTTTGTCAATAGAAACAGTATTTCAACTATATTGACTCTTGGCATCAAATACAGTTTGTGAGAAATAGCAGCACCTTCATATGAAACATTGAGCCATCGACAAAATCACAGTACTTAAGACAAAACACAGTTTGCAGTAATTAACAGCACCACAACATCACACATATACCTTACATCAATCTCAACGAAAAACTGACAGAAAAATGATGACTTTGTCAAAAATCCCTAAGCCCGCTCCTAGCGCATGCTATCCTGTGACCAGGAAAGGTCTGCGTAGTACATGGGACTCAGTGAGCCTGATATTCTGTCACTATCGGCTCCTGGACAAAGATAATAACAATAGTTTGGGGGGATAAAAAGGGAATAACTCGACAACCACAGGCCCCTCTTGGCCAAACACAAGTTACACCTAATCTCCCAGGTCCAAATCTTTTTCCCTAAATGTCTGAATCTTACCCTGTATCACACCCAGGGGCCAAGCGTACCATCTGTGGCACGCCCAGCGGTCCAAGCAAACTGGCTGTGTCACACCCAGCAGAAATATGTAACATCTGTTTTACACCAAGTGGTCTAAGCGACCAACACCTCTCACTCCTTTCTGATACCAACGGTGTGGTGGCACTGAGAAACCTTTTTAGACTAAAAAATAAGTGCCAACTCCGCCCAATCAGGATAGCTTTACCACAAAAATAACATCCTGGGAGCCATAAATGGTTATACAATAAATATTCACCTTTTCTAGCGTGCTGACTATCGAAAAAAGGTGACTTCCGTTGGATCGCCTCAAAGGCCGCCTTGCAGCTACTCAGCTAGAACATATAAAATAGGTAATATTCCATATTTCTGTCAGTGGCAGGGCGCTCAGGTTATCTTTTTATGCTTCTCCTTAGTTTGCCATACACCACATGCTTTACTAAGGTTCTAATGTAGTCTCTTCACCTCTGTGATGGCTGCTTCAGAACAGACCTCCAACCCACAGATTCAGTAAAACTTCCAATCAATTGTGATGTCTGCTCACCTTCCTTAATGCGTAAATGTGAATCTGTCTGGGCGGAGTCCCCATCTTTTGGCTGCAGGTGGGTTCGAGGTACTAATCAGCTCCTATCTGGCTCGCCAAAATCTTGCTTTAACATAAAATACCTTGAAAAAACAAGAGGCGTTTGTCAAAACAGGAACAGTTCATTTAATTAAACAGTGTGGTCGGGAGAACAGACATAGGCATAGGGTCTGAGGACTGTCTCAATTTTCAATCGATCTAAAATGGGTTTTTATACAGTTCATTGAATGCAATTAAATAGTTCCAGTAAATTAATGTATTGGTTGATGAATCTAGTTGGACGTCCAGTTTGCGTCAACACAATGTGTCCAGTGGGTAACGTGTCCAGATCTCTGGCATGGGGAGTGCCTGATCACTGCGTGTACTGTGTGTGCTGTGTCCTGATTGGCTATGTGTTCCTAACTTCATGTGGCATCTGACTTTACAGTGTTTTGGGAATTTGCTCACCCCTACGGCCATGTGTGCTTTATTGGGCCAATCTCTTGGACCATTGTGGTGTTGCTGCACCTTATCTGTGGGATTGATCTGGGTTTTTCTATTTGCACGTTTGTCTGCCTGCTGCAGGCCACCCCACCTGTGACCTGTCAATCAGTGACCTCGAGCCTGGGTCTCAGAGCCTGCCTGACAACGTATTTGTGAGTCGGGGTTGACATGGAGTTCACAACGGGCGAATTTATCACTAAAAATACGATTTCGTTTTCATACATGAATGTATCGTTATTCATATGAACATCGACTTTTTCAATATTAACACATTATTGACTAGATAATCAAGCCATGAGGGAAGGACATTTCACCGATTTGTCCTGTAGTATTTTCTAGTTCGAGCCATTCAACAGACCCTTCCAGCAAACCCACCCTAACTGCTTTGGTATCTATTCAAAAGGTGAGGAATCTGCAGTTAAAAGTCTCTATCAGAAGAACAAGTTACTTACGTTCGGTAACACCTTTTCTGGTAGAGACTATCTAACCGCACATTCCTCCACTGCCCTCCCACCTCGCTGTTCTGTGGAGTGGTCTCATAAAAATCTTTTGGTAAGATTACATTGCTAAAAATTACTCACAAAAATCTTATAATGATAGTTTCTTTAAGCTACACGTCTGTTGGCACGGATGGAGTACAGAAAGAAACTGTCGCAAGCGCGAGCAGGTAATGTATATATATGGAGACAGAAGTCCCAACTGTACGAGGAACTGTGATGTTGCATGATGCCACCTGTTGACGCTGGAGGATATCACTATGCAAAAGTTTCCAGGTCCAATCTGACAAATGAAGGTATTCACAAGATATGGAATCTGTAGTTAGATAGTCTCTACCAGAAAAAGCATTGCCGAAGGTAAGTAACTTGTTCTTTCAGCCCATCAGTATTCTTTTTCTACTTTTGTTAAGCTTCAGCTTGCACATGAAGCAATGCGTCTCACTGAGTCTTTGCCTAGCTATGCTGTGCAAGTATTGGCCCTTCGTCCAACGAGACTTGCATCTACTCTTAGTCCTGTGCACAACTGTGTCTCAAAGTAGGCCATGCATTTTGCAAAAGCATTCTCTTTTATTTTGTTAAATAATTCATCATGTTTCACAGATGTACTTTTTTAATTAGTTCTTGTAGAGGGACACTTACTGTTCTTTACTCACCTTATCTTTCTAGTTATTTCTTAAAATATCTTTGCTGCACATGGCATTCCAAAATAAGTTGTTTGTTTTGGAAAAGGGCCATATGTGTTGAGAAGCAGTGATCTATCAGGACTATTCTTCTAATTCAAGCGAATGGTAACCTCTGTAGAGTAATTTTATACTACAGCAACAATTAAGAAAATCATCATATGTCCTAACAGAGGCTCAAGTGTCGAATCTCTTACAATTGGCATATTTGGTACACACATGTCTACACATATGCATGGTTTTTCATTTTTTTGCCACTGTAATATTTGGGGATACCCAGGGTGTCTGCCATGACATTTCTTCTTGTGTGTGTTGTTTCAACAGACTATTAAGTTCTTTAACTTTCTTTTGCAAATGTATTGGTTCTCTTCCATGATTTTGTGCTTCAGGGGAATTGATTCATCAGCAGGTGCTATCTTTGAGTTTCAATATATTTTGAATCTTTAAACAACTGTAAACGTTTCTTTTGAGTTGGATTCTCCTTGGTTAGTTTAAATGTCATGAATACTAAGACCAGAATTTGTGCAGTTACATTGCTCAGAAGACAAGGTGACCATGTCTCCCTTTTCAAAACATGCTTCTTCTTGCATCATGGTATTGCCTTATTTAATTGCATCTTGGAGTTTGCCGTAATGAAGGACTGGATGAGTTGCTCCCCAATGAAAAGTATTCACATTTGATGGCTGCAGTTTGCTAATCATTCTCTCATATTCTGATATGCACATTATTTTGCAAGTAGGTCAACTATCAAGTACGAGCGTAGCTGTGTGTTTTCCTACTTGAAGATGTAGAGATAAGATTTTTCTTTTAATTATTTTGTTCCTTTCTAGTATATTATTTTATTCCTTTTTCCTTAGATTGTTTACATATTTCTTTTCTATCCTTCATGTATGTCTTTAAAAAAAAAAAATACTGGTGAAACTTATTTTATCTAATTGTTGATCTTTAATCTGTCTAGCATAAAGAATTTTTTTCTTTTTTTTGTCGTGTTTCATATTTTCTCATGGCGTTCAATATGCTCCTTTTGGCTTACATACAGAGGCAAAAGGATTCATTTTACCACATAATCAACATTTTTGTCCTGCAGCTGGGCAAGTTCTTGAGTGTGGGAAAACTAGCCCACACTTATAATATCGTTTGTTTCTTGCCATGTTTCCTTTGTTATATCTGAACAGTTTTCTCTTTTGGAATGATTTGACGTATTTGTTTTATAGTTCTTTTTCTTACTGCTTCCATCTCTATTGCATGTGCCTCTAATTGCACCTCTGTTTGAGCCATCTGCAATACTTTCAGTAACTCTATAGTTCCTTTAGTAATTTAGTTCTAAGTAAGTACAGTTGAGCGATATCCTTCAATAATTCTTAGTCTTACAGCTTCTTCATTGTTAAATTTGTGAAAGTCACAATGAGTTACTAGTTTTTGCAGTCCTGGTGCAAAATCATTCATTCATTTTTTTTTTTTTCACCTTGACATTCAGTATTGAATCTATACCTTTCAAAACCTTTGCTCTGGTGGGTAAATCCCTAATAGTTCTTCCACATCACTGCCTATCAAGTTTCTTAACAAGTCTTGTTCGCCTGTATACCTTGTTCAACAGTATGTGTTTTGCATGTTACTTGGAATGAAAAATGTCCTAGCTAACGTAACGGAAAGTTTCAATTCTATTAAGGACTCGGAGGCGAGGATTATGCCAATCTTCTTTCACTTTATTGGCAATAGCAGCCTTAAGATTAACAAAGAGACTACCTTTCCCATGAACCAAAGGGAAAGTAGTCAAGAAAAACAACACATGGTAACATCCAATCAGTGACAGGGAGACAGTGACCAATCAGGGCATCTCAGTCCAATACATAGTCCATTGTTAGTTTCCCCTCTTCCTCTTTCGGAGCGCGAAGGCAGCCCATTCCGCGTCTTAAGGCGTCCTGCTTGTGAGAGTCGGACCCTGCAAATGATATGAACAACATTACCAGAGGAATTGGCCTGGCAAAGCCTGCAAGGAAAACTCGTAAAATCAAAAGTCATCAAGCAGTCAGTACAAGCATATGAACTGAAAGAAATTACTTACAGCAGTACAGGGAGGGTTGTTCTCCTGGAGTATAGGGCGGGATAATCCTCGCCTCCGAGTCCTTAATAGAATTGAAACTTTCCGTTACGTTAGCTAGGACATTTTTAATTCTATGTCAGGACTGGAGGCGAGGATTATGCTTGTTTAAAGCTTGCCCACAACCAACTGAGCCATATTAAGCACAGGCTTGAAGTAGAACCTCTTAAAGGTGGAATCTGAAGACCAGTCCGCCGCATTGAGAATATCTTCCAAATGGGCACCCAAACCAAATGCTTTTGAAGCCATGGCACCCCTCGCAGAGTGCGCTCCAAAATTGTCTGAGGTTGATACCTGCCTCCTGCATCACCCAACGAACCCATCTAGCGATGGTGGGTGAGGAAACTGCCATAAAGGGTTTCCTAAGGGAAATGAGCAGTTGTCGTTCCCCAGGGGGGCGAAACTCCTCCGTCATCTGCTCATAAGCCTTGAGGCAACGAACCACACAGAGTTTGGGAGAGTCAGGAAACTCCGGGTAGGAAATCACCCTGGTGTGACACTTAGTACGCCTGAGCAAGGTAAAAGTTACTCCATCAGGTGTAAACATCCGTCCCGTAATATCAAGGGCCCGCACATCGGAGACTCTCCTGCAAGAAACCAGGCATAGAAGCATAGCCAGCTTTGCTGACAATTCCTTCCTAGAGAGGAACCTATTAGGTTGCCAAGATAAGAAGAGATTAGGAACCTGGTTAACGTCCCATAACGCCGAATACCGCGGTTCCGGGGGAAGTGAAAGCCGGATCCCGCACAACAGCCTGCAAACCATGGGATGTTCGCCAACAGGCGCGCCTTCCACCTGGACGTGACCAGAAGAGATGGCCGACCGAAACGTGTTGACAGAACGGTAGGCCAAACCATCGGCGGCTAGTTGCGCCAAGAAATTCACTGCGTGGATCACCCCCGCGACCAAGGGATCGAAACCCCGTCGCAAACACCAACGGGACCATCTGCCCCATGCGGATCGGTACCTCTTGACTGTACTGTCCGCCCAAGCCTTGGAGATGAACGTCTCAGCTGTGCCTGGGGTTTCCCATCTGCTCCTGAAATCCGCCACGCCATGAGCTGCAGTGAGTTCTGCACCACTAGAGTATGCGGAGTCCCGTCCGGACTCGTGAGCAGAGACTGAACCGGGGGAGTAGGATTGGAAAATCCCAAGAAAGTTCCAGAAGAACTGGAAACCAAACTTGAGACCTCCAAAGAGGGGTAATCATGACCAGATCCGCCCTCTGCCTGCGGATTTGCGCCGATGACCTCGTGATCATCGCGAACGGAGGGAACGTGTAACCCTGTTCCGCACTCCAGTCCTGGAGGAAGGCATCCGTGGCCACCGCCAAGGGGTCGGGCCTCCAACTGAAAAATCTCTGAACTTGATGGTCCAACCGAGAGGCAAAGAGGTCCACCGAGAAGGGGCCCCAGCGGTTTTGGAGCATCGCAAAGACTGCCGGATCCAGTTTCCAGAGGCTGGAATCCTTGAAGTGGCGTGATTGGAAGTCCACTTCCAAGTTGTCTCGACCTGGCAGATACTCTGCGGTCACGAGACATGGCTGTCTAGGCAATACTGCCAAAAACTTGCCGCCAAATCCGATAGGGCTTTCGACCTGGTGCCCCCCAAATGGTTCATGTACCGAACCGCCGAGACATTGTCCATTTTCAGGAGCACGCAAGACTGCACTGAGTCTCTCGTCCAGCACCGCACTGCGAAGGACCCCGCCAGAAGTTCCAGGCAATTGATATGTAACTTCTGTTCTTCGGGTGACCACAACTCTCCTGTAGAGAGGTCTCCGCATCTGGCCCCCCAGCCGAGACGGCTGGCATCGGACTCGATTACGAGATCCGGGGCCGACCCGAAAATTGCCCGATCATTCCAGGCCTCCATATGATTTAGCCACCAGTGGATTTCCTCCCGTGCTTCTGCTGACAAGGTGACCCTGTGGGAGTACGGGAATCTCTTGCGGAGGAAGTAAGCCTTGAGGCGTTGGAGAGCACTGTAGTGAAGCGGGCCCAGGAAGATGGCTTGTATTGAAGCAGAGAGAAGGCCTACTGCCCGGGCCAGCTGTCGAAGAGACACTTGCTGTCTGGCCAGAACGCGGCGCAACTCGTGACTAATTTTCGTGATCTTTCTGGCCGGGAGGCTAAGAGAAGACGTGGTGGAGTCGATGACGAACCCCAAGAACGTAACGGCCTGGGCTGGCTGTAACAGTGACTTCTGCTCGTTTATCACGAAGCCAAGACCCTGAAGCAGTGTCACCGCCATCTGAAGATGTCCCGAAAGTTGACGGGGACAGGCGGCCATTAGGAGAAGGTCGACGAGATAGACGATCATCCTGACTCCCCGAGCCCGCAGAAACTCCACCACTGGCTTCAAGACCTTGGTGAAGCACCAGGGCGCCGAGGAGAGCCCGAAAGGGAGGGCTGTGAACTCGTAGACGTGGTGACGCCAGACAAACTGCAGGAACCGCCGATGAGGGGGAAAATGGGAACCACCAAATAGGCGTCCTTGAGATCCAAGCGGACCATCCAGTCGAGGGGGCGAATGCCCTCCATTTTGAAATGGCGGTAAACCAGCCATTCGTTGAACTCGCTCAGGTTTATGACTGGCTGTTTGCCCCCGTCGGTTTTGTCGACCAAGAAAACGTTGCTCAAGAACCCTCTGGGATAAAGCGTAGTAAGGGAGATGGCGCCTTTGCGGAGGAGGGACGCGACCTCCTCGTCCACCAAGGCTGCATCTTGAGCTGAAAACTGGATGGGGCGGGGGGGGGCCCTTTGCACTGGGTTTCCCACAAATTCTATATGAAACCCCCTCACAGTCTGAAGCACCCAGGAATCCTGTGTGATGGCCAACCAAGCTTGGTAAAAGTTTGCCAACCGCCCCCCTATCTCTTGTAGGGAAAAAGGGGTAACACTCACCGGGGCTAGCGTTGGACGCTCCTCCTCTGTAGCCCCTGCCTTTCCCACGGCGTCCTCTTGTGGGATAGAAGTTCCCAAATTTGGCAGGATCCTGGTACTGTCCGGAGCCTCTTTGGTTGGTCTGGGTTTGACGACCGGCCGAGCGGCCCCTGCCTCGGCCGGCCCCTCGAAAAACACGGGGGAAAACCTTCTTAATCGTGGACTGGGCCCTGTCCAACGAAGTAAAAGTGTTTACAAATTTCCCGAGCTCTTTTATAAAAGGCTCGCCAAACAGGCCTCCCTGCGCAACGGCACCCGCCTCTGAGTCCGCCAGGTCCCCTAGCTTTGGGTCGATCTTAATGAGGAGGGACCGGCGACGTTCAGTGGAAAGGGCGCAGTTGGCATTGCCCAAGAAAATAACCACTCATTGCGCCCAGCCAGACAAAACTTCAGGGGAGATGATCGAGCCCGATTCCTTGGCCTCCTCGGCCATATCCAGAATCTTCGTGATAGGGCCCAGAGCGTCCAGGAGCTTGTCCTGGCATGCTCTCCAAGAACGATCGATCCCTTTTTTAGGATCACAGATAAACTTCTGAATGAAAGTAGACATACGGGGATCAATCTCCGGTGTCAGAGCTACCTTCCCCTCCAAAGACGGGCGGGGGCACTCTGCCCGAAGGCAATTACGGGCCTCTTTTTTGAGAGGGTGCCGTATGTTTCCCGCTACATAGGAGGCGACCTTGTCGGCCGGAGTCCACTCCGAAGAGCGTGGGTGCACAATGTCATTGGGATCCAACATGTCTGAGGCGGGAAGGGAGACTTGCGAAGGGCGGGTAGGGAGCCAGGGTCTCGAAGGACCGGGGTCACCTTGGACATCAGGGGCAGTAGGTTGTAGGGCCGGGTCAGGGGGAGTGAAGTTCCCCACGGGTAACACAGGCTGGCTATCAATAAATGCCTGCTTCTGGCGCTCGAAAGCGTCCACGTCCACACCAGGTTCCCGGGGACGTTTAGGTGGCGGAGGGCCAAGGGAAACTTGGGCTGGGGCCTGCCCAGTCGGTGTCACTTGTTCCAGGCGCGCAAACGCCTGCTCTATTTGTCGGGAGAGGCGATCTTCCAAGGGTGTGATGGCCTGATCCACCGCTCTGTAAATAGAGGTATCAACTGCCTCGTAAAAGGCGTCCCCCCAAGGGACGTCGGCAAGGGGGTCTTCCTCCTCTTGGTATTCCTCATAGTACTCCATGGCTGGTAAGCAAGGAGTGCAGGAGATGCGCAAGGAAAAATGTACTTGCAATAGTGGGTGGGAACCACCGAGCCTTAGATATGGCCTCAAACTAGGCTGGGTGTCAGCCAATCTGTAGGGTGGCAAGGATACCACAATTTATCGGGGTTCAAGCCCCAGGGGACAACTGCTGTCCCAAACGATATCAGAAGCACAGGCACCCCAACAAGGGGCAGTAGAACTGGTCTGGGATTTGTCCCCAGAAAGGCCAGACGGCCGGTACAATACCTCAAAGAGGCGTTCGTAATTAGGGATACTGACTCGGGTTCCCGTCAGGACCGGGCAAGGAACCGAGCATAAAGCGCGTATGACGAGCAGCGGAAAAAACTAGGCTCGCTGCAGTCTACAGACCAACAAAGGCGTTCTCCTCAGACCAGAAGGCTCCGGTGAATGGCGCGCGTCAGTTGAAATTCCTGTGAAGGAATTTCAAGAGCGCGACGCTCTAAACACCACCTCCCACGCCCTCTAGCGATGGGAGGAATGCAGAGCACACGCCAGCAGAGCGCCGCGTAGGGACGGGCGAAACCGTCCCCGCGGCTTGAAGAAACTTTCAAGGTAAGCGCAGCCCACGCGCACAATTAAATGAAAGAAGCGCCGCAGCGCGCATATAACCGGTAATTACAGGCGATCTAACAGCGGAAATCAATAACCGACATTCAGAATTGAAAGCGCAATAAAGCAACAGCAATGAAGATCATTTCGAAACGAAGCACAGTCGCGCTATGAAACGCCTAAACATGAGGTTAACTACAACAAACTAAGCGCTAAACAGTTGAAAGGAAACTGAAGAGCACTTATCTGGCTGCGTAGCAGCGAAGGAAGAGGGGAAACTAACCATGGACTATGTATTGGACTGAGATGCCCTGATTGGTCACTGTCTCCCTGTCACTGATTGGATGTTACCATGTGTTGTTTTTCTTGACTACTTTCCCTTTGGTTCATGGGAAAGGTAGTCTCTTTGTTAATCTTAAGGCTGCTATTGCCAATAAAGTGAAGGAAGATTGGCATAATCCTCGCCTCCAGTCCTGACATAGAATTAATGGGGAAACCTGCAACTCCTCTTTTTCCATTGTGGCCCTAGTGTTTGGGTGTCTGACGTATCAAATGGTGGGGGCATCCTAAATATTGAGCTTGTGATATATTCTTCTACCATTAGCATTACAACCAAACTTAACGCTACACAAGACGTGTAGCGTTAAGTTTGGCTGGAATGCTAATGTTGGTGATGCTGGGGCTGTTGTTACTTCTATTTCTGTCATTCTTATTATTCTGCTTTTCTCAATATTTATATTTCGTATTTGTTTTCTGTCTTTTTATTGTAATGTTAATGTTGTCCTTCTTTTGTCTTTATGGTTATTTCCCCTGTTTTGTCTCTATAATTTTTATGTTGTCCTTCTATTTTCCTGTAGGGAGATTCTTGGCTCTACACCTACATACATTCTAGGTACATTTAGAGTAGGTTTTGCAAGTAGGAGTATGCCTGATTACTGCCTTGTTTATATGCCTGCATATATACACTGTTTTAGCACCATGATCGAGCTGTACCCACTATTTACTCTTTTTGTGCTCATAATCACTTTCATCTGCTTCTGTCTACTGATTATCGCAGCACATGTATTCTATACAAGAATAACGTTGGTTCAATAAATATATTGAAAACGTCCCACTATATATTCTGTTTCTTTCTCCGAGCACTAGTAAGCACGAGTGACTGAGCGAAAGGTTCTGATCTGTTTCCACGATCCCTGAGGGGTCAGGGTTGTCATGTTCAGTGGTTGCCAGAAACTGTTTGCTCCCTGGTAAGGTTAGGGGGCGTGTGGTGGCATTGTGAGCTAGCTGGTCTCTAGGCCAACATATCCTGTGAGGGGCCCGGAATCAGTTTAGGCACCTCACCCAAAGTTTATGTTGTTCAACAAACGCGCAGGTCCTATGGATTAGTGGGAACTACACGACACAACGAAATCATTGAAGGTTGCAACCGAGGTATTTTCAGCCTTTTCATGGAGTAAGAGGGCAATATGTCCAAAGACCTTCACATCAGTCTTACAGATACCAGCCATATGCTCAGCAAGGTTATTGATCCCAGTACCCCTGGCAACAACAACTGTAGCAGTACAGGTCTTTCTCTTTGCTTTGCTCGAGACAACCAGCACGTAGGGGACCCCCAGCTGGGGGAAAAGCCCAAGACTCTGCAAGGAGACAGTGACGTTCCCCAAGCACCAGTCACCTTGTACCTTCATCAAACCGCGAACCACAATCTCTCTGTTTATTATCATCAATGGGAGAACATCACCACAGACAAATGAGTGTTAGACATTATACATCAGGGTCACACACTGGAATTTGTTAAAAAAAAAAAAAAAACTACCAGCCACCTCCGAAAAAGGAAGCATCAACACATCTCTCTCCTGAAACAGGAAGTATCTCTGCTTCTCTTGCAGGGGGCCATAGAAGAATTTCGTTTCCGGCAGCGCGGCAAAGGTTTCTATTCAAACTTCTTCCTCATAAAGAAAAAGTCTGGAAAATAGAGACAGGTCATGGACCTCAGGCAGTTAAACAAATATATAAAGAAGCAACCTTTCAGAATGCTGTCACTTCAGGAAATTCTGTTGCTACTCAATAAAGGGGATTTCATGACATCTCTCGATCTCTTGGATGCATATTTTCACATTCCCATTCATGTGAAACATCGATGGTAACTGAGGTTCGAGGTGGCATGGTGCCACTCCCAGTTCTAAGTTAATCCTTTTGGCCTACGGTCGGCTCCCAGTTCTCAAGGTGCATGGCACCGGGAGCTGCTTTCCGGAGAAGAAAAGGCCATCAGGTCTTCCCCTACCTGGACGACTGGTTAGTCAAAGGATGCTCGTGCCGCTCTGTAGCTATTCAACTCTGGGGCTGAATTTGAATGCCGAAAAGTCTTCTACAATACCAACATAATTGCTGGTGTTTCAAGGGGCAATTCTGGACGCCTGGGTTGCCAAAACCTTCCCATCTACAGAAAGGTTCCACAAGATAATGGACATGGATACTTCTCTGATAAAAATAAAGTCCACTTGAGTAAGAACGTTCAAATCCATACTGGGGATGCTATCCTTGTGCAACCTATTAATTCCAAACTGTCGCCTACACATGAGGCCATCGCAAGAACAGCTAGCTGTGCAATGGGTTCAAATCCACGGTTCGTTCGAGGTTATCATCAACATCACCCCTGTAATGACGCAAGCATTGTCATGGTGGGGAAAGGAGGTCAACATCTCTCCTGGTCTCTCTTTCGAAGCGGCATGACCGTCCTTTGTAATGACAACCTGGAAGGTTGGGGAGCACATCTCCAGGAGCTAGAAATCCATGGAAAATGGCCTCTCTAAGAATCAGAGATTCACATAAATCTTCTGGAGCTAAAGGCTGTATTGCTAGGACTCCAAGCGTTCCTACCCAGAATTCACAATTCTTCTGTCTTAGGAAGAACGGACAATATCACTACCATGTTCTACCTAGCCAAGTGGGGGATGAGATTGAAAAGCCTCTCATCTCAAGCCAAACAAATATGGAAATTGTTGCTGAAGTAGGGCATTTCACTACTAGTCGAGCATGTCCCAGGCATAGAAAACAAATGGGCGGACTCTCTAAGTAGAACAGTGATTATCACAGAACTGTATCACATCTTACGTCCCCAGAACAGGTGGTTAAGTCAGCGGGCCAGAGACGGTGGGAGACCGAGCTCGAGCGGACCCTGACCTCTAAAGAATGGACAGACATTCACTATAGAGCCCAGCATTCAGCGCGTAATATATCTAGCATTGAGACAGCCACTAAGATTATGATGTATTGGTACCTTACACCCTCCCGACTACACAAGAGCGACCCCGACCGTTCCCCTACTTGTTGGAGGGGCTGTGATGCTGAAGGCACACTATTACACCTGCTGTGGGAATGCCCTACCCTTACTACTTACTGGAAGCAAGTGCTGGACGAGATCGATGGCCATTTTGACACCACGCTATTACGCTTCCCTGAATATGTAGTTCTAGGAGTATCTGACAGACATACCTTTCCTCTTAAATCTCATAAGGGTAAGCAATTCGGTATAGCCCTAGGGGCGGCGCTACAAAATATATTATCACATTGGGGCACAGATAGAACACAAACTGTACAGGGGTGGCGGCATCGATTGTGGTATGTTCTTGGCATGGAACGCATTTCTTCCTCGCTCCAAGGAGATGGGGCTTCCTTTACTGATGTGTGGCGGCCCTTTGTCACCCTGCTATGCACTGAATTCCGTGAGCTGTCCTGTCCTAGATATCTGCGGCTACTACGCCTTCCCGAGTTGAGCCAAAGCGTGACCTAAATATTACTGTATTGTATAACGGAGCGCTAGGCCTGCTTTTCGCTTCTTTGTCCAGACATTCTGAACGGGGGAGGAGACGGGAGGGGGGGGAGAGGGTTGGGGAATGGAGGAGGTGGGGAGTTTCATTTTGATATTATTTTGAGGCTCTGTGAAGCAATACAATGGTTGCCGGCCCAAGACCTGGGCCTCATTTCTCACTGCATCCTGTTTGTTGATAAACCAATAAAAAAGATTTCAAACTAAGTAGAACAGTGAGTCAATGCCATGATTGGCAAATGAACCTAAAAAAAATGATCCCAAATCTTCAAGAAGTGGGGTACCCCGAATCTTGACCTTTTTGCAACAATTCACAACAAGAAATGCTAAATGTTTGCAAGCAGGTTCCCTCAGACAGGGTCTTGGGGGAATGCTCTTCAGATACAATTATACAATGGACAGGAATGTTCGCTTATGCATTTCCAGCCTTTCCTCTCGTTCCCAGGCTGATACGCAAAATGAAGAGAGAACCATGCCATCTAATTCTCATAATCCCAGCATGACTTAGACAATACTGGTACACGGAACTGCTCCTGATGTCTATGTCTTCACCCATTCAGTTGCAACCAATGGGGAACCTGATTTCCATGACCAACAGCCAAATATTGCACCCTCAGATAAAGTCTCTAAATATATGGGCATGGCACCTCATAAACATGACTTTGGATCTCTACTTATTCCAGCAGAATGCAGATCTGTCCTAGAACAGTCCCGTGCTGTTTCAACTAACAAGTTGTATGTGGCAAAAGGGAAAAGATTCTGTTGCTGGTGTGTCAAAAACAATAGACATCCTTTTCACTCTTCTCCACAGCAGCTGTTGCTGTATCTCCTTCATCTGGTGAAGTCCGGCTTGGCGCACTCTTCAGTTAAGGTGCCTTTAGCTGCAATTTCCAGGTTCATAAGACAAACTGGTGAAATTTTGCTGTGGTCTGCCAGACTGATAAAGGAATTTATGAAGGGCCTATTCAGGGCTTTCCCGACGATAAAGCCTTCTGCAATTTCCTGGCAGCCAAACACGGTCCTTTCCCAACTCATGAAACCGCATTTTGAGCCAATAGACAACGCGAATATGAAATATGTTTCATGGAAAACAGCACTTCTATTGGCTCTCACATCTGCCAGAGGGATCAGTGAGATTCAAGCTTTTACTGTCACTGAACCTTTTCTACAGTTCAGAAAAGATAAAGTGCTGTTGAGAACCATCTTGAAATTCATCCTGAGGGGTCTAACTTTTTTTCATCTGAACAATCCCATTATTTTCTCAACATACTTAAAGAACCCTTCTTCAGCTGTGGAGAGGGCTCTCCATTCCCTGGATATCAAACGGTACTTAAAATTTTACATTCACAGAACTAAGACTTTCAGAAAATCGGATCAGCTTTTAATCTCTTTTGCGCCTCCCAGAAAGGGCTGCACACTCTCAAGAAACATTATAGCTCGTTGGGTGTCGGCGACGATTGCTTGTTGCCACGACACTGAAGGAAGACCACTATCCAGGAAGGTTTCTGCACATTCTACGAGAAAGATGGCGACGTCCACATCCTTGTTTGCTGGAGTATCGCTTCTAGACATCTGTAGAGCAGCAACGTGGTCAAAAGCTCATACCTTCACGAAACACTACTGTTTGGATTCAGCATGGAAAGCATATGCTGCGGTCGGACAGGCAGTTTTGTGTCACCTATTTCATTAAAGTACAGATGGCTATTCTCTTTATTTCACTGCAGTAATTTTCATGATGATCTATTGTTCATGCTGATATCTCTATTATTTGCACCTATGTTGTCTTCTACTTCACAAGGTATCTTGTATGTCGAAAGTGGTTTTCGCCTAACCCCCATGTTTTCTTTGCTTACTGCTAGCTACTCTGAATCAAGCATGTGAATCTATGAAGGATTCAATACGGGAGAAAAAACAAGTTACTTACCTGTACACTGTGGTTCTCGAGTATTGATATCTTTCATAGATTCACATGCGACCCGCCCACATCCCCATTTAGGCACACCACTTAGATACCTCATGGATATGTATTAACACTCGTGCTTGAAATCTGAGGTCCTCTGCAGGGGAAGAGTGGTCTTGGGCCTTTCCTCTGATTGCTGATGTTTGAGTCTTTTAAAACAATGTGAATTGGTTAACAATGTCAATTGCTTTCTCTATGTCTTTAATGTATTTACATGAGACTGCTTGTTTTAAATACTGTGGGGATCCCACTATGACGATGGGGAAGATTCAAGCATGTGAATCTATGAAAGATATCAATACTGGAGAACCACAGTGTGCAGGTAAGTAACTTGTTTTTTTTAAGGTGATATTCTGCGTTAGTAGGCTGTCCTGTTCATAACATGATTGTCATGAATGCTGATCTATTTTGTGCTCTAGTGACTATTTTTTATGGTGGTCTGTTCCAAATTGTTGTTGTTCATAAAGTTGCAACAGTTTTATCAAAACCTTGTGAACGCTGTTTAAAGAAGTAATTTGAATATGTTTATATGATGCAGCTGAATAGGATTACGGCACAAAGACGAAAAGCAGCTAGCACAGATGAGATGGGGAATATTTGAATCCTGGTTCAATTAAATCGTGAAGACGAAAGCAGCCAAAAGGCACCAGATTGGGAAAACTGCAGTCTGCTGAAATCCGAATGAACATTCAGTCACGTTTTAAAATGAGAACTGAACTGCATCTTTATCTCAATTAATGGTCACAGATGTGAAAGAGACTATCATCTGAAGAGAATATGAAGAGGAGGAGCAGAGTGTTGTCTGCATCAGCGGAACATCTAAGCTTCTTCCAAGAAAAATAAATGCATAAATAATGGCCAAGTAGCCAATTTTAAATCTGACTGCGATTAAGCAACAGGTTGGTTTTAATCGACAGATTATTTTTTAATGTATATATAAATAAATATACACATTTGTACTGCTGAAATGTTTGAAATTATGAGTGTATAAATTGTCTAAACAGATCAACGGAAGCTCTTCCTCATGTTTGTCTCATTTGCTCCGACAGTACGTGTTAATGGAATCCCTTTTTGTCAAATAAATCCAGAAAGCTCCTGATCCATTTCCACTTATATTTGTAATTTTTACGTGCGTACTGTCTAGTTATTATTATTAGTTATTATCTGACATGCATTTTTCCCTAGATGAGGTTATTTCCCTAAGTGCTTAAATATATCCGGTTGTATTTCTGTAGTTAATCCCAGAACACATGCTTCTAATTAAGACTCCTTTTCATTGCTTCCTTAGTATAGCAACAAGGCAGCCACTCTACTTATATTCTAACTATTTACAGGTAATGTTTTAAGTGTATCCATAAGAAACGTGCCAAAATATTACTTTGAAAATCAGGTTATTCACCGATCACATAATTAATTACCCAGCTATAGCCAACATGAAATAAATTGTTTTATGCAAATGTACACATATATTGTTCACATTAAATAAACGTTAAATGAATCTTAGAATAAAACGTGTTCTCTTTTCAGTCGTAATTAGAGGAAATGGTTATTAGCAATGGGGCAGGGTGTAATACGTTCCTGCAATGCCCTTTTCATTTCATTTATTGGGTACAAAAGCCTGTTTATGGAGCAGTCTTCTTACGTTTGCTAAATTATTTCACGTGTTGTAATTTCGGAAAAAAATATTTTTGCCATCAGAGTACCTGAATTTGTATTTTTGGATCCAAAGTATTCTTACCTACGATTCCACTCAGTATTGAGCAAAGGAAGTCGTCTCATTGGGTTTTACTGGAGAACAGCTGTTCTAACACAAAAAGCTTAAAAAGTTAACCTGTTATAAGCCCTTTAGCGGGTAACTCCAGACCCTCGCAGGGTCCACCCCTTAACAGCAGGTCGCCTCCTGTGACATGAGGAATTACAGTTATTACAACACATGCCTTTGTCATTTATGTGGTACAGCATAACCATTACAATCCGTTATTTTACAGTGCATGAAACGTTGTGACAACTGAAGGTGCCGTTTGACAAATCTTCACAAAACATTTCAAAAACTAAGTTGATCCTTCTCGGCTCCTTCCTCAAAAGTTTCAGGATGATCTGTCAAGTGGGGCAGAGAAAAATGGGGGTCCCAAAACAGAATTTCCTATGCAATTTCCATAGAGAAAATTAAACAGTCATACAGAAAAAATGGCCTGAATTAAATTTTACCAGATTTGTCAGAAATGTAGATCTTTACCCAGAAAGTGTGCTTTTTTGTGAATCCGTTCAATAGTTTTGGAGAAATTGTGTTCCAAAAAATAGAAATATATTGAGAGTTGATGGTCGCTCAGGAGTTCCTCTGGAGTCCCGCAGGACTGGGAACTAAAACAATTGAAGCATTGTGATTGACTGTGCAGGCTCTTTCTCCGATCTGTTATTTCCCTCCTGGGGCGCAAGTTCTAGTTAGCTCAGTAAACTATAACTGGTAAATTTCAGTGTTTTTATTTTTTTAAGTTTAAATTGTTATGTTTTAACTGACATTTTCACCTAATATAATGGCACTTTAACCAAAGGTTTTTTAAATAAAGTTCTGAGGTTTTTTTTTAAATTAATTTTTTTAAAGTAAAGTAAGATATTATTACCATACCTAGCTATAACATCACTTTAACCTGGGGACCTAGTCCTCCGAGTCCTAAAATGGCGTTTGCAATGTTTCTCTTCATGTTGCAGCCAGCCAATCACAGCCCTTAGTTCCGCTGGACCGCTCTCAGTACCGCAGATTCAGCTAATCAGTATGCTTCATTAGCTGTTTAGTACCTCGGTAGTACCACAAGTCTGCAGCAACGCAATGTTTTTTTGGGGTTTTTTTTACCCCACGGTAGGTCCTTCAGGGAGCCCCCACAAGGACCAAAGGGTCAGGTTACCCCGCTCCTGCCCCCTTATATGTTTTATTTGCTTTTATTTTTAGGGCATTGTGCCAGAGTCTTAAAATGGTGGCCGTAACATTTCTCTTCATGTTGCAGCCATTCAATCACAGCCCTTGATTCCACTGGACCTGTCTCAGTCCCTTAGTGCCTCTGTACTTATTTAGTGCTCCCCCTGCATCACTAGATGTCAACAAACTTTGAAGATTAACTTCTCTAAAACTGCTGAATTGTTTTGGGGGAACATTTTGTGAAAATTCGTCAAACAGCCCCAAAGCTATATGCAAATCAAAAAATACATTACCGGAGGAAATGTGGTCCTAACTATAAATTGTCAACTGATATATATATATTTTCTCTCTCTCTCTCTCTCTCTCTCTCTCTCTCTCTCTCTCTCCCTCTCCCTCTCCCTCTCCCTCTCCCTCTCCCTCTCCCTCTCTCTCTCTCTCTCTCTCTCTCTCTCCCTCCCTCCCTCCCTCCCTCCCTCCCTTCCTCCCTCCCTCTCTCCCTCCCTCCCTCGAATCAGACACCTCATGCAGTTTGCAATATTTTATTGATCATCCGCCATTACACGTTCCGGCCAACTGAAGCGGCCTTGGTCACGTGACATGCACACATACTGACAAGCAATGTTCCCTCTAATTTTTTTACTCTGTGTGCGGCAGTGTAAGATCTCTGTGTGCTGCAGACAAGTCTGTGTGCACCAAGGAAATGATTATGCATGTGAGCGTTGCGATCAGTTATATAAATCTGTGGCAATCACCTCTCCAAACTTTTATTTACAGAAACAGCAAAAACAGTTGCATTTCACGTATACAGCTACCTTTAATAGAGACTTGTGACAGTTGTGCAATATAGATGCACTCCGATATGATATGAATTGTTTACTCTAGTGGCACCAACACCCCAGGTTTAAACAAGCATTTGCAATGCAATTGGTCTCTCCTTTGGTACCTTATATGTATTTAGCTATGCAGCACATTAGCCTGGGTGCTGAAACATCTACTGTTCTTTAGCATAGAGGGAAAGTAAGCACCAAACTGCGTGACACGCCAGGTATGGGAACACATGGAGAGAAATATTGCCTTTCAGCGGTAAATGGTATAGTCCAAAGCTCTCTTTTTAATATAAAATCAGGGCCTTCGGTGGTCATATCACTGAAAATACAAGATTTGAAAAAATATTATTGTCTACGGGTGCTCATGGAAGACAATTTCTATGGACTGGAATCTAGAGAATGCTAAAGTGATTCTGGTATTTTACTGACCTCTGCTGGTCGTTTTCTATCAAGAAAGTTAAATAGAGGCAGTTGAACAAGCAGAAAGCAATGCTGGTATTTTACTGACCTCAACTGGTCGTTTTCTATCAAGACAGTTAAATAGAGGCAGTTGAACAAGCAGAAAGCAATTCTGGTATTTTACTGACCTCTAATGGTCGTTTTCTATCAAGACAGTTAAATAGAGGCAGTTGAACAGAAAAAAAAATCCCTAAGCGGAAGCAGACAAGTCGTAGGGCTGATCTCCAGAGCCCACAAAGTACATACTCGACCTAAAAAGGACAAGACTCAGAAGGTTGTACCATCATAGGATTTTGCTGAAGTTAAAGTAGTGTCCTGGTGACAATAATCTGGAAGGGTTACAGCTGGTTAATGCAGCCTTTATGGCCTCAGAAGAGAGGGTTTGAGTGGTGGTATTAGCTTCTACAGTATGCAATAAGAAAACATACCTCAAAGCGATCCTAATGGTAAACAAGTCATAAGGCACTAACAATTGGGAGGGTCATCTTCAGTGGCGGCTCCTCTGCTAAGGCGGAGGAGCGTCCCCCCACTGCCTGCAGCACTGCAAAAAAAAAAAAAAAAATGATGATAATGCGATATCATTTTATTTTTCCGTGCTCAGGCAGGTTTGTGGGCAGGGGAGGAGTTGTTAGCCCACCCCAAGTAAGCATGAATGTTTGGCCGGCTCTCTTGGGCCGGCCAAACACTCATGCGCACTCCGCATGTTCTCGATTCAGGCTGCATTGCAGCATGGGTGGAGAAAATGCCCCAGGCTCCCATTCCTTGGCTGAGCGCCAAAAAACGGCATTTAGACCAATCACAACGCTGCATTGCAGCGTTGTGATTGGTCAAGGGAGCCTGGGTGGGTGCTTCCTGATGCAGCCTCCTGTTAAGCAGAAGGAAGGAAGAGAAGACGCAGAGGACCGACGAGAGGCGGCGGCCGGCCAGCAGGTAAGTGTGTCTTTTTTTTTTTTTTTTTTTACCCCCCTCCTCCCCTCCCTGCCCCACTAATGCCATCGGGAAGCAGCCACCACTGGTCATCTTACCTGGAAGAGTATGAGCCTCTTTTCCATGGAATTGCGGATCATCAGTGTGATCATGGCCAGGTAGGTGTATGGGTCTTGGCATGCCATCCGTGTTTTTTTCTCCCTCTTAACTTTCTGTTTCTGGCCCTGCTCCCCACGAGTCTCGCCCCCCCCTTCCCCTTTCCAACATGAGCCCCCTCTTCCCAGGCTCTCCCCCTTCATGGAATCGAGGACCTCCACGGGTGTTCGGTCAGTTGATCTTGATCCACATTATCGACTTTCTTATTAAATTTGTCCACCAACACCATCAGTGTCCCCATACTCCTGAAAAGACACGCTAAACCACTCTCCTCAGTGGCGTTACTATCTGCTAATCCACCAGGAATCTGGGACTGCAGGTGAAAGTATATTTCTCATCACACTGGTGAGTCCCAAATAGGGCAAACGTGTCTGATTATTGATCAATTTGAAACTGTTTTACTTGGGCTGTCACAGTAGAGTTTAAACAGGTATTGGTATCAGACTGTGACATTATCAAGTGCTTTTGCATGGAATCATTGAAGCTAA
Source organism: Calotriton arnoldi (assembly GCA_963921515.1). Lineage (NCBI taxonomy): Eukaryota > Metazoa > Chordata > Amphibia > Caudata > Salamandridae > Calotriton > Calotriton arnoldi. Next base: position 1,362,733 of record CAWUFW010003017.1, read on the forward strand.
AAATTGGGTGTTCCTAATTCACAATATGCATAAGACACTCCCTCTACTTGTGACTTGATTGTAGGGTGGAAATCTGCAAGAAGACAGGTAGGGGTAAAATGAGGAATGCTGTGCATAGGTAGTTATGAGAAGTGTGTCATTTTATACCCTCACATTACAATGGATGAATTTGTTGCGCTCCAGTACTCGCCCTCTTATTGAGGTTGGTTGGTAAATATGAATAGAAGGACCCAACTACACCCAACTACAAAATACAGTGTTAATTATGTCACTCTTTACTCATTATGCAGTATCACATTAACATGATTTAGTGTTGTACTTGTTACAAACACGTGTTGCTCCCTAATGGAAAGTAGAGGATGTAAGAAAACGTCATTAATACAAACCACCCTAGTCATTGTATGTCAATTGTGACACAGTGAGCCAGAATTTTCTATGCTCTGATTATTCTTTTTTTTTTTATATGCTCAGATTTCTGTACCCAAGCAAGTTCAGGTTTTAGGTGGTTGTTTATAATGGGCCACAATGGAGAGCTCTGGAGTTGAGGCCGATGGAGGTGTGAGATTCGCACAGTGCTCGTCAATGGGTCCAAACGTTGTTCAGAATACTGTGCATCCAATTGTTGGTCCCTCTGCAGAGCACACAGAGCAATGGTACCATTGTAACTGTGATTATATGCAAAAGTGTGTGATGGAGATACAAAACACCTTAAACAACGAATAGGGTGAAAGTAAATGAAAATGCATTTCTTACAGGTAAGGCGGTGATTACACCTTCAACAAACCCCAGTAACAGTTAAACTTCTGTTTGCCATACCCCTTTGAGAGAGACTCTATTTCTTTTCATCCCACTTAAAGCCATGGTGACAATACTGATGAGCTGACACTGTGTGCCATGGAAAGGGGGAACACAAATTAACTAGTGTCTGCAGCCGACAGCAAAGTGGGGAGTGAGTAGAGGTGGGCAGGCCAACAAATTAACGGGGAGAGCTGAGCCTTGCCCAATCACAAGCCGAGCTCTGAAAATATTTGACATCTAAATCTTACAACAAACATCACGTTAGAATATAGGTTGTCTTCAAGATAGTGTATATTTTTAACACACAGAACCGTTTCAACTTAGCACATCAGTTTATTTGAAAAGTATTTATTAAAAGTAGGAATTTTTAAATATGAACTGAGAAACATTCCTGCCCCATACCTGGTGACAATGCTTTAAATGAACAAGGAGGCACATCAGTTGTCATGCATGCAGAATACCTGGCCTAGATTCTTATTATAAATAACCAACAACTTTATAAGCTATTTAATCAAACACAAGAGAAGTTTTTTGTGCAGCGTACATCCTGAACTCAAGTATTTGAAGGTGCTCTCATATGTTTTTTTTCATCTGTTCATTGAGATACTCTCATATCTGATAACGAACTAAAAGGATGCTCAGTAAAATAATGTATTTGCCTGGGATCACACAATTTGGCCAAGGAGGGATTTTCTAGTTTCCCGCTATATAATTCAGCCACTAGATTGATATTTATTTATGCCATCAAAGGTTAATGCTTCGTGCTTACTGAAAGGATGTGAATAGATTTTGGTGACAGCCAGAATCCTCATTTCAATTTGTGCAATTTTACACAGCTCAAACTTTGGGCAGTTTTATCCTGCGTGTTACAACAGACTCCTTATATTATGATTTCTCAGTGTCATTGCCAACAATACATCTGTTCCTGAATCCTGCAGTTGCTGAATCCTGGTAGGACCCCCACCTCACACTAATGGAGCAAGCAGCAGACTTTTGTCATCTGTGGCAAAACACGTGCAGACAAGAGGAAGACTTTGCCTCTTACATGCATTCTGCTCCTCCACCCGGCCTTGTAAATTCGCTGCAAATGCACTTCAGTTCCAAGAAAGTGACATTTTTTTCGCTCTGCTTACAAATGGCCACTTGTTTTACAAGGAGCAGTGAAGTGCACACTTTGTGAGAGTATGTGCACGCTGGGGGAAGGCAGTCCACGCACGCATGCTACGGGAACAATGCTGACAAGGCATTTACGTTTTCTGAATCATAGATATGGAGACAATTTATTCTGGAGGTGCATACTTCACATATATCTAAACACTACATGATTGTCATAGAACCACTATTTACATTTGGTACTGATCTTAATTACCCAGGTTTGGTTACAATTCATATTCTTGGTTTCTTGGTTGAAATGTTATATATATATATTATCTACTGGCGGTCGCCAGTAGATAGTTATAGTTAAAACCTATTATCCATAGCAAATCCGCGACATTCTATTTGAAATAACGTTGGCGCCGGTTGACAAATCTTCGCGAAAGTTTCCAACTTGTTGGGGCGCTCCGGTCCGCTCCTATCCTGAAAGTCTCGGGGTGATACGTCAAGCGGGGGCCGAGAAAAAAGGGGGTCCCAAAACGTGTTTTCCCATTCATTTTTCCATAGGAACCTTTAGTCGCAGCTACAGCCCGAACTGCTGAACGGAATTACACCAAATTTGGCAAAGAGGTAGCCCTTGGTTCAGTGTCGTGCCTTTGCTTAAATGGTGTAAATCCGTTCAGTAGTTCCTGAGAAAATCAAAAGTAAAGTCACATATATATCTGGGCGGAGCCTAACCACACATGTCATCGTGAGATCTGATTGGCTGTCAGCAGTTCATCCTGGAATTGCTGGCAGCCATCTTGGGACCAATATAAATGATAGTACCTCATTGAAATGCATTGTAGTGAATAGAAGATTTTGAGGGTCACCAAAAGGAGAACTATAAAGGGTGATAACAGGCTTTAGTTACATTAGAATTTATTTGTTGATGGTACCATACTAATTTTAGGAATTGTGGTGTATTCTAAGATGATTTTACCATGTGAAAAACCTTCTGCTGGGATATCATGAATCATGTTTGAGAGAACACTATTTTCTCATGCTTGTCCCATGGAGGTTTGGAAGGTGCTCCAGAAGCTAAAATGAGAGCATATTTTCTGTAAATTCACATTATCTTTCTCACTCATGTGAGAATGAAGTCTGACATTCTCAGTAAAACATGTACATCCAACAAGGGCAGAGACTGTCAGTTGATTCCTTTGTGTTCTACTGCAGCTTCCCAGAGTGTTCTAAAGAACAACTAGAGTGCTAACAGCCTTACTTATGACAAAAGTATGGCACACCTGAAGCCATCTTGATTGGAATAAACTGGTAACACTTAAAACATTTAATTTAAAAAGGAACAAAATGATGGGGTTCATCTTGTCATAGAAATTATGGTTAGTGCTCTGGAAAGAAAAATTAGGACATGTTTCAAGTGTGATCTCAAATATCTTCCTGTTATATTTCAACAGGAGCAGCCTGTCAGTTGATGCCTTTGTGTTCTACTGCAGCTTCCCAGAGTGTTCTAAAGAACAACTAGAGTGCTAACAGCCTTACTTATGACAAACGTATGGCACACCTGAAGCCATCTTGATTGGAATAAACTGGTAACACTTAAACAATTTAATTTAAAAAGGAACAAAATGATGGGGTTCATTTTGTCATAGAAATTATGGTTAGTGCTGTAGAAAGAAAAATTAGGACATGTTTCAAGTGTGATCTCAAATATCTTCCTGTTATATTTCAACAGGAGCAGCCTGCCAGTTGATGCCTTTGTGTTCTACTGCAGCTTCCCAGAGTGTTCTAAAGAACAACTAGAGTGCTAACAGCCTTACTTATGACAAAAGTATGGCACACCTGAAGCCATCTTGATTGGAATAAACTGGTAACACTTCAAACATTTAATTTAAAAAGGAACAAAATTATGGGGTTCATTTTGTCATAGAAATTATGGTTAGTGCTGTAGAAAGAAAAATTAGGACATATTTCAAGTGTGATCTCAAATATCTTCCTGTTATATTTCAACAGGAGCAGCCTGCCAGTTGATGCCTTTGTGTTCTACTGCAGCTTCCCAGAGTGTTCTAAAGAACAACTAGAGCGCTAACAGCCTTACTTATGACAAAAGTATGGCACACCTGAAGCCATCTTGATTGGAATAAACCGGTAACACTTAAAACATTTAATTTAAAAAGGAACAAAATGAGGGGTTCTTTTTTAAATAGAAATTATGGTTAGTGCTGCAGAAAGAAAAATTAGGGCATGTTTTAAGTGAGATCTCAAATCCTCTTCTATTTCATTAGAAAATTCTGACATGCAGACTGAAACAATCACTTTCAATACCAGCAGCAGACTATCAGTTAACTCCCTGGTGAGCAGTAGCTTTACTCCAGTGATCTAATGAGCAACTAGAGTGCTAACATTCTGAATTTATGGCAGATGTGAGACACATCTGAATGCCTTCTTGATGGAATCAAAGTAAAAAACTGAAAGCATTTCCTACTGAGGAGACTGCAGTAAATGAAGAAATTAGGAAACTTCATAACAAAGAAGTCTTCCAAGATGGCCACCAGTGAGAAAAGAGCCCAAATGTAGCACAAATATTACCCAGATGTAGCCCACATATAGCCCAATGACAAAAGTGTGCAAAACACTTTTTATTTTTAGTTTTTTTGAAGTTTTATGTAGTGCAGACTGGTCAGGTATTGGAGCATTGCATCTTAAAACATGACCCCCTACACTACAAAAACACCACTGCACTATCCTAAACCCTAAAACACTACCCCCAGCACGACCCCCTACACTACCCAAACACCACTGCACTAACCTAAATCCTAAAACACTACCACCAGCACGACCCCCTACACTACCCAAACACCACTGCACTACCCTAAAACATGACCCCTACACTACACAAACACCACTGCACTACCCTAAACCCTAAAACACTACCCCCAGCACGACCCCCTACACTACACAAGCACCACTGCACTATCCTAAACCCTAAAACACTACCCCAGCACGACCCCCTACACTACCCAAACACCACTGCACTAACCTAAATCCTAAAACACTACCACCAGCACGACCCCTACACTACCCAAACACCACTGCACTACCCTAAAACATGACCCCCTACACTACACAAACACCACTGCACTACCCTAAACCCTAAACCCTAAAACACTACCCCCAGCACGACCCCCTACACTACACAAGCACCACTGCACTATCCTAAACCCTAAAACACTACCCCCAGCACGACCCCCTACACTACCCAAACACCACTGCACTAACCTAAATCCTAAAACACTACCACCAGCACGACCCCCTACACTACCCAAACACCACTGCACTACCCTAAAACATGACCCCCTACACTACACAAACACCACTGCACTGCCCTAAACCCTGAAACACCATCCCCAGCACGACCCCCTACACTGCACGAACACCACTGCACCACCCTAAACCCTGAAACACTACCCCCAGCAAGACCCCCTACACTGCCCGAACACCACTGCACTGCCCTAAACCCTGAAACATCACCCCCAGCAAGACCCCCTACACTGCCCGAACACCACTGCCCTAAACCCTGAAACACCACCCCCAGCAAGACCCCTATACTGCCCGAACACCACTGCACTGCCCTAAACCCTGAAACACCACCCCCAGCAAGACCCCCTACACTGCCCGAACACCACTGCACTGCCCTAAACCCTGAAACACCAGCACCAGCACGACCCCCTACACTGCCCGAACACCACTGCACTGCCCTAAACCCTGAAACACCACCCCCAGCACGACCCCCTACACTGCCCGAACATCACTGCACTGCCCTAAACCCTGAAACACCAGCCCCAGCACAACCCCGTACACTGCCCGCACACCCCTGCACTGCCCTAAACCCTGAAACACCAGCCCCAGCACAACCCCGTACACTGCCCGAACACCACTGCACTGCCCTAAACCCTGAAACACCAGCCCGACCGCCTACACTGCCCGAAAACTACTGCACTGCCCTAAACCCTGAAACACCACCCCCAGCAAGACTACCTACACTGGCCGAACACCACTGCACTGCCCAAAACCCTGAAACACCACCCCCTACACGACCCCCTACACTGCCCAAACACTACTGCACTGCCCTAAACCCTGAAACACCACCCCTCAGCACGACACCCTACACTGCCCGAACACCACTGCACTGCCCTAAACCCTGAAACACCACCCCAGCATGACCCCCTACACTGCCCGAACACCACTGCACTAAACCCTGAAACACCACCCCTGCACGACCCCCTACACTGCCGGAACACCACTACACTGCCCTAAACCCTGAAACACCACCCCCAGCACGACCCCTACACTGCCCTAACACCACTGCACTGCCCTAAACCCTGAAACATCACCCCCAGCACAACCCCCTACACTGCCTGAGCACCATTGCTCTGCCCTAAACCCTGAAACACTAGCCCCAGCATGACCCCCTACACTGCCCGAACACCACTGCACTGCCCTAAACCCTGAAACACCACCCCCAGCACGACCCCCTACACTGCCCGAACACCATTGCACTGCCCTAAACCCTGAAACACCAGCCCCAGCAAGACCCCCTACACTGCCCGAACACCACTGCATTGCCCTAGACTCTGAAACACCAGCCCCAGCAAGACCCCTACAATGCCCGAACACCACTGCACTGCCCTAAACCCTGAAACACCAGCCCCAGCATGACCCCCTACACTGCCCGAACACCACTGCACTGCCCTAAACCCTGAAACACCAGCCCCAGCACGACCCCCTACACTGCCCGAACACCACTGCACTGCCCTAAACCCTGAAACACCAGCCCCAGCACGACCCCCTACACTGCCCGAACACCACTGCACTGCCCTAAACCCTGAAACACCAGCCCCAGCCCCACCCCCTACAATGCCCGAACACCACTGTACTGCCCTAAACCCTGAAACACCACCCCCTGCACCGCCCCCTACACTGCCCGAACACCACTGCACTGCCCTAAACCCTGAAACACCACCCCTGCACGACCCCCTACACTGCCCGAACACCACTGCACTGCCCTAAACCCTGAAACACCACCCCTGCACCACCCCCTACACTGCCCGAACTGCACTGCCCTAAACCCTGAAACACCACCCCTGCACCGCCCCTACACTGCCCGAACACCACTGCACTGCCCTAAACCCTGAAACACCACCCCCAGCATGACCCCCTTTACTGCTCAAACACCACTGCACTGCCCCAAACCCTGAAACACCACCCCCAACCTGACCCCCTACACTGCCCGAACACCACTGCCCTAAACCCTGAAACACCACCCCTGCACGACCCCCTACACTGCCCGAATACCACTGCACTGCCCTAAACCCTGAAACACCACCCCTGCACGACCCCCTACACTGCCCGAACACCACTGCACTGCCCTAAACCCTGAAACACCACCCCCAGCACGACCCCCTACACTGCCCGAACACCACTGCACTGCCCTAAACCCTAAAACACCACCCCAGCACGACCCCCTACACTGCCCGAACACCACTGCACTGCCCTAAACCCTAGAACCCTACCCCCAGCATGACCCCCTACACTACCCGAACACCACTGCACTACCCTAAACCCTAAAATACTCCCCCAGCACGACCCCCTACACTACCCGAACACGACTGCACTGCCCTAAACCCTAAAACACTCCCCCAGCACGACCCCCTACACTACCTGAACACCACTGCACTGCCCTAAACCCTAAAACACTCCCCCAGCACGACCCCCTACACTACCTAAACACCACTGCACTGCCCTAAACCCTAAAACACTACCCCCAGCAGTATCCCCTACACTACCCAAACACCACTGTACTACCCTAAACCCTAAAACACTCCCCCAGGACGACTCCCTACACTACCCAAACACCACTGCACTACCCTAAACCCTAAATCTACCCCCAGCATGACCCCCTACACTACACAAACACCACTGCACTACCCTAAACCCTAAAACACTACCCCCAGCACGACCCTCTTCACTACCTAAACACAACTGCACAATTTGTTACAGGCGTTGCAACGCAGGCCTGTGGTGCTTACTGGAAGTACCTGGTGGGCTGGTTGGGCCCCAGGGACTCCCAGGATTCAAGGTGACCTAATCCCCCAACTTAAAACGCGCCACGGGGCGCGTTTGCACAGTGGTGAAGGGAGGGGCGGGGCCTCAGGTGACATGTGCGCAAACACGCCCTGTGGTGCGTTTTAAGTTGGGGAGTTAATTCCTTTGAATCCTGGGGCCAACTAGCCCACCAGGTACCTTCAGTAAGCACAACAGAGTTGCGTTGCAGAGAGGTGAAAAAGGTGCGTGGCCTCGGAACGCCTCTCTGCAACTCAGCTCTGTGGTCCTAACTGTAGGTACCTGGGGGCTAGTTGGGCCCCAGGGACCCTCAGGATTCAAGGGGACTTAATCCCGCAACTTAAAACGCGCCATGGGGCGCGTTTGCACACATGTCACCTCAGGCCCACCCTCCCTTCACCACTGTGCAAACGCGCACTGGCTCTGGTTAGTCAGAGTCAGTTACCACCAGTACCCGTCTGAAAAGTTGTGGGCACAGGATGATTTTGCAACAAGGCCTCTTTCTGCTCCTCTGTTGCTTCTTTCTGCACATCTTTTGCTTCTTTCTGTGCGTTTTTTCTTCTTTCTTCACAAGTCCTACCTCTGTTGGCATAGTTAGAAACTAGCATTTAAAAAACCTTTGAAATTCACTTAAAAAATCATAGGTTTCAGGCACGTTATAGTTAGAAATTAGCATTTAAAAACCTTTGAAATTCACTGAAAAAACCATAGGTTTCAGGCACTTTATAGTTAGAAATTAGCATTTAAAAACCTTTGAAATTCACTGAAAAAACCATAGGTTTCAGGCACGTTATAGTTAGAAATTAGCATTTAAAAAACCTTTGAAATTCACTGAAGAAACCATAGGTTTCAGACACGTTATATTTAGAAATTAGCATTTAAAAAACCTTTGAAATTCACTGAAAAAACCATAGGTTTTAGGGACAGTTATAGTTACAAAACCCGTGAAATTCCCCTGTTATAGTTAGTTCAGCTAACTATAACTCGCGCCCCCGCAATGCACTGCTGATGACGTCACATATTACATCACTCATGACATGGTCAGTGACATCACTGATGACATCACTGATGACATCTCAAATGACATCACTGATGACATCATCCATGTGATAATTTCATGCATCTTCTCACACCCTAATATAACTTTTGATACACCCACTCTAAATTACAGACTGCCATTCTCAAAACCATAGACACTCCAACACCAAAAACTACATACCCACTCACTGATTCTTAGGTCTACACACACATCCACTCACTCACCTGTACAGTCACTCATACTTACAGTCACTCAGTACAGGACTATCATATGCACTCATACACCTATATAAACACTCACACATCGCCACTCATCCATAGAGGTACTCACACACCTAGTCAGTCATGCAAAAATTAATCACACACCCATTTACTCACCTATACAGTTATACACACACCAGCTCACTTACTCATACAAATACTAGCACATTCTTACGCTCTTATACAATAACTGATACAAGCACACACGCATCCATACAGCCACTCTCACAATAACACACTCTCACTTATAGCCATTTAAATACTCTAACACACATATATACTGCCTTTTACATATGTAGTTACTTGCACATGTACCACTGAGATATACATTCACTCACTAACACACCCATACACACACTCACCAACCCAAGCAGTCCATCACAGATGCACTCTTTAAATCTTGCACCCAGTGAATCACCCACTCACACATCTATGTATAGAGTCACACACACCCCACCCACACAAACACTCAGGCAGCCATACAGATACTCAGAGAACCAATCAATAACCCATATAGACACTCATGTAGCTATTCGCAAATCCATGCATCCACTTACACACCAACAAACAGACGGATACAGACATTCACACAGTTTAGTCACTAACCCATGCATTCAGTAAGATACGTTTAATCACTCACTTGTAGAGTCAGTCACTCACGTACTAAATCATCCATTCAGACACTTATACACCCACTCATTCTTCAATACGCCTTTCCCTATATATATTAAAAATATTTAAACTTTACAGAAACACACAGTCACTGGATGATGTCATCAGTGATGTCATCAGTGATGTCACTGACCATGTCATGAGTGATGTAATATGTGACGTCATCAGCAGTGCATTGTGGGGCGCGAGTTATAGTTAGCTGAACTAACTATAACAGGGGAATTTCACGGGTTTTGTACGAGTGCAATGTCCAACTAACTATAACTGTCCCTAAAACCTATGGTTTTTTCAGTGAATATATATATATATATATATATATATATATATATATATACACATACATACACACACATATACTGGCGGTCGCCAGTAGGTAGTTATAGTTAGGACCTCGTTTCTATTAAAAAAGCGTTTTTTCTTTTCCCAAAAACTTTGGCGCCGGTTGACGAATCTTCGCGAAATTTTCAAAACTAGTGGGGCGCTCCGGTCAGCTGCTGTCTTGAAAGTTTCGGGGTGATTCGTAAAGCGGGGGCCGAGAAAAAAGGGGGGTCCCAAAACTCATTTTCCCCATGTAAGTTTACATAGGAAACTTTAGACAAAGCTACACCCTGAACTGCTGAACGGAATGACACCAAATTTGGCAAAAAGGTAGGTCTTGGTTCAGAAAGATCCCTTTTTGTTAAATGGTGTAAATCCGTTCATTAGTTCCTGAGAAATTAGAAAAAGAAAAAATATCAATATCTGGGCGCTGTGGGTTCGCGAACCCTTCCGAGCACGAGCTTCATTCTCATTGGCTGCCAACACTCCAAACCAGGAAGTGTTGGCAGCCATCTTGTGACTTGGTAGAACCGAGTCACAAGAAAACAGTGAAAAAAAGATGAAAAACAAGAAAAGGGGGCAGGGTAGAAACACCCTGACCCCCTAGGCCTGCTCAGGGGCCCAGGGCCAAAAAAAGCATTTTTTTTTTTCATAATTTCGGCGAAATTCGCTTTGGGGTCGCGAATCCCGCCGAAATTATAAAAAAAAATGACGGGCGGGCTCCCGCGCTTCATTTTAATGAGGCCCCGGGTGGGCCAGGTCCCGGGGGCATTGTGAAAAAATAATAGCGGGGCAGCCCTGGGGACCGCCACCTCCCCGGGGCTATACTCATTATGAGCGGGGGCACGCGGCCCCCCCACAGGCCCGGGGACCGCCACCTCCCCGGGGCTTTTTTAACAAATAATGCGTGGGGGTCCCACGCTGCCCCGGGGACCGCCACCTTCCCAGGGCATTGTAAATTGGATGCGGGGGGGCACGCAGACCCCCCCGCAGCCCCAGGGACCGCCACCTCCCCGGGGCTCTTGTTTTTAAAAAAAAATACGTGTGGGAGGCAAGAGCCTCTTCACACACCCCGGGGACCACCACCTCCCCGGGGCACATACTTATTTAAATTCGGGGGTCCGTAGCACCCCCCAGCCCCGGGGACCACCACCTCCCCGGGGCTATTTTGACAAAGGGAGGGGGGCCACGCGGCCCCCCTCCAGGAGCCCTTGATGGCCCTGGGTACCGCCACCCCCCAGGGCCGGCTCCTGCAGTGTCCCGGGATGCCCACCCCCGGGACACTGCTGTTGGCTATGGCAGGGCGGGAGCCGTGCGGCTCCCGCCCTGCCATAGCAAACTCTGCTTTGCTTTATTGAAGCGAGAGCAGGGAAACCTGCTCTCGCATCAATGAAGCAAGCAGAATTGCTTTCCACAAGGGAGCTGCATGTCAGCAGCTCCCTTGTGGAAAAGCAATGCCGGCTCCCGCAGGAGGCGGGGAGCCAGCGGGACCATGGGGGCATTGGAGCTCCCCCCACGGTCCCCAACGGAGCAGCCAGGCCCCGGGGGATGGGGTCCCCGGGGCCAGAAGTGGCCTGGGAGGGGGGCCACGCGGCCCCCTGCCCGTTAAAAAAAAAAAATATAGGGGTCAGGCCCTGGGGGATGGGGTCCCCAAGGCCCAAAAAATGGGAGCTACACAGCCCCCCATCTGAGGAGAAAAAAAAAAGCCGCGTTTGCAGAATGGTGTAAAAAGGGGCGTGGCCTCGGACCACTTCTCTGCAACGCAGCTCTGTGGCGCTTACTGGAGGTACCTGGTGGGCTACTTGGCCACCAGGGACCTTCAGGATTCAAGGGGACTTAATAGGGATGTTATAGTTAGAAATTAGCATTTATAAAACGTTAGAAATTAACTAAAAAAAACATAGGATTGAGGCACATTATAATTAGAAATTTTCGTTTAAAAAACCATTGAAATTCAGTGAATTTCTAAGGTTTTTTAAATGCTAATTTCTAACTATAACGTGCCTGAAACCTATGGTTTTTTCAGTGAATATATATATATATCGCCAGCTTCGCCTCCAAACATCCAGTTTCCCTGGAACAGACGAACGCGAAACCCAATTTATGGTGCAAAATGAATTTATTTAATGTCCTGCACCTCCGCCATATATATATATTTACTGGAAAAAAAACAGAGGTTTCAGGGACATTATAGTTAGGAATTAGCATTTAAAAAACCTTACATATTCTCTGAAAAAGCCACAGGTTTCAGGGACGTTATAGTTAGACTGACATTTCACTCGTACAAAACCAGAGAAATTCAGCCGTTATAGTTAGCTGAGCTAACTATATCTCGCACCCCACGCAATGCACTGCTGATGACATCACATATCACTCATGACATGGTCAGTGACATCACTGATGACATCTCAAATGACATCACTGATGACTTCATCCAGTGACTGAGTGTTTTTTAAAAGTTTAAGAATATTTATATATATATATATATACGCCAAGTTGTATTGAAGAATGAGTGGGTGTATGAGTGTCTGAATGGATGATTTAGTGGGTGCATGACTGACTGTATAAGTCAGTGATTAAACGTGACTTGGTGAATGACTAATCTGTGTGAATGTCTGTATCAGTCTGTCAGTTGGTATGTAAGTGGCTGCATGAGATGGTGAGTCGCTACATGAGTATCTATATGGGTTAATGATTGGTTGTCTGAGTACCTGTATGGGTGCCTGAGTGTATGTGGGTGGGTGGGGGGTGTGACTCCCTGCATGGATGTGTGAGTGGGTGATTCACTGGCTGTATGGGTTCATGAGTACGTCTGCCAGGGGCTGTATGGGTGAGTGAGTGTGTGTATGGCTGTGTTGGTGAGTGAATGGATGTCTCAGTGGTATATGTGTGAGTAACTACATATGTGAAAGGCAGTATATGTGAGAGTTGGAGTATATAAGTGACCATATGTGAGAGTGAGTGATTGTGAGAGTGGCTGTATGGATGAGTGTGTGCTTGTGTCAGTGATTGTATAGGAGAGTAAGTATGTTAGTATAAGTGAGGTGGTGTGTGTATAACTGTATAGGTGAGTAAATGGCAGTGTGATTGATTCTTTGGCTGACTGTCTAGGTGCGTGAGTAACTGTAAGGGTGAGTGGCGTGGTGTGAGTGTCCGTATGGGTATATGTGTGCATATATCAGTGGCTGTATTGATGAGTGAATGAGTGACTATGGGTGAGTGAGTGGATGAGTGTATAGACCTTTGAATCAGTGAGTTTGTATGTACTAATTGGTATTGGTGTGTCTATGGTTTCGTGAATGGTAGTCTGTATTTTAGAGTGGGTGTATGAAAGGTTATATTATGGTGTGAGGAGGTGCATCAGATATTAAGTGAATGATGTCATCAGTGATGTCATTTGAGAAGTCATCAGTGATGTCATGAGTGATGTCACTGACCATGTCATGAGTGACGTAATATATGACGTCATCAGCAGTGCATTGCGGGGGCGCGAGTTATAGTTAGCTCATGGAAGTGAGAGCAGTTTTTCTGCTCACGCTTCCATGAAGCGAAGCAAAAGTTTGCTATGGCTGGGCGGGAGTAGTGCCCCCCACACATGAATTTAAAAATTGAAGCCCCGGGGAGGTGGCGGTCCCCGGAGCTTGGGGGGGCCCACGAGGCCCCCCCACCCATAAGTATTCAAAGGTGGTCGTCCCTGGGGCAGCGTGGGGGGCAGGAGCCCCCCCACGCTTTTTCTTATCAAAAAGCCCTGGGTAGGCGGTGGTCCCGGGGCTGCTGGGGACATTTTTGGAATGCCCCCGGGACCTGGCCCACCCGGGGTCATATATATATATTACCTACTGGCGGTCGCCAGTAGGCAGTTATAGTTAGGACCTTGTTTCTATTCAAAAAGCGTTTTTTCTTTTGCCAATATCTTTGGTGCCGGTTTACAAGTCTTCGCGAAATTTTCAAAACTAATGGGGCGCTCCAGTCCTGAAAGTTTCGAGGTGATTCGTCAAGCGGGGGTCGAGAAAAAAGGGGGGTCCCAAAACACATTTTCTCCATGTTAATTTCCATAGTGAAAGTTTAGACAAGGCTACAGCCCGAACTGCTGAACGGAATTACACCAAATTTGGCAAAAAGGTAGCTCTTGGTTCAGAAAGCGACCTTTTTTTTTTTTTAAATGGTGTAAATCTGTTCAGTAGTTCCTGAGAAATTCATATATAAAAAAATATTAGTATCTGGTGACCGCGGTGGATCCGCAAAACCTCCCGATCGCGAGCTTGACTCTGATTGGCTGCCAACACTTCAAACCAGGAAGTGTTGGCAGCCATCTTGTGACTCGGTTGAACCGAGTCACAAGAAAAAAGGTAAAAAAAGTATTAAAATCAAGAAAAGGGGGCAGGGTAGAAACACCCTGACCCCCTATGCCTGCTCAGGGGGTTCCACAGGAACCCTGAGGGCCCCAAAAAAAAATTTCTGTAGGATTCGCGTAGGGTACGCAAATCCTGCCAAATCTTTTTTTTAAAAATGAAGCGCGGTCTCCCGCGCTTCGTTTAATTAAGCCCCCGGGTGGGCCAGGTCCTGGGGATGGGGTCCACGGGGCCGATATCGGCTTGTGGAGGGAGGCCGCATGGCCCCTCTCTATTATAAAATTATAATAATAATGAAAAAGGGCTAAGCCCTGGGGAATGGGGTCCCCGGGGCCGAAAATGGCCTGGGGGAGGGGGGCCGAGTGGCCCCTCTCCCTCTAAAAAAATATATTGTTAAAAATGGCCGGGCCTCGGGGATGCGGTCCCTGGAGCCGAAATGAGCCCATGGAACTGGGGGGTAATAATAATTATTATTTTTTTCTCTCTTGATAGGAGTCGCGAACCTATCGCGGCTTTCAGCGCGGCCCCCAGTGTAACTTCGCAGTGGATTCGCGGATCCTTCTTAAATAAATAATTAAATAGTATACAGTTTATAAGGTAGCATTGCAGTTGTGAAGTTTTTTGTAGAGCTAGTAAGATTGAAGTTCATAAAAACATTAAAATTGAGAGAGTTAGAAAAAATATTTAAAAATATAAATTATAAGTTAAAATTGGAAAGTGAATTGTGCTGTAGTACATTGAATTTGTGCATTTGTTTTATGGATTCGCGATGGGTTCGCGAAACCAGGAAATATTTAGAAAGAGTATACATGTTAAAAATTATATATCTTTCACTGTTGGGTTATATGTTGGCTCTAAGAAGAGCTGTTGTGTTCATTATGACTCTGTTCCAGCTACATGTAAGTGCGGATGCACAGCTTAAGGTTGTTGAGAAACACTCTGTTTCCTTCATCTGTGAAGCGAACTCCAGGTTTTTGTTATAAATAGAGCCCATGTTATGGTCTCTGAGGTAAGCAGAAACAGCTTTATTGACAATCTTCCTAGCTTTCTCAATCTGTGGACAGAATTGATTTGACCACTTCCATTTCTGTCTTTGGCATATATTAGAGTATACAAAGACAGTGTGAGGGAAAAGTGACATCAGTTGTGAAAAGGTATCCTTCATTAGGATTTCCAATCCTACTCCAGTCAATGTGCCGAGGTCATTGCCACCACAGTGCACAATCATGAGGTCAGGGCAATTGGCAATTGGTGCCACTTTAATCCTCTCTGTGCAAACCATTTAATATCCACATTTTGCAAACCTAGGTCTTTGTCAATACCTCTGTGTTCAGCATACCTTTTGCACCAGAAAACATAGCTGTGCCCTACAATCTATACTGTAAGCATTTTGAAGGGAAATCTGAAAGGAATCAAAAGATGTCTGTAGCTGAGGTAGTCAGTGGGTAGAATTAGAGGTATCTAAAATGGAGGAGAAGATGCTGTTTTTGAGAAAACCGATAACTGATTGGTTGTTCATCAACATTGTGCACTCAAAAATAGGAGGCATGTTACTTTGCTGAACAAGCATGTTTCTGATTGGTTATGGAAAAAAGTTTGAAAGGTACAGTAGAGTGGATAAGCTAATATTTTGTAAAAGTCAACCACACCTGCTGTTTGCATTTGTAAGCTGGTGTGCTGCATTTCAAAATATGGTGAACTTGTGACCTGCTGGTACAGTTGAATGTTGCAGAAAATGTTACTATGGAAACTAGTATTAAAGAGATTGGGGAAGGGTTGAAACTTAACTGTGGTTTTAAAATATGAAATTCTAAGTTAAATATAAGTGATATGGTACTGAAGTAAGATTTCCCAAATCAGTACTATGTTTAGAAGTGGTGTGTTCATAAAAATTAATAGTAGTATTATTGGAAATACGTTTTTGAACTCCCGTAGGGGTTCGTAATTCCTTCGTGATGCAGTGGAGTCGCGACTCCAATAAATTACAGAAGCATATTGGGTAGTTTTAGAAGAGAGTAATAAAGGGTTAATATGTGTAACCAATAGAAATGGGTTTTAGGATTCAAAATACTGAAGGGAGCATTTTGATTTGTTTTTTACATTCATTTGTGTGAAAAATGAGAGGGAAAGTTTGCCATTACTGGTTTTACCTTCTTGAGAGTGGTGGAGTACATTTATTGTATTGGAAAGAAAATCTTTTATGAGTTTCTGACATTTTCACAATCTGTATTAGTATTTCAGAGGTGAGTTACATATGTGTAAGGTGTGTTATGTATTGCGTAGGAGTGTTTCAGTGTTTGTAATGATATTTTTAACTTTGTGATGCATTCTTTATAAAGCTTGCAAAGCATTAGAGAAATGTGATGTTTGAAATATGTTACCGAATGTACAAATGTGTATTGTAGTTTGTTTTATTGTACTGAAATGAAGATTGAAATAAGTTGTGCATACTAATATGTGTATGTCCTGAGTGTCTAATGAAAGTGGTAGAGAAAACTGATGTTTAAAACATGTTTACAGATGTATTGAACTGTATCCCAGGGTGTACGCATGCAGTCATCTAATCACTCAGCCACTACCCATGCACTCATCCAAAGACTCAGCCACTAACCCATGCACTCATCCATTCACTGAGGCACTACCCATGCACTCATCCAATGATTAAAACACTATCCTTCCACACATTCATTCACACAGGTACTTCGCATACATACATACATCCTATCACTCAAATTCTACTCGTGCACTCATTCAATCATGTACACATTACTCTAGCACTGTTCCAATCACTCAGGTGATACCCATAGACTCACCATTCACCCAGGCACTACTCATGCACTAATGGAATTACCCAGGGACAACCCATGCAGTCATTGAACCTAACAGACACTATGAATGCACTCATCCAATCACACAGGGACTACCCATACACTCATTCATTCACTCGGGCACTACCCATGCAGTCATCCAATGCAGTACCCTTGCTCTCATTCAATCACTCATGCACTACCCATACACTTATCCAATCACACAGGCATTACCTTTGCACTGATCGATTCACTGAGGAACTACCCATGCACTCCTCCATTCACTCAGGCACTACCCATGCATTCATCTGTTCACCCAGTCACTACCTTTGCACACATCCATTCACTCAGGCTCTACGCATACAGACATCCCATCACCCAGGCACTACCCATGCACTTATCAAAAGACTCAGCCAGTACCCATGCACTCATCTTTTCTCTTAGGCACTACCCATGCACTCAATCAATGACCCAGGCATTACCCTTGCACTCATCCTTTCATGCAGGCACTACCCATGCACTCATCCAATCACCCAGGCACTACCCCTGCACTCATGCAATCACTCAGGCACTATTCTTGTACTCAACCATTCACTGAGACACTACCCATGCACTCATCCAATCGCCCTGGCACTAGTCTTGCACTCATCCATTCACTGAGGAACAACACATGCGCTCATCCATTCACTCAGGCACTACCCATGCACTCATCCAATGACCGAGGCCGTACTCTTGCACTCAAGCATTCACTGAGGAACTGCCCATGCACTCTTCCATTCACTCAGGCACTACCCATGCACTTATCTGTTCACCCAGGCATCTGTCTTGCCTCTTTCTGCATTTGTCTTGGCTCTTTCTGCACCCCTCTTGTCTTTATATGCACTTCTCCCACCTCTGTCTGTACCTCTGTTGCTTCTTTCTGCACTTCTCTTTTTTATTTTATTTTTATTTTTTATTGTCAAAAAGAAGTAGTCAAAAAGGAAAGCACAATCAAATAGAAGGTGGGAATTCTCCTGAGGTATTTAACAACCAAGTATACATATGAAAGTCGGTAAAATATAAACATACATTTAGACAAGGTTATAAGCAAACAAATATCTGAAGGATCACAAAGAACCAGCGGCTAAAATTCACCCCACTATTAGCCATTCGGCTCTTCCAAGCAGCCCCATATGGACCTGTATTTTTGCAGGGCCTGAATACCCCTTGCTTTAGCTAACGCCTTCTCCCTTTCCCCCTTTTCTTTGACAATTAGCCACCATTCCATCACAGTGGGGGTTTTGGGCGAGATCCAAGCTCTAGCTACCTCCAGCCAGGCAGCAACCAACATGATTGCCATTATAGACCTATACCGACCACAATCTTCCTTGTGTCCTAACATCTTTTCAGCTGTCGTGAATATGAATTCAACCCCAAGTCTGAGTTTGATTGCTGCTGATATCTTATCCCAGAAAAGACTTGAAGCAGAACATTTAACAAACATGTGGGTAATACCGGCTGCATATAGCCCACATTTGGGGCAATTATAGCGTGTCCCTCCATAGACCCCTCCCAATCCGGCCCCCCCTTGAGACCATCTGACAATCCTCTCCGGGGTATAATGAAGTATACAAAGTGTCCGGAATTGCTGCAGTCGTAAATTCACTGAATGTACAGAACGGGCAATAGTATCAACGGCTATCTTCACATCTTCTATAACAATATTTTCCCCCAAGATCTCGCTCCATCTGGAAGCTAGTTTCTCACAGCCCTCTGCTCTAGACTGGCAGAGAATTTGATACGCCTTACTAATGATAGCCCGCCGGTTCTGGGCATACAAACACTCCCACATATCTGAACCAGAAACACTCCGAACAGCTAAGTTTCTAACAAAATAATCCCTAACCTGTATATATTTAAAAAACAACCGTTGAGGAATATCAAACATTAGCTGAAGATTCTCAAATGACTTAAAGCCATTGCAATCATATAATTGCCCAAGACAGTACACACCATACCTAGCCCATTGACGGGCCGTACCATCCTGAAATATTCCGGGCAACATTGGGTTACCCCAAAGAGGAAGTTTGTTATGTATAAGAGATAAAGAGGATCTGGTTTTAATGCCCTGCCAAATATATGCACAGTCTCTAATGGTCTTAAACCGTACACGTTTAAAATAGTTAGGATCATTGATTCGGTATAAAAACATCTGGCTCTCTGAACCAAGAACCAGCCAATGCCAAAAATCTGTTTGCTCTGGATTCAAGAGGCTACGCAAACGGCCAACGAAAGCGGCCCAAAAATAAAGTTTGAAGTCAGGGAGGTCTAAGCCACCCTGATTATTTGGGAGCTTCATTAGTCCGATGGCACGTCTTGATTTTTTATAGCCCCAGATGAAGCTGCTCAAGACCCCATCCAACTTACTAAAAAACGAGTTAGGAATTCGTAACGGGATCGACCTAAATAGATACAAGAACTTAGGATGTATCTTCATCTTTATGACGTTGCATCTACCCAAGATACTTAATGGGAGCTTGTGCCACAGCTTCAGTTTCTTAGTAATAGCAGCTAATAGAGAATCGTAGTTTAATGAGTGGATGAGTTCGATTTTAGGCGAAATACGTACCCCCAAATAGGTAGCAGTCGGGCAAGCCCCTTCAACCGGAAGTTCCGGCTGGAAATTGAGAAGAACTTGGGTTTTATAACTATTCAATTTATAACCTGAGAAAAGGCCAAACCTCTTTGCCTCCATGTTAATACTCTCTATAGCCTCCTTTGGCTCCTCAGAAAAAATAGTGATATCGTCTGCATATGCCGTGAGTTTCAGGGGGCGCTGTCCAATATTCAGCGGGCAAATGATATTGTTAACCAGCGATGCCCGAATAAATGACTCTATATAGAGAGCAAAAAGAAGGGGGGAAAGGGAGGGGACAGCCCTGTCTTGTGCCACAGCGAATAGAAAAAGGAGTAGTTTGAATATTAGAGTATCGTAATCTAGCCATAGGGTTGTAATACATAGCCCCAACCAGCTTCCGGAATTTTTCCTTAACCCCAAATGCAATAAGTGTTGCCCAGAGATATTCCCAGGCCACCCGGTCGAATGCTTTTTCTGCATCCAATAAGACCATGCCCAGGTTGATTTTTAACTTCCCCGCAGCATCAAAAGCCGCCACTGCCGTATTGACATGGGCAGTGGTGTCTCTCCCATGAATAAACCCATGCTGCTGGGGAGAAACCAGGCTGGCCATCATTGGAGCTAACCGGGTGGCCAATATCTTAGCAAACACCTTAGCATCTGCGTTTATTAAAGAAATTGGGCGATACGATGCCCGTTCCTCTGGAGCTTTAGCTTTTTTTAGAAAAAAGATTATATTGGCCATATTCCATGAGTTTGGGACCCGACCAGTAACCCCCACTTGAGCAATTACATCTCTATGCACCGGAGCCAGGAGGCTTTTGCAGCACTTATAAAACTCAGCCGGGATAGCATCATCGCCAGCTGCCTTTCCTAATGGGAGCCCCCCGATTGCTTCCATAATTTCCTCCACTGTGATCTCCTGCTCTAATAAAGAAGAATGCTCTTCTGTAAAAGTCGGTAAATTGCTCGCTTGCAAATAGCTCTGCATACCAGTCAAGTCTTGTGTTGGATCGGGAGAGTATAGTTGCTGGTAGAAGATGGAAAACTGATCCGCGATCTCCTGGGGGCATCTGTATAAAATTCCACCCTCGCCCTTAATAGCTTTAATCTTAGTTTTAAGGTGACTGTCCATGAGCTGATGTGCTAAGACTTTCCCTATTCTATCCCCATACTCATATTGCAGTGTCTTATGCTTAGTAAAACAAGCCGCTACCTTCTCTTTTAGTACCCTATTTATCGCGGCCCTGTGCTCCAGAAGAGAGACATACAGAGAATCTTGGTCTGCCTTTCGCAGTCGGACAGCCTCAGCATGTTGAAGCTCACAAGTAGTAAGCCTTTGATAGGCTTCCTTAGTTAGTTTCTCCCGATCTCTATTTTGTTGCCAAACAAACTGTTGAGTGACTCCCCGAATAAATGCTTTCATAGCATCCCATACCACACATGGCGAGGCAGACCCTATATTATCTGTAAGATATTCAGAATTTTTTTTTAGAAATAAAGGCCAAATATTCTGAGTCCGTAACCAAATAGCGTGGAAAAGAAAAGGAACAGGCTATTTTAGGAATAGGGTTGACCAAAAAAGATAATATTATGGGGTTGTGGTCAGATGTAATCCTAGGACAAATCTCCATATCTGACCCCAACAAGATGCTATCTGAGATCCAAGCCATGTCGAGCCTGGAGTACTGCCGATGTGGCATAGAGTAGTACGTGTACCCCGGTGTAGTTGGAAATAGAGAGCGCCACGCATCTTGCAGCGAGTGCAATCGCCCTAGTTCTAAAATAGAAGCCCTCACCTTCGTCATTCTGGGAGTAAGTGGCCGGCTAGTAGAGTCCATACCATAGTTGATAACGCAATTGAAATCTCCCATTACAACGAACGCACCCTGCCATCCCACTAATTCTAAGCAAACATCATCAAATAATGTTGGATCGTCAGTATTAGGGCCATATAAAACACAAAACACATATTTCAAAGTATTGATCTCAATTTGAGCTATAGCCCACCTCCCTCTTTGATCCGCTAATACCTTATGGATTTGGCAATCCAGTGTTTTAGACACAAAAATAGCAGTCCCCCTGTTTGACACATTTTGTGAAGTGCATATTATATTCTGAAAGCCCAGTTGATTGAGAAGGCCACGATCTTTGTATGCAAAATGTGTTTTTGTTAAAAGTACTATATGAGGTTTTATAAGCCCTGAGCTCCTCCCGTACTAATTGTCTTTTAGATCCTCTATTCAGTCCAGACACATTCCAAGATAGACACCTAATCATTGCCATAACCATTGATATAATTGTCAAACCTCAAAGCAAAAAAAGTAATAGTCCCCAAATTTCCACCACCAAAACAAAAAACTGTGAACCTTCTTTTTGACTTTTTCTTTTTTTTTATACCCCTCACCCTCCCAGGAGTGCCCATCTGCCCCCCCCTCGAAAACGACCTTCCCTCCCCCTCCCAGTTTCCTAAAGAAGGAATCACCCTCCCCAAAAAGCTGCCGCTGAAAATGGCAGCTTATGTCTCAGTGCACCGCAGAGCCGACCCCAGCTAGCCCCCCGCAGCCGCAAAAGAAAAGTGAGATATGAACAAACTAAACCCAAAGCCACCACAGAGGCCCCCCAAGCACAGTCTCTATACCCTTCTAGTCCACACCTCCCTGCCCCCCTTGCCAAAACACAAAAGAATACAACATTGTCAGCTTTATCAATTCTTATTGAATCAGTCAGTCCTGCCAAATGTTCATGCCGTTTGCCATTTGCTTAATGCTAGCTTGGCCTCCAGATCCGAAACAAAAAATTGTGACTACCCATCCTTGATGACTTTCAATCTAGCAGGCTCCTGCAGAAATACTTGAGCCCCGACCGCTTTAAATGGATCGATGAGTTGTCTCATTTTCCATCTTTTTTCCATTGTAGCACGGCTCAAATCAGATCTAAAAAATATCGATAAAGAGTCAACCCCTACTGGAGAATTAGGCCGGGCCTTAAAAGACAATGCCTGTCTTAACAAAAAGTTCCCCCAAAAAATCAGAATAGGCCGAGGATACCGGGCGTTGAGTCTCTGCACTGTTATGGGGAGCCTGTGTGCTCTTTGAACCTGGCAGTCCCAGTCCCAATCAGACAGATCCAGGAAGGCTTTATGAAGAAGTTGAACCAAAAATGCTCGGGGGTCTGCGCCCTCCTTACCCTCCGGAACCCCAAACAATCTTAGATTATTTCGCCGTTGCCGGTTTTCTAAATCTTAAATTTTGGCTTGACAGGCCAGGAGCTGTAGATCGTGAGACTGCACGGTTTTCGCTATAGTGGTAACTGACTCCTCTGTCTCTGCTACCCTACTTTGTAGCTCGACCATGTCTCTTGTAATTCCAGCCACTGTACCCGTCACCTCATCCAATGATAACTGGATACTAAGGTAGTCCGCTCTAATCTGAGCATGATGGTCCTGAGCCTCTCGTCGTTGTTCTTGTAAAGCCTGCAGTATTACCGCAAGAGACGGCTCTTTAGAAGGAAGCTGCTCATCTGTCTCATGCGCCATATCTAGTGAGGTTGGCTTGGACTTATTGCCTAGCTCTTCATTGGGACCGGACGAGCTTTCTAAGCTGTTCCCATTAGAGTAGTCCACAGAGTTAGTTAAGGGTATCACTTGTTCCCCAATAGTCTCGCTATTTTCATTATTCGCAATGTTCTCCGCACATTGCCCACTTGTCAAGCCGGGCCAGAACCCGATAGACGAGAAATCAGTCCCTTAACCTCTCCCTTTGCTTGAACCCATTTTCTTAGTGGGCTGCTCTCCATACCACCTCCCCGGCGAGCTCCAGAGCTATAGTGCCAGCTAGCCCCATGCAAGTCCATCGATCTCTTACGGGGTTTGGCTACTTTAAGATCTTTTTTGCTGTTGTTTTTATTTGTATTAGGGGTCTTTTGTGGGTCCCGTCGGTTCTTTCCTATAATCATGACCTCAGGCGTAGCATCAGATGTGGTAAAGCTCTTATTTTTTGATTTAGTGCCCAGATCAGGGTGCGTGGGAGTAATGCCTTGGCCGCATAGTATACTTTTGGAACCATTCCCATCCACCTCAGGACTAGACACATTGCAGTTCTGGGAAATACTATTTGGGCTCTCGCCATTAGCATCTGACCCATTATCCTTAGTACCCCCTGCCGCCACATCAGTCTCTTCTAAGATAGCACCCTCCTGAGTGACCGGGGTCTCCCCTAATTCAATGGTCTCCCCATGGTCCAACACTCTGGGTGGTTCGCCAGCATCATCTGATTCAGTCTCCCCTTCTGCGCACCCCGCGGGATCCTCAAAAGATAGTCTGTGCTTAGCGGCTGCCTCCTGTGCGCCTTTCTTCGCAGTGCTACATAGTATAGATGCTATTGCTATTGCATCCGCCGTTTGAACTACAAGCTCACCCTCCGAAATTAATTCAGCAGCTTTACCTGCTTCCAGGAGCCGAAGTGCGGGTCTGCCAACTCGTGTTGAGGCAGCTTTAGCTTCATTCCTCATATTCGGCGCTGTCAAACCTTCGCCCAGCGGGGCGGCTTGCAAGCCCGCAGTCCTTGTAGCGCGAGCCGCTTTCACTATGTTTTTCGGCGGCGCCATACCTCTCCTTAGCTCTAACTCTGGAGAAGGAAGGCACGACCAGCAGAGCCCCGATCCGTAAGAGCTACAGGGGCCAGACAGCCAGCAGACCCGCCAACAGACCCGCCTCGACGTCCACCAAAGCCGCCGGAGATTGCACCCGGGTCCAAGCATCTACGTAACGGAGTCAGCCACAATGCGGGGGGAGCAGCAGAGTGTACCTTCTAGCGCATCACCCGTTTAGGTATGTGGGTGCCTCATAACCCGTGTTCTGCAGCTTGGCGATGATGAAAACTACTGGGGTAGCCAGCCAGGAGTTTCACGGTGCAGCAAGACTAGGCGGCACTAGTCCGCCATCTTCCTTCCCTCCGCTTAGCCCTTCTTTCTGCACTTCTCTTGCTTCTTTCTGCACTTCTTTTCTTTTTCAGCACTTCTCTTGCCTCTTTGTCCACCTCTGTTGCTTCTTTCTGCACTTCTCTTGCTTCTTTCTGCACCCCTCTTGCCTGTTTGTGCAATTTTCTTCCCTTTTTCTGCACCTTAATTTCCTCTTTCTGTATCTCTCTTGACTTTTTCTGCACTTCTCTTGACTCTTTCTGCACCTCTGTTTGTTCTTTCTGCACTTCTGTACCTTCTTTCTGCACTTGTCTAGGTTCTTTGTCCACTTCTCTTGCTTCTTTCTGCAACCCTCTTGCTTCTTTCTGCACTCCTGTTTCCTCTTTCTGTACCTCTTTTGCCTCTTTCTACACCTCTCTTGCATCTTTCTGCACTTCTCTTGCCTCTTTCTTCAGCTCTGTTGCTTCTTTCTAAAGTTATGTTGCCTTTTTCTGCACTTCACTCTTTTCTTTCTGCACCTCTCTTACCTCTTTCTGCACTTATCTTCCCTCTTTCTCTTCCCTCTTTCTCTACTTCTCTTGCCTCTTTCTGTGCCTCTCTTGCCTCTTTTTGTACCTCACTTGCCTCTGTTTACCTCATTTGCCTCTTTCTGCATCTGTCTTCTCTTTTTCTGCACTTCTCTTGTCTCTTTCTGCACCTCTGTTGGTTTTTTCTTCACTTCTCTTACTTCTTTATGCACTTCTCTTGCTTCTTTCTGTACCATTTTTCTTCTTTCTGCACTCCTCTTTCCTCTTTCTGTACCTCTCTTGCCTCTTTCTAAACCTCTCTTGTGTCTTTCTGAACTTCTCTTGCTTCTATATGCACATCTTACCTCTTTCTGCACCCCTCGTGCCTCTTTCTGCACTCCTTTTCCTTCTTTCTGCATCTGTCTTGCCTCTTTTAGCACCTCTCTTGCCTCTTTCTGCACTTGTCTTGGCTCTTTCTGCACCTCTCTTGCCTTTATATGCACTTCTCTCGCCTCTTTCTGTAGCTCTGTTGCTTCTTTCTGCACTTCTCTTGCCTCTTTCTGCACTTCTTTTGTCTTTTTCAGCACTTCTCTTGCCTCTTTGTCCACCTGTTTCTTCTTTCTGCACTTCCCTTGCTTCTTTCTGCACTTCTCTTGCTTCTTTCTGCACCCCTCTTGCCTGTTTGTGCACTTTTCTTCCCTTTTTCTGCACTTTAATTTCCTCTCTGTATCTCTCTTGACTTTTTCTGCACTTCTCTTGCTTCTTTCTGCAACCCTCTTGCTTCTTTCTGCACTCCTGTTTCCTCTTTCTGTACCTCTTTTGCCTCTTTCTACACCTCTCTTGCATCTTTCTGCACTTCTCTTGCCTCTTTCTGCAGCTCTGTTGCTTCTTTCTAAAGTTCTGTTGCCTTTTTCTGCACTTCACTCTTTTCTTTCTGCACCTCTCTTACCTCTTTCTGCACTTATCTCCCCTCTTTCTCTACTTCTCTTGCCTCTTTCTGTACCTCTCTTGCCTCTTTTTGCACCTCACTTGCCTCTGTTTACCTCATTTGCCTCTTTCTGCATCTGTCTTCTCTTTTTCTGCACTTCTCTTGTCTCTTTCTGCACCTCTGTTGGTTTTTTCTTCACTTCTCTTACTTCTTTATGCACTTCTCTTGCTTCTTTCTGTACCATTTTTCTTCTTTCCGCACTCCTCTTTCCTCTTTCTGTACCTCGCTTGCCTCTTTCTACACCTCTCTTGTGTCTTTCTGAACTTCTCTTGCCTCTTTCTGCACCCCTCTTGCATCTTTCTAAACTTCTCTTGCATCTTTCTAAACTTCTCTTGCCTCTTTCTGCACCCCTCTTGCATCTTTTAGCAGCTCCCTTGCCTCTTTGTGCTCTGCTCTTGCTTCTTTATGCACTTCTCTTGCTTCTTTCTGCACTTGTCTTGCTTTTTTCTGCACCTCTCGCTTGTTTCTGCACTCCTCTTGCCTCTTTCTGCACCCCTCTTCCCTCTTTCTCCATCTGTCTTGAATTTTTCTGCACCTCTCTTGCCTCTTTTTGCACTTGTCTTGCTTCTTTCTGCACCTCTGTTGCTTCTTTGTACACTTCTCTTGCTCCTGTCTTGCAAATTACATTCTGAGCAGTTGATGAATAGTGAAGCTGCAAGATAAAAGTGATGTTTAAGACATGTTGGTAGAGGGATTAGTGATTAGGCTACTTTTTATAAGTCTATGGAAAGGTAGACTTTAAGTAGGCCATATGAATTTAGATGTGTGCTTGAAAAGGGAAGTGTAGTCTGTGCAGTTGAAAGTTCTGCTTGCTATCGTGACTGAGGTATGTGTCTACTTGTACATGTATTGTTTCATGTGTTATCCATCTGAAGATGTTAGCTTAAAAAGCTGGTAGCTTCTCCTACAGGTGGAGAAATCTTCTTAGTTCTGTACTATTATTTGGTCGCACAGATAGACATGTTTTACATATGTAGGTGGTATAGAGCCTCTGAAATAGACTATTCACTACCCATGTGCACTGTTTTAGTAGTAGACAGGAATACATACACTTTCTTGTACATACATTTAGAGAGCTTCCAGTCTGCAACACAGGTATTTAAGTATTTGTATGTTTCTTTTTATGTATCATGGCATTAGCAAAAGGTACAGACACACACATCAATGCTTTCTGGAATAGGGTAAGACTTACAAGAGTGATATGTGAAGGATTGCTGTTTTAAATTTCGTTACACCCAACATTCAGTCTCGTTGGTGAATAGTGTAGGTACACAACAAAAGTAAGGTTTAAAACATGTTGCGAGAGGGATTAGTGATTAGACTACTTCGTATGAGTGTGTGGAAATGTATAGTTAAAGGACGCTGTACAAATTTAGGTGTTTGCTTGAAATGGGAAGTGCAGTTTGTTAAATATAAACGTCTGTGTGCTTCCGTGACTGAGGTATGTGTCTACTTGTACATGTATTCTCGTATGTGTTATGCATCTGAAGATGGTAGGTTAAAAAGCAGGTAGATTGTTTTATAGGTGAAGAAATCTTCTCAGTGCACCTTTCTTTGTCTTTCTGCATGTCTCTTCCTCTTTCTGGAGTTCTCTTGTTTCTTTCTGTTCTTTACTTGCCTCTTTTTCCACTTCTCTTGTGTTTTTCTGCACTTTTCTTGCTTCTATGTGTACTTCTCTTGCTTCTTTCTGCACCCCTCTTGCTTCTTTCTGCACCCCTCTTCCCTCTTTCTGCACCGTTATTGTCTCTTTCTGCTCCTCTTTTGCCTCTTTTGTACTTCTCTTCTCTCTTTCTGCACCCCTCTTCACTCTTTCTGCAGTTCTCTTGCCTCTTTTTGTATCTCTGTTGCTTCTTTCATTACTTGTCTTGGTTGTTTCTTAACTCCTCTTGCTTGTTTGTGCACCCTCTTCCTTCTTTTTGCACCTTTGTTGCCCCTTTCTGCATGTCTCTTGTCTTTTTCTACATTTCTCTTGCCTCTTTCTGCACCTTTGTTGGTTCTTTTTGAACTTCTCTTTCTTCTTTGTGCACTTGTGTTGCTTCTTTCAGCACTTCTCTTGCTTCTTTCTGCATCCGTCTTGTCTCTTTCTGCATTCTTCTTTCGTCTTTCTGCATGTCTCTTGCCTCTTTCTCCATCTCTCTTGCCTCTTTCTGTACTTCTCTTGCTTCTTCCTGCACCTGTGTAGGTTCTTTCTGCAGTTCTTTGGCCTCTTTTTGCACCCCTCTTGCTTCTTTTAGCAGCTCCTTTGCCTCTTTGGGCAACTCTGTTGCTTTTTTCTACACTTGTCTTGCTTTTTTCTGCACTTGTCTTGCTTCTTTGTGTACGTGTCTTGCCTGTTTCTGTACCTCACTCTTCTTTCTGTACCTCTGTTGCCTCTTTGTGTACCTCACTTGCCTCTTTCTGTACCTCACTTGCCTCTTTCTGCACCTCACTCTTCTTTCTGCACCCCTCTTGCCTCTTTCTACACTCCTTTTCCCTCTTTCTGTACCTCTCTTGTCTTTTTATGCACTTCTCTCACCTCTTTCTATACCTCTGTTGCTTCTTTCTGCACTTCTCTTGCCTCTTTCTACACTTATCTTGTCTTTTTCAGTACTTGTCTTACCTCTTTGTCCACATCTGTTGCTTCTTTCTGCACCTCTCTTGCTTCTTTCTGCTCCCCTCTTGCCTGTTTGTGCACTCTTCTTCCCTGTTTCTGCACCTTTCTTGACTCTTTCTGCATGTCTCTTGATTTTTATGCACTTCTCTTGACTGTTTCTGCACTTCTGTACTTTCTTTCTGCACTTGTCTTGCTTCTTTGTCCACTTCTCTTGCTTCTTTCTGCATTCCTCCTGCTTCTTTCTACACTCTTGTTCCCTCTTTCTGTACCTCTTTTGCCTCTTTCTATACCTCTCTTGCATTTTTCTGCACTTCTCTTCCTTCTTTTTGCATCTCTGTTGCTTCTTTCAGCACTTCTCTTGCTTCTTTCTGCATCTGTCTTCTCTTTCTGCACTCTTCTTTCGTCTTTATGCACGTCTCTTGCCTCTTTCTCTACATCTCTTCCCTCTTTCTGCACTTCTCTTGCCGCTTTCTGCACTTCTCTTGCTTCTTTCTGCACTTCTCTTGCTTCTTTCTGCACTTCTCTTGCTTCTTTCTTTACTTTTCTTCCTCTTTCTGTACTTTTCTTGCCTCTTTCTGCACCTTTCTGCCTCTTTCTGCACCTTTCTTCCTCTTTCTGCACCTCTCTTCCTCTTTCTGCACCTCTCTTGGTCAGTTTGAGTTGGCTACTGATCAAGTTATTTGTAAATACTGTTACAGCAAATTAGAAGAGAACAAAATGCCAGCTAGAGCAGTACATAACAACTTAGAGTTGGTAGCTATTCCTCAGGAACTGACAGATTTGAATGCATACGAGTCCATTCTTATTAAATCTGTACACCCATTTCAGGCCATAGTTCGTATGGAGCCTAAAACAGGTAAGCTGCCACCAACAGATTTACAAAGAGGTCTGAAAGGAAGAGTTGTGTACTTACCCTTATATTTTAAGAAAAATATTGAAACTGTTGGTGTAGACAGGGAGGAAAATGAGCCAGTAGTTATTCTAGTAAATGGTGTACCAACAAAGAGTCGAAAAATATGGCAAGAGTTTGTAGATGTTAATAAACTTCAAAAGGCTACATTATATCTGGTACAGAATCATATTTATTATAAGAATGTAAATGTTGATGAACAGGTAATATGCTTAGAAGATGAAACAGAAATTTCAAGTGGCCAAATAGACAAAGTGGACAATTCCAGGAGTGAAGAGATTTATGAAGATTATACTATACATCCTCTACATTCAAAAGAAATGATAGGAAACAGTATTGAATTATTTCAAATGAATGAAGCAAAGGGAACTCCCATGTGTGTATGGTAAAAAAGTTTAGAAGCTCGTTGTTTTCCACAGTTATTCCGTACTGGAGAAGGTGGACGATTTGATGAGCGAGCTGTACGGATTCTAGCTTCAGAATACCGCTCGTCAAGATTGTACTCTGAAGATCCAAGATTTCGACAGCGCATTCCATATATATTTCATCTTGTGTTTGAAAGTGATTTGTCTGCACTTTCATATGCAGTGAACCACATATTAAAAACAGTTCATCTTCCACATGTTTCTGCAAAAGAATTCATGGACAAAGTTCAACAAAGAGATGAAAATTTAGAATCTCAATTAATTTGATGACGTGTCACGTTGTACCAATGAATATTGGTTTTGTCCCCACGGTGGACTTAAATGTATGTTAAGATTCTTAGGTACCCCTACATGGTTTGTAACACTTAGCTGTGCTGAATATACGTGCGGCGATTTACTTGAATTTCTACGAGAAGCAAATTCAAATGTTAAAACATTGAATTGAAGACAGCTGGTGAACTGTTTTCATTGGATCCTGTAAATGTGTGCAGATATTTCAATTTCAATTCAAAAATTCTTTATTTCGGCCATTATGGCCATAAAAGCACAAAGAAAAAAATACAGCACAATTTGTACATATGATTCTTGCAGAGATAAAGTGCGCGTGCATTGCAATATTTAAAAAAGGAGTTCTGAATATAAATATAAAAGGTGCTGATTCGGAATTAATATTTTTAAAACATTTAAAAAGGTAATTAAAAAGTATTGATACATTTAGTTTGCGTAAAAAAACTAAAATTATCCAATAGACCCAGCTTTTAGTATAGATGACCGTACACACCACATAGAAAATAAATAACGAGTAACTGAGTACACTATGGGCAGACTAGTATCATATTTTAGGATCCTATAAGCCTCCGCGCAATACTTTGTGCCAAGATTCCGGCACACCTGTGGTAACCATCGGTATCTAACCTTCTTGTATGCCGGGCAGACAAATAGAACATGTTGGTCCGTCTCTGGATTATCTGCACAGACTGGACAGCCCTGGGTCAGCGTATTTCCCCATTTACTTGTAAATGCGCGCAGTGGTAATACGCCGTGCCTAAATTGTAGGTACAGTTTTTTTGCAAGGGGAGGCTTTATGACATCAAGAACAGGTTCTGGCTTATAATAGTCTTTTGCCTCTAAAAAAGATAGGGTCGGTGCGCCTGTGTCGGAATTGGCCTTTATCTGATTAAGTTTAAATTCTCTAAAGATCTTTGACAAGGCCTTCTTGAGAGTTGTCATGCAAGTTGCTTCAGCATTAACCCATAGGTCTCCCATCCTCATAGCAGCCAAGATGTTTTTAATATAGGACAGCCATGGGATTTTGTCAACTCTCTGTAGATTTACGACCTCTTTTAGCTCTTGTCTAAAGAACTCAAGTTCTGGAGTACTCCAGATACGTCTCCAATAGAGAAGAGGCCTAAGGGCAACTTCCTCCGCAATTGGGTTAACCCCAAGGTCCATGCAGAGCGGCATCAATGGTGTACTTTTAGGGAGACCTAAAAGCTGCCTAATAACAGAGTTCTCATTCTTAGATAAGTGATCACATGGTCGATGGCCCCAGATTTCTGCCCCATATAAGGCCGCTCCCCTACCCTGGGCCTTGTAAATTTCCATTGCTGGACCAACCATTTTGTGTGTGCACTTCCCAGACATCTTTGCTATCCCCCCAGCTGTCTGTGCCAACTTTAAGCTGGCCTTCTTGATTTGTGCGGTCCACTCCATTTTGTCGGTGAGTGTTAGGCCTAAGTAGTCAAAAACAGACACTTTCTCTAATGGTTTCCCATCTAAAAGAGGGTTTGGTCGCGTGGTGTTACCTCCGTTAAAAACCATATATTTTGTCTTTAGTGAATTGATTTCCAAACCCCTGTTTTTACAAAATAGATGGAAGATATCCAAGGCCCTCTGTATTCCCATTGGGGACTTGGATAGTAAGAGGGTATCATCGGCGAACATCAGGGCCGGAACCCTGTTGTTCGCCAACCTAGGGGCATCTATGTCCCTCCCAGCATTCAAAGCCTCCACCAGACCATTAATAAATAAGCAAAAGAGGTGAAAGGGTGCTCTATGGAGCAACCGGTATTCGCTGCCAATCACATCAAGGGGACCATCCTCGCCGAGGCAGGAGGTGGTTGGGAAGGGCAGGCCACTTTCAACTTTACTTTCAACAGCGGGGAGCCATCGAGTTTGGCCAGCTCATGTTCAAAATGGCCACCAACGCACCTAGAGGCCCTCGAGCACCGACTACCAATATGGCTACACGCCTGTCCCAGGAGGTTATGCACCAGCACCAGGAAATTATGCACCAGCGCCAGGAAATTACGCATCTGCACCAGGAGGTTATGCACCAGCTCCTGGAGGCTTCACTGCCCAGCCTCTCAATGGGTCTTATGCATATGCCCCACCAGCCATGAATGGGTATGGGCCTGCCCCTCAGGCCATGGGATACCCATATGCACCTCCAGCAGGAATGTACCCCCCACCACCAGAGTTCAACCCCATGTTTATGGCACCGCCACCTCCTTATCCTGGCCCTCCTTCCACAGGTCCATCAGCACCACCAGCCCCCAACACATGGATGGAGCCCGGAATGCCAGGTGGTAGCAAAGCAGTAGAGGCAGCTGGCAGTGCATACTACAATCCTGCCAACCCACACAATGTCTATCTGCCCATGGATCAGCTAGCCCCATACTCCCCTAATGAAAAGAAGAACAACTGAAGGCTTCACTGCTGCTTCTGGATCTCCACTTCTTTCCTAAGACAGTTTACATCTTAGACTATGTAAAGTCAGGCTGCCATCTGTTACGTTGGGTTGGTGTGGAAGGGAGCTGTTGCGCTGTACTTGTTACAGATGTTTGTGGTGCAGATATTTTAATCATAGGTTTCAAGCTATGATGTCATTTATCTGCAATAAAAATATTCCACCTCTTGGAGAGGTAACAGATTTCTTTTGGAGAAAGGAGTACCAAGCCAGAGGTGCTCCTCATATAAACATGCTATTATGGATAAAGAATGCTCCAAAATTTGGAACTGATACTGTTGAAACTGTTTTGTCTTTCATCGAACAGTATGTTACATGTGCCATTCCATGAGAAGGAGGAGAAAAGAGCTTGAGACAACAAATTTTACGGTTTTAAAGTCATCGATGTGGAAAATACTGTCAACGAAAATACAAGTGTAAAGGGAAATTTTATACAAAATGTCGTTTTGGATTCCCACGTCCAATAATTTCTAAAGGAAGAGTAAATGGTTTTTTGTCAGCAGTAAGGCATACAATAACTCGGAAATCTCCGAAGAATACATACAACTTAAAAAGAACCGAAGATTCAAAGTACATTAATGACTACAATCCAGTTATTTTGAAAATATGGAATGCAAACATTGATATTCAATATGTTGCAGATAATTCAATTGCTGTTGCTCGCTATGTTACATCATGTATAACCAAATCTGAAAAGACAGTCTTTTTTGTCTGGTTTGTATTTGATAGATTTTGATGAGAAAAAGATTAGTGCTGATGCAAATTGTGTAAGAGAGTACAATCGTTTAATAAGTCTTTATACTCCTGATTTAGGTGAAAATCCCATATATGAGAAACGTGTAGAGTGTCCAAAACGGAAATATGTCAAACATTCAACTGAGGTTCAAAAAAAGAAAACAATTGAAGAGAAACTTGAAGGTGTAAAGAAAAAGAAAATGGAAACTGTTGATGACGTTGTAGGATATCAGTTGGAAAATAGTTCAGGTATCAACTGTTATGCTAATGTGATTCTGAATGTTGTGTTATATCTACAAGATCTTCATCATGAAATCATGGGAAATCGTGAAAAAAGATTCTGTTCTTTACTACATTATGTATTTCAACAGTTGGTAACTGACAGAAGTAAAATGTATACTGCTTCTGGTATTCGGCATCTTTTGGATATATGTACTGGTTCTTTGACATTTACTCTCAATATACAACAAGATGCACAAGAATTTCTAATGCTTATGTTTGGAGTATTAGAACATGAAGGAATACAGATTGAAAACTTATTTGGACTAAGTTACGGATGGGATCATAAATGTGAACAGTGTTCATTTACTTCTACCACTGAAATACAAACAGAACGATTCAGATACTTGACGATACCAGACTGCAAATCAGTACCTTTTAACAAATTGGTAAAAACAGAAAATCAGGACATGAGATGTTCGCATTGTAGATCAGAGATGTTGTCTACATTACATATAGAAAGATTTGGAAAATATCTGATTTTAATGCTACAACTTTGTAGAGCAAATGGAAGAAAATTGGAAACAAAACAAAAATATTAATGCAAGTCAAATATGTATTTCAGGAAGAACTTTTACAACAGTGGCTATTATTTTCCATAATAGTCCTACTACAACATCTGGACACTATACTGTGTATTTAAAGTGTAATAAATGATGGACGCATTGCAATGATGCCCACTTAGAATTCAAACCTAGATTGCCTTATGAATTACCAAATTCATATTTGTTATTTTTTAAGCCAACGTTTTCAGTACATCATTCGGCCTATTGGGAAGATGTGAACAGAAAGTAGACCGCACTGCAAATTATTAGTATTTATAATTAGTGTTTGGATTATTATTTGAGCTAATTGATATTACATTTGGAAAATTGTGTTTAAAAGCAAATAGTTTATATATTTGTTGTCTATATTGTACCAGATGTAAATGAGTCTATATTCTGGCAAATGTATTTGAGATAAATAATACAGTTAATGTACATGTAGAAAGTAATTAACAAAGTGTAGATAGAAAAACGCATAGCTACACATATTCATGATGATGTACTATGCTGATTTTATTTTTTTGTACAATTCATTTGATTGTTCTTTTCCCCGCTGTTCAATGATGATACTGCATTGAAATCACTGTGTTTAGTGAAGTTAAGTGGAATCTGAGAACAGCAAAAAAGGAAAACTGAAAATGTTATGTAATTCTAAATTTATGTTGTGGTCTTAAAAATATAAAACTATAATTTCTGTAATATATTATTATTAAATAACAGTTTTTCTTCTTTTTTATAGTAGCTACTGTTGAAGTTTGAAAACATTTTTAATGCGGTTTAGGACAATACTACTCTAAAATAGTTCTACTCAGTAATGTATCTACATTACTTGAAAGGTAAGAATACATAATATAATATGCATAATAACCATGGAAAAGAATTTAAAATGTAAATATATGTTATTTGTTTCTAATATAATTAATGTTGATCCTTTACACTATTTGGAAACTATCATTATATTTTTGAGGAGCAGTATCACACTTACTTTTACAGAACTGCATAGAGCAATAAAAGTGCTTCAATTGCAAGTTATTTACTCATTATACAGGGCGTGTGTATTGAACTCCCTATCCAATGACTTCTCAGATACATACATAGAAAAGATATGCACTAATAGAATTATCGAGCGACTACCCATCCACTCATTGAATGAAACAGATAGTAAAAATGCACTGATGCAATCACACAGGGACTACTTGTACAATCATTCATTACTATCTATGCAGTCATAGAATCAGCCAGACAGTGTTGTTGCACTCAGCTATTCATCTAGCCACTAGCCATGCACTCATCCATTTACTGATGCACTGCCCATGCACTCATCCAATCAGCCAGGCACTCATCCTTTCACGTAGACACTACCCATGCACTGATCAATTCTCTCAGGCACAACTCCTGCACTAATAGGATAACCCAGGCATTACCCTTGCATTCTTCCTTTCACACAGGCACTACCCATGCACTCATCCAATCACCCAGGCACTATTCTTGTACTCAACCATTCACACAGGCATTACCCAGGCACTCAACATCGAAATCTCAACCTATTTAGTTTAAAGTGTGCACTGCATCATATATAAATAACAACACCTGAAAAGCTGACCAAATATATATCAAAACATATCAAAATGTATTAGAATTTACATAATGGGCATGATAGATTTCAATAAAAAACAACAAAAAACAGCAAAAAATGATATACGTCCCATAAAGAAAACAAACAAACATACCTTAACTCTGATTCATACTGGAACTCATTCGTACCTCACACAATCCAAAAAGCACATCATACATACTCTCTCATTAACAAACAACATAAAATGTGGACACAAAATATACCAAATTCATTAATAAAGTGCATTGTGCATCATAGATACAGTTATATCAATTAAATCAAGCAAAAAATGATGATACATTTTTATATACGATTCAAGTCTATAATACACAAATTGGTTTTGTAAAATGAAAAGAAGCACATCCAGAAGCAAAATTGCAGGTTAATATAGGATTCGCTACATAAATATAGGTCCACAGGGATGAATCGGCGCCGACGCGCGTTTCGGTGACAGACCCGATAGGGTCTCACCTTCCTCAGGGCGGTGGTTTGAAGTACAAATATCAGAGGGACGTATCTGAACGCTGAGATAAGCAAGACAAAATGTTTAGAGCAGGAACTCCTGCCAGCAGACGGCAACTAAGTTGGCGAGCATAAGGATAGTCCGAGGAGAGACGAAGATGAATCTCAAAGGTTGAAGAAACTCTTAATTCAGGGGAGAGCGGTATCAAGTTCCTTCAAAGCAGGGAAACGAATGTCCCCGGTGTGATTAGATTCGCCTCACGGAGCCGCGAACAACGCTGGCAGAGAGACGAAAGCGGGCCAAGAGATTGGGGCTCCAGAGATAGATGGATGTCGTTCAGGAGGGAGACGCCGATCAGTCGCCGGGAGCAGAGATTCTAATAAATTTTGATATGTTTTGATATATATTTGGTCAGCTTTTCAGGTGTTATTTATTTATATATGATGCAGTGCACACTTTAAACTAAATAGGTTGAGATTTCGATGTTGAGATTAAACTGTCTATTTCCCCTGCTCATCTCTTCCTCTTATTTACCCCAGGGGCCCCCTTCTTTCTAGTAGTCATTACCCAGGCACTCATCTATTCTCTCAGGAACTACCCATGCACTCATCCAATGACCCAGGCACTTCCTTTGCACTGATCCATTCACTCACGCAGTACCCATGCACTTATCTAAGTACGAGGCATTACCCTTGCACTCATAAAGTCACTCAGGTACTACACATGCAGTCATCCAATCACCTAGGCAGTACTGCTGCACTCTTGCAATCACCCTGGCACTATTCATGTAATCACTCAGGCACTACTGTTGCACCAAACCATTCACTCAGGCACTACCCATGCACTCATGTTTTCTCTTATGAACTACCCATGCACTCATCCAATGATCCAGCCATTACCCTTGCACTCATCCTTTCATGCAGGCACTACTCATGCACTCATCCAATCAGCCAGGCTCTACACTTCCACTCATACAATCACCCAGGCACTACCCCTGCACTCATGCAATCACTCTGGCACTATTCCTGACTCAACCATTCAGTCAGGCACTACCCATGCACTCATACATTCTCTCAGGCAAAACTCATGCACTAATGCAATAACCCCAGCATTTTCCTTGCACTTATCTTTTCAGTCAAGCACTACCCATGCACTCATGCAATCACTTAGGCATTATTCTTGTACTCAACCATTCACACAGACATTACCCATGCACTCATCCATTCTCTCAGGCACCACCCATGCACTCATCCAATGACCCAGGCACTACCCTTGCACTGATCCTTTCACTCATGCACTACCCATGCACTCATCTAAGCATTCAGGTATTACCATTGCACTCATAAAGTCACTCACGTACTACACATGCAGTCATCCAATCACCAAGGCACTACCCCTACACTCAAGCAATCACCCAGGCAATACACATGCACTTATGCAATCACTCAAGCAGTACTCTTGCACTCAACCATTCAGACTGGTACTACTGTTGCACTCATCTTTTCTCTTAGGCAGTACGTATGCACTCATCCTATGACCCAGGCATTACCTTTGCAGTCATCCTTTCATACAGGCACTACCCATGCACTCATCTATTCTCTCAGGCACAGCTCATGCACTAATGCAATAACCCAGGCATTATCCTTGCACTTATCCTTTCAGTCAAGCACTACCCATGCACTCATCCAATCATCCAGGCAGTACACTGTACTCATGCAATCACTCAGGCATTATTGTTCTACTCAATCATTCAGTCAGGCACTATCCAGGCCCTCATCCATTCTCTTAGGCACTACCCATGCACTCATCCAATGACCCAGGCACTACCCTTGCACGGATCTTTTCACTCATGCACTACCCATGCACACATCTAAGCATTACACTTGTACTCATGAAGTCACTCAGGTACTACACATGTACTCATCAAATCACCCGGGCATTACTCATGCAATTACCCAGGCAATACCCATCCACTCATGCAATCACTCGGGTAATACTCTTGCACTCAACCATTCACTCAGGTACTACCCAGGTACTCATGTTTTCACTTAGGCACTATCCATGCATTCATCCAATGACCCAGGCACTACCTTTGCACTCATCCTTTCCTGCAGGAACTACGTCTGCACACATCCAATCACCCAGGCAGTACACCTGCACTCATAGAAACACTCAGGCACAACTCTTGCACTCATCATTTCACTCAGGCAGTAACTATGCAATCATCCAATCACCCAGGCACTACACCTGCACTCATACAATCACCCAGGCACTACCCATCCACTTATGCAATCACTCAGGCAGTACTGTTGCGCCAACCATTTACTCAGGCAGTACCCAAGGACTCATTTTTTATCTTAGGCACTACCCATGCAGTCATCCAATAACCCAGTCATTACCTTTGCACTCATCCTTTCATGCAGGCACTACCCATGCACTCATCCAATCACCCAGGCAGTACATCTGCACTCATACAAACACCCATGCAGTACTCTTGCACTCATCTTTTCACTTAGGCAGTACCCATGTATTTATGCATTCACCCAGGCACTACACATGCACTCAAACAATGACCCAGGCACTACACATGCACTCATGCAATCATTCAAACACTACTCTTACTACATTCACTCAGGCATTATGCATAAAGTCATCCATTCACTCTGCCACTAGTCATGCACATATCAAATCACCCAAGCACTATTCTTTCAGTCATTCATTCACTTACGTATCATGCATGCACTCATCCATTCACTGAGACACTACTTATGCACAACTCTAACATTCATCACACGCACATTTATACAAGCAATCACTTTCACTACATACAATTTTTCTAATTTTAACCAGTATAGGTGGTTCTGTGAGAACCGTTTTTTTTTTTTTACAAGTTTTTTTTTCTTGTATTTTCTGATTTGTTTTTGATTTTTTGGTTTTTTTCAATTTTATAAATGAAAAAATAAAAGTTAAACAGTCCAACTATGGTGTTTCTTTGAAACAAAGAAACACAAGGAAGAAAAAAAACGTAAAATGTACTAAATGTAATATAAAACTGTAAATTGCTATTAGGATATTGTGTTTCAAAGTATTTCAATGGAAAGTCGTTATGCAAAACAGTTATTTAAACTTGAAACATTCTTATTCCATATTTTTAAAAATTACGCCGGAGTCGCGACCCCTAAGCGATCCCGCAAATACGTGCCGCCAGGATTCGCGACACCTTCGCGTCCGGTACGTGATGGTGCCGCGTACATAAAAATGTGTTTTAAACATCTTAAAAATATTGTACAAGAACACTAATACTAATTTTTGGGATTCATTAATAAACCTCTTTGTTTAAAAAATATATTATTTCAATGTAAGTATGTATTTTAGACTCACGTTCATGTAACAGATTCGCGCACCCAATGCGTAGACCCACAACCGGTGCGCAATTCCATCGCGTCCAGAGAAATCTGTTAAAAACATTTTAAAACAAATTTATAACTTCTATATTACTATTCTTATGTACTCAGTAATAAACCTCTTCATGAAAAAAATATATTAATTCGTTCTAAATATGTATTTTAGAGTGATCTTCGTATAACGGATCCGCACACCCACCGCGTAGGTTCGCGTACGGTGCGTGACCTTTTTTTGTAAATTAAAAAAATATATATATATATATAAAGAAGATATTTATCATAATAAAAGAACAAAACATCTTTCATACTATTAAAAGCAATCATACAAAATTTAATTTAGCAAAAAACTGTAAAACAAATATGCAAAAAAAGTTATACAAATTTTCTTTTTGTATTCAAAATTCTGTTATGTAATATCACACTTTACAAAATTAGAAACAATAAAACAATGTTACAATTTTGTAAAAATTAAAATTATTCAAATAAATAACACTATAAATCTTTAATCAGCTATGTTATACATATTTTTAAAAAATGATTATAATTATTTTAAAAGTTTATAAAAATACATAGAAAATCATAGAAAAAAGAAAAAAATAGTTACAAACATCTAAATAAAATGGTTTAAAAACCTTAAAAAATTCACTGAAAAAAACACAGCTTTCATGGACATTATAGTTAGGAATTAGCATTCAAAAAACCTTAGAAATTCACTGAAAAAAACCATAAGTTTCAGGGACGTTATAGTTAGGAATTAGCTTTCAAAAACCTTAGAAATTCACTGAAAAAACCACAGGTTTCAGGGATGTTGTAGTTAGGAATTAATATTTAAAAAACCTTAGAAATTCACTGAAAAAAACACAGGTTTCAGGGATGCTATAGTTAGACTGACATTTCACTCGTACAAAACCGTTATAGTTAGCTGAGCTAACTATAACTCGCACTCCCCCAATGCACTGCTGATGACGTCACATATTACATCACTGATGACATGGTCAGTGACATCACTGATGACATCTCAAATGACATAACTGATGACATTATCCACTTAATCTCTGATGCCCCTACTCACACCCCAATATAACCTTTCATACACCCACTCCAAATATCAGACTACCATTCTTGAAACTATTGACACACCAATACCAGTACATACATACCCACTCACTGATTCATAGGTCTACATACACACCCACTCACTCACCCATACAGGCACTCATACAGCCAGTCACTCACCAATACAGATGCTGATATATCCACTCATACACCCACTCATGCACCGTCAGTCACCCATAGAGCTACTCACACACCTACTCACTCAAACACTCAATCACACAGCCACTTACTCACCTATACAGAAACTCACACACTCACTACTCATACAGACACTAACAAATACTTACTCCTATACAGTCGCTGACACAAGCAGACACTCACCCACATAGCCACTCTCACACTCACTCACACATAGTCACTTATATGCTCCAACACTCAC
The DNA here is from genome assembly GCA_963921515.1 of Calotriton arnoldi. Lineage (NCBI taxonomy): Eukaryota > Metazoa > Chordata > Amphibia > Caudata > Salamandridae > Calotriton > Calotriton arnoldi. The sequence goes on from CAWUFW010003017.1 coordinate 1,404,441, forward strand.
ATATACTGCCTTTCACATATGCAGTTACTCACTGACATACCACTGAGACATCCATTCACTCACCGACACAGCCATACACACACTCACTCAACTATACCGTCCCTCACAAACGCACTCATGAACCCATACACCCAGGGATTCACCCACTCATACATCCATGCAGGGAGTCACAAACCCCCTCACCCACCCACACAGACACTCAGGCACTCATACAGGTACTCAGGCAACTAATCAATAACCCATATAGAGATTCATGTACCTACTCACCAACCCATGCATCCACTTACATGCCAACTGACAGACTGATGCACACATTCACACAGATTAGTCACTCACCCATGCATTCACTAAGACACGTTTAATCACTCACTTATACAGTCAGTCACGCACCCAACAAGTCATCCATACAGACACTCATACACCCACTCATTCTTCAATACACCTTGGCGTATATATATATATATATATATATTTTTCAACCAAAGTGCCCTCAAGCAGCGGGAGGTCACTCGACAGCGCTCTGCCACCTGGCTTAAAATGCAGCCTGCTTTCATGCTTCACTTCAATATTGTTTTTGCCAACGCGTTTCAAGGTACTTGACCCGTTCTTCCTGGGCTGCTACAAACATTCCATTTGAGGCTCACACTGATCGTATTTCCGGTTCATTTATTTAAATACAAGTCCCCAGTGGGCGTATGCTCAGTGCAATCAGATTCAATGCCTTATGGGACACAGAGTCCCCAATGTGAGCATAAAAGTCTCCTTCTGGTAAGTTCAAATGTTCGTTTGATTTTTAAAGCATTTTCATTTCCTTTAGTAGGTTGTGACTCACCAAAGCAGGCTCAATCAGCATATCGAGCGCTGTGCCACAAAGTCTTGAGCAGTTCAAAACTACAGCCTCCTTTTGTAATAGCAAAATTTCAGTTTCTCCTCCTCGAGGATTAGGTGAAATTGGCCGGCACATGAAAACTTACTTTTCTGCACAGTGTGCTGCACTAGTGAGGCAGTCGCACACTGCCAAAGCAGCGCGTGGTTGCTCATCATGAACTGCTTGGGTGGCACTCCGTCTCACTTGTATCTGCACGTCAGCGCCGGTGGTGTGAGAGGAGCTATAATTGAGTGAATTTGCGTTTTAGTGCGGTGATGCGGACCACCACGCTAAAATGCATTAGTCTCATCCCTGATGCGTGGTACTTGGCAGGGCTGCCTTGAGAGACTCCTTTGTTATGCAGGTGCCACGCAGGAGCTAATCAAAAGATACAATCACCTGCTAGTGACCTGAAAGTTCACGCCATGGTGATCCACAGCAGGGCAGGAGGTGTGAAGGGCAGAGTGCAGGCTCTACATTTAACTGGTCTGCAGTAATTAATGCTGCTGCACAGGTAGCTGCTGCCAAGTATTACCAGCTTCTAGACATTTTTTCAAGCCCACAATAAATAAAAGTAAGTATTTTACTAATATTTTTATTTAACATTTCTAATGGCATGGTATAGTAATTTCACAGAATCATAAGCATTTTCAATATTATATACCCCAAAGTCGTTGTTACATATTCATCTACTGCAGCTAACAACCATTGATAAAGCCAATAGTTTGGGCTTGTTTTAAGTGCATGCCAGTTCTATTATATATCTGGATGCAATAACAGAAAGAGAGAGCAAAATGGCAGTCAGGCAGCAGAAATGTTTACCTTACATGTTTAAGCCATGCCCTTTATTACATAGGTTACGCCCCTTTGAGAGATTCCCCCCCCAGTTTTTCCATCCCTCTTAAAGCCCTAGGCGTACCCTTTACCCATTAAATTCACAACAGATTCCAGAGTCTTTACTAACACATGCTTATGTATAATTGTTATTAAACTGTTCACACGTGTTCTGACCATTAGCAAAGTCTATTTAAACACCCCCTTCCTTAAGCTTTATGTGAAAAGCCCCTAACAAAATGTGAAATAAGTGCTACCTTTCCTTGCACATTCAGTCAGTTTTCAACACAGTTTTTGGTGTTTAGGCATTTTTGGTGTGTGTGCTATAATAATAATGTACAAAGAAATTGTCTATTTAAAAAAAAAAAGCTTGATCGTACACAGCCGGTAGCAGGACTCAGGAGTATGCACACTGTAACAGTGTCAGTATTGAGGTGTTTTTTTTTTACCCCTTCTTCCCTTAAAAGAACTGTCCAGGTTCTAGAAGCACAGTCTCAATTCTTAAGTTACATTAACTACTAAGTTGTACTGGATTCCCATTTCAGGAACTAAATCCAATAAAATACTAGGGCAGGTGACCTCACATCCAACACGGGGCATAATGAACTCTGGGACCACCTCTTACTAACTCCTAGGACATGTTGATGGCTGCTGGCATGCATGCCACCTGCAACACGGGTGCGCCCTGGGGCAAAACAAGCAAGAAAACCCTCCATAACACGGGGTTTGTCTCCTGCCACCCAACAGCAGATCTTGCACTTCTGCAGAGCTGCCAGCTAGCACCGACTTCCAAGGGTGAAGGACATTACCCAACTTGAATGAGCAATTGGAAGGAAAAGCAATTGGCAAGCTAGTTCATAGTGATTGACATGTTAAAGGGCGTACTAGGAGGTGTTTGGTGACTGTAATGCCTTGCTTGTTGTTGTCAATGGTGACCACATTGGTCCAGACACTCTTGGGGGCAGGACAGTAGCATTTAGCAGGGCCATCATAGGTAGAGCTTTCGTGCTGTGAATGATTGACGGCCCTGCTCTACTGAGTTCCGGAGCGTTGCAACTATTTGATTGGTGGCGCCGCCACATTCTGAATTTTTGCGCACACAGTGCGAAATAAAGTCCAACTTTGTGCACCACGCCAGGAGAGGTATTTCCCTTACAAACGGGAAAAATAACGCCCATTTGTGCGGGATATAGCCAATCTGGCAACACTGTAAGCGCTCCAGATATTGGAGCGCTCATACACATAGCATGTGTAAAAGAGTGGTCGTTTGACCTGGAAAACGACAGTGCAGGAAGACCAGCCCAAGAACGTCTTGAGTGGGTACCATATTGGAGTGGAGAACACCGGCCAAAGGTGAAACTATATTCTGCTTCCAAGTGAGTCGTGGAATAAGTGTAATCCATATGTAGGGGCATCATAAGTGTATATCTGATAGAGACTTCTAGCTGCAGATTCCTTACCTTTGAATTTCTCTGGCGTCAGGCTGGATCCAGAAACTTTTGCAGAGCAATTCCCCTTGTGCACACCATCGAGTGGCTCCATTCGACTCCGCTTGACGTCAGCGGCACTGTCGGTTTTGACGTCGCGGTCACCTATATAGGCACCACCCAGGCACGCGGACGTCAGTTCTTTTCTTTCCGCGCCAGTTAAGCGCCTATCTGGGAAGAGCTACCCCTCTGTCGCTTTTTAACAGGCCTTTTTTCGACTTTTTGTCGACTTCGGGAATTTTTTCCAACTTCATGTGCAAGGATGTCTTCGAGGAAGACAGGGTTCAAACCGTGCGGTGCCTGTCACCACATGATGTCGGTTACTGACCCCCACCTCGTCTGTCTCTGGTGTCTTGAGCGCGACCGCGATTCAAAGTCGTGCTTGGACTGTCGGGCTATGGCTCCGAAGGCCTTGCGGAAGTGGGCTATGAAGCTCCTTGCGGCCCGGCAGTCCACACCGTCCAGCAAGACTCCACGGGGGTCCGGGTCCCAATCGAAGAAGAGGAGGTCCCGGGACAGCTCCCGGAGCCCCAAGTCCTCTTCGTCCTACTCGAGGTCTTTGGATTTCATCTTCGCCTTGACTGTCATCCGTCGACGAATGAGGTAAGGAGCACCGACACTCTAGGCACGGTTCTGCTGAACCGGAGCCAGGGTTGATTTCGCGCCTCCCTCCTTTTCTGGGAGACGAAGTGGCCCCTGCTCAAATTAAAGAATTTTATGAGGCTATGCGCCGCGTCTTTGAGCAGGCCGACCCCTCTTGTGAGCCCTCGGGCCCTGCAAGGTCAGAAGGGGCCCCATCTGGTTCGATGCAGTCAGCACTGGCCAGGGCACCAGTGGGGACTCAGGGATCCGATCCTTGTCTACACCGGTCGTGCTATCGTGACCTCCTCCGGTGTCGGACCCGAAGTCGGTGCCTTCTGTGCTGCCGGTGCCAGCCCCATCCTTATCCCCGATGACACGGAGCCGGAACGGCGTCGCTCGATGCTGATTCCGACGCTGATTGAAACTATCAGTTCTATGTTGTCGCCTGAACACTTTGGGGATGTGTTAGGCTCGGGGGAGGACTGGGAGGGGTCTATGGACCCTTTGGAACACCAGGAAGACACTGCACAGCAGTTGGACTGGTAGGGGGAACTTGGGGAAGCCAGTGGACTGGACACTTCTCCACATACTGGCATGCTCTCTCCGCCAACTGTGGCTACAGAGGAGGGGGCATCTTATGCCATGGTGGTTAAAAGGGCGGCCGAGGTCCTCGGACTAGAGCTGCCTTCCGTGCAGGTCAGGACTAATCTCCTGACCGAATTGCTTCAGCCTGGGGCTTCCTCCTCCGAACCCCTTTTGCCCTTTAATGAAGCACCAACTGATGTCCTTCTAGGCATGTGGTCCAAGCCTAGCACAGGGGCGCCTATGAATAGGACAATTGAACACCGCCATCGCCTAACTCCGGGCGACCCAAAGTTCCTCAGCCAACACCCCACCCCCGAACGTTTTATGGTGCAGGCTTCTACATCCCAGGGCGCATTCCATTCCGCCCCTCCAGATAGGGAATCCAAGAGACTGGATTCACTTGGTAAGAAGATGTTTTGAGGTCAGTGAATACCACAGGCGTGGGCTGTGCTCCCTCAGGCAGCAAAATTCACCATAAGGTGTGTCCTTGATACAATGGATACGCTGGGCAGATCGATTTCCACGGCATTGGCCTTGAGTCGCCACGCCTGGCTTAGGACAACTGGCTTCTCAGGCGATGTCCAGGCAAATTAGATGGACATGCCATTTGATGGAACCCTTCTTTTTAGGGAAAAGGCAGATTCAGCCCTAGTGAGGTTCAAGGACTCTCGAGCTACGGCCAGATCCTTGGGCCTCTCTTCTACACCTCGTGGCCAGTCTAGCTTTCGCCCCTTTCATGGCAACGGAAGGGGTTTCCAGCCGCATCAGCCCTATCCCAGCCACCATCCTGCGCAGGCTTCCCAAGCCGTGTGGGGACATGGACACGGTTCATTCGGACCTAGGAATGGAAGCCAGAAGTCGTCGGCCACCCTGCCCTCGGCAGCCGCAGCCTCCAAGCACTCCTAGTCTGACTCTGAAAGACCACACCACTCCAGTTGATGGGAGAATCCATCATCATCTCCCCCACTTGAGGTCCATAACATCGGACACGTGGGTCTCGCAGATCATTCAGGAGGGCTATTCTCTGCCTTTCCTTTCTCTTCCTCCTCCCATCGTGCCAAATCAAGAAAGGCTGACGGAGGATCATTTGAAATTGCTCCAGGAGGAAGTTACAGCTCTCTTGTCCAAGGGAGCTATAGAGAGGGTCCCAGATTCAGAAGTAGGCAGTGGCTGTTATTCCCGCTACTTTCTGATTCAGAAAAAGAACAAAGGGTTGAGGCCCATTTTAGATCTTCAGACCGTCAATCTCTTCCTCAAGAAGGAGAAGTTAAAGATGCTCACTCTAGCTCAGTTCTTGTCTGCCCTAGACCAAGAAGACTAGATGGTAGTGTTGGACCTGCAGGATGCATATTTTCACATACCCATCCTGCCGGGCATTACCTGCTGTTCAAGGTAGGCCGCGAGCACTTCCAGTTTACTGTGCTCCCCTTCAGCCTTACCAGTGACCCTCTGGTGTTCACCAAGCTGATGGTGGTCGCAGCTCATATGCGCAGGTTTGGGGTGTCAGTCTTCCCCCTACCTCGACGACTGGCTATTGAAGGCATCCTCACCCTCAGGCTGTCGTCTCCCACCTTCAGACTATGTCGGACCTCCTGCATTCGCTGGGGTTCTCTATAAAAGTGCTGAAGTCATACTTGACTCTTTCTCAGATGCTTCCTTTCATCGGAGCTGTTCTGGACACAGTGCAGTTTCGGGCCTATCCTCCCGCGCAACGAGTCCAGGATATTCAGGTTATGATTCCGATGTTTCAGCATCTATCCTGGATTTCGGTGAGACTGACTCTGAGGCTGTTGGGCCTCATGGACTTTCATCCTTCTTGGTAAAGCATGCCAGGTGGCGTATGCGGGCTCTGCAGTGGAACCTGAAGTTCCAGTGGGCACAGCATTGAGGAAATCTCATCGATGTGGTCCAGATCTCATAAGGAACTACGAGAGATCTGCAGTGGTGGATGACGAACCATGATTGGGTCAGTGGCAGACCCCCCCCCCTTCCCCAACCAGAGCTCACAGTTGTGACAGATGCATCACTTCTGGGATGGGGCGGCCATTTGGGAGAGGTGAAGATCAGGGGACACTGGTCTCCGGCGGAGTCGGGGCTCCACATCAATTTGTTGGAGCTTCAAACGATTCAGTTGGCATTGAAGGCATTTCTTCCCTATGTCAAGGGGGAGTTAGTGCAGGTGTTCATGGACAACACCACCGCCATGTGGTACTGCAACATGCAAGTCGGTGTGGGGTTGTAGACCCTTTGTCGAGAGGCCCTGTGTCTCTGGACATAGCTGGGACAGCAGGGCATAACCCTGGTGGTTCAACACCTGGCAGGTTGTCTGAACGCCAGGGCAGACGAACTCTGCTGTCGATGCCTAGCAGATCACGAATGGATTCTCCAGTATGAGGGGGCGCAAGGTCTTTTTCAGCAGTGGGGAGAACCTTGGTTAGATCTGTTCGCATCCGAAGAGAATGCGCAGTGTCAGCAATACTGTGCGCTGGAGTTTCCAAGGCGACTATCGCTCAGTGATGCCTTTCATCGCGAGTGGAGCTCAGGCCTGCTGTATGCCTTTCCGCCCATACCACTCCTGCCCAGGGTTCTGAAGAAGATCAGGAGCGACGGGGCCCAAGTCATTCTTGTGGCTCCGGAGTTGGTGAGGAGAGTCTGGTATCCAGAGCTTCTGAAAATGAGCATCGATCCTCCGATCAGGCTGCCCCTTCGGGAGAATCTTCTGTCACATCAGCAGGGGAGGGTCCTCCACCCGAACCTGTCAACTCTGCGCCTCCATGCGTGGAGATTGAGCGGCGGCAGTTGATGGCTTTTCCCCTTCCTCCCAAAGTATGTAACGTTATCTTGGCAGCCAGGTGGCCCTCCACTAAGACGGTATAAGCTTGCCATTGGCAGAAATTTGTATTATACTGTACAGAAAGATCTATTGACCCTCTTTCTGCTTCTCTTTCCACTGTTCTTCTATTTATTCTAACCCCTGCTCAACAGGGCTCTGCTTTGGGAACTCTCAAGGGTTATCTTTCTGCTCTATCTGCTTTTTTGTGGCTGCCAGACCAACACTCTCTCTTTAGGTCTCCGATTGTAAATAGGTTTCTGAAAGGGCTGGCTCACTTGTTTCCACCCACGCCCTTTGTTATGCCGCAGTATGACCTTAATTTGGTCCTCACTTATCTTGTGTGTGCTCCCTTTGAGCCTATACACAACTGTCCCCTCCGGCTGCTTACCATCAAGACAGCCTTTCTAGTGGTAATAACATCTGCCCAGAGGGTAAGTGAGTTGCAGGCACTATCTTGTACGCTTCCCTATATGATGTCTTTTCCAGACAAATTGGTGCTTCGCACCTGTGCTTCATTTTTGCCAAAGGTGTGACCCCATTCCATCTGGGTCAATCCATCACACTGCCCACCTTCTATGCTCCCCCGAATCCCTCTAAGGAAGAGGAGCGTCACCACCGTCTGGACCCAAAAAGAGCGTTCTCGTTCTACCTTGACCGCACAAAAGAGTTCCGGGTGGACGATCAACTCTTTATGGGGTACGTGGGAGCTAAGAAGGGGCAGGCAGTGCAGAAAAGGACCATCTCTCGCTGGGCCGTTCTCTGCATTAAGATCTGCTATGCCCTGGCCAAGAACAGCCCCCTGAGGGATTAAGGGCCCACTCCACCAGGGGAAAGGCTGCGACTATGGCCTTGGCTCAGGTGTGCCAGTCCTGGACATCTGTCAGGGAGCAATGTGGGCATCTTTGCTCACGTTTGCCAAGCACTCCTGCCTGGACAGTCAGGTCTGCAGGGACGGGCATTTTGCCTGTTCGGTCCTGCGGGACTTCCTCGTGTCAGGTATTGGTCCACAACCCACCGCCGAGATGGTATGGCTTGGGAATCAAATTCAAAGGTAAGAAATCTGCAACTAGAAGTCTCTATCAGATGAACAAGTTACTCACCTTTGGTAATGCATTATCTGGCAGAGACTCGATCTAGCTGCAGATTCCTTACAGTCCCACCCATGCCTCCCCGCTTTGCCAACTGATTTTGTTAGGGCTAGTGATACTCCCCTTTTCAGGGCCCTAGTTTTGTACACGACAACGTCAGTTACTTCGTGGCTCTGCTCTTCTGGCATGGAAAAAACAAAATGTACTGACGCCCGCGTGCCTGGGTGGGGCCTATATAGGTGATCGCGACGTCATAACCGACACTACCGATGCCAACGACATCACGGGGAGCCAAATGGAGCCACCGGACGGCATGCACAAGGGGTATTGCTCAGCAAAAGTTTCCGGATCCAGCCTGACACCTGGGAAATTCAAAGGTAAGGAATCTGCAGCTAGATAGAGTCTCTACCAGATAATGCTTTACCGAAGGGTAAGTAACTTGTTCATCTGCCCTAAATGAAAGCCCTAATAGTCGGGAACATATGTTAGCTCATGTAGAAACATTATTAGTGGTGTTAGTATGTGACCTGGGTATGCTAATTAGAGTATAACTATCCTCCTGTTGGTCGTGGATGAGGGTATTAATATACAGCAGTTTGCCAACCTAGTAGGTATAAGGATACAGGATCCGGAGTGGGGGGTGAGAGCAAAGAAAAATGGTGATAGAAGGTACAAGTAGTAGACAATTCAATATACTGGTAAAATCACTAGAAAAACATTTTACATATTTACATTAAGAGCATGTTTACGTGGTACTGTCAAGGTAATCCTTGCAGTAAGGTACAGCGGCAACTCTTTTACACATGCCATGCGTATGAGCGCTCCAATATCCGGAGCTGCTTAGAGACCACACTGACAATATTTCGATAGCGGACTGCTGAGACTCCAGGTACGGCTACTTGTACTTAGCCTTGAGCCGGCTACAATACTTGTTACCCTTTGCCCGGTATTTCTGCCCCCCGCCCGAAATCCCAGCATTTTTTACATGGCTTTTTTCCTTACAGCCTTGCAGGACCACAGAACCTGCCTGTTTCCTCACAGGGCGTTTTCATATTAATACCTGAGTGTGTACTGCTTGACCCTCTGTCACATGTTCTTTCGACACTGGGCTTGCCAACTTACCTTTCTAATGTCCAGTACTCCTTTTCAGGACATTCTTCCTCATACTTCATCTTTGTACCGAGGTTTGGACCCAAAATCTTCGGTACTCCCCATTTCCCATTATATACATGCTCTTGGTGCTACTGGGATTTTACTTGGATGCATGCTGATCAAGAGCGCACCAAGCACTTCCATATAATTATGAAGTCCACAGGTTGACATCAAGCACTCCAGGATAATCTTGAAGCTCAAAGGCTCTTACCTGTAAGTTTCATTTGTTTACACTTTCCTTGATACTTACTTAGCTGCACATGACTTCCAGGAGCATGCTAGGCTATTATAATATATACAGCGAAGAGCTCAGACTTCAGGGTACACCAGCCGCATGGACTCACACCAGAATACGCTTTAATATTTGCAGTTTGCATAACGACAAAACTAATATTGGTCCTTTCTTTTATTTTTTGTAATTTTATTGCTTACTATCTCCATTTCCCTTCTATCTGCTCTTTCTATACATACTGCGTATGAACTCCTGACGTCCCTTTGGACTCTGTACTGGATCACCTGTATACAATCTGATCTGTATGTATGATATGTGTTTATTTACTGCATCCATTTGCTATACTGTGGGGCCAACTATGGCACCATATGGCCTGTCTCTCGATATGTTTTTTTTACATACATGTGCCATCTTAACTTGCAATCAATGTACTGCTTGATGTACCGCTATGTGAACAATTACCTTTGATGCTGTTTTATAATTGATTTGTGCTTGTACTTTGATCTTTTTTTGAATTCTTCTCCTTACATTTTAATGTCATATGGGTGGGCTACTGTTGGCATATATCAATGATAATGGTATTGGGGTCTTCTGCCCACCCTCTGACCTGTCAACGCAATGCATGGGCTCTTTGATGGCACCTGGCTTTTTTAATTTAACTCGGAATGGGTTCCCTTGCTCTTCTACTGAACATCTAATCTATTCACAGGGATTGCTTTACTGCATCTCCCCATTTATTTTCTCTCTCTTCTTCTCTCTCTTCTTCATACTTTCCGTTTATTTCTCCTTTCAGTTTTCACTAAATGCACGATCATTCAGCCTTAAAAAGCCCTAGGGCTGAGCGCCACAGGGGGGTGAAACACATGTTGGCTGTCTTACCTTTGTTCTTCACTCTGGCTTACTAGAAGAACTGGAGCAAAAATATCTGTAAAGGCAACATCTTCATCTGTTCTTAGTCTGGATCACCAGCCTTACTTGGACTAATGCTTAAGACCTTAAGACTGACCCATAGTGGCAAAGTATTTTCTAACTGCTCGTTTTACCAGCTCTGTCATACATCACTTCAACCAGGAAGTGTTGGCAGCCATCTTGGAACTCAGCTTCAGCCGAGTCCCAGAAAAAACATTTAAAAAAAAAAAAGAAAAGGGGGCAGGTTAAGAATACCCTGACCCCCTAGCTCTTGTTCTAGAGGTCATGCTGGGACGCTGCCAGGGCAAAAAAGCACTTTAAAAAAAAAATTGACACGAATTTGCGACAATGTCGCAAATCAGCAGTAAAAAATAAAAAACAAACTAGAGGTGTTTCCGGCACTTGTTTTTTAATCATCACACCCTACAAGTGAGTGCTCCCCCAGAGCACCTCTGTGGTAGCGAATGCCTTAGAAGTGCCGTCAAAGGGAGAGCGTGGCGGCTTCTCCCTCTAGTGGGAGCTGGTGGCAGAGGAAGTGCAGAGTCAATGCGGGAAGGAAAGTGACTAACCGTGGGGCTGGACCAATGGCGATGACAGGTGAGAGAGAGGTGCTGCCCATGCTCTCAGCTGAGGGATATGAAAGCTCAGAAGCTTGTGTACTGCAGCGCCCAATCTTCAGCCATGTGCGCTGTAGGTGTGCAGTGCTGGCATCTCAGACAGTGGAAACTCTGAACAGGATGCACTTCTCTTAATTATGAAAGCGTAGCACATAATTACTGACAAAGCACAAGCTGTGGAGCTGCCCATATAACGCCATTAGTTACAGTGAGCAGTTGGCCCCTAGTATTTTGGGATATGGATGCATCTACAGCTTCAACTGTTCCTCCTGCTTTGTTGCTTATCACTGTGTAGTGCTGTCACTTATCGCCCCTACTTCTTTGCGCATCCATTTCGAGAGCATGTCTCTGACCGACCTCTCCGATGATCGTCGTCCCTGAGTCGACATTTGCCCTACCTCAACACCCCCTCTCTTTGCACATGGCATGCATATCTCTTTCTTGAATTACCCTGCATCAACCCGCAAGGTGGTTCTGACACTGCTCGGTGATCCTCTGACCTTGCATGTGTCCACCCCTGTGAACCGGACACCAACAATATCAGGGCCCAGAGGCACGTGAAGCCCAGGCAGATGCTGCTGCTTGTACTGACAGGGTCACAAACATCTTGGAAATGTGACTCACTGGGAGAGGGTCGTGCCTGAGGAAGATAGTGTGGGGGTAGGGAGGTGTGTAAGGAACAGCTGCAAAGCAACAGCAACCCGAGCTGAGGGTGCACATGGGAATTTACGCACCAGGGACAGGCATAGCACTCACCGCAGGAAGACGTCCAAGCTCACAAGAAGACAGGGTAAGTGATTCCATGGGGTTGGGGGTGTAACAGCAGCAGGTGCAAGGGTCTACCAAACAAAATGTCCAGTACTTGGGAAAGTTTGTGACTCAACTCCTATGGGTGGTAAATGTGCCTTTAGTAACCAAGACTAACCTTGCACCACAAGTTTGCAGTTATAAGTAGTGTCCTATCTGTGATCATGTCTCCTCAGAGATGGCTTCAGGTCCATTGGTTGGGCTCGGGCATAGAGTATTTACCTTGCAGCTCTAATTAGTTACCATTGCAAACATACCCTGCTGCAGAGACCCTTCCTGCCTGCTTTCCAGACACTGCTGTGCGGACTCTACAGATGATAGATAATGCTACATCTCCTCCGAACTTACCAGAATCTAGGGCATTGATCTCAGGCAATAAGTACTGGAACCCTAGCAGGATAGAGGCACCCGTGCTCAGTCTGTGAACGGTATGAGCCCAGTTTGCACCAAAACCTCATTAACAGGCGAAATCCCTGTACCGCCAGCAGCCACCCCAGCAAACAACTGTGACAAACCAATAGGGTCAAAGCTACACAGCAGAAAACCCCAAGCTACAGCAAGCTGCAGATCCCGTTTCAGCTTCCACAACTAAGACATGTCCTGTAAAAAATGCAATCAACAAGAAAACTTTGGTGCATGTGTTTATACTGGAGACGAGGCAAGAAGAGGTGGCATACAGAGCACATACAAATAGCACAGTGAAGGAGAGGTGGATTACAGAGAAACAAACATGTCTCTCATGAAAGATCATTGATAACTTATGGGAGTTGCATTTATATTTTTCGATATGCTCCAGGATGAGTCTACACACCAAATACCCTTTCCATTTGGTGCTTTTCTTTGCACAAAGTTTTCAGGTGTTTTTAAAAACCTGAGTATATGCATTCACAGACTCATTCAGACACTAATGCATTCACTCAGATGCACTCAGAGACTTGTGCACCCATTCAAACACCCAGTGAGACACCCATGCACCCACTCACACACCTACTGAGAGACTTACACACCCACTCACAGACCTATTCAGAGACTCATACACCCACTCACAAACCCACTCAGACACTCATGCCACCACTCACACACACAGTCAGACTCTCATTCACCCACTCACCAACCTATACAGCCACTCACACACCCATTCTCAAAGTTTACAGGATACAGCTAAATAAATGTAGAAATTCACTGAATTCACTCAATGATGTAATCAGTGATGTCACTGATCATGTCATGGGTGATGTAATATGTGAGGTCATAAGCAGTGCATTGCGGGAGCATAAGTTATAGATAGCTCAGGTAACTATAACTGCTGAATTTCTATGGTTTTGTATGAGGGAAATCTGAGCCTAACTATAACGTCCCTGTCACTTTTTGTTTTTTCCAGTGAATAAATATATATATATATATCAAAGAATGCCCTTTCAGGCTTAGAGTGCCGCATAAATTATACAAAAAAGAAGCAGAGAACTCTGGGTAGTTCGCAAGTTTAGGTGGAGAGCAGCTCCTGTACAGAGCATCCTACAACACGAGCGACAATCTGCATCTTCTCACCTCAAATGACTGTTTTTTTAGCAATGTTTTTAAGCATAGGGTTAGTGCAGTGCCATCCACACTGAGCTAGAAAGGGACAGTCTTTTGCCATTTCTAAAGCAAAGTCTTTAACCCCTTCGGTGCTCATGACGAGCTGGACTCGTCATGGCACACGGGCGTGTGCTCATGACGAGTCCAGCTCGCTATGGCACTCCACCCACGGGGGAAGCGCTGGCGCTCCCCCCATGGGTAGCCCATATGCACCCCCAGGCAGGGATGGCAGCAGAAGAGTTTCCGCTCGCTTCTCGGCGATCCTGTGACGTCAGCGCGCACAGCGCGCGCCGATGTCATCAGGAAGCGCTGGGACGCCTGGAAGCCATTATGCTTCCAGGCGTCCGAGGAGCGAGGTGAGTTTTCTCTGCTCCTGTGGGGAGGGGGGGGGGGCATTTGGCGATGCCTTGAGGCATCGGGGGAGAGGAAAGAGTTTTTCCTCTCCCCTGATGTCTCAATGCAGGGCATTCCTGCTGCACGATCGCGCACAGCGTCGCGATCATGCAGCAGGAATGCCCCCACTAGACACAAGGGATGTCTTTTGTCATGAAAGGAAGCGACCCCTTGGGCAAGGGTCGCTTCCTTAGGGGGATAATTTTTTTTAATACTTTTCTGCCCCCCCCCCCCCCCCAGGGACAGATCGCCCGAATTTTGCGGCGTTTCTGGCCCGTTTTTGTGGCCTTTCGGGGCATAAAACCCCACTAGACACCAAGGATGCATTTAAATGCATTTAAAATTTAAATGGAAGCGACCCCTTGGGCAAGGGTCGCTTCCAGAGGGCCAATTTCTTTTTTAATGTTTATTCTGCCCCCCCTGGGGGCAGATTGGCCTGTTTTTTTGCCCTTTCTGCCCCCAAGGGGGTGCAGAAAACCCCACTAGACACCAGGGAGGTATTTAAAATTTAAATGGAAGCGCCCCCTTGGGCAAGAGTCGCTTCCAGGGGGCTAATTTTTTTTTTATGTATAGTCTGCCCCCCCTGGGGGCAGATCGGCCCTTTACACTAGACACCAGGGAGTTCTTTAAAATTTAAACGGAAGCGACCCCTTGGGCAAGGGTCGCTTCCAGGGGACTGATGTATTGGTTATCTTTTTTTCTGCCCCCCCCCCCCTGGTGGCGGATCGGCACGTTTTTGTGGCCTTTCTGCCCCGGGGGGGGGGGGGGGCAGAAAACCCCACTAGGCATCAGGGATTTTGTTTTGTGTTTAAGGTGGTAAAATTTGGTTAATGTTTTTTCTGCCCCTTTTTTGGCCTTTTTGCCCTAGGCGGGAGGGGGGAGGCAGAAATCCCTACTAGGCACCAGGGAGTTATTTCATTTGCAAGGGGGGCACATTTCTGTCTGCTGTTTTCTGCCCCACCTGGGGGACAGATCGGCCTGGCAGACAACCTCACCCGATCCCTTGGGCAAGATCACCCCCCATTTTTCTCAGCCCTATTTGAAGGCCCATCTGGCAGATTGACCATTTGGGTAGTGACATAGCGTGTTATAATGTTAATTGTTTTATTTCTTGTGAATTGCAATTGTAATGCTTTATTTCTCCCTTTTTGTTCTAGTGAAAGGCGTTTGCTCTTTAGACTGTTCCAGGTTGCGGTTTCGTTACTGGTGGTTCTGCTGTTTGTGTAGTTGCATGTGTTTGGTAAGAGACTTTTTTTGTGCAATGTAAATGTGTTTCATTTCCCTGCATGAATGTGTTTTTTGCAAATGGTGTAATAATAGCAGTATGTTTGGCTTCTGTTTTTTGATTGTCAAAAACTTTTTGCATTTGTGTTCGATGTGTATTTTGTTGTCTTGTGAGTAATTGGTTTTGTTTTTTTCTTTCTAGTGGGATATTGTTGGTTTTTGCTGTGTCTCTGCAGAGTAGGTGCTGGTGAGTGTAGCTGTCTCTTGCAAGTGAATCGTATAGTTTTTGACTATATAGAACTTCGTGATAAAGGCACACATTTTTTTTACTTACTTATTTTGCACAGTGTTGGTTGTTGTTGACTTGTTTGTGCAGTCTCCTTTCTGAGTAAGGATAATGGCTAGCCGCAGGATTACTGCTCAGCAGGTTGTTGGTATGCTTTTTGAGTCTTCCTCTGACCATGGTTCAGAGACTGACTCTGCATCTGAGGCAGAGGAGGGAGGGGAAGATTCAGGCAGTGAGTTTTCTCTCCACATGGAATCATTGGATGATGAAGCTACTCTCAGTGCGGATGAAGCTACTCTTAGTGCGGATGAAGGGCCTGTGTTAGAGGAAGACATTGATGTGCCGATAGTGCGGCAAGAGGCATCTGGGCTGCAGCCTGGGGCTGCAAGGCTTCCCGTTGGAAGTGATGACCTCTGGGTTGCCCCAGGCATGGTGCAGCCGGCATTGCCAGACTTTACTGGTGTTCCAGGGTGTAGAGTGAATACAGAATTATTTTTGCCAATACATTTTTTTCAGTTGTTTATGGACGATGTGTTTTTGGCAGAGATTGTTGAGCAGACAAATTTGTATGCCGAACAGTTTTTGAGGGACAACAGTGCCAGCCTTAGGCCCCACTCTAGAGCTACCCGGTGGACTCCCACAAATCTGGAAGAGATGAAGAAGTTCTTGGGTTTAACTTTTTTGATGGGCTTGCTAAGGAAGCCATCAATGTCTTCATATTGGTCTACTAGTCCCTTGATGGCAACGGCTATATTTCCGGCAGTCATGAGTCGTGATAGGTATTTGCTTCTGCTTCGGATGCTGCATTTTGTCGATAATGGTTTAGCGTTGCCACGAGATCACCTTGATTGTGACCGTCTTTTTAAGATTCGGCCTGTCCTTGATCACTTTGTTGATCGTTTTTCTGAGATCTATGCTCCAGGGAAAGAAATAGCATTGGATGAGTCTTTGGTGTTGTTCAAGGGCTGCTTGGTTTTTAGACAATACATTCCTAGTAAGAGGGCACGCTATGGAATTAAGCTGTATATGCTGTGTGACAGTAGGACTGGATATGTCTCTAATTTCAGGGTGTACACCGGTAAGGAATCCAGGATTAACCCCCCTGGTTGTCCGTCCACTTTTGGAGTGACTGAGAAAATTGTGTGGGAACTTGGTAGAGGACTTTTTAACAAAGGCCACCATTTATATGTAGATAACTTCTACACTGGGTGCGGTTGTTCAGGGAATTGGCCAAAGTGGACACCGTTGCTTGTGGCACAATCCGCTCTTACCGTAAAGGTTTCCCAAAAGAACTTGTTTGTCAAAAGCTTGTGCGGGGACAGTGCAGTGCGTTGCGAGGAATCTCTAGCTGTGAAGTTTTCAGACAGGAGAGATGTCTACATGCTGACTACCATCCATGATGAAAGCACTTCACCTGTGATTGTTTGGGGTCAGGTTGCTGAAGCGCGCAAACCTGTGTGCATTTTAGACTATAATAGGCACTTGGGTGGTGTTGATAGAGTACATCAGAGGTTGGAACCTTACACTGCTCTTCGTAAGGCTTACATTTGGTATAAGAAGTTGGCTATCCATCTTTTCCACTTGGCAACCTTTAATGCTTTTGTTGTGTTCAAGGATTCTTGTCCTGAGTCAAAGATGGCTTTTGCTAAGTTTCAGGAGTCTGTAATAGGCAGCCTTGTTGTAGTGGAACAGGCAAGTGTTCCTAGAGTTGGAGTGGTGGAGGATGTGGCTAGATTGAAAGATCGCTACTTTCCTGATCACATTCCTCCCACACCCTCAAAAGACATTCCCACTAGGAGATGTAGAGTCTGTTGGCAAAGAGGTATGCGGAAGGAGACTCGTATGTACTGCCCGAGTGTCCTTCTAACCCTGGGCTGTGTGTGCCTGCTTGTTTTAGAACGTACCACACGCAAAAGAATTTTTGGGAGCATCCATGAGTGGTAAAGTGAACTGCCTGGTCTGTATTGTTTAAAAAAATGTGTTCTGTTTCAAGGTTGGCATTAGTGCAATGTATTTAGTTTCAGATTTTTTGTTAGTAGATTTGTATCTATTTGCAATTTGTTGGTGTTTTCTTTTTTGTATAAAAAAATCCTAAATGTGATGGCGGTGTGTGTAGGCTGACGCTTGGCTGGAGGTGTGCGTGGACTGGCGCTTGGCTGGCGGTGTGCGTGGACTGGCACTTGGCTGGCGGTGAGCGTGGACTGGCGCTTGGCTGGTGGTGTGCGTGGACTGGTGCTTGGCTGGCGGTGTGCGTGGACTGGCGCTTGGCTGGCGGTGTGGGTGGACTTGCGCTTGGCTGGCGGTGTGGGTGGAGTGGCGCTTGGCTGGCGGTGTGTGAGTAGTGACTTGCTGCTGGTCACTATACACATTGCTAGCCAAACGCCACTCCACGCAATCCGTGAGCTGGTGTGGTTGCTATGTCAGGAATGTGGGCGTGTGAAAGTGATGGGCCCTTGAATGGCGTTGTCTGGTGGTGTGAGTGTTGTAATGTGCTGGGCCCGCTGCTGGCGGTGTGAATGGTTTTGTATGTGTCACACGTATGAAAGGTGTATGAATGGCCTGTAAAGAGGTTGGTGCCTTGTCGTGGCTTTACAGCTCACGAGCTGTGAGTCAATGCAACAGGCGACAGGCAAGGGCCCAAAACGTATTGAGGGGACATCAAAATTGCCTATCACAAAATGACCTGGTTTTGCAAGGGGGGTCCCATGACTTTTTGGCCCGGGGCTCGGCGGCCACCTAGAGAAACCTACCTGTCGCGGGTACTTGGGCCTCCCACCCGAGTGAGGCACCATTTTTATCGGGAGACCGGGGGTAACGCTGGGTGGTAGGAAATTTGTGTCAGCCCGGTGATGCCACAACTTTCCCACACAAAAATGTGTGAAAAAAGTGATTTTTTTCAGCAAACTTTCAGGTTTGCAGGGGATTCTGGGTAGGAAACTGCTGGGGGATCCATGCAAGCCATACCTCCCTGGAATCCCCCGTGTGTCTACTTTTCAGAAATGTGTGGGTTTGGTAGGCTTCCCTGGGAGGCCGCCGAGCCCTGGGCCAAAAAGTCATGGGACCCCCTTGCAAAACCAGGTCGTTTTGTGATAGGCAATTTTGATGTCGCCTCAACACGTTTTGGGCCCTTGCCTGTCGCGGGTACTTGGGCCTCCCACATGAGTGAGGCACCATTTTTATCGGGAGACCTGGGGGAACGCTGGGTGGTAGGAAATTTGTGTCAGCCCGGTGATGCCACAACTTTCCCACACAAAAATGTGTGAAAAAAGTGATTTTTTTTCAGCAAAATTTCAGGTTTGCAGGGGATTCTGGGTAAGAAAACGTTGGGGGATACATGCAAGCCATACCTCCCTGGAATGCCCCGGGTGTCGACTTTTCAGAAATGTGTGGGTTTGGTAGGTTTCTCTAGGTGCCGGCAGAGCTAGGGTTAAAAAACTACAGCTAGGCACGTTGCAAAAAAAGGGTCATTTTTCACTGTGAAAAGGTGGTGTGTCCACGTTGCGTTTTGCGCTGTTTCCTGTCGCAGGCACTAGGCCAACCCACACAAGTGAGGTACCATTTTTTTCAGAAGACTTTGGGAAATGCAGGGTGGGTGGCATTTTGTGGATCCACGCAGATTCCAGAACTTGCCACCACAGAAAAGTGAGGAAAATGTGTTTTTTTGGACAATTATTTAGGTTTGCAAGGGATTCTGGGTAACAGAACCTGGTGAGAGCCAGTCAAGTCACCCCATCCTGGAGTCCCCTGGTTGTCTAGTTTTCAAAAATGTATAGGTTTGCTAGGTTTCCCTAGGTGCCGGCAGAGCTAGGGTTAAAAAACTACAGCTAGGCACTTTGCAAAAAAAGGGTCATTTTTCACTGTGAAAATGTGGTGTGTCCACGTTGTGTTTTGCGCTGTTTCCTGTCGCGGGCACTAGGCCTACCCACACAATTGAGGTACCATTTTTTTCGCAAGACTTTGGGGAACGTGGGGTGGGTGGAATTTTGTGGAACCACGCAGATTCCAGAACTTTCCACCACAGAAAAGTGAGGAAAATGTGGTTTTTTTGACAATTTTTGGGGTTTGCAAGGGATTCTGGGTAACAGAATCTGGTGTGAGCCAGTCAAGTCACCCCATCTGGATTCCCCTGGGTGTCTAGTTTTCAAAAATGTATAGGTTTGCTAGGTTTCCCTAGGTGCCGGCAGAGCTAGGGTTAAAAAACTACAGCTAGGCCCATTGCAAAAAAAGGGTCAATTTTCACTGTGAAAATGTGGTGTGTCCACGTTGCGTTTTGCGCTGTTTCCTGTCGCGGGCACTAGGCCTACCCACACAAGTGAAGTACCATTTTTTTCAGAAGACTTTGGGGGACGCGGGGTGGGTGGCATTTTGTGGATCCACGCAGATTTCAGAACTTTCCACCACAGAAATTGAGGAAAATGTGTTTTTTTTGACAATTTTTTAGGTTTGCAAGGGATTCTGAGTAACAGAACCTGGTGAGAGCCAGTCAAGTCACCCTATCCTGGATTCCCCTGGGTGTCTAGTGTTAAAAAATGTATAGGTTTGCTAGGTTTCCCTAGGTGCCGGCAGAGCTAGGGTTCAAAAACTACAGCTAGACACTTTGCAAAAAAAGGGTCGTTTTTCACTGTGAAAATGTGGTGTGTCCACGTTGTGTTTTGCGCTGTTTCCTGTCGCGGGCACTAGGCCTACCCACACAAGTGAGGTACCATTTTTTTCAGAAGACTTTGGGGAACGCGGGTGGGTGGCATTTTGTGGATCCCTGCAGATTCCAGAACTTTCCACCACAGAAAAGTGAGGAAAATTTGTTTTTTTGACAATTTGTTAGGTTTGCAAGGGATTCTGGGTAACAGAACCTGGTGAGAGCCTGTCAAGTCACCCCATCCTGGATTCCCCTGGGTGTCTAGTGTTCAAAAATGTATAGGTTTGCTAGGTTTCCCTAGGTGCCGGCAGAGCTAGGGTTCAAGAACTACAACTAGGCACTTTGTAAAAAAAAAAGGGTCATTTTTCACTGTGAAAATGTGGTGTGTCCACGTTGCGTTTTGCGCTGTTTTCTGTCGCGGGCACTAGGCCTACCCACACAAATGAGGTACCATTTTCTTCAGACGACTTTGGGGAACGCGGGGTGGGTGGCATTTTGTGGCTCCACGCAGATTCCAGAACTTTCCACCACAGAAGAGTGAGGAAAATGTGTTTTTTTTGACAATTTTTTAGGTTTGCAAGGGATTCTGGGTAACAGAACCTGGTGAGAGCCAGTCAAGTCACCCCATCCTGGATTCCCCTGGGTGTCTAGTTTTCAAAAATGTATAGGTTTGCTAGGTTTCCCTAGGTGCCGGCAGAGCTAGGGTTCAAAAACTATGGCTAGGCACTTTGCAAAAAAAAGGGTAATTTTTCATTGTGAAAATGTGGTGTGTCCACGTTGCGTTTTGAGCCGTTTCCTGTCGTGGGCACAAGACCTACCCACACAAGTGAGGTACCATTTTTATCGGGAGACTTAGGGTAACACAGAATTGTAGAGCAACTGTTATTGCCTATTGACTTTCGATGCAATTCTGCCTTCCAAATGAAAGACAATGTGTAAAAAATAAGTCATTTTGAAAAATGACCTATAATTCACTTGCTAGTATGGGTACTCCCAATTTCGGAAATGTGCAAATATCTACTGTTTCTAAACTCTACATTTTGTTCCCATTTCAAAAATACATAGGTGTCTTTCATACCCATTTTTCCATGTATACATTTTCCCAAAATAATTGCTATATTCCCGGTACATAATAAAAAACCATTGCAAGACGCGGCTCAGTTATTGGCTCTAGGTTCGTCGGGTTCTTGGTGAACCTACAAGTCCTATATATCCCCACAACCAGAAAGGTCCAGCGGATATAACGGTATATTGCTGTCATAATTAGAAGAAGTTACAGGTGAAAACGTTGACACAAGTGGCTGTTTTTTTCAATTAATTTTCAATTTTTCCTTTATTTAACTGTTAGTTTCTATAAAGAAAACTTAAAGGATCTACACAAATGACCCCTTTCTGAATTCAGAATTTTGTCTACTTTTTAAAAATTTATAGCTTTCCAGGATCCATTATTGCTTTCATACCCATTTCTACCATTAACTGGAAGGAGGTTGAATGCACAAAAAATAGCAAAAGTAGGCTATGTCCCACAAAAATGCCAAAACTGTGTAAAAAAATTTGGTTTTCGGACAAAAGTCTGCTTGTCCCTGAAAGCTTGGAAGATGGTGATTTCAGCCCCACAACCCCTTTTTTGATACCATTTTCAGGGAAAAACCCAGACCCTTTCATCTGTTGCCCTTTTTTCGCATTTTTCCCCAAAAAAAGAAAATTTAGCTGTATTTTGGCTAATTTCTGGGTCCCCTCCAGGGGAATCCATAAACCCTGGGTACCTTTAGAATCCCCATGATGTTGTAAGAAAAGGACGCAAATTTGGCGTGGATACCTTATGTGGTCAAAACGTTACAGGGGCCTAAGCGCGAACTACCCCAAATAGCCAAAAAAAGGCTTGGCACAGGGGGGGAAAAGGCCTAGCAGCGAAGGGGTTAAGCATATTTATATGTGTGTGTGTGTTTATATATATATATATATATATATATATATATATATATATATCCACGCTCCGTTGCACCACAAACCAGCGCACTCACGGACGGGTGCTTCCAACGCGGAGGTGCAACCGCGTACAATATTCACGCTCCCTTTCCTCTCAATGTCCTCGATCGGAAAAAGCACTCACAGGGGACCTCCGTTAATCCAAAACCTTTATTCCACAAAAGCCAACATGACGCGTTTCGGCTTACGCCTTACTCTTATGTTTTTATGATTTCGCGCCGTTCAGGTAGCAAGCTTTATTGAATCAATCACATGATTATGCAGTCACATGGCAAATAGCGATATGGCCATCAAAAACGGGCTAGTGTTAACCATCTTAACACATGCGCCATCTTGGAACATTGTTTTCTCATTTTCCCAAACACTGTTGTTTCACATACGCATTGTGGTAACTAAATAGAACCCCACAATGAGACAATCCTTTAAACGGTATACAGTTACATCTTGCCGTGACCATGTTACAAGTATACATAACGCCGTATATCGGCCTTCATACCAAATCTACTATTCTGTTTAAAACATGGTAGCTTTGAATCTAGCCGCAAATCGGCATACTCAATTCCCCGTTTATAGACCCTACGAGACATTTTTAAACATACATGGCCTATCGCTTGCACTGCATGTAGCCATCATCAATATAAGCATAAGCATATCTTTACATCTCAGTTTATTCTAATTATCCAAATTGTTTTTAACAGTTACAATGACGTTTCTTCGAGCCCAAGGCAATGTATAATACATTAGTCCCCAAGATGTATTGCCAACTCTTCACCTACATTCATCCCTTTCGGGGTCTTAGTTTCCAAGTCTATTATATATCTAGATTCAAGTCTTCGTAGCCTCATTATTCTATCACCTCCCCGTATACTATTGGGGACCTGGTCTAAGCCAAAACAACGTAACAGCTCCCTGTTACTACCATGTAGCTCCGAAAAATGTCGTGCTACTGGATATGTGGCATCTTTCTTACCTATCGCCCTCATATGTTCTAAAACTCTGATCTTCATGGGGTGAATAGTGCTGCCCACGTACCTTAATCCACACGGACATTCGAGGCAATATACTACATGTGTTGTATTGCATGTTAAAAATTTGTTAATGATCTTAGGTTGTTTAAGACCAGGAACTTTATACACAAGTGTTCTCCTACTTGCTATGCAGGCTACATTTACCACAGGGATAAAAACCCCTTAACTCCTTAAGGGTCCCTCCTTTGTTTTGGTTTGTATCAAAATGGCTATGTACCAGACTATCCCTCAATGACCTCGCTTTTCTAAAGGTAATTAGGGGTGAGGGCGGAACATCTGTTCCAATGACTGCGTCAGTTTTTAATATATGCCAGTTCTTATTAAGTATTCTTCTGAGTTCATTGGCATCATCTGAAAATGTAGTTACCATCCTGAACCGTGAGTCAATTTTCTGTTTCCCCTCTCTTTCATTCTCATTCAACAGTTTCTCTCTGGGGATACCTTGTACCCTTTTGAGGGTAGTATTCAAAAAATCTTCATTATACCCTCTATTTACAAACTGATTGATACTAGCCTCTGCAGCTGTATTAAAATACTCCTCCCTTGTACTATTGCGTTTAAGTCTTAAAAATTCCCCATAGGGGATACTCTTAACCAATTTGGGGGGATGGTTGCTCGAGGCATGCAAGGTTGAATTGCCCGCTGTTGGTTTGCGATATAGTGACACAATGGGCTTGTTCTCAATAATAGTGACTTTTAAATCTAAGAAATTAACCGTACAAAATGTTTAGTAGATTCTTTTGAGTGCTCCGGGGTGTATTTCTCATGAGAGTTTCAGTGTTTGCAAACAGTGTGGTACAGAATGAACTCTCTCCATAGAGTAAACACTGTTTACAATACTCAGTTCTCTACTGATATCAACTTCATTTCTTATTGTAGGTTTGGTGTGGGTCAGGTGTTTCATACAGATAAAAGCTGTCCGTAGTAGGGCATTTGTTTGGAAATTGGCATTCACTATTTTCTAATGCTATTTGTAACTGAACATTACATACTATAAAAACAAAGGCTCTTGTCAGAGCTACTCTATTGCAACATTATGTGATTATTTCATGGTCTAAATCCCATTTTGTTTGGGAGGGGGGATACTAACCTGCAAGAGTCTTGCGGGCGCACACAAACGCATGCTCTCACTCGTATATTTGTCCAGCTTTCACGAAATTCTCGCAAGCTCAAGCATTCAAACGATATTTAATGCATAATAGCTCTGTATCACAGGGTGTCAGTATTAGACTGTACAAAAAGATTTTTAATGCAATCCCATAAGTCAAAATCATAAACGTTTTTGAGGGAAGAAATTACACTTTCTTTCATTACAGTACTTACGCTTTATTGTCCCCACTAGTACTGTGTGGGTACAAAGTGGCTTCTCCAATGAGACCATTTCACAGTATGACAGGAGTGCATAGTAGAGTGCGAGGAGAGACTAAGGGGCATATTTACAATCCCCTATTGGCACAGGAATGTCACTTTTAGTGACGTTCCTGTGGCGATATGGGCTTTGCCTTATTTACAAGGCAGCGTTAAGCCACTTAACGTGGCTTAATGCTGCCTTGTAAATAAGTCCCGCTTTCACACTATACTTAGCGTGAAAGGGGCGGGCAGTCGGTGTTGTGGTGGGCTTTCCCCCACAACACCCATTGATATTTAGGCTGCCTTATATTTACAAGGGCAGCGTAAATATGGGGCAGCGCCAAAATTAAGACCAGGGAAAACCTGGTCTTAAACAGGCGCAATGAGGAGAAATGTTTCATTTCTTCTTGTTTTTGCTGTTCCTATGTGTGCTGTGTTGTACAGCACACATAGAAACAGCAGAAGGCCATTGATTGTTTATGTGCAGGAAGGTGACCCATCCTGCACATAAACAATTTAAAAAAATGATGTTTTGCAACTTCTGTATATTCATATGTACTTAACGCCATGCTCCACCACTTCCAAAATGCAGGGCTGCACCGTATTTACAAGGATACAGTGCAGCCCTGCGTCCCCCCCTGCGCTGGCGCTAATTTTTGCTGCCTAGCGTCAAGTCAGACACCCTTGCACCATAGTGCAAGGGTGCCTGCGTTGTAGGGGAAGATTGTTTATGTGCAGGAAGGTCTCCCTTCCTGCACATAAACAATCTGAAATGGCATTTTGAAACTTCTATGTGTGCTGCTTAATGCAGCACACATAGAAGTTGCAAAAAATCATTTTTTTAATTGAATGTTTGAAGACAGGATGATTTATATTTTTCTACATTATACCCAAAAATTCCCATAAATGAACAAGTCCTTTGTTGAGGGTAAGCTAAAACTCAGTGCTGTGAATGTGAAATATATCCTCCCCATCAGAGCCAAGCTGCAAGTTATAATGAAAAGTCATATTTCTTCATAGAGCCTCAGGAGGTTGGGGATTGGTTGGACACACAAGTAAGACCATGGATCCTGCTACATCTGAATCACTGCGCACATCGGGCAGAGTAAATATCCGTAGGCAATTCAGGGCATGGAGGCCGCAATACAATGGTAGCTAAATTGTGGTTCAGGATGATGGGGTATTTGACCTGGAAAGCCATAATGCTCGGAGAACACTAAAAGATCTTGAATTGAGGTGTTGAGGGATGGCATTAAGGCAGAGAATACCCTGGGCTATCCTTAGTGCTCTTGAGTTGGGAGAATGCTTGTTTTCTTTTACTTTGACTGGTTTAATGTAAAGTGGCTAGGACCGCCTGATGTGGAACGACTGCTGTCTCTATGGAGTGGACAAGGCCCTCGGAGCTGTGGCTCTTGCAGATCATTTACTCAATAGGTTAGATTTATTAACAGTTTTGCTGGTAGTTATATTGAAGGGAGTGTGTTTTTAAGCCGGGACTTGTCTCTGGACAACCTATTAACTCAATGAAGAGCAAGTTAGTTTAATTAGTGTTTACCCGGGAAGAGGGATTTGGAAGTTTAAGGGTAGTTTGTTATCAAGTACACCACTTGTAATACTCATAGACACCCAGATGATTCACACTGCATCATGGCACAGTGCATTGATTTGAGTAATTTTTACACCTTCAGGACCCACTGGCGAAGGATCCCATACTTACAGTTAACCCGATGCATGCACGGTGGGCACAGAAATTAAGGTGGTAACTTGGCATGTCCGTAGCCTTAATGATTATGTGAAACTATTTAGAATGCACATATCTCAATTGACAAGCTGTTCAAATTGCCTTTCTCCAAAAATCTAATTTAATCAATGAAGTTGAGGGGAGGGTCCTAAAGAAAAGACGTGGACAATTGTATTCCTCCACATTTTCAAGAGAGGTGTTGATTTGAATGGCTTCGGGTGTCCCGTTTCTGCACTGTGCCGCCAGTTATCCTGATGTCACATGTGAATACCTGGTGCTTTATGGACTGCTGGATAACACAGAGATATATTACGTTAATACATATGCACCGAATGTTGATGATAACAATTGTGTAACTGGTAGGATAATGGACAGACATCCACCACAGTTTCACACGAAGCCTGCAATGGCCGGAGTGCTCCAGGAGGTCATGCCCAGACTAGATTGCATAAATGTATGGAGAGAGTTGAATCCACGAGCACAGGAATATTCCTGTTACTCTGCTACCCACAACACATACAGTAGAAAGGTCATGGTACTGACTAGGAAGTATGTGGCTCTTAAGATAACATCTGTTCAATATCTGGGCAGGTTCCTCTCTGATCACTCATCTCTGATGTTTGAATATGTTGAGACCCGGCTGCATATACCATTGTGGAGGTAAAACCTGAAGGCTCTTCAGGACGTAGTTTTCAAATCAGAGGTAAGGAGTCACTCAGTATATATTTGGAACACAACAGGACTACCACTGGGACCAAGGCTATGGTGCGGGAGGCAATAAATGTGGTTGTAAGGAGAGAATGGATGGGGGTGTTCTACGGTGTGAGTCAGTGGCTCAGTCGCAGTCTGTCTCAGTTGTGTTATGTTTCATATAGGTAACATAATATAGGCCTGGGTAATATCATACACCTTCACCTACATTATCTCCCTTATACTACACAGTAATGAGCCTTTAGGATTTAACCTTTACCTAGTTCTTGTCCTGGGTGCAGAAGGAGGGTTTTCCCTGAACAATAGCGTCCTATAACTTCATCAATGAACTCATACAGTATGAATGAATATTCATGAGGGTTCTTGGAAACCAGGCAGGGGCTACACCACCTGCATAATATCTACGTACAAGGTTCATCCCATACGTCATCCTCAAATCCAACAATGACTAATACAAGAAACAAGGGACAAAGAAACCCTAGAAACTTTTTCTATAAATACAGCACATCTTGCTAGGGTTAGCAGAGGGAACCGAGACTTCCAGGCCGACACACTGACCAGAGACGCTGAGGCTCCTGCATGCAGACGCTCCAGCTGACAGTGGTCTAACACATCCCTCGCCGGGTGTCCAACTCGAGACCAGGAGGGGGTCCCACACTCTCTCTCTCTTCAGGTAATGGGGTTAGACTAAATCCTAGAGGGATTCTTGGCTTCACACCTACTCACATGCTAGGTACACTTAGGTACATCTAGGTAGGCATCGTAGGAGTACGTGCACTTTTATCATGCATTTTATATTCATGTATGTATCCATGATTATTGCAAGATGGTAGAACTGTACTATCCTTTTATCTTCACTGTACTGCTAATCATATATATCTGCTACTGTCTAACGGTTGTTGCAGCACATCTATTTTTCACTAGAAGAACAACTGTGCAATAAATTCTTATTGTAACACGCCCGACTGTTTCTTCTGTTTAACTCTCTGAGACCGAATAAGTGAGCACGAGTGACTGAGCGAAAAGTAGTATATTGTTTCCACGATCCTGGGGGATCAGGGTTGTCATGTTCTGAGGTTGCCAGAAACTATTCTCTCCCCGATAAGAGGAGATTCTAGTGGCACTGTGAGCTAGCTACAACAGAAAGGCTAGCATTCTCGGTGGGGGTGCTCAGAGCCAGTCTGCCAACAATCCTACAGTTTATGTTATCCGAACACGCAGATCCTGTATGGGTAATATAGGAACTAAACGACATGGCGCCACCAACGTTGGTTGGGTACTTATTTAACAGTAGAATCGGAGTAGTTCAGTCGTGCTATTCTCAGAGACCCCTACTCACAAAACACCAGAGACGTCTGGAGTGGATGGGCACAAACTCCGCCACAGCTGAGTAGGCGAAAAATCCTATTTATTGGCTGTTGGTTAATCAAGCTTGAAGGACACAGTGTTCCTAAAATTGTGCAAATAAAACCTTATCTTAGTTCCCTTGAACAAACTTCTTTGTTACAAAAATGACTGAGGGCAGAGATAACCTAGCAGATCTACAAATCTCAGCCGGAGAAGAAGATTCAAACGCAATTCAAATTGCACCTAAATTCAGACGTACGATCACCCTGAAACTATTAGAAAATAGTTTATCAGCTAGGGGTGGCATAGTAGCTTTCGTGATTGAGGCACACGAATCAAACAAAACAGAGGTATTTTATTCGTGGGTTACATTCCCAGAAGCAGATGCGAGAACACAGACATTTCACTACTATACAGAAGGAGATGCACCAGTGGAATATGGTCCGTTCGAGGACATAGACGTTCCACTCACGTACCGGGAACACTTATACTGGTTTAAAGGCGCCCTACCCCACATAAGAAATAGAGTAAGATTAGGCCTGCTCGGAGGAGAGGGGGCAACATGGCCGATATTAGCGGCTTACACACCACATCCTGACATTGACACAATGCCAGAGGCAGACTTACTCATACAACACAAGGATTTAATTAAAATCTACAGAAACTTGACGCAATTCGTCATGAGTACTTTCACAGTCCAACCTGCAACAGTTGCAACAAATGGTACTCAATGTCAAGGTACAGCAACTAAAATCACACCACAAACATTACACGCGGTAATGGCCAAAATGCCCATGAAACGTGAACAAATGCCATTCTGGGTAGCTCAGAAAATAACTCAGCTCGAGGCAGTATTCCCGAATACTACCCCGTATGAAAAACACAGAATGCTAACAATCTGCTTGCCCATGGGGATAACACCACAAGTAGAAGATTGTACCACTTGGGGTACAGTCTTTGCTGCAATTTATACCAGAACTCACGGTATTCCTTCATTAGCAGTAGTACCTGATGTATTAAGACAAATACAAAATGAGTACGGAGCAGAGCCTGCCCTAAACTTAGGGATGAAGTTACTAGGTAACTATGACCAGGTATCCGCCATAATACTAGCTAATTTTAAAGGGGAAGCAGCTTCAGTGGCAATCCGCCAACGCCTAAGGGAGTTCAGTCCTATAGATCAACAACACGAACTACCCAAAATAATTGAAACTGCATATGCAGAATTAGGCAGAGACAGTTTAGGTGGGAAAGCTTTAAAACTACAACTGATGGGCAGTCCTGAAAAGGACACTTCCAAGCAGACACCTGCTTCTTCTAAAAAGAAGTGGGATAATAAAAAAACAACAAAACTTTAAAGGAAACCGATCTCAATCCCGAGGCAGCTCTCCTCCACAGGAGCCCTCTGAAAAGAGGTATAATCTCAGGAATAGGGATAATATTAGGAAACCTGACAGGTATCAGGATACTGATACACGTTCCTCTCGTTCCTTTCAGGGTTCATCGAAAAACTCCGAGAGAGAATGACGGTCAGAACACAAAGAAGAGCGTACAAAGTCCAGAGACAAACAGCACGCTCAAGACTATACTTCCAAAAAAGAAGAAAAGCCAAAATCAAAACCTCAGTTTAAGAAGAAGAAAGTTGCAGGTCTAAAGATCAGACATGCCCAGAATTCTGAGGACACAACTTCTGAACGGGGAATGGGCTCAGACGATGCTAGACAGTGCGGCAGAAGTAACAATAGCTCGCCAGGACCTGATGGAATTTCTGGTGACAGCGGACTTGAATGATTACATCACGGTGGAAACACCAGATACGAGGGTGAGCGTCCCAAATAAGTTATATGAAATAACACTCCAAATGGAGGGGGACAAGCCCAGGAAAGTTAAAGGTCTCTTTTGGAAGAATCTATCATCTGGTTATGACATCCTATTAGCTGAACAAGATTGGCCGCCAGCATTCGTTATGGAGTGCCCTAGGGGAGAAACCGTAATTTTTCCAGCCTTCTCCGACCTCGTTCCCATTCATTTAAAACACACATATGCACGGGAGTGGGCAGCTGCCCTAGCTCCAGCATTGTACAAAAATCATGCCGGATGGGATGAGAATTCAACCCACCACGTGATCCCGTTAAAAGTCTCACCAAATGCACAGAGACAATATCCAATAAAGCAAGAAGCTAAAAAACAGGTCAGGGAGATCTTAGATCAATTTGAATACCAAGGGGTGATCGAAAATTGCACCGCACCAATGAACAATCCTTTGTTTCCCGTAATGAAACCGGACAACTCATATCGTCTAGTTTTAGATTACAGACATTTAAACACATGCACAAAGACATTCGCTGTTCAAAATGCACACAGTGCCGCATTAATGAATAACATCGTGTGGAAAAAATACAAAACTACACTTGATATCTCAAATGGATTTTTCTGCCAAAATATAGCGCCTGAAAGCAGGTATTTGACCGCATTCTCAGCGTTGGGGTCCCAGCGACAATTTTGTTGTCTCCCCCAAGGGTATAAGAATAGCCCGGGGTTATTTTCAGCAAGAGTAACCGAATTACTCAAAAATTTTGATGAGGAAGCATTGTCCTATGTGGATGATATTTATCTGATGGACGATGACTTAAAAAGGCACTTGACCAGGGTGAGCACCATTATTATGGGATTCGCCTCTGAGGGCTACAAATTTAATTAAAAAAAAAAAAAAAAAAAAATCGCCCACCTCAATGTCCTGTTTTTAGGATATGAGCTTTCAAGTGAAGGGAAAAGTCTGGCAGCTAACTTTTTAGAAAAGTGTGCGCTGCTCCAACCTCCAAAATCATAAAAAAATGTAAAATCATTACTGAGATTCCTAAATTTCGGCAGAACATACATTTTGGATTACGCGGAAAGAGTAAAACCTTTCTACGACTTAATAAAACCTGACTTTTCAGTTAGACAATGGACACAGGAACACACAAACATCCTACGTTCACTACAAGAAGACATGATAGCTTCAAAACACTTACAGACGTGGGTAAACGTACGCAACTTAGTGATCCGTGTAATAGCAGGTCAATGCGGGTACACTTACTTAACCTTCAATGAAGGCGAAACGGTACCAATCGCTTACAAATCACACCTGTACACAAACGCAGAAATGCATTTCACTTCAACAGAAAAAATCCTGACAGCAGTTCAGACCGCTGTAGCAAGAGAAAGAGCACTGGCTCAGGGAAAGCGCATAATTGTCGTAACCCCGGTACCAGCTTTAGAAGCTGTTACAAAGGCTAGCATTCCGAATGCAAAAGCCTTACATCCGAGATGGATATAATGGGCTAATTCTCTTACTGCGACAGATGTTGAATAATGTTGAATACAGATTTGATCCAAGTCTAAAAACACAAGCATTTCTGCAATACGAACAAGAATACCCTCTGCCGAATGAAATCTTGCCTCTAGATCAATATGAATATATTATTTACACTGACGGATCTGCTCAACCGGCCATAGGGAGTAAGCAACAATGCAGCGCAGCATGTGCTATCGTTAAAGGTCGCATGCGGGATGGAAAGTTCCATCCAAGTTGCACCAAAACGCATTCTCTAGGAGACTGCATGGCTCAGTTGGCAGAGTTAAAAGCGCTGATACTGGCACTGGTGAATACGGATCACGAATTTCCCACACTGATAGTGTGTGATTCTTTTTACTGTGTGCAATCATACAATGAATATTTACATCATTAGGAACAAAACGGGTTCAAAGACGCAAAAGGTGGCACAATTAAGCATAAAATGCTATGGCAACAGGTAGTTGAGTTGAGAAATGAACTACCACGGGCTCACGTAATTCATACACTGAGTCATCAACGTGATGGCGTTCACGTTGAAGGGAATTCATTGGCTGATGAAGCCGTGAAGGGGGCTGTACGCACAGCTTCCGTACCTGCAATCGCTCGTTCAAAAACGAGGATAGACGGTGAGATTATGGTTGCTGTCATTGCTTCACGCAAGGGCAGCTCAGCAGTACCAAAGAAATTTCCACTCAAGTACTCCTACAAGTTAGATGCAAACAACATTCCATATGCTCAGATTCCTGGAGTGGGGGACAGAGTAATACCAAATATGGATCGTAGGCAAGGTTTGATTATTGCAGCACACGAGGGTTTGGGCTCTGCACATACAGGCGTTACAGCGACTGTTTCGTTGTTGAAACAGCGCTATTGGTTGCCAGGCCTAACAAAGCAAACTAAAGACTATGTCTTGAAATGTGACATCTGCCAGCAGATGAAAGGCTCCACCATAACACGCCCGGCACAGACACTGTTATTAAAATCAGACAAACCTCTCAATTGTGTGTATCTGGACCACTGCGGCCCCTTACAATCAGATGGGGCCTACAAGTATATCATGGTTGCAGTGGATTCCTGCTCAAGATTTCTAAGGGTTTGGCCTCAGAGCTCGGCTGACGCTCGAACTGTTATCAAAGATTTGCGAGTCTTTATCGGGACATACGCAGTTGGCACGTTACATTCTGACCGTGGCCCGGCGTTTAGCTCTCGGGCTTACA
This sequence comes from Calotriton arnoldi, assembly GCA_963921515.1. Classification (NCBI taxonomy): domain Eukaryota; kingdom Metazoa; phylum Chordata; class Amphibia; order Caudata; family Salamandridae; genus Calotriton; species Calotriton arnoldi. The sequence continues at coordinate 1,437,272 of CAWUFW010003017.1, forward strand.
AAGAGGCCATGGAAAGTATGGGCGTAGCATTGCGGTACTCCTCTCCGTACCATCCTGAGGGAAATTCGGTTGTGGAGAGGAAGAACCAGGACCTAAAGCAATCTTTAACAGCTAGGGTATTAGGCAAGGGCGGTAGTTGGGTCAATCACATATATGGGGTACAGCGAGCTCTCAATAACCAGCCAAGAAGTTCTCTAGGGGGTGTCACTCCTTACGAGGTCCTATTTGGGACAAGAATGTGGGTACCTGATCTTGATTGTGAAGGCGCAGTGGCGGATGAGAAACCATTTGATATCCATGATCGTTTGGCTGTTTTACAGGATCTAAATGAATCCAGGACACAACAAAGTAACGTCCTCCTGAAACAGACTGCCACTGGGGAAGTCAAGGCAGTCACGGCAATACCTGTCTGGATCCCGAAAGTTGGGGATCTGGTCAGAGAGAAAAGAGCGGACAAAAAAAAATTCGGACCATCACACAGAAAGCCTGTACCTGTCCTAGCAGTTCAAGGGACAAGAACTATGCTTTTGCCGCCTCTTGCCGGGAAAAAGGAGAAACGATTTGTCTCAATCGACTTAATCAAACCACACTATATGGCCGATACTGAACAGTAGGCCTCGTGGACTCCGCTGTAGCAGACGCCCTCCTCTAGCTACAATCCAAGAAGTTCAAACAGAAAGGCTCATCTCGTTCGAAGAGCCTCCTGTATGGAATGAAGGACTATGCAACAATGCTATGGAACTCGTTCCCCTTGAACCCGAAGTTCAACTTCAAAATCAAACTCAAAATAACACACAAGTTGCAATTAGACCTAATACAAATTTCTACGTCAACATGCCTCGACGAGAGCAAACTACGATTTCAACAAATCCTGATGCAATTCCAACAGTTGATCGAACTGCTTCTGGCTACTTTATGAACTTTGATACGTTTTCCTTGGATCCAAGTGAACCAGGACACCAGTCCAACAAACACGCAAGCAGCAGATTACGGACTTTCTGAACTTTCTCAAAAAGACTTACCTGGTATCACCTGGGGTAGAACTCTGGGTAATTACTGGGATACTGTTCTTCCTTTTCTGGCTAGGCTTAGTTATAACTTTTAGCATGCTTATTAATGGACGATACCTTCAACAAAGACGTGCAGCCGAAACAGTAAATTTGATTCTGAAACCACATCAGTCCTCACATCGTGAACAAAGAGACTTGTCATCAGTGACCATTACAGCAGTTCCTATACCGGATGGTATAGTCTGGGACAAGGTTGATTTCGATATATTCGGTCCTACTTAACTTTTAAAAATGTCTCATGTATTTAGAATTTCATTGAGTGATATCATTATCTCCAGTACATTTTCTGATGATTGGGACTCTGAAACTGTTAATAACATGTTGTCTGATTTAGAGAAAACTGCCGCATTTCCGAACACTGAAATGTTAGAAGGTACTTCAGACTATGACACTTCGTACTGTTACCAACATTATGGTCATCATTTCTTGCACAAATCTATATCACCTAGAAATGTTTTTGAGTACCACCAGTGGGAACATTGCCCTACACCACCAAAAGGTAGTTAGCATATTTTTCAGGGTTTAACACCACTGATCCAACCTCGTATTATTACAAGGTTGCACCGACATCAGCACTAAAAATTATGTTGACAAACACCAAACAGATATACTCTGCTTCCTTTATCACCCGATTGTCTGAACAGGGTTTTGACCTGTGGAAAGACACAATAGACTTAAAATCAGTCTGGGGTTCTAGAGACTGGCAAGTCCAGAGAACAGAAGCGCTATTTAGAGCATGCCTTATTCCACAGCAGATGATATTCCTAAATGACACTTTGCAACAGACATCCTGTCTTGGACTAGCCAAGAACAAGGACCTGAACACACCTTGGTTTCCAACACCATCACAGATGGACGGGTGGCAGAATTCAACTTCGCAAGAAGGGGTAGAAGTAGATGACATTTTTCGGTACAATAGATCAGATCCTAATTGGAAAGGATGGTTGGTTTGGCCCATAGACACGAACAGGTGTCAGCAAAGATTCTGGGGTACCACCGAAGGGTTCAGTATCCATAGGTCAAACCCACGCTATGTACAAAGAGAACATCCAGGGGTTGTGACATCCTACAGTGTTGGGAAGTTGTGCCTTGATTGGCTAGAAACCTCAACACTCACAGAAGTGAAACATCACTTATCCTTACTCACACATGACATGGATCTTAGGGATTTTTTTACTAGGTCCCAGGAAATCACGTCAGAAACGTTTCATATATGCTGGCATTTATGCTGCCTACAATGAAAATTGGAAAATATCCCAACAAGAGGCCGCAGAGAGAATACGGGAAATAGACTGTATTAACTTAGAGAAGGCATTAGCGGTAGTAGATAATGGGTTAACAACTTTGACCTCCAGGATATATTCCTTAGGCAACATTGTATCTTCGGCAATAGGCATACTGAAACAAGGTTTGGCCATATTACAACACGGGCAATCTCAGTTACGTTCTATTATGTTGTTAAGCTGGACACTGCAATCTTTGCGTGAAGGCTATGTGCCTTGGCGTTTTATCAATAGTACGTCTCTGTTTTCTGAATACAATCTAACAGATAAACAGGTAGAAATGGCACAAAGGGGAGCAAAATATACAATGTTGCGCATTGAAAAGCTGGATAGATTACCATTTACGGTAGCGGAATCACCATCAACGGAATGGCTAATCCATGGCCACATAACTCTACCGGTCACTACTTTTCAGTTTCAATATTGCCTTGAGCAAAGGCAGGCAGGCAGGTAAATATGAAAAATTGGGTAAGGAATACATTAAGGAATCTTGGGAATTACCGTACAGATTTCGATGCCGGAGTGGGGATTGAGAAGTGTTTCTAAGCGGTACAAACTGCAAGAACGCTTTAAGCGGTTCTCTCATGTGCCAGGATATTTCCCTGCACGGAGCTTGTAATGGTTCAGTAGCGAACTTGTCCTGCCACATGAAAGGGACTCCAGCGGTCGTGATTACTCCGGTATTCAGGCTGCTCTCGAATGGGAGTTACTTGATGCTGAACGATCAAGGTTGCTGTGGGAAGCTTCCGGGGTTTGCCTATCTGGTCACTGTAAACTCCAGGGTTACTTGCTGTATGCAAGTATTGTTCCCCCCAGTAAATACAGTCAGGGAGGCAACGTTATGGCCTTCGTTGAATGTTTCCTTTATACAGTTTGATACTTTGAGCAGACTGAAAGCCATGCTTTTACGGCAAACCGTACCCTTAACCTCCGCTCGAAAGACCTTTGATCTTCAAATCGCAAGGACCTCGACTGAGATACAGGCACTTATATGTACAAACTGCCCCTTTCATTTCGCAGAAATGGTGGGTCGGATCTTTAATATGTCTGATACGAGTGGTATTGTACACCTATTTAAGACCATAGGGTCAGGATTTCTAAGCACCTTTCAGACAATCCTCGGAGTTATTCCAAATTTTATACACTCCGTATTGGGAAGCATTTTTGAAGGTATTCTGCTCTCAATAGCAGGTATCCTGAAGCAGCTTGTAAAGTGTGTCTCAGGCCTGCCATTGCAGAGCCTGTGTGCAGTCTGTGGCTGCCATGTCGACTTGGCAAGTGCACCCACTTGCCAGTCCCTAAACCTTCCCTTATCTTCATATCAGACACCCCTAAGGTAGACCCAAGGGCAGGGTGCATTGTAAGTATAAGGTAGGATATGCCCTGCTGTGTGTGGCATGTCCTAATAGTGAATTACAGCCATTTTCGTTTTTCACTATTGCAAGGCTACCTGTCCCCATAGGCCAGAATGGGCAGTTTGATTATAACATCTTATAATCCTAACTGACCCAGGGAACATGGTAGAAATTCGAGTTTAGTATGCCTGTACTCAGAGTGATAAAATACATCTTTTAGTAAAGTTGGTTTTAACATTCTGTGTTTGAAAATACCACTTTTAGAAAGTAGGCATTTTCTTGCCTAATGTCCAAGCCTGCCTCTGCTAGGTTGTGTATTCCATGTCTGGTTTGTGAGTGACAGGGGCTGGGTGGGATTCCAGGAGACAGGGTGAGTCAGCACAGGGCTGAATAGACCTATCTGCATGTAGAGTGGTGGGAGGAGTTGCACCTGGGTCTGAATAGGGCTGTGCCTGCCTTCCACAATGCTGGCTCCACCTCCTGTGGTGCGTCTGATGTCCCTGGCCCACACTGTCAAAGGAAAGAAGGAGTCTTGTAAACAAAGTGCTCCAGGACTGCACAGAACTGGTTTGGATGAGGTAAAGGCCCCTCTGCCTTCAGAGGACAAAGGATTTAGTAGTATAAATATGGGGACCCAGACCCCAAGACTTTAGATCACTTCTGGAACAACAAGACGAACCTCTGCCAAGGAGAAGAACCAAAGGAAGCTGTAGGAGTTGGACTGCCCCCCTGCCAGTGTGCTGTGTTGCTGGGTTGGCCTACAGTGGTGTCTTCAGCGCCAAGGAGAGGAGAAGGAACTTTTAAAGAACTTTCATCATCTTGCAGAATATTACTCCAAGGACTTGAACTTGTGCTTGCCTCCTGCTGAAGTCTCAGGGACAAAAGACTTCACCACCAGCTCCCCTCTGAATTCCCTTGCTGGGAATTCTGTCTTCAGAAGCCTGCGTGTCGCTGGAAGCGCGACTCAACGAGAAGAAGCGAGCCTTCGTCAAAGCTGTTACCCAACGCATCACTGGAGAAGCGTGTCGCCGCCGAGAGGTCGCCGGCACATCACCAGAGAAGCGTGTCGCAGGGCCTGTCGCGGCTCCAAAGTTACAGAGTCGCCGCCGGACGTGCACGCATCGTCTTCACGTCGTCGCATCAAGGGCGCCATCTTATCGCATCGCACCGGATCGTCGCATCGCATCGAGGCGCCATCTTGTTGCATCGCAACCGGTACGCAGTACGAGAATCTACGCATCACCTACTCTCCGGTAAGGACCAAGACGCATCCCCTACTCTGCGCAAGCATTGAGGCGCGACGCATCGTCTCCCCCGAAGCAAGGAACCAACGCATCTCCATCCCTGCGAACCTTTTTGTTTGTTTTGCGTTACGCATCCAGGTACTTTTGTGAGAACTTTGTCGCATTTACCATCAACTTGAACTAAGTTACTTCTACCATCTTTAAGTCTATTTTGAGTACAGTATTGTGGATTTTTGTCGTTTGTGGTCTTGTGTTAAGTCTATATAAAGAATACTTATTTTTATAAAACCTGTGTGGTGTCCATCTGTAGTGTTTTCACTGTGTTCACAAATGCTTAACACACTGCCTCTGAGATAAGCCTGTCTGCTCGTGCCAAGCTATCAAGGGGGTGAGCAGGGGTTATCCAGTAGTGTAATCCCCTTTCCCTGACGTAGAAGCAAGGGTCCCTATTTGGTCAAAGGTACCTACCTCTGCCAACTAGAGACCCCCAGTTCTAACAAACCCCCATAGGTAAAGCAAGCTTGTGTTATGTGCAACATTGACCCTTTACCATACACTTCATGGATATCCTAGTTTATGTTGACTATGAACTACAGATGAAAGGGTAAACTATCCTGCAAACGGTGTTCAATCTGTATACAAATGTTCAGGTAAAACCAAGGGGCATATTTACGAGGAAGTGGCGGAACACATCGTTAGCCTCCTTGGCTTAACGCCGCGCTCCACTACTTCTGAAATGCAGGGCTGCACCATATTTACTAGGATATGGTGCAGCTCAGGCGCTTCCCCCGCGCTGGCGCTAATTTACCCACCTAGCGCCAACACCCTTTCACCATAGTGCAAGGGTGCCTGCGTTGCAGGGGAAGATTGTTTATGTGCAGGAAGGTGTCCCTGCCTGCACATAAACAATCTGAAATGGCGTTTTGTTACTTCTGTGTATGCTGCTTAATACAGCACACATAGAAGTTGCAAACGTCATTTTTTTTTTTTATTATTGTTTATGTGCAGGAAAGAGAAACCTTCCTGCACATAATCAATCAATGGCCTTTTGCTGTTTCTATGTGTGCTGCACAACACAGCACACATGGAAACAGCAAAAACGAGGAGAAATTAAACAATTCTCTTCGTTGCGCCAGGGTAAGACCAGGTTTTCCCTGGTTTTAATTTTGGTGCTGCCCCATATTTACGCCACCCTTGTAAATATGGGGCAGTGTCAAAATCAATGGGTGTTGCAGTGGAACGCCTACCACAACACCTATTGCCTGCCTCTTTCACACTAAGTATAGCGTGAAAGTTTGCCTTATTTACAAGGCAGCGTTAAGCCACTTAATGTGGCTTAACGCTTCTTTGTAAATAAGGAAAAACCCCTATCGCCACCACAACGTCAGAAAAAGTGACGTTGAGGTGGCAATAGGGGCTTGTAAATATACCCCAAGTTCCTTCAGATACTCAAGCTCTGTTATATAACTAATGCCCTACTATTGACAGCCTTTACCGGTATCAAATCCCCGATAGTCAGTGAACCTACATTGAGAAATTAAGTGGCTATGAGTAGAAAAGTGGGTACTGTTAACACTGTTTACTCTATGGCGAGAGTGTACTCTGTACCGCACTGTTTGCAGACAGTGAAACTCTCATGAGAAATACACCACAGAGTATTAAAAAGTATCTAATAAGAACAGTGTACAGTCTATGCAAAACTTGTCCAAAGTGACTATTCACTTACAATAACCAATGTCTGAAGGTGTTAAAGATCATACTACCTGCAGCCTTTATACTGTGGTGAAAACTCTATAGAGAGCCCATCTTCTGAAGCAAAACAAACACATATACATGGGCTAGTACCTGCTGCACAGTCTTCTAAGTTATGTAGAAATCCCCATGCTGAGAGGATTCTGTCTAGTAACTCTAGCTGCTTACAATACTTAATGTTTTATGTACAATATTTGCCCTGTTAGAAACTTTTCTGCAGAACCAAAAAACGTGCGTGGAACATTTTGGGCACAAGTCGTCAACTGTCATCTGCACACAGAGGTACTCTTCAATACAAAGATTTATAACATGTTCAATATCTCTACATATCTATGATGCATTAGAAGCACATCTGTTTTGTAAACACTTACACCAAGTACCTGGACACAGGCTGTGCAAAATTAGGCAGAAAAGGAATTTGGTAGCTCTTTGCCACTATGTAAACTATAAGAAGTTAGCACAACTCATTGGATGATGTCATCGGTGATGTCATCAATGATGTAATTTGAGATGTCATCAGTCATGTCATAAATGATATCATAGAGCATGTAATGAGTGATGTAAAATGTGAGCTCATAAGCAGTGAATGGCAGGGGCGCAAGTTATAGCTCTGCTTAATATAACTGGTGAATTTCTGTGGGTTTTTTTTAGTTTAAAATGTTAATGTCACTGACATATTCACCTAACTATAATGTTACCTTAACTTTTGTTTTTTAAAATGTGAATTCTAAAGTTTTATTTAATACTATTCCCTAATTATAATGTCCCTGTAGCCTTTGGTTTTTTTTAGTGATCTTCTAGGGGCTTTTTTAACGAAAAGTAATATTTAATTACCATATATTAATCCAACTGATGCTGCTCACAGCCTTCGGCCGTGCTTGGCGTGGGGTTGGCTGCAGGACTTGGCTTACAGCCAGGCCCTTCAGCCAATCCCCTGCATGGCCAACCCCCCAAAGGTAGCCAATCTGCGGGCCCCCTCCCCAGGCTGCTTTTGGCCATGGGGACCCCATCCCCTGGGGCCTGGCGCATTTTTTAGGAGAAGGGGGCATGGACTCCCCCTTCCCAGGCTGCTTTTGGCCCTGGAGACTCCAACCCCCGGGGGCTGGTACATACTTAATGGGGAGGGGTGCACGCTGCCCCTCTCCTTAGCCTGAAATCAGCCCTAGGGACACTATCCCCCAGGGCCCAGCCTATTTTGTGGTGGGTACAAGTGCATGAGTGGCTGTGTGGGGGTGTGTGTGTGTGTGTGTGTGGTCTGTGAGTGGGTACGTGAGTGGTGTTGTGGGTCTATGAGTGGGTGTGGAAGTGGCTGTATGGGTGTTTGAGTGGTTGTGTTGATGTGTAAGTGGGTAGGTGTGTGAGTGGCTGTGTGGGTTTGCAAGTGGTTTTGAGGGTCTGTGAGTGGCTGTGACTGTAGGTCTGTGAGTGTGTTTGTGAATGGCTGTGTGAGTGGGTCTCGGAGTGTGAGTGTTTTGTGGGTCTGTGAGTGTGTGTGGCTGTGTGAGTGGGTGTATGACTACGTGTGTGAGTGACTGGCTGTATAAGTGTGTACATGGGTGTGTGAGTGGGTATGTGAGTGCCTGTGTGGGTCTGTGAGTAGTTGAGTGAGTAGTTCTCTGGGTCTTTAGGTAGGTGCATGAGTGACTGGGTATGTGAAAGGGTGTACTAGTGGTTTTCTGGGTCTCTGAATGAGTGTGTGAGTGGTTGTGTAAGTGTGTGTGAGTATTTGCTGGGTGTGTCACTAGCTGTATGAGTGTATATGTGGCTGTGAGGGTCTGTGTGAGGGTGTGTCACTAGCTGTATGAGTGTGTATCTGGGTGTGTGAGAGTCTGAGTGGGTGTGTGAGTGCCTGTGTGGGTCTGAGTGGTTCTATGGGTCTGTAAGTGGATGTGTGAGTGGCTGTATGGGTACCTGAGTGGGTATGTAAGCGGTTTCCTGGGTCTCCGAGTGGGTGGGTGGGTGTGTGAGGGCCTGTGTGGGTCTGTGAGTGGTCCTCTTGGTGGATGTATTAGGAACTCTATGGGTATTTGACTGGCTGTATGGATATATGACTGGGGTGTGAGTGTGTGAAAGGGAGTATTTGTTTTTTATTGGGGTCTGGATCTGCAAATCTGTTGTGGATTCACACAGACAATTAACTGGAATGAATAAATAGTTCAAAATATAATTTTAGGGTAGGAAACTAGGAATAGGCTATTTAATTTAGAAAGTACAATGCTGTGCCTGACAAAATGTTATTTTGTAGAGAGTACCACTGATCACTGTTCTTTTTATCTTTATTCCTTTCATAAGGATCCAAAGGGATGAGGGCATCCTAGGGCCAAAAAACTGCCAGTGCCACCACTACAACCACCAGCGCTGCTATAGCCACCACTAGTGCCACTACCACCACCAGCACTGTGGCCTGTGGTCCTGCTGGCCCCAGTAAGTCATGTTTATCATTATTTCATACTTTTAACTATTCCCACTAGTAATGTATAATGGCCTTCTGTATTTACTTTGTTTCCAACTCCCCTACCTAATGTTTATTTGTTATGCCTGCATTTCCCTGTTTTCTATATTTCCTGTTTCTGCACCCGACTTTCTTCTGCCCCCCTTTTTTAGTACGCTTTCCCTCACCCCTCTTTTACATGTCTTGTGTATAGTACTGTTAGTGTTAAGAAAACAGATTTTTGGTAACATAAAAAGGTTTGTTTCACAAACTTGTTGGTTGAGAAGGCTTTCTTGAGCAAACAGTCAAAAAATACAAAGACAGAGATAGAGTAGTCATGGACTCCCAATGTTATCTTAAACAAGTAGTTTCCATGACAGTGCATCGTGGCATGAATAAGATACCAACCAATACCATGTTGTCCTTTGCATTCCCTTCTACCCCTTCATTGTGTTTCATTCTTATCCGTTCGTAGCCTTATCCCTCCATTAGGAGAAAAAAGCTTTAGACTAACTACCTGTTTTTTAAAATGTTGTCAAATAAACCTCCCAAAGTGATACTTTCAGATAGAAGATAGCTCACCTAACTTTAGTGAGGTATTGCTGTCATACCTTGTGAAGAATAATTACTAGGTGGTGAAAATTGGTATCCCTCCCTGTGGTGGCAGGGACAAGTGGTAAGTCACCTTGCTTTCTTATTGACAGTACTGTATTTGTTAAGTTTTCCCACCCTTCACCTCCCTGCACACTGCATTTCACCACCTAAAACTGCAGAGCAGTCTAATTCAGAGCTGCAGTGTAGACGGTGTAATGTCAATCCTTTGATGGAATACTTATCTATTGCCCTCTTGGCCAGAAGACCACGTTTGAGCAAACTATCTGCTCATTATTAGAAAGCTACCTCCAACTGACTGATATTAATGTGCTAGGAGATTTTAATTTCCATCTAGCAATTTTGGATGATAAAGACACAGAACGTTTAATTGACACAATGGCCAGCATGAGTCTAGCACACATGATCTAAGAACCTACTCACATAGCCGGCCATACACTGGCCAGAAATGTTTCTAATAACCCAGCCCTCTTGTTTCACTGCCTCACTTTCCTCATTTGGTCAGACTATAAGGCTATTATGTTCAACCTACAAATCACCAACACACTACCCCTTAAAACACATCGCACACGTAAATAACTGTCACAAACTGTAACCGTCACAGCTCAATCAGGTCTTAGCCAACACCCTTCCGGATGTGTTGGAGGACTTAGACGACACCACTACTAATTACTTCAATTGGTTACGGTCCGCGGCGGACCAATTGGTGCCCCTAAAATCATTTAACTGCCACAGCAGTAAACCATCAGCCCCATAGTTTTAAGGAAAACTCAGGCAACAAAATTAACATTGCCACAAACAAGAACGCACCTGGCGTGAAAAATATGATCCTAGCGAAAGACAAAAATGTAAACAATGTATCTTAGTATATAAAAATATGATTCAGAAAGAAAAGTTTCCTATTTTTTGTAAAAAAATTACATAAGCCTAAAAAATTTCCAATATAAAGTAGCAGAAGTCTACAATGCATTTGAGTCAATTGAAGATACTAAACAAATCTCTACTGAAACCTGTTTGGCCCCCAAAATAAGCAATAAGTTAACCAATTTCTCCACTCTAGCATCAGAACAAGTCAGCAGACTACTTGACTTGGTTAAATCCAGTTCATCATCCGATCCATGTCCCCGGCAACACTACAGATGGCTTCAAAGACTGTAGTGCCCCACCTTATGAAGATCTTCATTGAGATGTTCAAGGTGAGATATTTTCCCAAACCCTGGAAAACTGCATCCATCCTGCCCCTTTTAAAACAAAAAACCCCACACTCAACCCCCTTGAAACCCTACAGCTACCATCCAATAGCTCGCCACCCTTTTTCAGCCAAGTGGTGAAAAAGGCAATAAACAGGGAAATTACCTTTTTTTTTTTTGAGAATACCCTTCTCCTAGACTATACCCAGTTTGGTTTTTGAAGCGGGCATAGTACAGAGATAGCACTAATTGTTGACACTGAGGACATCAGAGCATGAATCGATCAGGAAGAGAAGGGGGCCCTGATCCTTCTTGACTTATCAGCAGCTTTGGATACAGTGAACCACAACATCTTACTTAACTTCCTAAACAGCATAGGAATAAAAGACACTGCACTGAAAGTAACTTAGTTCTCTAACAGAGAACAATAAGTATCCATAAATGGCTTTGTCTCTACCCCTTTCTCCTTGCCTTGCGTTGTCCTACGGGAGTCATCATTAAGTCCGATTCTCTTTAATATCTACATCACACGCCTTGCAAACTTGATCATATCCTTCGGCTTTTCCTCGGTGTCATATACCGATGATACACAAATCATCATTTCAATTTCTAGTAATATAAAATGAAACAGCAGATAGATTTCCCAACTGCATGGAGGAAGTGGGGCGGTGGATGAAAGAAAAGTGCCTGAAATCAAACTCGGGCAAGACAGAGGTCTCCTTTTTTGGCAACAACCCTGCCTTCTGGTCCCCCATCTGGTGGCCACAGAACCTGGGGAACACTACCAATCCTTGTCAAAAAGGTCAGAAGCCTGGGCATCATATCTGACAACAAACTGACGTTCAGAGCACAGGTGAATGGGCTAACCTCATCCTCCTTCAATACCTTAAGAAAGGTAAAAACATTCTTCCATTTATCCCTCATGCACTCCAAAAAACAGTAATCGTTACACTGGTCTTGTCAAAAATAGACTACTGTAACGCTCTGTACATCAACATGCAACAAAGACTGCTAAGAAAGCTGCAGACTGCTACTATGGATTCCAAAGTTCGAGTCAGCCTCCCAAGCTCTACACAAACTTCACTGACTGCCCACCAAAAAGCGTATCACCTTTAAAGCCCTCTGTATTGCCCATCCATAAGGCACTACATGGCTCAGGCCCTAAATATTTTAGAAAGAACCTTACACCTTACACCCGTACCAGAGCACTGCATTCTGGCTCGGCTAAAATCGTCAGCGTCCCCTAGTTTAAACTGACAAACTGGGGAGGCAGGAGCTTGATTGGCGACACTGATAAACTCTGGAACAGCCTCCCTCTTCATTTAAAATCAGAGTCCACCCTTTTTAGGTTCAGGAAAGACCTTCAAACTTGGCTTTTCAATTCTTAATCCTAGTTAAAATTCTTTCCTCGCTACACTTGTTACACTGTAAGCTCCATGACTCCTCAGTGCCAAGACGCCTCAGGGAATTGACACGCTTTACAAAAATTAACATTAACTTCTACCTAGCTCAATCTCTATAACTTGCCATCCAGTTATGCACCCCCAATGTACCCCAATATAGGCCTGGGTAGCTTCCCGACCTTTAACCTACATTTGTCCTACCTTGCTCTGCATAACGGTTCTAGCACTGACCTTTTAACCAGTCATGTGCTGAATAAATGTCGATTGGCTTCCTTGAAACTAGCCTCATTTATTATGCATGAGGATTCTTAGAAAAGTCCCTGCACATGGCGTACGTAACACCATGAACATATTCTGTGGCTCATTTGCATAATCGTATTTACAACATATCGATTATGTAAGGAGCCCCGAGGCTATCTTTTATGGTATAAAAGACCAATACCACCACTAGATAGGCAGAGGAGTACTTATCGGGAGGCCTAGGAGTTGCCTAGCAAAGGAGTTTTCATTCTTAGATAGGGGGTCGTTTGGCCGATGACCCCAGATTTCTGCCCCATACAGGGCTGCCCCCCTTATTTGAACTTTGTAGATTTCCATCACTGGTCCAACCGTTTTATGGGTATGGGAGATAGCAGCCCGGCTTCAGTGCCATAAGTTGGAGGCAGTTTCTACTGAATACCACCGGCTGGTGGCCTTGGATGCGGAGGAAGCCAGAACCTCTACTTCGGGCCACTAGCCAGGCCTGCCTCTAACTCGTCAACGCCACCACCTGCAGCTGAGGTCTACAACTGCCACCCGGGCCAGAACTCCAGGAGCACCCCCTCATCACCGCTTCCTCCACCACATTCTCCGTAAACTGGTGCTCATCAGGCGGGGCCAGCAGGACCTGGCCTGAGAGGTAGCTAGTGTCCAAAAGGACCTTAATGCCCTCAAGACCCTCTTATTTTGAACTTTTTTGTGTGAGGTCCTGTTGTGGGTGGAGCAGGTGGGAAGGGTAGTTGAGAAAGGGACATTTTGGGGGTTTTGCTTGGGGAGTAGGGGTGGGCCTGTTGTGAGAAGAGAAGTTGAGGGAAAGGGACATTTTGGGGGGTTTACTTGGGGAGGTGGTGGCCTGTTGGGGGTGGAGAGGGGGGGGAAGGGGAGTTGGGGGGGGAAAGAGACATTCTGGGGGGTTTTCTTGGGGAAGGGGGTGAACCTGTTGTGGTGGAGAGGGTGGGTTTCCCATATTGAAAAAAATAAATGGGCCTTTATCTTTAGTATCTGTCTTTGCATTACTAGTTAGCATAGCATTGTGGTTTTAGTGATGAGAGCGAGACAAGAAGCTGTCCTCTGAAATTGTCACACATTATTCTGTTCATCCACTTTCCCACCTAGACTTTCCCTACCTTAAGTCCCTTGTCATATATTTATTCTTTAGTAGGTTACTTCCTTCTTCCTGTATTCCATTATACCCTGCTACCAGAGTGGGAACGGAAAACTGAGTATATGTTTGGCTTTATTGCTTGATGAGGTTTTGCAGCACCAAGCCACCTATCAGTGACTTGTGTATACTAGTTAGTTACGGCCCTTGTCCTACCCTCCGTAACTACTGAACACTAATGGGGTATAGCAACACAAAAAGATGATAGACGGAATGCTGAACATTGTCAAACATTCACCCCAATACAGAGATCTGGGCCAAAATCCATTGTTTTTTTTTACTCACCATGCCATTCAAGTTTGGACCCAGCCATGTGCACATCAGTCTTGACCCTGCTCCCCATTGGAACAGTCCAGCCCAAATTGCCAAGCCAGGTCCTCCCTGGACCGGAAACAAGCATCCTGGGACCGGTTTAGGGGTATCACCCCTCATCAGCCAGGCTAGCTTGAATCCAATGGCATAGTGAGCACGGGACCCACGTCTGGGCATACCCTTCCCACTTAGGGCAACTATAGCAACACAAAATGTTTGACATTGTTCAGCATTCCTTCCATCATCACCTGCTGCTTGAAACCAAGCCATTGCAGAGGATGGGTCAGATTCTTCTATTGCTGGTGTTGATGATGATGGGGTTGGCTGTGAGACAAAAGCACTGCCCTCTCTGTAGGTTTAAGTCTGAACACCAGAACAGCCGTTCTTCTTCCAGGTCTCTCGCTTGATCGACAATCCATATCTTTTAAATTGTAATCTGTGAAGTGAAACATCCTCTTCTGAAAAAGGAATGAAAGTGACCAGTATTTTCTTGTACCGTGGATAAAGTATTGTGGGCCATATGTACTCTTTGGAGGACACAATCTCTTTTTGCAGCCTTGGATTAACAGCCAAGTGAAGGATTAAGCTCTGAACTAACCTAATCTGGTTCTTCGTTCACACCGGCGAAACTTTGTGCAGCGTTTTTCAACTGGTCCTGTAGCAGATGCAACAATGGGATTGCTTGGCTCATCGTCTTGTCCTTCTTTGCTGACTTCAAGTATGAAAACCTCAAAAAGGAATTAGCATTAGTTTCAGGCACTTGACTAGCCCCCATTTGTCTACCTTCATTGTCATGCTTTCCCCCGTAGCATTTCTTCCTCTTTGAAGGACAGTCGGTGATCTATCTGTATTGCTCAAATAGACATCACAGTATGTCGTAGGTCGCGTTCCAATGTGTTGTCACCTCCTGTATGAGAGCTTTAACTGGTACTCTAGTGGCATGCTGAATGATCCTCAACTGCTTCCGGGCTTTAAAAGAATGACTGAAATGAGTGGAGATTCTTCGGCAGGTGGTCAGTATGTTGCAGACTATGTCTTTTTTTCGAGAAAGTACTGCACAGTCAAGTTGATGCTATGCACCAAACAAAGGACCCTGAAATATCCATTATCTGCATGGCCATGACTACATTACTACCATTGTTTGTGGCAACAAGTTCAGTGCTGAAACCTTTTGGTGAAGCCATTCAAACACCTTGCAGTTAAGCTCTTCCAAGAGGTTTACAGCTGTATGGGATTTCTCCATGACAAACATCACTACTGTTGCATGCCCCTGAATGCCCTTAAACGTTTTTTCAGACTTGCAGATAGCTGTTGCCTATCCCCCACAAAAGAGATGCAGTGTGCAGTCATACATATGTAATCATTTGCTTGACAACTTGTCAGGTGGGTAGTGTGAAGTCTTCTGCTGCATAGCTTGGCCAATCAATTGTTGCACATCATGATGGAGCACTTGAAGAGCAACTCTGGCAAAACAGGTCTGGCTGGGAACCTTTTATTTCGGGCAGATGGCCACCACAAATTCAAAAAATCCCACACCTTCAACAAAAGAAAAAGAGAGGACGTCCAGTGCCAACATTTTAACCAGCTTCCTGTTGTACAAACATGTTGTTGGGTGGTTGCGTTCGTAGCGCCCTTCCGCCTAAACATGCCGATAATAGTAGCTTGGATTTATTTTTCTATTGTGGTGCCACGGACACAGGCAACTTCTGGAGAGTCGTAGAAGGTGGTAGACTCAATGTGCATCGTAAAGTGAGAGTCACTTGATGCAGCGGTGTCTGCATCGGAGTCTTATGCCATTTGAAGGTTGCTGATGCAGGTGATGTTGGCACACAACTGGGGACAGGGTCTCTTTGTGTAATGCCGCCATCCTCTTCATCCTCATGACCACCTCCTTCTATCACTCTGAACTGAGCTGCTTCTCCTCTCTCATCATCACCACCACCAGCCAGCTATCTTTTTAAGATGCGCCTCCCACTGAATTGTGTGATGTTTTCTCAGATGGGACATTTGGCCTCCAGTACCATAATTCAAACCTGGCTTACCACAACGAACACTCGTGTGGCAAATAGGGCTTATTGAAGTGGTATTAAATAAAAGTACACACATAACATTTCAAGCTTAAGGGAGTTTAATTTTCAGAGACAAGAGCCACCCAACTCTCCCACAGCCAGGAGCAGCTTACATAAACGGTCGCCTGTCCAAACTGTGGAATGTTCACACCACTGATGGAATGCTCCTATGTCATAGCAGTGATAGCCTAGTTGAGACTGGATAATCATAATATAACACATCTCATTCCTTTACAATTTGTAAATTACAAAACAATAAGAAGTTTAATACCATAGTAAATAGGTCAAATGCCCAACCAACTGTAAAGACATGCACACAACCAAACACACTACAAATAGAAAGGGTGCAGACAAATAGACCATGAAAACAAAGTGCCAACACAAAAACAAGCACGAAAACAGCAACAGATCCGAATAGACAATGCTTTACCCTGGAATGTCCCATTCAACAACCATAACTTAAAAAATATTAATGATACCAATGTAATGCAAGATATGAAACCTTTCTCATTTCCTTAAAGGCAATAAATAAGATGCACTAATCACAAATATAATCCCCGAAATAACCAGGAGTTCTTTATGTCTTTACTTCTCTTTCACTTTGTGCTGACTCTCTCTCCCTCTTTGAAACCTCTGTGTTGCCCTGTGCCCCAGGAAATTCATTGTCGTTCATGAGTAACCATGGTGAATTTGACATTTCTGCATCCATCGAACTACACTGCACTTCACCTTGTTTTTGATATAACGCCGCCCTAAGGTTCCAGGTTTGCCAGTTGTCTAATTTGACCCAATTTCCACCACTCGATTTGGCTTTGAATGGACCTCTGAACTTGACAAATCTTTACCCACTCACCCCAGTTTTACCTTTACCCAATCGCCAGCCTGAATCTTTTCCGTCCCTCCTGTCTTGAACCATGTTGTTCCTTTCCTGAAATTTCTTCCCTCATCCAGGTTGGGACCAAATTGGTGCTTGGTTGTCTGCCTTGTATCATTTCAAAGGGGCTCTTCTCTGTTCCCGCATGTACTGTAGTGCGATATGCCCATAACATCTCTTTGATGGCCATCTGCACTTGGATACAAGCAGTACAGGCTAACTGCATTGCTCCTTTCACCATTTTTTTTTATCCTTTCACATAACCAATTTCCTTGAGGCCTATAAAGTGAGGTACAAATGTGTCTTACCCCCAATTTCCTGAAGAACTGATCCATCTCCCTAGAGATAAATTATGCACCATTATCAGTGAGAACCACTGCTGGAATGCCTTTCCTACTGAACAGTTTGCTCAGAACATTTATAGTTGCGTCTGTGGTAATGGACTTCATAAAAACTACCTTCACCCATCTTGACTTTGCATCCACTAAGACAGCAGCATATCTTTCCTGTTCTTGAAAACAATTGAATCAAGACAAACTTTTTCACAAATGTAATTGGCTCCTGCTACTTGCTTGACTCTTTCCACTTTACCAATGCCCACAAGCAACCTCTTTTCGGATTCTTGGCAACCCTCACATTTCTCCACCCATTCCCTTGTTTGTCCATACTTGGCCACTAAAACCTCTCCTTTACTCTCTTGATAGTCAATGTCTGACCCAATGCCCTTTGTGTGCCAACCCAATTAGCCTATCTCTAAGGTAAGTTGGTGGCATGAACCTTTCACCCCTCAATTCTAACCATTCATCCTGCATAGATAATTCATCTTGGACCTTGAAATATGGCCTTAGCCCTTTGGGTATGGTACTCTCCCTCCTCACCACTCATTTTCACAACACCCTTGAGAGTTCTATATTGCTGCATGCTCCCGATTCAATCCTCTCTAGAAATAGAACTCCCTAGCCCCTCATTAATGTCATCCAGGCTCGCTACAAAATCCTCTATTTGTAGGCCAATGAACTCAGCATCCTTATCTGGTAACCTTGAAAAGCAGCCAGCCACTTTGTTCCTCCATACCGGTACACACGCACGTAACTTTCAGTAACTTAACTGCCAAACGTGATAATCTTGCTGAACAATTTCTTATGCCATCACGACCTAGAATCTCAAGAAGCGGTTTAATATCTGTTCTCAATATAAAAGCACCACCCCACAAAAATACTCAAAAATACCTAGTGGCCCATGCAGCTATCTCATGCTCTATCACTGAATAATTCCTTTCGGTATCAGTCAAAAATGAGACAAAAGACACAGTTTTCTCCACTTTCCCATGCATTTGCGCTAGCACAGCACCAATGTCCACCGCATTGGCATCCACGGTAAGTATAGTCAGTAAGCCTGTTTGAAAAGGTACCAAGACTCCTGCCTAAGCTACATATTCCTTAATCATGGTGAATGCCGTTTGCTGCCTTTCACCCCAGGTGAACTTCCTGCCCTTCTGTAACAACTCTCTTAGAGGTTCAGACTTATGTGAAAAATCCTGCACAAATTTGGAGTAACTAGGCTCATGAAGGATCTCAATTTGTCCCTATCATTAGGCACCTCCATATTCTGAATAGCACTAACCAAATTCTGTTTTGGCTTTATACCTTCCCTGGTAATGTGGTACCCCAAATAGTCCTCTTCTTGCATTCCAAACACACATTTTTCTCTCCGCAAGGTTAACCCTGCCTCACTCAAGCGTGCTAACACTTCCCGCAAAGTTTTGTGTTCCTCCTCATCCTCCCCAAAACTAAAATGTCATCCTGAAAAATTACAACTTTTCTAAGCCCTTTCAGGACCTGAGAAATGATTTGTTGGAATACACAAGCTGTTGAGCATAACCCAAAAGGAAGCCTGTTAACTTGGAATGCTCCCGCTGATGTTACAAAAGATGTGACCAGCGTGGAGTGTGGATTATGGTTTACCTGATGATACGTGCTTCTTAAATCAAGTTTTGAAAAATATCTCCCCCTTGACAACATTAGCTCATTTATGTTAGGTAGGAGAAAGTTATTCATTAACACATTTTCATTTAAGCTTCTCAAGTCCACACAAAAACGAAGTGACCCATCTGATATTTTGTGAGATGATGACGGGTGCCAACCATTCTGTCGCCTCCACTGCCTCAATGACTTTATCATCTAACAGTTGCTGAATGCATCTCCTTCACTTGTGCTCTTGCTGCCTTGGGGATTCTCCAGCAACATGTTTCACAGGTACAGCATTTTTTTAATTTGATTTCATGCAAACCTTTTGCCAAACCCAGTCTATTCTCAAAGACCCATGTATTTAGACTTAATACACTCTTCAAGTTACCCTCATCAATTATCATAACTTGATTTTCCACTCTCGGATCCACCCTGATATGTAAGTCATATTGATGTATCCATCCTAAAATAGGAGCAATGTAGACATTGCCAATTGTTTGTCTTCCTGTAAATTTATGGATGCTGTCATATAACCCAACACCCCAATATTTGCCCCCTGGTATCCCCTCAAAACCACATCTGAATAAATCAACTCTACCCCCTGCCACAAAGCATCATAGATTGCCTTGGGTCCACCAACAATGACCGCATATTCCCATTGACTTCAAAGTCTGCCTTGGGTCGGTTCCTCTTCCTTTCCACCTGTTCTGTCGAATCCTACTCCTTGATCATTAACAATCTGTCTTCTGGTTCATCTTCATCTACCATGGCTACTTTTCTCCAACTTGCCTTCCGTGCGTAGTGTACTTTTCTCCCACACTTAGGACACTCCTTCCCTTGTGCAAAGCAACTTTTTGAAGTGAAATGAAATGTACTGCCACATCTGAGAGGTGTTTTTCCCTTTGTATGTGCAGGCATGACAACCTTAGTTTTGTTGAATTTCCTCCTCCAGCTTGCGTTTTTTATTTACAATATTGAGAGACTCATTGTCACTCTGCAACACTGCTCCACAACTTTCGCCATCACTATGGCCTCTTTTAAAGTGGGATTACTTTCAGCCCTTCTTGTGCTTTCTTGCTATTACACTGCATGATTAACTTGTCCCTTATCGTTTCAACTGACATTTGGCAGATAGTTCTCACAGTCTGGACACAAATTCATCTATAGTTTCAGTTGTGGCTGTGTATAGAACTTGTGCCTGCGCATAGCTACATTCTCTTGTTTTGCAAATCTCATGCATAGCTTCAAAACTGCATCTGTATACACATCCTCTATTTCTTCTCCTGTCCCTGGAAGATATTTAAATGTGTGTTGCCTCTCTTTGCCTATTGCTCCCAACAATATTGCTTTCTTTTTTACAGCTGGGAATCTGGTGCCATCAAGGGCCACCAAATAATTATCAAAGCAGTCAATCCAATCCTCCCACTCTATGGGTGGATCCCCCAGCTGTCATTAAGAATGATGGTGTTGTTATTGTGTTAGAAACAATCATTTTCAGGCAATTGTTAAATAGTTCCTGGAACCGATTACTCTTTAAACAGTTTAGTATCGGTCAAGTAGTTACTGGTACTGTTTATTGTGTGCAAAGCTAAGTTTCTGCCCAGACAGTGTATAACCTCTTTACACCACAAACTGATTTCTTTTAAACATATAGACTGCTGCCAAATGGGTGTGTTTCCTCTTTACACAAGTAGGTGTCAGTAACACTACACAAAATCTTTTCTTTATGCTTGTTATATTTTTTCAGCAACAGCACGATTCATGCTAGACAGGCTAATTAATAAGCTGTGCCTGTAAGCGTGAGATTAGTGGTTGTATCCAGCAGCGATCATGTAGAGTGCCTCCAACGTGCTGGACAGGCTAGAATTTAATAACATAACAGGATTTACGCTAAGGCGAAGCGTTTAAGCTGTGCCTGTCAGCACGTGAAGAATGTGAACAGGCTTCCTTCAGAAGTACTGCTGTGCCTGTCAGCGTGAAGACATGAGGCAGGCCTCTCACTGCAACAAGGAAATGACCATGGCATGTCTGTCTCCTTGGAGATTCTGAATTGAGGAGCAGCTTCCAGCCCCCTGGCCAGCAAACATTGCCAGGAGGTCGCACAGACTTTATATATGCTGCTATTGGATGCTACATGTGTGCACTGATTGGTGGTTGCATCTGGTGTTTCTATTGGATTAGGGTTAGTGTTCTCATTGGTTGAGTATTTGAGGGTGCCGATTGGTTCCTGGGTCAATGATTCTATTGATGTAGTGCTTAGGGTTAGTGATCTGATCGGTGGATAGGTTTAGTGTTTTGGATTGGCTCCTTGGGCTGGGCTTTCTATTGAACATAGGGCTTAGTGTTTCGCACCTGATTGGATGTTGGGGCTGGGGTTAGGCTTTCTATTGGACATATGGCTTAGGGTTCCGTGCCTGATTGGATGCTGGGACTAGGGTTGGGACTAGGGCTGGGGTTAGGCTTTCTATTGGGCTTAGGGTTTCGTGCCTGACTGGCTGCTGGGACTAGGGCTGTGATTGGCTGGTGTCCTATTGATTCTAGGGCTTAGGGCTTGTGCTTGGTTAGGGCTAGGGTTCCCATTGGCCGAAGGAGTCACCTGATTACTAGAGCTATTTAAGGCCAGGGTTCATGGCGTCTCAGCTAAGGGGGGAGAGGACAAGGGCAATTGCCTGTTTTAGCCTGTTCGAGACTGGTCAGGACTAGGGCCAGAAATGCTGCCCAATTTCATATACACCAGAACCTACCCTAACCCGTCCACAACCAGAGTAACACACTCACAGCACATGTACTCTACTCATTTACTACAAACTAACCCTATATACGCTTCAGTGTCTCAGTACACAGTACAAACCCCACACCTATACACCCACACACAGAATCAGAATAGAGACATTTGGGTAACATATTTTCCTCCACAAATCTCACATTAAGATCTGTCAACACCAGCTGCCTTTTAGGCTGCTATTCTCATGCTCTCTGTGTCACAGGTCCTTCCAACGGCCCCAGACTATGTACTCTCTATCTTGATGAGGCCATACAACAGAGGTCTTCTCTCTTTTTGCTCTGAGCCCCCCAAAACAAAATGTTATGAAGTTGGGGAATCCCTCCAAAACTTTGTGGCAAGGTCTGGGGGAAGGGGAAGGCCAAGGCTGTGCACAGGCGATCCTTTAATGTATCCTTTTTCTGTAGCTTACAATCCACAATAAATGTGAGATTTATAATAGGGCAAATTCATCAAACGAAAACAGAAATTGGCCAAAAAACTGTGCTCCCTATAATTTGGGCGTTGTGGGCTGCTCACACTCCTGGGACTCAATGCAGCTGCTATTGGTGTGGCCCTCAGTAGCACTCTATCTCTGCCTGTTTCACCCTCCCCACCATGCCTCATCACTCCAATCTTGAAACAAGCTCTCTGTCCCTTTTGTTTTTTGATAAAGTGCAGACTCGGCGCAAGGACATTGGAACACTTTACATAAGCACCAGTTACATCACACAAGGTCAAATTCATTGTTCTGTCATTTGCCCACAATCATTGAATGTTGAGCTGGTGCCAGTTCCAAAGTTGGCAGCTCTCACCATCAGGCCACATGTCCCTTTTAGGTAAGAAATGAGCTCCCACGTCTTGCATTCCATTTTTTGCAGCAAAGGTTCTCTTGGCCCTAATGCTACGAAGAAAAATGAACCCCTATTCACTTTTTTATAGAAAAACAGTTGATTGTGATCCAATGGGTCCCTCAGACCACTAGACCCCACCGCTGCTGCACCTGCTTCACTAATAATAGCTACTGCTTTGCGAAGTGGGCTGTTTTTTCTGCCCTTTGTTAAAAACCAGGGTTTCCATCTTAAGCCATTGCTACCATTTCTCTGATGCCCAAACTAAGGTGTCTCCTGTGCTTCAATTTCCCTTCCTGTGGGCCATTGGTCCGAGGCCAAAAGCAGCACTGGCACAGAAAGTGTGAACTGAGCCCTCATACAAGCAAGAAAGAATCGTAAAACAGCTATAACTGGGGTTCGGTCAAGGCCACTAGAATTATGTGATTTTTTTTCAGCTAATGTGGTTTCTGCATAGTTATGAACTTGCCCCATAATCCGTCATCTGCTGCATTGCCTGTAGATTTTAACACAAAAAAATAGTGTCCAGCTCAAACGAATCCAAAGTTACTAAAAACATAGAAATGTGTTACAGCACAGTAAAAGGCCCTTTACAAAGGTTAACTGGTCTTCTTTCTGTTGCTTATTGCTATATTTGGGTGTTATATCGGACCAATGAGGGGCATCCTATGACATATAGTTTTAACTGTAAAATGTCAAAATAATGAAGTAATACTAACAGAAAATGTGCCGCTATACGCCGCATAATCTAGTCAACCCTGCCACACGATTTGGACTATCCTGCTTCATAATTCCAGTGCCCTGTGTTTAGTTGGCCCCTAATATGGCTCGACCCTGTGCAATTGGTTAATCACCAAACAAAGGGTGCTTCGGAGCTAGTATAGGCTTTAAGTGATGGAGTGACTTACAGCTTCACCAAGACAAAGATTTGGTATACTGTGATGATTATTACTAAAATAAGTACATAAAAACATATATTATGTTGTCACAGCACAGGCTTGGAACAACCTACCTCTTGCAATTCATACTGAAGCCAATCTTTTAATATTTCGCAAGTCCCTCAAAACTCTTTTGTTTCAATATTAAGTCTCTCTCTGGCACATCACTATTCACCTCTGTTTCCCTTTGATTCTCACTTGAGCCCCAGGACACCTTTGGGTAACCATGCGCTTTGTAAATCAAAAATCACATCAACTCATAAATAATTTACATATGCACAGTACTTTTTGCCACAGCATGGGGCCTCACAGCATTATAAATACATAGGTCACTACTCATAATGTAAAAGAGGATATTTTCCACAGATTAGTTTAACTTGCATTTATTTTTCATTTAAGGTGTGTGTTCTTATTTTATTTGCAGTTTCCTGATGGTGAAAAAAAATAGCAAAACAGTTAATGAATATTTTGTTCTTTTTAGCCACATCTTCGACTCCATCACCCCTCCCACTGACTGTGCCCCCAGGATTACAGTTCCACACTTTGAATCTATTTCACCTGCATATAAATAAAGACTGCCAGGAAACGGGACAAACAAGACCGTGCTTCCAGGCAATCCTCATTTACAAGTACTTGCAGAGGCATTTGCGCCACCCTGGGAATACAGTCACGGACCTCCATGGGGCGTGCCCCACAGTTTGAAGACCTCTACCATACAAGATGGTTGTGACACCACCCAATTCACAAATTATTGTGGCTTGGACCCCACTGACTCTAGCCAGAGATACCAGTGTGGCCCTTCTTAGGCACACATGAATGGTCTATAGGCTTCTCCAGCGCTGTACAAGCCAGCCTCATGGATATGCTTCTTTGATAACTCCTGCCTGTTCGGGAATAAAGCAGATTCTGCCCTCGAGCGCTTTAAATAGCAGGGCCACATCGCTCTCTTTCGCCTTTTCTGCTCCACCACGTCAACAGCATTAACAATTTTGCCCCCTCCGTGGTTACAGAAGTGGCTTCCTATACTGCCAGCAGATGCATCCAGCTCAGCATACTCTCCAGCCTTTTCGTCGCTGTTAGACCGGTCAGCCTGGGTTGTCCCCCTCCACCCCAAATTTTTTCCCTACCTTCTCCATTGTTTCTGACCTAGTTTTTCCTGTCCTTAGGACTCAGAGCAGTTTACCACTGCTAACCAGTGCTAAAGTGCATGTAGTCTCTCCTCTAAACGTGGTAATTTTGACTTATACCCAACTGGCATATTTAATTTACTTACAAATCCCTAATAAAGTGGTATGATGTGTACCAAGGAGTTTGGCCCTTGAAATACTGCTTCTTGCTGTTCTGAAGAAAGGAGAGGTGAATCCGGCTTGGCCTTCTTGCACTTATGGTATGTCTTAGACTTACCATAGGACTTGAGATCGGGACTTAACATGGGAATGATCACACAATTTAGACAGTGGTCAGTGACTTGAGTGGGATCACAGTCTTGAGTGCGACCTCTTGTGTTCCATGACAAAGTTTTGCTTTCCACTCCGATAGCCTTCGGGTGCATCAGGGTAGCTTTGTTGCATGACTTCCAATCATGAAAGAAACCCAGGCAACAAACAAACATCATGCAGATCCATGACCGGCATCTGCTTCCTTCAGTTGTGGAACAGTTTAAACCTTGTCGCCTTGGGAGTGGAGGGAGACATTTTCCGTGGCACATTGTATATTGTAATTTGGAGTTCTTACAGCCGACAAAGCTGGAAGTGGAGCTCTGGATCTACATCTAATGGTGCGGGGGGGAAAAAGAACTGATATCAGCATGCCTATATGTTGTGCCACACCAACACTTCTAGAATATCATGAGTTGTAAAAAATACAGATCTAATCTGATGCATAGGATTACTTTAAACGTGAGGAACATGCAGTTAGAGAAATCCATTACAAAAGAGTGGAAGGTGCATCAAATATTTGGCAGTGCTGTGCACTTGGTGAGAAGCAGGTAGGTGACAGAAAGCTGTGTTTACTGGGATGATTGGCCCTGGAGAAGAAGGGAGAGCTGAGATGGAGAGTGCAAATTTAAAATGAAGATTAGCTGTATCAGAAGAGATTTTACTTAGTACTCCACTCTGGTGATTGATGTGTATGGGGTTGGGTGTACCTCATCTCAGACCCTAGATGCTCTCCCTGTTCATGGATTTGGCAGAGACCCTTCAATGAAAAATGCTGAAAATTGTGGCAATGCAATATAACAAAACCCATTATCTTGTATTAATTGCTAGCATCTCAGACTGCTGCAAGAATGCCACATATTACGTTTGCATTTCAGTATGCCGCTCTAGGTATTACAGGTATGCCCAGCTGTGGGCCCCAAGCTCACTAGGCCACAGGCCAGTAGCTGAACATCAATGAAAAGGCCCAACAAGCCTGCAAGCAGCCGGGTTGACTGGGTTCAAATTCAAAGGGAAACTGGTGTGGTAATTAAGGCTTGACATTTCCTATTAGAGCAGGTCCAAGACAGGTTTGCATAAGGTTGGCCCCTGTCAGAGTGGCATAGTGGGCAAAAATGGTTAAATGAAATGTGGCCCAAGTGACTTAGACACTTGCAAACATTCCACCAATCTGCTTTGTGATTCAATGTCAGTAAGTGTGCAAGCAGTTGGATAGGAGAGATGACAGCTGGGCAGAAATTACTAATAGACTACAGTGGAACAAGCAACCCATGAGGCTTTCATTCAAATTAACTTTTTTATAGTGTGTAAACAAATCTGCCATATGTCACAGTCCTATTCTATCGATGGGTTATGCTGGCCAGAGACTACTTTGCACAACTACAGCAGTATAAAAAGTGGAATAAAAAATGAGGACCTACACCACCACCACCCCCCCAAAACCGGACCTTTATTTCAGTGGAAGGAAATAACAATGAGGAATATCCTGGTACATCAGCTAACCCATATGAACAATCCAACACCATGGCAGCCACTATATCAGTCTTTTGGTAGACCCCAAAAGAGAGGGCTAGTACCCTTTTCAGGGTTAGGATGAGGAAATACCAAAGGAAAATTAATCAAGGCCAATGGGAGAACAACACACCTATAATATCTTGGGAGCAGATGAAGGCTCAGCAAGGGAGCTGAATCCACAAAACAACCATGTGGTGAACCTTAGTGATACCACCCTCAGATATTTAGAGATGAGATTCCCAAACAAGGGATTAAGGCGATTGATAAACATGACCTGTTTATAGTCAGTACATAACTCTATGATTTCTTTCACAAAACCATATTGCAATTTTACTTTTTGAAAAAGCAGAGGAGAGAAGTAAATCACACTGACAAGGCCTTTAAGAAGGCATCTCACTTTACTCCTCCCCCTTAGATTATTTATTCAGAAATTGAGGCATTTGAAAAAGCTATCCTGGATGACCCTGAAGCCCCGTAAGCAAAGGAATGGAGGTGCTTCTATAATATGTCCAACAGAGTGAAGGGCATTAGAATCCCTAAAAAAACATCCTAACCTAGTGATATGACAAAGGCGGTGCAATTATTTTGCTTGAAAAAGAAGACTAGATAACCACGTCTTCGCAACCTTGGCAATGAAAAACATTATATGAAATTAAGGACCCTACTAATGAGATTGGTAATATGGTGATGAAGCAGTTTTGGCTATTGTTTATCCAAAGAAGAAAGTGAGTTCTTGATTGCAGACAACCCCAGGATTCCCTACTTTTATACCCTGCCTAAAATGTATAACGGCATGCTACCTCCACCTCGTAGTTCAACTGTGTCTGCAATAGGCTCGATTCTGAACCACAATTCTGTGATTGTTTCTTTGAACCTGAGATCAAGTAAATGCCTTCTTTTATCAAGGACACTATAAAATGTGTTAAATATACTCAATGACCTCTCTTTTGAAACAAATAATGAGTTACTAATGATGTAGAGTCCCTTCACACCAAGATCCCACCAAAGGTCACATTAAGACTCATGGAAAGTATACTGAGCTCTCTGTCAATACCAAACCCTCTATTATGATCTAGTAGAAATAGTGCCAACACACGTTTTCCAATTTGAGGATACCCTTTACCATCAAATGGGCAGGACTTCAATGGTCAGCACATTTCGCCATGTTTGGCTATGTCATTGCCCACAGCTTTGAGATGAATTATATAAAAGTGATAACTTATTCTACAATAGTGTGACTATGTAAAAGTGCTACTTAGATGATGTGTTGTCTGCAAAGGTCATAAGGAGGACGCCAAAAAATGTGTGATGTGACTAAACCAAAGAGATCCCAATCAGCAGTTTATCAAGCATACGGATAATAAAGAGACTCAATTTCTAGATCTCCTCATTAAGGCTGAGAATGGTAAAGTTATCAGTAAAGTTTACACTAAACCCAATGACACAAAATCTCTAATACTGTTTGAAAGCCACCAGCTCTGAAGGAGAATCTACCTTTTGGACTGTTCCCGCATATTAGCAGGAACTGTTCAAATCTAGGGACTTAGGACAAAGCGTCTCAGGACTTTACTTACAAACTACAACCCAGTCACTTCCCTAAAGAAAAAGTGCAGACATCCAGGAAAAGGGCTAGGAACAATAACAGAGATGCCTTCTAGAGACCTACTGAAAAGAGAAAATGGACAAAATAACTCTTGTAACCCCTTGTACCCCTATGTCAAACCATTTTGAAAAGAATCACTGATAAACTCTGGAATATTTCAACTTGTTTCTCACAGAAGAGGTAAATATAGAAGGGAACACCTCATTCTTACAAGACCTAAACAAATAAATAAACCTATCCAATGAACCTTAAAGTCATGACCCTGAATACATGGACACCAACCGTGTGGTAACTGTGGGGTCAGTAGGTTCACTTCAGCAAGTACTGAATTTGATTTAGGGCTGAGATACCCTTGCAAAAAGGTTTCACACACCAACTGCAACACCAGATAAGTTGTATACATGTCCATGTAAATTGCACTACACTGGAATGACTTTATGAAAAGTCACAACCCAAATTATTGACCATCAGAGTAACATCCAACTGGGGATACTGACAACAAAGTTGTTACTCACTACATAGAGAAACAACGCAATGACAGTGGCTGGAAATGGACAGTCATTGAAAAAGTCCACACTGAAGATACCCGGGCCCTATATAGATCTGAACAGAAATAGGTATTTAGAAAATACACAAAAAGTGACAATGATGAGACTGACTGGAGTCAGGAATGACCATTACTAAATGATCAATCCTTTGAAGTAACTGTTCAAACCCTTCCAATTAACGAATAATGCTGATGATGTAATTATAGGCACCGATGACGGCAAAGGCATGTCTCCCATTGGGAGATATTCTCAACATAGGAAACGAACTTAATATTGACTTGACTTCTGAGATGTTACCCTAATAAATACTTTCCAGCATCTTTATTTAGAAGAACTGATTTAAGTAACTATTAGTTGAGCACAGCACAGCCCCATAGTAAGAAGCGGTGAGCTGACCCGAGTGGTAAGAAATCACAGAGGTCCTATCTGGTAGAAACGGCCTACTATTGTGACATTTTAAATAAGATATGTTGCAAAGTCATCCTGGGCACCCCCATTTTTAGGTCGAGCCTAGAGTAGCGTGCATGCGCTGCTCTACGAGACTTTATGTAAGGGGCTTCCAAAAGCTGACCACACGCTCGTGCACAATGGCCTTTTCCGTGCGGTTACCCGCACGGCCGCCATGTGTTTTCAATTATCGCGCCCGGTGGCCGTGCGGGTAACCGCAAGCAATAGGCCATGGTGCACGCTCCCGCGCGCGCACCGCTCGCGGGTTCTTTTTTTTTATTGCTGTCTTGTGATGGGAGCCATCTGGTTTCACTCAGCCATGTTTATTTTTGCATCGAGCTTTCACTTAAACAAAGTGAAAGCGCGATGCAAATATAGACAATGGTGAGCGCTTGTCTGCCCTGCAGCCTGCCTGGCGCTGCCGAGGCCCCTCATCTATGAAGCGATTATTTGCAGCTTCTAGAGTGCGAGTTTCTCTGCTTTAAACCTCCTCTTCCTTACATTCCTGCCTCTTGTGTCTGCCACTGTCGGTTTCCTCGCGAGCTGGCGTGAGGGCTGCAGTTCCATTTGTATATTTAAAATGAAAGAAGACCCTCTGTACCCCCTGTCTTCCTAAAATGGAAAGTGACCCCGTGACCCCTGTCACTCCGGGTGCATTTCCTTCTTTCTTTAGGCGGGGGGGGGGGAAATGAAGTGATTTGTGCAGAAACACGCGGTGTTTGAGAGCCCCCTGCCAAGCTCGAACCTGGGTTACCAGCTTCACAGTCAGCCGAGGGGGTGCGAGGGGGGTAGGGAACAATAGTAAAGTGGTTTAAGCACGTAACGTTTGCACCGACAGTCGTCCGAGGTGACTTCATTCCAGCGCAGCCTCAACAAACTCATTTCTGAAACTTATCGTGTTAAGGCCCCAAAAGGCACAAGTATTTCAGCTCATCCTCTCCAGTGTTGTGTTTTTCCCCCAGTCTTGGACTTGTTATAAAACGTTATCACTGGATAGCAGCCACCTGTTCGCCAATATAACAAAATAAACATTGGGTAAAAGCAAATCTCTCTCTCTCATATATTTGACACGCACGCACGTACGTACGTGACAGAGACAGCGTTGACAATACCTTGGCCAACGTAAAGGCACAAAGAAGAAATACTAGCAACGCAGTGGGTAAGTATATTCAGAAATATTCAAGGAAAGTTCTAGTGGCTCCCTGGAAGCTATGGAAACAGGAC
Organism: Calotriton arnoldi; assembly: GCA_963921515.1. Classification (NCBI taxonomy): domain Eukaryota; kingdom Metazoa; phylum Chordata; class Amphibia; order Caudata; family Salamandridae; genus Calotriton; species Calotriton arnoldi. The sequence goes on from CAWUFW010003017.1 coordinate 1,467,577, forward strand.
TGGAGGTTATAGACACATGGGCAGTTACGAAGGCACGGAAGAGTATAAGATCAAGGTGAAAGTTTCACGGAGGAAACCCAGGGTGACTGTACAGAGAGACACAGTGAGGGGTTTTATGGCCGGCCTGGGAGGTTGTAACAGATGCTCAAGCAGTCCTCTCCAACCCGCCAGGCAAGTAGGCATCCCTCTCAAACCCTACGAACATTGAGCAGTTTTGCAGGGTGACTGAATGGAAATCAATGAGAGATTACGCAACACGAGGATGTGGCGTAGCGGTCAGAGCTGCCAACGTTGGAGCTTAGAGCCTCGGTTCAAAATCCTGATTCTGGGCAAATCACTTGGTGCCTACCAAAAATGAATGTGTCCTTGTGAAACGTAACTAGTGCTCATGTAAAGCGCTTCAATTCCGTCGGTTCGAGCTCGCGCTATATAAAACAAGCATTGGCATAGCCAATAGGTCTCGCCTTTGGGACCTTATAAGTGTTTAGCCATGCAACAGTTGATGTTGTTGCACCAAGGATATTGTGCTGCATAACTAAATACTTATAAGGTCCCAAAAGCGAGACCTATTGGCTATGCCAATGCTTGTTGCTAATTGGTACTGGTGGTAACTGAGTTTGACTGTCCCTGGGTTCTGCCTTACCAGGGCCAGTGCTATGCTGCAAACACACTTCAGAGTACAGTAAAAACACCTACATACACTAGGGTACACTATGGGTTAAGGTACCACTATGATTGGCATGACCTCCCTTATAAGGCCCTAGTACATAATAGGGCAGGGGGATAAAAACTACATTTAAGTTCCTAGTATGTAATCGGGCATGGCAGTTTAGAGGCCAGGAGCCCTTTCTGCACTTGATGTGCGCCCTGCTGAGAGCCTGAGGTCATTTTAAAAGCAGCCCTGTGTTGCAGAACTGCTTTTAAATGTAAATTGTGCCCAAACTCAACTTTGGTGTTAGGGGCACTTAAAAATTGATAAACTACAATATTTTGGCATATTGGGTATCCCCAGGGTCTCCCCTATGTGTCCCAGGGCTGGGGGTCAATTAATTATAAGGAGGAACCCTTATAAAATAGGTTTCATATGCCCTAGGGATAGAGAAACTGCACATTTCACTTCACTCGTTGTAGTAAAGTGCTTCGCAAAATCGACGTATGTGTTAGGAGCACTGTGGGGTGAGGAGCTACATTGTTTTTGTATATTCAGGACCCCTAAAGTCTATCCTAGGTGTCTCAGGGGTGGGGGGCATGTAGTTATAAGCTGGGTCCTTATTAAGCAGTTTTATTGGCCCTAGTGTTGGAGAAATAGGGCATTTTATTTTCCCCATTGTAGATCCCCAGCCACATAGGTTAACATTGCAATAGTTTATGAATTAATAACTACCGCAAGGGACAACTGATAAAATACCATTCAAGGACTTAGGAAAATGGTATTGATAAATCCAACAATATGCGGTTGTTGATTTTATCCTAAAATATACGGAAAGTAAGTTATAAGACTTTGCCTATAAGCCAAAATTCAGACTTTCAGTGGTCTTCCCTGATTGGTCAGAGTTTAGTGGATTAGGCAGGATGCTTTGATGAAGTGATTAGTGGCACTCGGGGTGAGGTGCAATCTGGGAGGAGAGGGTTCTGCTACACAGGAATGCCAGAGCAAGGGGGAGGGGTCGTAAACCATGAGCTTCAAAGGAAGAAGGGGACAGGCAGAATAAGCAGGTCCTTCTACATCCATCCCCTCTGAACCCAGCCAGATGGCAGGCTCAAAGAAGGAACGTGTAGATGCCAGGGGGAGGGAGACTATGGAGATGAGCCCTCCTGGAGGTTGGTTTAGCTAGCTCATGCCCCTCTGCTGAGACTTCAGCCATATTGAATTTTTGAAGGATAGTGCTTTCTGGGAGACCATTGTGCCACACTTTGGAGGAAATTGTTATGCTCTGTGGTGTTGCCCTGCACCTCACTGGACAGGAGTGCCCTCCTGATTGACCCCAGAATAAGTATCTGAGAGGAGGAGCCTCTCAGATCTGCTGCTTGAAACAAGAGAAGAAGGGTTCATGCTGCAAGTTTGATTTGCACCAACACGGCCCTGCACTCTGACTGACTGCGTCTGGTGAACAATCTGGAACTATAGCCCTGTGGACCTAACTGGCTTCGAGATTAATAAAGGGTGGACTCCCTGCAAGCTACAGGTTAGCAGAGCTCACCTGGACCATCACCACCAAGAATCCCCAGCCTGGAGTACGTCCAGTTGATTTGTAAGGGTTTTGTCCAAGTGATTTGTGGGAACTGAAGTCCCAAACTTTCAAGGACCATCTTGGAGCTTTCAGACCATTGAAGTAAGTTTGGGCGCTTTGGGACCCTCAGAGGAACTTCAGGAAGAAGTTTCAGAAGTTTGGAGCAACTTTGGAAAAAGCTCCATAAGTGGACCGACTCAACCTGGCCAGCCAAGCCTGTGACCCTCAACCGCAAGCCTGCCTGCCCTCCAGGTTCGTCCCGCTGAATAGCTCCGGATGTCCAACTTCCAGAGTTTGACCAGGAGCTGGTCAAAGGCCAAGCCGGCGAACCCTCACCGAACCTAGCCTGGTGAAGAGCATCGAGGGACCCCGGAAGAAAGAGCTCAGTAAAAGTTTTTAAGTCTGAAGGTAAAAGACTTGACTGGCTCCAACTGCGAGAGTCAAGCCGCCCATCTTCAACTGCGAGCCGGCCTGGATCCCTGGTTCATCCCGCTGGAAAGCTCCGGAGGTCTGACTTTCATAGTTTGACCGGGAGCTAATCGAAAAGCAAGCCGGCGAACCATCACCGAATCCGGACTGGTAGAGCATCGAGGGACCCGGGCAGAAAAAACTCCCAAAAAGTTTCTAAATCAGAAGGTAAAAACTTTGACCGAGGCCTACCGTGAAGGGTAGCCGCACAGGGCTCCATCGAGGTCAGCCTGAAACTTTGAAATCGTCCCGTCTAGCATGACCAAATGTCCTAATAGGCCCTGTCTCTGAAGTTAAGCCTGCCTGCTCGCAGCAAATCTACCAAGGGTTGAGTATGGGAATTATTTCCGAGACCTATTCTGAGCCCTAGACTGTGTTAGTGTCCTTATTGAAGTGGTACAGATATATTTACCACTACTAATAATCCACTTTCCAACAAGATAATAGCCAATACCTATAAATATTTATTATTTATGTCCTGGTCAATAGCATAGAACACTCTTTTTACAGATTGCAATTACCATCTATGAAGATCTTAATGACGTCTATTAGTAAAGGTATGACTAGGACTTACTCTGACAACTTGGCAGAAAAAGCCTTTGATTAGATTCAGTATGTACAATGTAATTTTTCTTCAATTTGTCCCCAGAAAATATTGCAGACAGTCCATAGAGCTATTCTTAGTTTTTCGCCCTGAGCTGCTCCCTTAGGGCAGCACTTTTTGCAATTCAAAATTACTACTTTTCAACCCTTCCTAAAAAATACTTGGGGATTTGATAACGTTCCCTAAAACATTCCAGTACTGGAGTAAGAATAGTAAATAATCCTCCTGGAATATTGGGGGGGGCGTTGCTCCTATCCCAAATATTCTAGGACTGCATTTAGAATAGTAAATTTGACCTTCCAGTGTCTGCAATTCCCACTGCTGCCCTGAGTGTGCAGTTCAGGGCAAGAAACACAGACAAGCGACCACAGACAGAATCTAGAGGCATGCACCAGAAACTGACATACATGACATGATGATGCTTATGTAACATGCCCAGCAGATGCTCTGCTCCACCTCTGACATAAAAAAAACCAGGGGTTGGGAGGCTGAGTACAGTGTGGCGTACCAGTGTCACAAAGTTCATTACCTCTTTTACAATTAGAGGCCTTGGCTGAGGACCACTATATTAATAAAGCTCATCATTATTCTGGTTGTACCTACAGACAATGGTTTCAGTCAAGTAGCTGTATTTCTAGCCACTATTGGTGAACAATTACAGTGCAATAGTTGTAGACAGTCTCCATTACTTGGTACTGGTTTATGTGGGTTAGTAACACTAGGAGTGTGGTTTACACTGCAGACATGTGATTCACACAATTTCATGAGCATGGTTTTTACATTGAGAAGTATTGTAATCATTATATAGTACTTGGGGCAAAAATACCAGTACCCTTTAACTTAATGTAAATGTTTTTGTTGTTGTCACTCAGGCATGGTGTTCTACTTTATTTCTTTCCTTCTTCCTACACTTACTACTAGAGAAAACGATATCATTAAAACCCTGAGTCGGGGTAGAAAATAGGTCGACAGGAGACCTACCGGACCAATTAGATACCCAACACCTAGGGACAGAAACATGAGACTGTAAAATGAGGGTCTGCATTACACAGATTCTGGAGTACACTGTTTTTATCCATGCGACTGGGAGGTAAATAAGATGACCTATAAAATTCACCAGCCCTTCAGCAGTTTTAACTTATTAGGCCACATATAACTTACCAGTAGGGAAGGATACATAGCTCGTCACAAAGAGCACCAGGGTAGCCACTGTGTGGACCCTCAGGGTCCACAGTAAGGAGATGCTCAATAGCGAAGCATGCCACTTCGATGAGTGAGGGCCATCATCCATTTTAGGAAACCTCCTATGAGGGGCCGATGTTCCATTGGGTACTAGCGCTCAGTGGTAGAGGATCCTAGTTCTTTTTTTTTAATGAAGGGTGTTGCAAAGTCGGTCCTGCCCATTGAATCCCCTTATATTTTCTGCTTTGGACTACCAGGTCTTTGTCTTTTTACTGAGTGAGCCTTATTACATGAGTTTCACTCACTGCAAATTCATTAAAATGGACTAAGAGAACTAACTGCCAGTGTCCACCTTTTAAGATAAGGCCACTGTTGTCAAGGTAGTCTAAGAGGCTCTGGGCTTGTTATGTGAGATTACAATTTTGCGCAGCCTGGTATCTGCACACGCGTAGCCTGTCGCAGAAGGGGCACTTCAGGGTTGGGAACTGATCTGAGGTAAGCCTTATAACGGGAGTGGGTATTCATAGTGTTGGTCGGTAGTGCTCGAACTGTATTACTCATTATATGCAAAATCTGCACTAAAGAACAGTTTTGTCTCACTTACGCGTACAAGATCCAGCAAGGTATCAATCTAGGGTTAAACTTGTGCCCGAAGTGTAGATCCACAGTCGCTTACATACCTACACTCATTAGAACACTTTAAGACTTGTCGTATTTCCCTGACTCAGCTCAGTCACATTCCAGGCCCCCCCCCACCACCCCCCCCACCACTGGGCCACATTAATTACTCTGCTGTCCAGGAGGAGGATCAAAGGCCTCCCCACCGAAGAGACACATTAACAATGCTAGATCCAGTTCCTTGTCGCACTGCGCATGGCCGAGGACAGTCCAGGCCCACAGAATAAAAGGAGGAGAGCCAGACTTTGGTAGCCCCAATACAGGAGGGGCTTGTCTTTGACGTTTTGATGCTAAGGGATCAGCCAGCGATGTCAGTGAGGGGGTGGCGCAGAGGCGCTCAGGGAAGCTCTTACTACAGACACTTAAAGACACTATATAAGCATGTCCCAGAATGCTGTGGAGGAGGGTTGGGATAGGGGTGGAGTGATTATGTGGCACCCAGGATGGCATAGGGCTGCCTGGCTTCCAGAACTTTCGAGCTACATTTAAAAACCGCTGTACAAGAAAGAAACACTGAACTTCTGAGAGACTACGCCAAAAGAACACCCCACTGGAAGAAGTTGTCACTGGATGCCACTGCAAGGATGGGCTGAGGGACCTTAACTCCAGCTGACTACCAGGAATAGGATGCGTCTCGCCAGAGTCATTGGCTCTGGCCCCCCCTAACGCGGTCGTTACAACGACAGCGTTGTTACATCATAGTACATTACAACGCAAGTCGTTACATCAACTTTCTGTAGGGGGCGTGCTAACATAAGGAATAATATAATTTACTATTCCAACATCTTCCCTACTGTTGCGCACACTGGAGTTGGAATAGTAAATTATACGATTCCTAAGTCCAGCGCGCCCCCTACAGCAAGTCGATGTAACGACTTACGTTGTAATGTACTGCGATGTAACAACGCGGTCGTTGTAACGAACCCGTTGTAATCGCAAGTGTTGTAAACGCATGCGATGTAAAGTTTCCTATTCAGCTGGGGGACATTGGAGAGCTCCCCTGGGCCTTCTGTGAACTGATCCTGCAGCTGGGCGAGACTCATTCGGAAAGTTACCACTGACTTGGTTGACAAACAGGTGCCCTGCAAGATGGCCAAAGCCATGGAGCTTGGGGACTGTGGCGGGGTGGGCCTTCTTGCTGGCTGTTGAGGCACTGTGCAAGATACACCCCAGAAGGAGAGAGCACTAGGAGCCTGGCAGAGGACAGGACAACAGGGAGTCATCAAACCATTCTCCCTACACAGAGTCCTTTAAAAGGCCAAGAGGCCTGAGGAAATGTTCCTGGTTTCTAGGGCTGGTCACCAGGAGCACAGTTACACCAAGATGGTACCAATCGGCCATACAGAGCCCAAGAAACCAGCATCAGAAGCCCATTCTCCTGGGGGGGGGGGGGGAGCGGGCTAAATGGGAAAATGAGTGAATAGTGATTCACTGTAAATTCCAAAATTTCCTTGGGCGGGCCAAGCCCTCGGAGAACAGTGTCTCTTCACAAATTATATCCCCCTCCTCCCCCAGGGAGGGGGTGTGCATGGGGCCCCCTTCTCGAGCAGAACTTTGGCCCTGGAAACCCCCACACCCAGGGCACAACGCAAAAATGTCCTAGAAACTTCATACCACACGACAGAAGCTGGAACGGCATGACTGCTGGGGGAGTTGCCCATCCCCCCTTGCCCATGTCTGAGGACAAGGCGCCCTGCCCACAGGGGGAATCCAAGTGATTTGGTACTCAGTGACAGTTTGGGTTCAAGGCTGTCCAGGTTCATGTCATTAAGCCAGATGTATGCAGTATCTTTTTTGTTGTTCTTGGCATATAATAGGTATTCTGTCTTGATTGTGATTCAAGTATACGCTGGGCAACATCCCGGTCTGGATGATGAGCAAGCAGTGTTTAAAACATTGGATAGCTGAAGCAGAGATGTGTATTTTCAGCATGTTGGTGAATCTTAATGTTCTAGAGCACCAAGCAGCTCCATGTAAAGTTTGAAGATGACAGGCAACGTTATGGAACACGGTGATCTTTTGTGACCTGGAGGTGCCCATGTGAACAAATTGGTATCAGTTGAAAGATAGGAGAAGCAGTGAAGGACATTACCAGTGAATCCCATTCACAACTCAAGAGTGGATATGAGGGTGAGCTGGTCCTAAACGATAGCTAAGACATTTTCCTCACTAGTACCAATACCATCTGAGACAAATTTGTGTCCCCTAAACATGCCCCGGCACTATATCAGAATCAAGCAGAACTAGACAGATTTGTCTACAGGTCATTCCTCTCAGAAGTGCACCACACATGCAATTCCAATAGACCTTAAAATCAGAAGCTAAAAATAATAATACAGCTATTCTTACAGAACATCGATATCATGGCACTCTACAATGAACACCCATATTTTTGCTGAAGTCAAGCCGGATGGTTCATCCAGGATTGTGTTAGACTATGGGAACCCCAATTTTCGTACAGGCTCTTATGAAGTGCTGAATTCCGATAATACAGAGCTCACAAAGAACCTGGTGCAGAGAAAGCTCAAAAGAACCTTTAAAGTGGCAATAGTTTCTTCAGCCAAAATATAGTATCCTAATCACAATATCTAAATGCTTTTGCTTTGGTGACATTCAAAACACATTGACAGACACAAGGCTACAAAGAGTATTGGGCTGTTTTAGGCTGTGGGTCATAGAACTCTTCAACTATCATACAACGATGATATTTCACTGATGACAATTGAGAAGAACACTTCAATTGGGCTGACAGAATAGCTTCTACACAAGATAAGGCAGCCTACAAGATAAACTTGAAAAAGTCTAAATTTGCAGGTCAAAAATGTTTTTCCACGGCTACAAGTTATTAAGTGACAGTAAGGGCTTGACACCTGATTTTCTAGAGAAAAGTCTCATTTTACAAAGCATTTATACTTCATGAAAATTATAAGCGCTGATGAGGTTTTTTAATTTTAGAAGAACAAATTTGCCACACTACAGAGAGAAATTCAAGCCCATCTTTCTCTAAGAAGGAGTGGATGGATGCTCACACCACTACTTTGTGGTCCCTAAATTAACATATTAGAATCGAATTATCGAGAAGAAAAGAATAATAAAGGAAATAAAATCATTAGAGTTATTCTCAACACTTAAGGTTCTGCTTACATACAGTATAAAGACAGACTACTCAATTAGCTTAAGATCAAAGGTGTAGTCAGTGGTGGAATAGCCCTTTACTGCTGTTTAGAAAATTCCTACTGCATTTCAGACCACCACAATTACGACCACCACACAAGGGAAGACGATTGTGCTGGTTTCAACCATATCAACTATGGAAGCAGCCACTAAAGCAAGCATTCTTAAGCTGCGGGTGTCAATGAGCATAAAGACTTACAGTTCAATTATGACTCTACACTTAGTAATCCGGAATACCCCACATTTCATAGGTTTTATCATGTATATAAAACTTTATTATAGATAGATGGATCTGTGCAACTTGCAGTAGGCATGAAGCAATATTCTGCAGTGTGTGTGAAGCCATCCAGAGGGTTTTTTTGACAAATGAGGAATTCCAATCTTTACATATGTAAATTAAGGTTTTAGTGACTCTATAGCTCAGGTCAGGTGTGACTTTGGCACATTGACAGTGAACCCCAATGATAACAGGAGGTTCGCTGTTATCCAACGGTGGTCCACAACTGATTATGGCAAGCCTGCTTTCAACAGGCAGTCGCTGAGGTAGAGAAAGACTTGTAAGCTCAACCTCTCAAGAAATGCTGCAACCACCGCTATCAGCTTCTTAAACACCTGATGGGCACAGGTGAGACTGATTGGGAGCATCACAACGGATTATAGTCCTGGCCCACCTTGAACTGCAAGTAGTGCCTGTAGGCTTGCAGGACAGGAACATAGAAATAGGTATTCTGCAGGTCGTATGCTACCATTGAGTCTCCTGGCTCCAGGGACGATAGAACCTGGGCCAGGGTGAGCATCTTGAATTTGTCCTTCATCAGGAAAAAAAATAACTAGCTCAAAGATCTAAAATAGGATGAAGCCTTCTGCCCTTTTTTGGCATTAGGCAATAGTGGGAGTAATAGCCAATTCCTATTTCCAGGGCCGGAATTCTCTATATGGCTACTTTACTTTCTGCAGCAAAACGGACAAGTGCTACTTTGCAAGCCACTCTGATGTGGGTGGAAGATGCCGTAGTCGAAAAGGAATCTGCAGGATCGACCTGTCGGATGTTATAGTCTGCCACTTCTAGAGGAAATGACGGGTTCTGCCTTCCACAGTGCGGTCGTGTGCCAAAAAGGACAAATGAAAGTGGCTTGGGGGCTGCTGCTGGATGGGTGGGACCAGCAGATTCACTATCCCTGCGGGTATGCATGCTGTCTATTGGATCCCTGATCCTGAAAGGACTGTGGTGCCTGTTGCTGGGTGGTAGACCTTGGTGTTTGCTGCATGCAAAACCTCTAGTAAGGCCTTGAAATGGGCAAAACTGTTGGAGATACTGCTTTGTTCATATGGAGAAACTGAGGAAATTCAATGTGGAACTGCTTTCATTGAAGCGCTCGTGCAGAATATGCCTTCACGCCAAATAGGCAAGACCTATCAAACGGCATATCCATGAATGATGCCTGAATGTCACCAGAGAATCCCTTGGATCTCAACCATGGGTTGAACCAAAGCACAACTATAGTCCAGACAGCTCTGCCTAAGCACAGTATTGTCCATTCCTGATCCTTTATTATATCTGGTTGAGTCCTGCATCGTGAATAGTTTGCACCAGGTCGGCCTAATGGCTATGATTCAAGCGTCATACATTAGTTTGTGTCAGGTAGGCATGGAATTCCTCCGGTACGGACAGCAAGATATTGGCGACCATGTCCAATAAAGCGTGGGAGTACCTATCCAGCAAGCAGCTTGCGTTGCCTGACCATAGGGTGAGACTAGCTAAGGAAAACATCAGTTTTCTGAATGCCTCAATTCTCTTCAACTCTATGTATGGGAGGGGATAGGGGAGGTGGTGAGTCATAGGGAAGGAGTTAGTATTAATTCTGGTAGAGAACTACCAGGCTCTCAGAGGTAAGGTGCTCTATATGGAAAGCAGGGTCAACCAAAGCATGTCTGTGGTGTAGTGTTTAGCTGTCTATTGACTAGTGGACAAGAGCAAAGCTTAGCCGAGATACCCAAAAGAATGTCGGTCTGGGCTTCTTTGAATGGAAGCAAGGTTTTGGACAAAGCCTGGCCAGGCTGCAAAACTTCAGTGAGGCCATTTGTTTTCACGTCAATAGGAAGCAATTGTAAGCCCAAGACTTCAGCTGCGTGTCTCATGATTACAGCAAATTAGGCTTTTTCTTCCCTTGAAGGGCCAGGGTAGAACACAACCCAGTGTCAGGGGAAATGTCCAATCCACTGGTCTCTTGTGGGTCCAAACCGAAATTGTCATAATGTTGAGGAGTAATTCACCCCATCATCCCATCATCACCAAAAGCTGGCTGACTTTTTCAGAGTGCGATCCAAAATGATGTTGGAGCGCAGCTCCTAAGTAAAGGAGCTGCTTCGTCAATATCAAAATTAACTGAGGCCTGGCGAATCTGAACTGTTCCAAGATGAAACCCTGGTCGAGGCAAATTCAGTTTGGAGTCAGAAAGGACAATAAGGATGGCATCCTCCTTCTGTGTCAACTGAGTCGGTGCCAGTGTTGACATGGCAGGAACCAGTGTGGATCTTGTGACGGTTGGACAGTTATCTTCAGAGTCAGAGCTAAACCCAAAATGAGTTCAAGAAATATAGATGCTGCTAATGACGGATCCACTGGTGGTAACCCTACTGGAGGCCTATGTGGATCTGTGGGGTGTGTAGGCATGACAGAGGAAACCAGCAGGGTGCCAAAGATTTGTAACATGGCTCCCTTGAAAGCCTCAATCTGTTGTAATATTCCTGATGTTCCCTGGAAACTCAGGTTGCGTACAGATCAGTTGTAGAATCAGCTCCACATTGGGGGACCGGCAGCAAGACCTGGGAACAACTTGACATTCTAGTGACTACTCACAAAGATTGGCAAGACTAAGACGAGCCCCACTTTGTCTTCTTGGAATTCAACTTACCCGAAGACTTAGAGCGGGGCAAAGTCTTGTTGCAGGAATGGTCCCGAGAGCAGGAATGGGTCTGCACCCTCGACTTTGAGCAGAAACTGAGCTAACATGACTTCCTTTGGAGTTTGCAATGTACAACTTGGCTCCACAAACTCTGATACCTTTGAATTCCAAAGGGCACACTCCATGCAAAACTTTGCAGTCAGAACCCAAACACCAAAGACACTTTGTGTGGATATGCCACAGACATCTGCTTGCAACAGTCCCTACAAGGTTTAAACCCTGCAATTTTAGGAGGGCACATGTTACCTTGCGTGTTGGAAAATAATTCTGAGAAGAAACTAGTCCACTTATGAGAAGAAGTTAGGAGCTACCGCAGGCTCCACATATGAAGGCGCCAAAAGAAACTGCAGGCTAGGATGTCGCTTACATGCAGCTCCGACTGTCACTTTCATGGCAGAACAAGGTTGATGCGGAGCCACACAACACCACCTACCAGTGTGCAGAGGCTATGCTGAAAAATCCTCTGGATCGAATCTGACACCTGGAGATAATCGAAGGTGAGGAATCTGCGGTTAGATGCATCTATCAGAAGTAATTTGATTACGACTATTGTACAAATATATACCATGCTTGTATTTTTCATTTTGTATACTGTTGTAATATTCACCATTGCCAATATAACTGATATTTGCCACCATTTTGCTAAAAATGTTCTGTACTAGGTTCCATATAATAAATCCCTATAATATCAATACTACATGTTTTGTTTATGTATTTAGCAAGTAATGAGGTGAGCTGAAGCAAACTCACTCACCTGTTCGGTCTCCGGTAGGACTGGCAGTTCAAACATAGGCTCTTCTTTCAGTATAATATAAGAAAGGGTTTCTTGAGACACCGGTGAGTATACTTTCAATGTCTGAAGGCCAAGAGAATTTGCAGATGTGACTAAAAATCTCTTGGCACCCATCCAGGTACAGGGGTGGAAGAGATCTCTTAGTTTAAGAAGGAAACAGGTGGAGTGGGGAGAAATCTTTAGAATTACAAATAATATATATTGTAACAGGATGATTTATTCTTTTTTCCTACAGATGTTTAAGCTAAACATGTATTACTTCTCCAAATCTAGTGATTAGAATATGAATAACCAGGTACATGAAACAGTGTAAATATTTATTACACCCAGGGACTAGTCATGCTGAGTCTGGAAATGTTAGCTGCTGGAAGGGAGGATGTGAAGGGTATAGCAGGGATTAGCAAGGCAGGGAATGGCTATCAAGCAGGACACTCTACCCCCTGCTTGGGAGTACTTTAAATTAACAACAAATTAGCAAATCAGTAAAAAGGAAAATACTGAAACTTGAGACACACAAATTATTATATCTATAATAAAAAAGACATCTACGAATAACGGCGTATACAGTGAGAGCAGAGGGAAACCTCAACAGAGAAGAATTAAAATCTTCAGTTTTAAGTAGCAAATTTTTATCATTTAAACATCATTTTTATCTGGACGCAGATTAACCTCAGGATGCACTGTGTTAGATACACAATCAAATTATAGAGTGTACAGTGAGTTCTAATACATGAATGCCTTAGTTCTATTTAATTTCTACCCATGAATGCCCACAAATTTCTTAGTGAGCACTATGACCGTGTTGAGTACATTTCCAATGTGTGATGTAACTGTAGCTCCATAGGGTGCAATTAACTACAGTTCTCACCACTACTCTACCGGAGCCACAGAATAATGTGTAGGCAATGCATGGCTCCGTACAGATGGCAAGAATTATAGGCGATAAAAGGGAGCTCAGTCTGGTACTCGCTTAGATGGGGGAAAAGGACGTGAGATTACAACATTCTCTTGCAGTAGGGCAAGGAAAAAATAAAGCAGATCGAACAATTAAATTCGTTTCACCAGCAATATTCAGAAGCAACCACCCACAATATACTTGTTACAACCACCAGTGAACCTTTCAATGCGTCAGTGAAAAACAGTGATATGATAAAGTTAACAAAAACAAAAAAGACTATATCATGAAATCAGGAAATACTATGGACAGTGAAGTGGAAAACCACCTATGCACCGGGCCATCAGTTTCTAAACACCTAAGTGACTGCAGAATTCTTATTCAGCAATGCCAATGTTTGTGGGTTGGGTAAAAGCTAATAAGTAGTTTCCGAGATTTGTATTACAAAAAGGCACTAGCTGAGCTTTGACGTGTTAACTGTATGTATATAATGGGCATTAATTTTATAATTCTTTCGAGATCCCAAACAGAAGAGTATAAAAGAGTAAGATAGTGGAAAAAATGAATAATATTCAAATGTGGTTGACCGAAGGGAAAAAAGTGCCTGTCATTCATCTGGTATTCTCGGATCAGATTGGCTGGCCGCAACAGAATTTTTTTTACTGCGGCTGTCACTTAGTGAGGGTAGATTTGCTGATACCATAATGTGATTACATAATGCAGAAAAATGATTATGAGACATAAACAGCATCCCTTAACCGCAGGGAGTGGGGGGTGGGGGAGGATATAGATAGTCCGATACTGCCCTCGAAAAGAAAAAAAAAAAAAAATGCAGGATCCATGGTTACCATGGCCATTATTTTGCACGCAGCCCAACCATGCAGTGAAACAATAATAAGGAAGGAATTATAAGAAAGCTTGCAAACATCTTCCAAACATTAGGAAGATTTGAATGGGGCACAGCAGGAAGCGGCAAAGTCAAAACAGGAGAAAGACTTGCGGCCACAGAATAGCATCTGCAAATCCCAAAACACTGCCCCAGTCCACTGGGTCAAAGAAAAGGCCAAAAGCTTGTTTGCGCATCAGGTCTTTAGGCTGGATACTGGAATGCCTTCAGGATCCTTTTAGTTCTTAGCAAGAAGTTGATTATTACAAAGTGTGAGGTCATCCCCAGTTGGCTAATCATAGCCTGCACCTCAAGCTCATAGACATGAATTATTAGTGAGGAAAGCTCTCTCTGCTGCTATCTTGCATCTCTAGTGTGGGAAGATAGGGCTACAAAGACTTACCTTTTCTGTGTGCAAGTTCACACAGCTCTATCTTCTGTATGTATGCATGCACGGAGGAGTTGGTAATGCAGTAGTTAACTCGGATATATAAGGTCATTACTTTTACAAAAACAAACTAAAATGGTGTCTGCAGTGGAACACCAGAAGCAAAGCTCTACATAAGGAACAACGAGTGCTTTCAAAAAGGTGTGGATTTTTTCGACTTTCGTAAGTACCACTCCTTTTTTTAAACTCAAAGATTGGGGAAAACGAATAACTGCATCTTTTGCGATCTGTTTCAGATTAGTCACACTAGGCACTTAGGGAATCAAAACATTTACAACCTAAACCACAAACACTTGATGCTTATCGTGGCAATGGGTCACCACAAGGTTTGCTTGCATGCAACAAAATCGATTGAGAAGTCAAAAGAAAAAACGGCGGGGCAGGAAATAGAACGACTTAGAGACAAAAAGAAAAGTATACTCCATTTTTATGCATAAAAAACATCACAATTTAAAATTCAAAGCTGTACCTCTTCTTGTCGAAACAATTTCTGCTCTTTTTTCGTGTATCCAGAGAATGAACACATATGTAACACTTGACACGCAAGGGCAAAGAGGACAGTTTTCAGGTAAAGATGGGATTACCAGTGTAAACGATGGACAACTTCTATTCCTCACAAAATTGTGCACATTTAGCTAAAAGGAAATGGGTTTAAAGGTTGATACGAGATGGAGAGCAATGATTAAGTGCTAGTTGGAGCCAAAGAAACAATGTCTTTTCTTGATTACATTTTTGATAGTGCTGCTGCTTTCACTAACAACCGTTACTGATCAAAGATAATGTTAAATATCCTTCATTAAGCTAATAGGAAACAGACCTAATAAAAAAAAGAGCAAAGGAAAAAAAAAGCATACAATTCAAGCTCTCACTGTGGAGTGCACAAGAAATGAAGCCATTATAGTGTTTTGGTGCGGTCATCGCATGTCTGTCAATCAGAGGACTAAGGCCCAGGATTTCTCAATCTGTGAGAGTATCCGCTTAAGTTTCTTAGCTGGAAATAGAAGGACAGAATACCTGGATTTAGACATTTGACCATAACGCTTGGATTGAGTAATACATTAAATCGATTGGTGATTTCATGACTTGCATAGCAAAGTGGACTCACTGAGAATCCACCTCTCTTAAAAACAGGTTCGTAAACAATCATCCTTAGCGATCTGGAAGACTAAACGAAATGTTTTGGTCTAAAAATTAAGCTGACATTAAGAAGTAGAGTTTGCATCTTTTTCACTTGTACACTGCTTCTTCGGATTTCACCCAAGTAGCTGAACTCCTGGCGCCCTCAACTTCCCACCTTTTCTCAGGACTTTACATTCTAAAAGCATTCCTAAATAAGCAGACTTTCCCTAATACAAAAACAATGCAGATGGTATAAAATTAAAATGAAATACTACCTACTTTGCTACCGATCGCTTACTCACTTGGTACTGCTATTTCCCACTGCAGAACCGAGTGCGTAACATGAATGCAACTTAAGCTCCCTCCTGTGTAAGGGAACTGGCAAGCAGGTACCTTGCCCTGAATTGGAAGGGACAGGTCTACCCAGATGCATCCAGTTGGTCAGGTCTTAGCACTGTGCTCAGTAAATACTTGACCCAAAAGTCCAATCCTGCTATATAACACACTGGAAGTCATCTTTGCTCTCTAACAATAACATTCCTTGTACCGTGAATCTGATGAGATTCATTCCGTAGCATAAAGTCCGATATTTTATGATCTCTTTCCTGAAAACGATTGTCATTTTCTATGTGAGAACAGGCGAAGCAAAATATGGATTTGGAGGCAAAATAGAGTTTATTAATTCAATAACCATTCACTGCTGGTGTCTATCAAAATAATTTGGCGTAAAACTATTGCATGTACACTTACTTCATGCACACCCCTGTCCAAATGTTGTCGAACCTATCCATACGACCACGGGCCGTTGATTTAATGTGACCCCGGCAGAAGCTGTTAGCAGCCTGCCTTGCGTCAATGCAAAATGCGATATCGACCAAGGACGTCAACACTGCCTACTCAAATACCACCCTCCACTATGCAAAACTAAAGCAATTAGCAAGTCTCAATTAAACAACTACCTGTTTTTCTACCGACAATTATTCACATTTCTATACTACAGGTCGGAGTGCTCTGCGTGTGCATTGCTGGCATTCTGGAAGGAGAGGTCAAGTATGGAATTTGCAATAAAACTGATGGCGAAACAAAATAAATAATGAAAATGATTTAAAACAAAGTGCAGTACAAGGGAAGTGGGTATTCAAATTTTCAGTAGCATACACAGGACTACTCTCTTGAAATGTACTATCCCTCTCAAAATGGGAGGGGGCATCATCAACTGAAATATCAAATGCTTTGTATCAAACGGAAAAAAGGTAAGCACAGCCACTCTCTGACCCCACGCACTGTGTCTAATCAATTCAGAGTCCGTCAAAATAGGCTCATTCAAAGTCAGAGTTTGAGGTTCAACACGTGAATTGTCAAAGTTGAAAATAGATTTTTTTTTTTATACCTTCAAACAAATGAAAATGAGTTCCGGGGAGAAGGCAAACAAGTCACAATGTCATAAGTGCAAGTAAACAAGTTTGTACAGGAATTAATCGATCAGAACCAAAGAATGTCCACTGAAAGTGTATCCTCCCCGCCTCATACTGTACAAATAGTGCATGGCTGCAGGAAGTTTTTCAAATATCACATGCAGAAGGTGTTCCGGTTCATTCCCAATCAGGACGCTAGGACGCTTTGTCTCGCGAAGTCCGTGTCGTACCGCCTTTTGATGGCACTGCTGGGCGTCAACCGCTGCTGCCTACATTTCTTCTTTGTCGCCTCCGTTTCCGAATCACTCATTTCAGCATCAGGGGCATAGCCATCATTGTCATTGTGTGCCTTAAAACTTCCCTTTGTCCTGTCCACATCTTTGGGTGAAACGCTTCCCTGACATTGGGACGGAGAGTTCTGGCGGCATGCCTCTTCCTGGGCCCCACCCTGCTGCCTTTCTCCTTTCTTTGGAATTCGAAACCCTCCCCAATTTTTGAGCGAACATTTGGGCGCGGTAGGCACTTTTGCTGTAGTCTGGTTGTAGTGCATTTTAATGACGGAGCGACTACAGTGGGGAGTCGGCTCCACAGGGTGTTTCTGGGCTGCAGGTGCCCCAGACTTGTCAGCTGGGTAAGTCGCTGCCCGTTTGTGCTCGGGCTGCTTATGTGACAGTCCTGTGGGTTTTGAAGGCTTATGGGTGGGTCTAGCATGTTTTTCTTTTACCTCAGTCTTAACGTCGTCACAACGGTAATGGTTATCCCTTCGCTTCCTGTGTTCAGCGACTGCAGATTCGTGTCTACGAGGTACAGTTGTAGTTCTGGAGTCTGTACTAGTATTTTCACAGCTTGCCTGGAATAATGCAGGCTCCTTTTTGACAGGTGCGTTTGGCTGCTTGAGCGAGGTTCTTTCTATTTTCTTTGGGTGCCAAATTTCGCCTCTTTTCTGAGACTTCTCCAGCTGCTTTCTGAAGTATGCCGAGTGCCACTTCAGGTCCTCTATTTTGGGGGCGTCTGAAGATGCCGGCTTGCTGTTGAACAATAGCATCTTTTTTCCGGACAACGAGGGATGCAATCCTTGGAGAATAAAAGAAGAGCAGTTAGAACAAATAAGAAACCGGTTCTTCAAATTATGCGGCAACAATGCATTTATGAGCTACCAAAGAATTCAGGTACTTAACAATATTTAATCAATGTTTCTCAAGCACCATGTTTGTTTGCATGCTCAATAACCTCGTTGACCGTTTATTTATTTTCTTTTACAAAGTAATCTGTACTTTTCAGTGATCTCCAGATTACGCACAATCAATCAATTATGAACTCATTTCAGTTTGTAAAGAATTTGCAAACTTTTTTAATAGAACAATTTGCTGGATACGCAGTAAGGAAAACGTTACTTGCCGTCTAAGCATCTGTTCATAGCGTATAGCTCAGCTTACTCCTGCTATCTAGTGCTGGGCTCGGATGTTTTCAAGTTTATCCTTCGAAGAAGCTTTCTAGTCACGAGATGTGGTCTGACTCCTCCCATAACCCACAATGCGCATGGGCATCAACTCCATGTTAGATTGTTTTCGCAGAGCGGGTGAGAGAGTATCTGGAGTGTTGAGAACCATGTGTAGAGAACCATGTGTATTTTAGAGTGTGGACTGAGTAACAGAAGGAGAGATCCGCAATCATTACAACCTTTCGGAGGGTGGGTGCTTGTGAATCTACAGCAGTACATGCTATGAACAGATGCTTACAGGGTAACATTTTCTGTTCATAGGATGTGTGGCTGTAGATACACATGCTCTGCATACACTGTAAGGCAGCACCCTCCATAAGAGTTGGCTAGCAATTAGATAATGTAGACATCTGGAACAATGCCCTTAGAACTGTGACAACCACAGTCTGCTGACGGGCTAAAATGTCCACCACATAATAGAGCTTGGTAGAAGTGCGCAGTGGTAACCAGCTTTGCAGCTGTCAACTAGCAGAATGTTTCACAAGAAGCTATGGTAACCTCTTTCTTCTGGGTAAAATGTGTTCTGGAGTACAAACTCTATTTTCGGGTAACACGAAAGGATACACCCAACTTTCCACTATATGCAGGTCCCAAAGGCAGAGTACATCAAATCAAAAAAGGCCAAAACTGAAAATTTAGCCCATGCGTTTTTAAAGCTTTCCTAAATATTTTGTGGTCTTCAAGGGACTTAACATGGAGAGGTATAGAGGTTCTATTCTTTAGTCTTACTTAGCAAATGGAAAGAGACACTTGTGGATATACCACTGTGATTTAGTTCTTGGAAATCCTGGACCAATGTTATAAAGTGCTTTGTGAGCTAAACACAGCACCTTACATGTAATCTGATTACTGACCGGAAAGCCAATGGAGTTTAATCAATTCCTGAGAAACCAACTGATGTTCAGGAACATTTAATATCAGTCAGGCAGCAGCATTCTGAACTGGCTGCAACTTGTTTAAGGACAGCTGACTGGTGTTAGAATAAAGAGCATTGCAATAATCAAGGCATGAGGAAATCAGGGCTAGAATAACTAATTTTGCTGGGGAAAGAAGATAAAAGGGAACAGTTTACTCAGTATTCAGAAGTTGCTAAAGTAAGAGGAAGTGGCTTGGACTGACCTGGGTGGCAAAAGCCAGTGTGTCATCAAACACAATTCCAAGATTCCAGACGGGCTCAGAAACAACCCGTAACAGCTGACAGGGGAACTCATTCCAGGCCTTGGCAGCCAAATAAGAAAAGGCCTTCCCGCCCCTTCAAACTCGCTTAAAGTGTCGGATAACTAAAAGAGATGCGGAAGTGGAGCGCAGTGTTCTGGAGGGAATATACTGAGTGAATAGATAGGCCAAATATCGAGTGCTAGAAGAGAACTCTTCTCTAATGCTTTGAAGAGGATGCATTTCTTAACAGGCAGCCAATGCAAAGCCTTTAGAGCAGCTGTCGTTGAGGAACACCTAGGCAGACTGAGAAGTAACCTGGCTGCCGCATTTTGAACCACCTGCAGGCGCTTCACCTGGGATTTAGCAGCTCCCAAGAAAGGAACATTCGCATAGTCAAGACACAAAGTGATCATAGCATGGATAATTGGGTTAACTAGAGCAAGTCTGTGCTTAAAGGTGGAAGTTCCTTTACTGGAGCCACCTCTGCCCTTTCTGCCAACATTTCCCCTGTATGCGCAGCTGGTATATCCCTGCCAGGATGTTGGTGCGAAGTGTGCTGCTATCTTTGATAAGATTGTTGCTGATCAGGGGATGTAGCCTTAACTCCACCAGTGGGCAGTTTAGGAAAATTGGCTCCTGCAGCTAGAGTCTATACAGCACCCATGAACGTGGTAATCTCAATGTCCTTTTTATCTTTTCTAGCATCTTATCAACCTGGGGGGCAAAACAGATGCTCCCAGTCAAATGGGAAGTTGAGGACAAGCTGCTGTCCTTCCTATTTGAGCCAGGAGATGCTAAACAAGGCATGTCTAAAGAGGAGGATGCTAGTGTTAATGCTCCTGGAGACTGAGTCCCTGGACAAAAGTTGGCATTCAAGATTTTTGCATTAGACAATGCACTAGAGCGCTGTACAGGTTCAAATTCCTCCTACTGAACCTTGCTATACCTGGACAGGAGTCCAACAGAACTGGCTATGTGCCAGTATGTATCGCCTCTACTTCTACTCTTTTGCCCGCAGCATCTAATCTTTTTCTCTACTTATTGGGTGGAAGGACATCGCCTGTGGCTTAGGCAGAGGTTCTCGCATGCAGTATAAACCAATAAAGAATCAGGGGGGACCCGACTTCAGATGTAAATGGGGGCTGCTGGCTAAGGGTTGATACTTTCCCCCTACCCTAGGTGTCACCACTTTAGCCTTTACCAGGTATTTAAAATTGTTTGGGACAGACCTAAGTATGCCTCTGAGAATGGATAGAAATTGAACTGGTTGTTCAGACTTGGACAGGGTCTTAACTAGGAAGTGTTCTTCATCTTGTAGCACATGCATGTCTATTTTGTGATGTAAGGCCGCCCTCTGGATGACATCATGGTATGCTGTTGTGTCTCCCCAAGGGGATGCCTTGACTGAATAGTGCTCATAATGTATATCCCCAAAAAGGCAAAATTGTTGTCCTCCCAGGGATCATCACCTGGCCCTGTGCCTAAGGGCTGGTCTTCTGGGTCTGTGGGGACAAAGGAATTGCCAGCGTAAGAATATGAATGTGTGAAGCCCTCAAGTGACTTTAATGGAAGCAGAGGAGGTGGTATGCGTGAACGTGGTAGTGGAGGTGGATGTGATGGTGCAGAAGGAGAAAACAGTTATGGTGCAGAGGTGTAACAGAGGGCTTGTGTCACTGTGCTTTATCAGCACCGGGTCCTTATGGGTATCCACAGAGATTTTGTTTTCAAAGGCAAGCCTTCTCAATTCTTAAGATCCAGCTGTCAATGAATCGTTTGGCGTTGATGGGATTTTCGGCAGGCATGGTACTTACAGGCCTGGACATATTCTTGGTTCGAGGGCCAGTTGTCTTCAACACTGCCTATAGTCTTCTACCTTGTTTGAGGATACAGTTTCTGGGCTGGGTGTTTGCTGGAACTCTGGATGGACCTGTGTCATCATCTTTCTGGTGCCAAAAGGATCGTCTTCACCAAAGATGTCTCGAGATTCAAAGCCTTGTTGTTGGTGCATTTTGCATTGTGCCCAGTGCCTCTCTGTGGTACCTCAAGGTCTTCTTGGAGCGGAAGGCGAGGCAGGACTCGCTGAAAGCAATTTTAAGGTGGTGGAGAGATTGCAGACATCCTGGTGATCCGACAACGGATACTTCGGGCAATGTTGGAAGGGTGTCCGTTCCATCACTCCCTTCCAGTCTGCATTTTGCGGTGCTAGTCATCAAGGAAGGGCTCACGATCCACGAAGGGTGCGCAGAGGTCCCCGGTCTCCCGGGTGTCAAACGCTAAATGGTGGTCTTCCGAAGTTGTATGCTGGAGTAGAATGACATGGAGTTATCGAAGCAAAGACTGCTCTTCTGAATCATCTGTGTCAAATTTTCACCATGTGGGCCCACATGAAAACACCCAATGGTCTCAGAGTCCTTTAAGAGTACGTCGTAACCTGATGGCAGAAAAAAAAACAATCTAACATGGAGTCAGTGCCTATACACCTTGTGGCCTAGGGGAGGAATCACACCACATCTTGTCCCTCGAAAGATTCTTCTAAGAAAAGTAACTTGTAAACCCAACACTAGATTGCATGAGTATGCATAGCATGTGCATCTACAGCCACATATACTACCAACATAAATTGCCACCTCGGTACACCCAGTCCATAGGCTGATGCATGTTACATACATCTGGGAATTTTGAACCAGGCAATGAGCTTCTGAACCAGTACTCAGCTGCTTAACAAGCTCTGGGTCAATGGCACAAAAGGCAACTACTCTAATCCCAGCGCATCCCCACAACAGTAACAATGAGTTTACAGTGCATTTATTATTGCATTTCTCGTTAGAAAATCGAGGCTGCTGCTTTTTCCATTTGTCAATGTTCTGTGATTTCAGAGCCCATTTTTTCTCTTTTAAACTTTTTATTGAAATTTAGGACAACAAAAAAGAGGTATATCTGTTAACATAACCAATGAAGCGCCATCCTCCCACCAACTTCTTTCCTGAACTCAAACCAACATTGGGTTAGTATAGCAGATCCCATTCTATCCTAAACACTCCAGAATACTTCCAATATCTAACACTCCCCCACCACACCCGTCTGTAGAAAATGTTGAAGCATCCTACTGCGCACTACACAGAACAACCAGTTCCCACCTACCCAAATTACTCACATCATACTTTTCAAAATACTTGCTTTTTTTTAGTTCTATCTCATTAGGTCTTTTCTACTGCTATCATGTGCTAAAGCCTCGGTATACACTACAATTTATGGCCACTCCTTTTTCTTCCATTAGGTGGAACAAGAATGTTCAACCACTCATTTAAGTCTTTTCAGCTTTCCTGTCTCACACACCCAAGTCCTCACTACAGGTTTCTCTGCTATTGGATACCTCAGTAATTCTTCAATTTGGAACAGTGCTTCTTTCCCAAAAATCTCTAACATCGGGTAAGACAACCAAAATTGTATGGTAGTATCCTCCTAAAATGACAGATGGGCAGGTAGGAAAGGTTTATCCAAGAATCCTAAGGAGAGGTGAGGTCTTTCAGAAACTGCCAAGCATTCTGGAAATGACCTTCTGCAACATTGAAAAATCTAACATAAGCTATGTAACACATGGTCAATAGAATGCCACTACAATAGTAAGATAATACTACACATTCTCCTCCTTCATAAAATAACCAGAATCCCTACAATAACACACTCCAGAACATTCACACCACTTCATTCATCCTAGTGCTGCATCGCTAAGCCACATCTCACACACTCCCAGTATCACACTCTTACACAGCCAGCACAAAAATATACAGTTATCCATTACTCACGGGTACTCATAGTACGGGGCCCGGCAAGCCTTCCTTGGCGGCCCGCGGACCTTGCAGATATCCTACCTGTGTTTTTTCTTCTTTTTTTTTTTTTTTTAAGTGTCAGCAAACACCGCCGGTTGCAGCAGCGCTCTATGGGGGCCGGGCGATTCTTTAACAGACCATTCACTTGTTAATGAGGCTTTGTTGTATTTCACCTCTTCTTAGCGCCCCTGCATCTCCACTCTGAGTGGAGATGCAGGGGCGCTAAGAAGAGGTGAAATACAACAAAGCCTCATTAACAAGTGAATGGTCTTTTAAAGACCTGTGAAGTACTCGGGTGCAGCTGTGTGTGTGCCCGGGAAGCTGTCTCAGCCCGGGCTGACACACACGTGGGGTGAGGTGACAGAGGGAGACAGACAGAGGGAGGGAGACAGACAGAGGGAGGGAGACAGACAGAGGGAGGGAGACAGACAGAGAGAGGGAGACAGAGGGAGACAGAGAGAGGGAGACAGAGGAAGACAGAGAGAGGGAGACAGAAAGAGAGGGAAACAGAGGGAGGGAAACAGAGGGAGGGAGACAGAGGGAGGCAGAGAGAGAGGGAGACAGAGAGGGAGGGAGACAGGTGGAGGGAGACAGGTGGAGGGAGGGAGACGGAGGGAGACAGACAGAGGGAGACAGAGGGAGACAGAGAGAGGGAGGGAGACAGAAGGAGGGAGACAGAGGGAGGGAGACAGACAGAGGGAGGGAGACAGACAGAGAGAGACAGACAGAGAGAGACAGACAGAGAGAGACAGACAGAGAGAGACAGAGGGAGGGAGACAGAGGGAGGGAGACAGAGGGAGGGAGACAGAGGGAGGGACACAGAGAGGGACACAGAGAGGGACACAGAGAGAGGGAGACAGAGAGAGGGAGACAGAGAGAGGGAGACAGAGAGAGGGAGACAGAGAGAGGGAGTCAGAAAGGGAGACAGAGCGAGAGGGAGACAGAGAGAGGGAGACAGAGGGAGGGAGGAGGGCGACAGAGGGAGACAGACAGAGGGAGGAGGGCGACAGACAGAGGGGGACAGACAGAGGGAGGAGGGCGACAGACAGAGGGAGGGAGACAGATCGAGGGAGGAGGGCAACAGACAGAGGATGACAGACAGAGGGAGGGAGACAGACAGAGGGAGGGAGACAGATAGAGGGAGGGAAACAGACAGAGAGGGAGACAGAGAGGGAGGGAGACAGAGGGAGGGAGAGACAGAGGGAGAGAGAGGGCGACAGACAGAGGGAGGGAGACAGATAGAGGGAGGGAGACAGACAGACAGAGGGAGACAGAGAGAAGGAGACGGAGGGAGACAGAGGGAGGGAGGAGGGCGACAGAGGGAGACAGACAGAGGGAGGAGGGCGACAGACAGAGGGGGACAGACAGAGGGAGGAGGGCGACAGACAGAGGGAGGGAGACAGATCGAGGGAGGAGGGCAACAGACAGAGGATGACAGACAGAGGGAGGGAGACAGACAGAGGGAGGGAGACAGATAGAGGGAGGGAAACAGACAGAGAGGGAGGGAGACAGAGAGGGAGACAGAGGGAGGGAGAGACAGAGGGAGAGAGAGGGCGACAGACAGAGGGAGGGAGACAGATAGAGGGAGGGAGACAGACAGACAGAGGGAGGGAGACAGAGAGAAGGAGACAGAGGGAGGGAGACAGAGGGAGGGAGACAGAGGGAGGAAGACAGAGGGAGGAAGACAGAGGGAGGAAGACAGAGGGAGAGGGAGACAGGGGGGAGACAGAGGGAGGGAGAGGGAGACAGACAGAGGGAGGCAGAGGGGGACAGAGTGAGAGGGAGACAGGGGGAGACAGAGGGAGGGAGTCAGGGGGAGACAGAGGGAGGGAGAGGGAGACAGACGGAGGGAGACAGACGGAGGGAGACAGACGGAGGGAGCAAGATGGGGAGACAGAGGGAGAGAGAGGGAGAGAGAGAGAGAGGGAGAGAGGGGGAGACAGAGAGAGAGAGGGAGGGAGGGAGAGATAGAGAGAGGGAGGGAGAGATAGAGAGAGGGAGGGAGAGAGAGGGAGGGAGACAGAGCGAGAGAGAGAGAGATAGATAGAGAGAGGTGTGTGTATGCCGGGTCTGGTGGCTCAGTGGACGAAGGCGTCCGCTGCAGGGGCCTGTATTCAACCTCATGGTCATAGTTATTTTTTTGCTCTAGCCCCGCCCCCTCCCCCACTGACCCCGCCCCCACCGGTGCAGCCCTCGGCCACAAACCACACTGTAAATTTGGCCCCCGAGAGAAAGTTTGTGAGTACCCATGCTTACATAATCATGCATCCACCCAAGTATTTTATTAAGACTTTTCAAGACAAGACATCAACCCCACACTGAGAATTAATCTCTATGATCCCTTCAACTTCCAGCCCTCTGTTCCCTTTATTACTGAAGATAGTGGTATAAATATGCCAGATTTGCTAAATTCCTTACATTTCATTAGAAAAACTCCACAACACTTGCAATTGTTTGCAGAACGCAGGAAGTCCCTTGTTGACCTTTTGTGCCAACTTGATCCTGATCCAAACTCCTTTCTGAAAGCAATTGTCATACCAGAATGTTTCCTCCTTAATCTGCATGTCGCCATATCTTCACCGCCACTATCATCGAACTCTGGCCAGAACTCCCAACACCGCATTAACTTACATGGGGTTGCTGCCAGTGCAAGACTGGGTGTAACGTTTTGAGAACAAACCAGTTTCCTTCCCACCGCTCTCCAGTTTCTCCCATCGGTTAGGAGCATGTGTGGCTGTAGACACACATACTTTGCATAGACTATAAAGCAGTCCCTCTTCAAAGCAGCAGACTAGGAAGCAAATGATGCAGATGTTTGAAAGAGTGTTTTAAGACAGGTTGGCCAGCTAAAGCTTGTTGACATGATAGAATGGCTACACAATGCTTGGTGAAGGTGTGAGACATTGACGAAATAGCCTTACATATATCTGTTAAAGGGACATTACCCAAAGAGGCTATGGTGGCCCCTCTCTTGCATGTAGTGTGGGCTCTAGGCAGCATGGGGAGTGTGCACGGAGATATTACCATTTTAAGAGCCTTCATGAAGGCTTTAGTGACTGGGACACTAACGAGATAAGTGCTGTCTGTTTTGGAAGTACGCTGGAACTGTGGTTAAGTGTAATCATATGAAGTGCAGGCAGGGCCTTCCTTGCATAGATGCTGAACGTAGTCACCTGCACAGAAACCTTCAAGGGGTCTGTTTAGAGATACAGAAAAGCATTAACTTTTTCCACTTAGCTGGTGTGCTTACTTGCCTCTCGCAGGATAAGCATGCACTCCTCTGAAGTTTGAGGTAGCCGAATCCTAGGAACTCAGGTGCCAGATCGAGTGGTTCAGTTGTCTGGGATCTGGATGTCAGAGCTGGCCATGATGCTGGGTGAGAAGGTTTGACGTGTTGGGGAGCTTCTTGTGGGGATTGACTGACATCTTTAGAAATACAGACTACTATGGCTGTCTTGCCCAGGTTGATGCCACAAGGATAAGGGTCATAGATGTATGCCTCATCTTCCTTACTATGTATGAGGTGAGGGTCAAAGATAGAAAAGAGTAGACTAATATCCACTGACCAGTTCAACCATAGTGCATTTCCCATGGACTACAGGTTTGGGTACCTTGAGCTTAAGTTTTGGCATTTTGTGTTTTTGGGAGTGGTGAGCAGGCCGATGGATGGGGTCCCCCACTGCTGAAAGTACTTGTGAAGGCTTGACGGTGGAGTTCCCACTTGTGATGTGTTGATGCATCCGCAGGTCTGCAACGTTGTTCTCCACTCACGGCAGAGGCTGCACAAACAGATGAATGTTGTTACGGGTTGCTCAGTTCTAAATTTTCTGAATTAGTGCAGGGAGTGGGTGTCAACCTTCATCTGGATTTAGTACATAGCCATCATGTTGTCCATTAGTATTACAACTGTCTCTCCCGAATGAGTTTTAAAAAAAGTTCAGAGGGCTATCTAATAGTTAGTGCATCAAGGTAGTGGATGTGATGTCCCTGGTAACTGGGGGTCCAGGTGCCTTGGACAGTCATCTCATGGAGGTGAACACCCCACGAGAAAAGAACCAGTGGTAGTGATCACTTGCGGGAGAGGGTCTAGAAAGGCTCTGTCGAGCAACTGGTTGTTGCTGTTCCACCAAAGCAGAGTGCTGAGCCTTGGTCATTACCAACACTAAATCATCCCAATGTCTTTCCACTTATGCCCATTGCCTGGAGAGACACTCCTGGAGCAGGCGCATATGTAACCTGGCATATGGAACAATCGCTATGCCTGAAGCCATTCCCAGTTTCACCACTGTTCGGCAGTGATGGAACGGTAAGTCTGAAATAGAGCCAGCAGATGTTTGAATGCCATCACCCTCTGTTCATTGGGGTATGCCTTCCTTGTTCCCGCATTTAGAAAGCACAGGAAGGGCTCAACCTACCGTGGATAATGGTGTAATTGTTTTGCATTGATGGTGAGACCTAGCATGTGAAGTAGGGACATCGATGTTTAAGTGTGTGCTAGGCATTGATGTTGCTCTTGATCAGCCAATCAGCTAAGTACAGAAAGAAATGTAACAATCACTAAGCACTTTGTAAACACTCTAGAACCATACTCACTCCAAAGGATATCACCTTGAACTGGTAGTGTTGTACATGTACTATTAATCAAAAAACCTGCCGATGCGCTGGGTGGATCGCAATGCTGAAGCACGCATCTTTCAGAGGGGAGAGGAGTTGGCCTAACGGCTAGGGCGGTCGACCTTGAATCTGGGGAACCGGGTTCGAGTCTCGGCAATGACGCTGAACATCCTGTGATTCTAGGCAAATCACTTAATCTCCCCGTGCCTAACAAAAAATGAATGTATCCTCATGTAACGCAACTGGTGCTATGTAAAGCGCTCTGATACCCGATACCGGGTCAAGTTTGCGCTATATAAAACTCCGTAAAAATTTTTTTTTTTAAAAAGATCCAGCTCTGATATGATGTCACCATTGCAGAGCAGCTGGATGGTGTATTGCAGGTTGATCGTGTGAAAGCATTCGACAGTATGAACCTGTTCAACGGCCTTAAGTCCATGATCAACTAGAGGGAGCTGTCCTTCAGAAGGATGAAAAAGTAGAGGGAGTACACGTCTTTCCCACATTATTCTGCAGGTACAGGTTCAATGGCAGCCTTTGGGGGGAGCGCTTGAACCTCTTCATCTAGAAGGTGGTCTTAGCTTAGAAGCAGCTGCGGAGTAGGATGTTGGCAGGGATGGTGTGGGATTTGAGGCAGTACCCTACTTGCACAACGTAGAGGACCCCCCGATCTGAGATGATGTCCTTCCACTGTGGAAAGAAATAGTCGAGTCTTTCCCTTGGCAGGTACGGTGTGATCGGGGGCAGGGGGGATGGGGTTCGAGGTGGTGGATGGGAAGTGAGGGGAGGGAAGCTTTCTTGCTAGGCACTTGGAAGTCTAAATTTCAACAGTGAACAGCTCAGACTAAAAGCAGTTCTGCTGGTGTAGATTGGAGCGAGAGGTAATCCAATATTTCTTTTTTTATGTGGTCTTTATTCATTAAGGCTACAAGTACCTCATTCATTCTGAAAATTTGACAGAAACATAGTTTAAGATTTTGTTGCTGTAATAAATAACACGATATGTGTGCTTCCAAGGTTTGGAGGCAGTAAGGAACACTGGAGTGATCATTAGAAGGGCCCACTAGGTTTCATAAGGGAATGAATACAGCTGAATACTGTTTGCGGCCAGAAACGCTGATTTCGTAACTAGCAATGTAGTGGAAAAGACAAACAAAGTCCCAGTATACACCAGGCATGCTTGCTTACTTACTTATGCCCGATGATTAAACAAATGGAAATCAGTATACACCAAATAATTAAAAAAGTGGGAAGGGGAGCACACTGCTTCTCACCAGTCCCCCTCACGGCATTATAGTAAATGCAGTCCTCAGCACTGTCAAGATTGTTACTACTCAGTGTCTCTCAATTGTTTGCCCCGGCAGTGTTGGCACAGCTGGTACTGGATGTGG
The DNA here is from genome assembly GCA_963921515.1 of Calotriton arnoldi. Classification (NCBI taxonomy): domain Eukaryota; kingdom Metazoa; phylum Chordata; class Amphibia; order Caudata; family Salamandridae; genus Calotriton; species Calotriton arnoldi. The sequence goes on from CAWUFW010003017.1 coordinate 1,496,930, forward strand.
GCGGCCAAGTGTTTCATGCATAATTGCCACTCACCAGGTTGGAGGCATTTTAGAGACTGAGCATCAACACTGTTGAGGACTTCATATACCATAATGTCCTGGGAGGAATGGTGATGGCAGCCTTCTTCTCTCCCCCACTGTTTGTAAACATTGTAATGATTCACATATTACGATAATTCATTTCCTTGCAAAGATCACGGTGTCAGGGTACTTCCAAGCCGTGTGACACCTGTTTACCTTCTCTTGAACACTGAACCAGGAGCACCTCTGGTAGGGGGATCGCTCAGCCCCTCAAGTGAGCCTGGCAGAGAAGATAAATGCAATTTTGTGCAGATAAATCACAGACTATAGACTTGCGACAGTGAAATGTTTGAGCAGAATCGTTTTAAAACCATGATTTGGTGTCGAGTTGCGTGTCAGACCATTTCCATAAAAAGAGAAATAATTTCCAGCATACCTGGCACGTTTTCATGCTCTCCGAGCCTCACATACAGATTAAATATTTGCTCCTGGACTTTGCAGACTGAGCGCTTCATCTTTTCCCTTCTGGTTAGCATGTACGTAAGATTACGAACCTGGAGCAAAGAAAATATATTAATTCATCAAATGTGTTAGATCGTTCCAAGCCTGCCAGACCTCCATTGGCTAAATACACTTTCCAAGTAGGTTGGTAGAGAACAGCGTACAATTAAAGGCTCTGTAAGATATCTTAACATATTTTGATGCATATTTTTATCCAAACCAATTACTTACATTTTGCAGAAAAATAAGAAAAGGTCACCGCTCACCACAAACTCCAGCAATTTTCTACAATTCATTCATATACATAATTCTACAATCAACAATGTGCCAGAGCATGCATCATAGACCACAATACCAAAGCGCATGCAGTTTCAACTGCACACCTGAGCCATCTGCCCACACAACTATTTGACAGAATATATTCACTGGTATGAAGCAGAGGCCACGGGCGTGGGTTAATGTGAAAGGAAGATTTGCTTGGGAACTGTAGTTACGACAACGAGTAGCTTATTTAATCTTGTAGTCAGGTTTCCCCTTCCAAATGTGTGGAAATATTCCACAGCAATAAGAATACTCTACTCCGATGTACTTGAAACAAATGTATTACACAAGCACAGCTAAAGACACGCTGCAAACATGTGTCATATAATAGTTACTTGTAGGGCACACATCACCCGGGAGAGTATCCTGGTGCCTGTGAGGAGGTGGATGGGTGTGTGTGTGTGTGTCTTGAGGTCTATTGGAAGAGCCGGGTTGGGTATTTTTAGCATTAGCTTTGCAACAAATCTCCAGAGGAGACTCAGCAGTGTTTAGCAGACAACCCATATCAAGGATATTTTGTCTCATAAGCCTGGATGCCTTAAGGGTGAATGCTCTGGTAGAAATTAAACACAAGATGCAATCCAATGGGTAAACAAGCATCTGCAATGCAATAGGTCTCGCATTTACACGAGTTTGAGTTATTGGCATTGTAAATGACAATGCCTTTTATGTTTTGATTTTTAAAACATAAATAAAAGGCATTGTCATTTACAATGCCAATAGCTTAAACTCTCGCAAATGCGAGAACTATTGCATTCCAACAATGTTTGTTTACAAGTGTGTGTGTGTGGGGTGGTTGCAAACATAAGATAGCAGAAGGAACACAAGACGGGGAGGGTGTCGAGAAGCAAAAATGATGGCGCAGTGGGGGAAGGGGCACGAAGGGCATAGGGAAGCAAACCATAGACAGAGCAATGTGGCAGGCAGGGGGAGAAAAGCAAATGAGCGAGATCAACGTTAAGCTGGGGGTGAAAGCACACCCTTTACAGGTAATCTGAGCCGAGGAGCAAAGCGCAGCGAGCTGCCACTTTGGAACTGGATAACTGCTTAGTAAAGCGCTCCAATACCTTCCGGCCGGGTTCGCGCTTGCGGGATAGTGTGTCCAAAGAGACATTTGCAGCCAAAAAGTTTCCTTCTTTTTTGGATCCATTTCACATCTAGCAAGTGAGCGGAGGAGCAAACCTAAAGCATATTCATGTTTAACATAGATGTTCGTTCAGAAAATAAACACGCCAGATCTAGCGGAATTTACATCATGCACCTTTGACCTCCCTAAAGGCATCGCTGAGTTGCCCCCTTCTGTCTCCCATGGCCCCTGAAGAGCTCCCCCTTTGCTACGAGTTAAACAAGCCGGTGGTCACAACTGTGCACAAGAGACTCTCCTGCAGTAAGAGAAACTCACTAAAGAAAATAGTGCTTGCAGACTAAAGAAGACGTACAGTGTAACAACCGAAGTAAAAGGGCCAGTCCTCATGGGAGGTTACAAATGAAGACAAGGCGGTACTAAGGAGGGACTAACAAGCCTAATAACGAATCAGAAGCCAGCATTTACGAAGGACAATGACACAAGCCAATGACAAATATGGGCGGAGAGTGGGCTGGGCTTCAAGTACATACTCCAATACAGCATGGCTTGCAGAGCAGTGCATGCGCTGCCCAGGCTCGACCTAAAAACCCCTCAAAGGCCTCTCTTTACAGCTTGAAGAATCAAAAAGCAAGCAAGAGGGGGTACAGAAGACTGCTCATAAAGCCTTACAACTCTCCTAAAACTGGAGTCTCTTTTCAGATTTCCACTTCTAGTTCGCAAAAACACAAGCACACAAATTGTGATTGCATGAAATTCAAAGAGGTTTTTAATGCAAAAACAGTTCAGTCTGGAATACCATTTTAATCTTGTTGATTCTTGTCCTTCACACAAACACTATAGAAGGCTTTAGTGCATTTAATGCAAAATTGGGATCTCTGAGGAATGAGGGTTCCTCTGCAGGTCGCCAATCAAGTAGAGATTCATCTGAGTTTCGCTAATGCGCGAATTTGGGCCAGGGGAACCACATCCATGAAAAAGGCTCTTTGGAACCACAAAATGTGTATGCTTGGAAGACCGCAAATTACTTCCACAGAAGGAATGCACTCTACATAGATGGCAAAAAATAGCACATACTAACAGAACGTTTGCTCTGAGAGGACAAGCAAAAACAAAGCAAAGATTGTACGTGATGTAAAGAATGGCGAGGTGTTGAGGATCATAGCCAAATCTGCAGAATGTAAGCAGACATATATCTAAATTCCCACCAACAAAGATACACTGTGGTCACGACTCGACCTTGCTGAAATAACTATATGGTACGTTTAGCCAAAAGAAAAAAAACATGTAAGCATCTCTGACACAGAACAGAGTAGTGTTCATGGTGAAGTCCAGAATGGCATATGAACATATAAATTCTGCAGATATGTGAAAATAAGCCAGCCTACTTGACGAAGAGGCAGGAACTCCAAATTAACGAATCTGAATTGACAGGAGGGCTTAGACCTCGATTCCTCTATTTTGTAACGCAAATAACCTGAAACAGAATTCATCATGCAATGCCTGCCACAACAAGAATCATGCTTAATGATAGTCGTTTGTTTTAGGGTCAGTGAAAAGCACCAGTGCTTCCTTTTTCATATAGAGGCGAAAACAGGGGCAGGAGAAGAAGAGTATGAAACCTTGCTTTACTATCCTAGCTTTAGTCAGTGCCTCCAGCAAGAAGCTGATCACTTAGCTGAGAAAGAACAAGAATTCTCCCTCTGGCGTGCACTATACCAGTATTCTTTACACCACTGTCTTCCTTTCAGCTGATCATTTACAAACTACAACCCTGGCCTTGACTGGCTCTTTAAAGGTGTCAGGAGTGTATTTTAAAATACCCTTTAACATGGATAGGGTCTGCACCAGAAAACATCTTCCTCGTGGAGGACATGCATGTCCACCTTATCGAAGTTGGCTGCCCACTGGATCACCTCGTGGTAAGCCGTGATGTCGCCTGGGGAGATGCCCTCTTAGGGTAATTATCCAAATCTGGGTCTCCCGGGGGGTGGAGATCATGATCGTCCTATGAGTCGTCTGTGGGCCCTTGGTCAAATAATGCCTCATGAGGGTTGGCAGGGCCATAGGGGCTGCCAGACCTGTAAGAATAATGTGGGGATCCCTCTGGTGTGTGGAGACAGTGAAGGTAGTGAGCAAGATGAAGGTGGTGGTAGTGGTGGAGGAGGAAGAGGGGAGTGTAAGGGAGCGGGCAGGCGACCCAGTCCCTATATTCTTTAAGCTTGGGAACTAGAAGGGGCTCCAAAGTAAGCTCCTCCTCAAATGTTAGCTTCCCCTTCCAAGGCAGTCCTGAGGGTTTCACCTGAGGTAGCTTCGTCAAAATCTTACCCATCTGGTGACTGATGAAGAGTCTTTTCTGCTTTGCATCCAGTTCCTCCTGGGGTCTTTGTAGGATGGGTTGCTCAGAATCGTCAGAGTCAACTGTCAACAGATTCTTTGGCGCTGAAGACTACTTCAGAACCAATGGTGACTTTGGAGTCGACGTTGGCCTTGGCATCGCAATCAAAAGGGTCCTAGGCTCTGAATGGACTGGAGGCTTGAAGTTCTTCTAGCTCAACAACTGTGGAGGGGAAATGCCCTTGGGTGGAGGCCTGGTTGGATCACAGGCCTTTGTTCAGTACAGAGTGGTGTCCAAAGTCAGCAGAGGTCCTGAAGACTGTGAAGCTTTGGACACAAGCATCGATGCCTGACCCACACAGGAGTGATTGATTCTCTGCTTCTGTGTCAGGCCTCTTTGGAGGCTTAGTGCGAGTGTCTGTGCTGATGATACTCATGGTCCTGGCAGAGGTCTTCATTCACGGACCTGGTTGGACTCGGATGACAAAACTGCCTCTGGACTAGTGATGGTTGGTGGGGCGGAATGCCCTAAGGACAGGAGTCTTCACCTTCCTCGATGTCAGGTGGGGCCTGTTCTCTGATGATGTTTGGGGTGCAACAAAAGGTGAGGCAAGCCTCGCACGTGGTGTCATCATGGTCGGGGAAGAAGCAGAGTTTACTGTGTGGCGGTCAGACCTCGGGAACTTTGCGTTGCATTGGGAACAGTTTTGGAAAGGTGTCCGTTCCATCACCCTTTGTGCATCCTCAAGGAAGGAGTGAAAGACAAGGAGCATGGGGCCCCATAGAGGGCTTAAGGCCCTGGCAGTTGGGAGTCAATTTTACTAAGGTAAGTCTCAGAAGAAAGTGCAGACAACAAAAGCTTTTTCTGAGTATTGATACTGAATTTCATCAAGTGGGTCTGAAAAAAAACCCGCGGAGTTCTGTCGATTCACATCTGAACCCGATGGCACAAAAAACAATCTAACCTGGAGTCGGAGATAATTGCTAACTAACGGTGAAGTCACAGTGCATACCATGACTCAAAAGAATTTCTTCGAAGAAAAACCACTTGCAAACGTCCAAGGGGAACACTAGATGGGAGGAGTATGCAGGGCATGGGTATCTACAGCAACACATGCTACGAACAGAGATGTTATCCAGGTCTCCGACATAGCCTAAACTTCAACTAGTTTATTGTGTTGTATTGTATCGACATTTATAAAGTGCGCTGTAACCCAACGGGCATCCTGGCGCTAAGATACGAGTAAGATGCTGGCGGGTACGCAGTGTGGCTGGTCCGAATGATTATGCTCTAGGAAAGAGCCAAGTCTTGACTTTCTTTCGGAACAACAGTAGGTCTTGCATTTGCCTCAGCTCCAAGGGAAGACTATTCCAAAGGCGGGCAGCTGCCACGCTGAACGCTCGTCCCCCCATTGTAGTTCTCTTTATCCTCGGGATAATGGCAAGATTGGCTGACGAGGACCGTAAGCTGCGAGCCGGTGTGTACCATCCGAACCTACCCTGCAGTGGTTTAGGTCCAAGTCTGTTCAGTGCTTTAAAAACAATGCACAAAGACTTGAACATTATCCTTTGGGTCACCGGGAGCCAGTGCAGCTCCGCTAACGCCTGGGTTGTTGATGACCGACGTGGTCTTGTCAATGCAAGCTTCGCTGCTGCCGCCTGAATTCTCTGGAGCCTCGTGATCAAATAACTCGGGGACTCCAGTAGCAAGGCATTACAATAATCCAGGCGGCTCAAGATGACACTCCTAACCACTGTGGCTCTGGCCTGAGAAGGTAGCAGTGGCAGCACCTTCCTGAGACCTCTAATGAGAGTGTAGCAGCTTCCAACCAGCTTATTGACATGGGATTCCAGATTCAGCTTATCATTGAAGCTGACCCCCAGATTACGTACCGTGCTCACGGGTACCAAGTGGGCATCTGTGGGGATAGGCCAGAAGTCAATAGGTAAAACAGGCGGTACTCTGCCCACCCCACAGTACAGAATCTCCGTTTTGTCGTTGTTAAACTGTAGTGAGTTGTTTCTCAACCAGCTCACCATTTCCCGCATACAATTATGAAATGTTTCTTGGGAATCAGCGTGGACGCCTTCCAAGGACACTATAAGCTGGGTGTCATCGGCATAGTTAATCACACTGATGTTATGAGCTTTGATGACATCCAGCAGCAGCCGCATGTAGGCATTGAATAAAATGGGGCTGATAGAAGACCCCTGGGGTACCCCATGCTCATTATTGACAAATTCTGATTGAAAAGGGGGAGGGCTACTGCCTGTCGTCTTTCAGCCAGATAGGATCGCACCAAACGCAAAGCCATATCCACCACCCCCATCTCTTCCAGCCTTGTAAGCAGGATGGCATAGTTCACCGTGTCGAATGCGGCGGACAGGTCCAGGAGAATTAGAATCGCTGACTGTCCCCTGTCCGCACGCATACGAAGATTATCCAACACGGTTACCAACGCTGTTTCCGTCCCATGACCTGGGCGGAAACCAAACTGCTCATCCTCCAGCTTGTTATTGGTCTCCAGAAAAAGGGAGGGTGCCCGGCTCTCCAGGCGTTCCACTATCTTTACTGGGTATGGTAAGAGGGAGATCGGTCGATAGTTTCTGGGGAAGTTTGAGTCCAGTGAGGGTTTTTTCAGGAGAGGTGTTATTATTGCCTGCTTCCAGCAGGAAGGTACCACCCCGCAACTGAGGGACTGACCACACAGCTGACGTAGGACAGGAAAGACCTCGGGACCTAGCTCTTTCCACAGTTTTTGGGGAATGGGGTCCAGTGGTGAGCCTGAGGAGACTCCCAAGGCCACTCTGACAAACTCTTCCTCCGAGGGCAACTCAAAGTGGTCTAGGGTGGATTCCTGCTTCAATGGCCTGAGCCTCTTGTCCCTGGCTCCGTTAATGATTGTTTCTCTTCCAACACTTTCATTAGTGCCGTGTTGGACCTCTGATTTCAGTCCTTCCATGATCTTGCTTATCTTCTCCTGAAAGAAGGAAGCCAGTCCATCACATAACTCTTGTGAAGGCACAATCTTATTATTGGTACATTCAGGGGTGGTCATGTCTCTCACTGTTTTAAAGATACCTTTAGTACTATTTGGTGATTTCAGGATAAAGTCCGCAAAGTATTCAGCTTTGGCAATTGCTATTTCTTTTTTGTAATTAGATAGTTTTTCCTTCCAGAAAGCTTTTTCATTCTCAGCATAATGCTTTCTCCATTGTCTTTCTGCCTGCTTACAGTCCATCTTATGATTCCTTAATGCATCAGTATACCATGGGGCAGAAGGTCTTCCCCGTTTCCTGATGTTCTTAAAAGGGGCAAACTGGTCGATTTTTCTAGTTAGTTGCCCACAGAAGGCTGTGTAGTTCTCCGCTACCTGCTTCCTAGGGTCGAAAAGTGTCTCCAGGTGAAAAACCGGGGACGTTTTTGCCCTCTTCAATAGACCCTTCCAGTCCCTACCTAGGAAGCTCCTTTCTTCCTTGGGCAAGGACCTGGTCCTCCTAGCATGAACCACTCTAAATTTGACCAGGTGATGATCAGACCATCCCACCGGTAAGATTTTGTCGATTACAATTGAGTTTTCCCCGGCAAAGATCAGATCTAATACGTGTCCTTCTTTATGAGTCGCCTCAAGGACCCATTGCAGCAAGTTCATGTTTGCGCAGGACTGAATAACATTGTTGTAAGCTGTATCCATTTTCCCATTGGACCATAAGTTAAAATCTCCCAATATTAACAGTCTATTATGGGTGAGGGCCAAATTACTGATCACATTAACCAGATTCTGCTGTTGTTGTGAATTAGCTGCCCCCGGAGGTCTGTAACAGACCAAGCCCGTCAAAACCTGCCCCATCCGGTCTTTTATAGAAAAACCCAATATTTCCATACATGCGACCTCATCTATATCTAAAGGGATAATGTCCCAGGAGTCCTTAAAGATGATCCCCGTCCCTCCACCTCTACCACTGGGCCTGGGTTTATGGAATGCTTTGTACCCAGCTGGGCATGCCAGCCCCAACTCAAGGTCCAGCCCTGCCTCCGTCCATGTCTCCATCGTAAACAAGGCGTCAAGATTATGCATTTCTAACAGGAGTTGGATCTCCGTGGAGTGTTTGGGGAGTGACCTTACATTAAGAAGGCCGCAATTCAATGTATCATTTTTTAGGATATCCAGGTCTATCCCCACTAGATTTTCCAATATGGGTTCGCTGAAGCCGTTTCCTCGCTTACCTATATCGCGAAGTTGCTCCCCTGAATATCTATAGCTGGGAGAGACCGAAGTCATATTGCAAAAACTGGCAGCATGGCTAGTGCTATGCGCGGCCGGTGCGCGGACGGGCACAGACGGGCTTGCCTTTGGCGCGCCCGCTGCGCGCAGTCGCTGCATTATGACGCTATATACGCGACACTGCGCGACAACTAGAGCGCTGACCCCCACAGCACGACGGGCCCACTCTGACAGGTGGACACCGCCGGGGTACGAATGCGCTTTGTTTTAAACAGTTAACAGTTGCAATTACCATCAGTTTCCTCAATTTAAAAAAGTTACGCAATTTCACCATCAGTTTCCTCAATTTAAAAAAGCTACACAATTTCACCCTTGTATTTTTAAAAAGCACGTAAGGTGCCGGTACAATTACGATATGTGCAAAAACGCTAAGGAGGGTTAGGACGTTCCTCACTACACCCCCGATCAGGAACAGTTACCGAGTATCTTTAGCTGCGCGGTCGCTACATTATGACGCTATATATGCGACACTGCGCGACAACTAGAGCGCTGACCCCCACAGCACGACGGGCCCACTCTGACAGGTGGACACCGCCGGGGTACGAATGCGCTTTGTTTTAAACAGTTAACAGTCAACAGTTGCAATTACCATCAGTTTCCTCAATTTAAAAAAGTTACGCAATTTCACCATCAGTTTCCTCAATTTAAAAAAGCTACACAATTTCACCCTTGTATTTTTAAAAAGCACGTAAGGTGCCGGTACAATTACGATATGTGCAAAAACGCTAAGGAGGATTAGGACGTTCCTCACTACACCCCCGATCAGGAACAGAACATTGGATATGAAAAAACCTACCCGGACCCAACTCATATTTATGAGAAGGGGTCATGCGCCTTGAGACCCTCCCGGGTGAGTAGCGCGCTCTATAAATGCCGTGATTGATTGATGGGAAGGGGCCGAGGTTCCTGAATTATTGACCCAACTCTGTAGAGCCATTACCTTACATTCATCTGGAAGCTGTAAGATGAGAAGTGGACCCTGTAATCACTGAATGACAAGTGAGCAATCACAATTGTGAATTAAGCAATATTAATATAAGCTTATCATTTATCTGCCGATGCGGACAGATGAGGCAGCAGGTAAGACGGACCTTATGAGAATATGGTGGATGGTGCATACCTGTTTCCTAGGTAGTCCAAAATGCTTAGCACATAAATGAAGCGTCAGTATGTTTCTATGTAGATTTGTGAATAGATGCTCAATAGGAAAATGGACTTTCAGATAAGGTAGAATACCATGCAGAAACATACTGACAATTCAAATGTAAATCTCTCATTTGCCAAAAGTGATTGTATAAAAGAGGTGTTTGTTTATACTTATGAAATTAAATGGACACATCTTTAGAAAAGCACTATGGTATGAATTAATTTCAGTTTGGAAAACAATACCCTGCTAACAGAATATTTTCACAAGACCTGACTTAGACTTATGACTAAAATATTGTGTGCTCACTAAAACGTATATGGTGTACATTTGCATCAAGAGCACTAAAGGGCTGGTACTTTGGAGGTTAAACGTCTGCAGGACTGAAGCAAAAGTCATCTTTTAATGAACCCTGCAAAGCAGACTGGTTCAGGGGTGTGGAATTTAATAAAATATCTACTTGTCAATGGGGCAGGTTACTTCATAAATCTACTTGTCCTGTAAGAAAATCCACTTGTCCCTTTGGTGCCATGTAGTGCGGCGACAAATTATGACAGCAATCTCATTATATAAGAGCTCTGATATAGCCTCTCTGATTATGCCAGGGCTCATACCATAATAGTGTTTGAATACTTGCAATCCCCTTATGTTGCCAGGTTTCTGCAGATCTACATACTGGGGCTGAAGGTAGTGGTAAGCAATAGTTCCAGGGTTAGAAGGCCCTTTTGAGTCTGTGCAAACCTACTAACTTTGTTGAGTTGAGAAAAAAGTGGTTGGAGGGAAAGTGAACTTGCAAACACTCAGATTTTCGCATGAGCAAATCTACACATGCATATTTGCTCATGCTAAAATGCAGTTCACAAATATTTTCTAGGAGTACTATTTCTTGTCCTACTTCTGTAAATTCTTGGGAATTCACAAAAGCTGTATAGCTGCACTTAATGCAAGGACATATACCATGGGTGCACTTTTGAGGCTTTCTTTAATAATTGGGCCCCTAATTTGGTCTGGCGTTGACTATGACCTTTTGTGTTTATTAAAATTCTGTCTCTCTCTCTCTCTGTATCGGCTGGCTTCACTATGAGTGACAGCATTCTGCTCTTTCACAAGTAGCATATCGGCACACAAAGAAGTTTTGTTCAGTGCTAGTAACTACTGGGGCAGTGTGTGCTTTTTGAGACCAAGAACAATTTTTGCTTTTGCCAATGTTTGTTATAATGGTGAGGGCCCGGCAACTCCCAAACTAATAAGGTTTAACAAAAACCATGCCAAAACAATTCACACATTGACAAAACTAAAAAACTGACCACCAATTTCAGACCTACTGGCTTTGCCAGTTCTTGTTTATTTTTGTTTCCCATAACCTTATTGAAACTGGGTACACTGATTTTCCATTATGAATATTTTTGGGAAATACTAGCATGCATCAACACATGTTACTAAATGATGCTGCAAAGAAATTGTATCTGAAATTTTACAATAGTTCAGCGAAATGTTTTTTTTCTGCTTTCATTTATTATGAACATTTTATTTTGAAAGCAAAGAATCATCAATCTTGCTTTCAAGCTTTTGAAAATATTTGCATCAAATCAAAGCATTCTGGGAGCATTATACATAGCCTCATATTGCTAAACTTTCAAAACGTCTGTACACATTTTTATACTGGAACCACTGTCAGTAATGCAGTCAGAGCTTACAACAATTACTTAGAGCGCTCTCACCCTAATAATAAAGGCTTTCAATTAATGAACCATAAATACAAGTTTGAACAGCATTAACATATGGACAAAAATATTAACTTAACTGCAGACAGTGCTCTTCCCCGATCCATAATGTGGTACTGCAAACTGGCAGCCAAAGGGTTTTTGATGCAGGGGGTTGGGCCTACTTGTCCCAAGGACAAAATACACATGAAAACTTGTTGCCCTTGACCCCAAACAATATGTCCTGGGTGTCGGGCTATAGGAATTCCACATCTCTGCTGGTTCATTCATCACACATGTAAACTGTTCTTTCCTCAGAGTCGATAGTCACCCGTCAGTACTCTTTGAAATGTTAACAACAGGTGACAGTGTTTGATAAGTGAGATACTCCTTAAACTGGGAGAAAGGAGGCAATGCATAATATGAGGAAAAAAGTCAAAGAATCCAGGAACTTTCGATTTTCTTTTTTTTTTTTTTTTAAAGAAAAAAACCCCATTTCATTTATTAGTCGAAGAAGAATAAAACTTCTGGGCATACTCAAGAGCGCCAGAATGTAACTCCATAACTTTTAGGGATTTCACAAACATCTGCAAGTTGGACAATCAGTTCATTTCAATTTCTACCTGCTTGAGACATAACTTATGGCACAGCTTTCCACTCGTTACACAGAAATACTAGAAAGACTTTACCAAGATACATTATTTTTACAGTTGGGCTCACATAAGAGCTTGTGCTTTTCCATAATTAGCTACAGTCCCAAGAATGGAGTTATGGTGAGTGGTTCATTAGAATGTCTGCTGATAATATTACTGGTTTGTGCAGTGTAATTCTTCTATCAGTCTCCCAAAAAGAGCCAGTAAAATCTAAAATTATTCATTTGTTTGTCAATCTGATGGGAGATTCCTAGTCCGCTCCAGTGGCGTAACAATAGCCCCCGCGGTACTGAGGGGTTTCCCAGCTCTACGAGGCCCACTCAGAGAACTGTGCACGGGCAGGCCAGAGAGCTCTTGACTAAGTATGGAGCGTGGGGGGGGGGTGTGGGGGGGGGGTAGCCCTCCATGCACTTTGCCGGGGGCCCCCCCTCAAGTTTCGTTACGCCACTGATCAGCTCCTGCACGCATGGATGATAAATTTTCAAGCACTGAAGTTATATGCTACTCAAGGCACATGGAGACTGGATGTTAATTTATATAGTTTCTGTAGCAAATTTACTTTTCACCATGTCCCCCCTGATTTTTCACTTTTTTTCTGGGCCGTATTTGTGCTGGCTTTAGGCACTGAAATAAGGCATCTTAAGGTTCATACATCTTCTACCATTTCTAGAAGCAATGACTGCACTTTGTTGTAATGTGGTGAACTGGAGGACAGTACTGTTTTTCACTCTTTTTGAAGTGTGTAAACGGAGTACAATAAATTGTGCAACAGTAAAAAATAGTTAACGGCACTTAAATGTTAGATGTGCAGAATGAGTAACAGTGCAACCACATTAGGTTAGTTGTCATCATAAGACATTTTTCATGAGATTGAGGAGCCTTTAAAAATATTGATGTGAATGATCCTAAACTTAAAGGTATCAATGGTTTTCAGAGACAGTCCCAGCAACTTACCCTTTCTAGATCCTGCCGCAAATGAGTGAAGAGCTGCAACCTTCTGATGAGAACATCTTGCTCCTTCTTTGCCAGATTGTCCTCTTCATCTTTTTTGGGTGTAATCAAGGGCTTGTTGAAATTAGCTTTCCGCTTCAACATCCAGTATTGAAACAGGAACTGGGCTACCTCCTCAGTTATTTCCATAGTCCGGCACACCTCTGGGACACTGACAAATGTGAAAAACTCATCTTCCAGCTCCTGGAGTTTTTGCTTGCGTTGGCTCACTCTCTGTGCTTCTTGTTCTTTCTGATCCATGCGGGCAGAGGGGGCCATTTGCACCTCGTGTCCTTCTTCATGACTCTCATTGAAATTTTCCTTTGAACCATTTTTGCATGAGCTGTGATTTTCACAGTAAGATTTGAACTTCACTTCATCACTCTCTGTGAGAATGGTTTTCATCTCCAAGCCCCGGTCAAATGCACAGGTCACATGAAAGGCTGTCCGGCAGTTTTTCACAGAACACTACAGCAAACAAAAACGTAAACACAAACGTTGAAGGTAAAACAGTTAAACCAGATCATTTTCAACTACTAATATAATACAGTATACTATTGCCAACTGAGCACCAAACAGAACTCCAGACTCCGATGATCATGTGAGACAATCCTTGCCATCAAGAAAAGTTCAATCAGGCCATCAGAGTGGTGTGAACACAAATACATTCAGTTTATGTCAAAGAATGCTAAGCATAATTGTTGACACAATTTGGTTACCAAAAATATGATTATCTGCTTTTCAACCAATCATAATTGTTCCTGGTGACGGCCATTAAGACCAAGTACTGGTTAGCAATCTGAATAGATGCACAGCCAGAACCATTGTGCACTGGCATTGCTATTCCAGTGCATATCTCTGTGAAGTGACCCATCCATAAGAACTAATGGGCGAATTCCAGTGAGGAAAGCATTTTTTCCATACTGCCAGATGACTACTGAATTAGGAAGATTGTGCTCAGTTTGAATTCTGGTACAAATTACACCCATCTCTACTTGTGACATGCCATGACAATATCAGTGAGAACAATTACAGCAGGGAAAATATATACCGCAGAAACCACATACAATATAAAACTGAATTCAACAGACTTGCTGGGTTAAAGCTTGAATCTGAATTGAGATGACCTTCACACCCATGCCAGTCCAAAGAGGAAATAGCATGCGTTTCCATAGTGAATGCAACTGGTTATAAAGCAACGTCATCTGCAAATTTTCTGCACCCTATCCCAATTTATGCTAATCAAACAAGTTACTTACCTTCGGTAACGCCTTATCTGATAGGGACATAGTCTAGCCGCAGATTCCTTACTTTAGAATTCTCCTCAGGTGGCAGAAATTTTTTCAGCATTACCCCTGCGCATCAGTAGAAGGCGTTGTGCGAATTCGTTCCAACACGTACACGTATGCAACGTCCATGGAGTCCATACAAGCCCCTCCCCGATGTGCTGATGTCAGTTTCTTCCGTGGCTAAGCCATCATAGAAACTGGCCATGGAAATCGTGCCATTAAAGAGAAAAAATCTCTTTGAATTAACAATTACAAAGTCGAAATGCACTGTATGTGAATACCAAGAAAGGGATCTTTTAGGTAAGATGGACACAGTTCACAAAACGGGGAGGATGCGTGGGTCAGTAAAGAAACGGCGGCTAGACTAGGTCTCTACCAGAAAAGGCATTACCTAATTCAAGTAACTTGTTCATCTGATAGAGCTGTCTATTCGCAGATTCCTTACCTTAGAATAGATACCCAAGCAATACCATCCCCGGAGGAGGGTCTGCGCACTGATCCTATTAAAACTCCCTGAATAGAACTAGCCAGTCTATAATAAGACAGACTAAACCTGATTCTGTTAGGAAGGTAGGTGAGCAAGAGCATTCACTTCACCCTAAGAACTATGGCAAGAATCACAGGCAAGTAGAGGCAGAAAGACCCAGAAAAAAATGGGAATAGAGTTGCAGGGGAACAGAAATGTGTCCGTGGACAATATTCAACATAAATACAATACTAGGTCGCTCCCAAGGTGAGATCTGATGCATTTTTGGTCGTGACTTGGAAATCGAAAGGCAACAGCCAATGCCACTATGCTACAGAGCCTTTACTTAGAAAACCATTATGTTAGTCAAACGTACTCCGCAAAACAAAGTGGGCTCAAGAACCAAACCCATGGGCAGCTGGGGCTCGGAGGGCCAGAGGCAAAAGCGAATGTATTAGAGGCAAACCTGTCCTGAGAGACACAGAGAAAGGATTCCTAGAATAGATCCACAGTGGAGGAGCATGGATTAATGCAACCACCGAAAAAATTGCGAAGCCAAGAACAGCAAGTATTGACAAGCGCAACGCTTGTGTTAAGAAAAAAGTCCCTAGAGAGAGAAAGGCACAGATGTGATCATTCAACGCGGAGAACCCATAGAGGTGGAAAGAAGAGCTAGTGCATACATATCGACTAAGTGAAGATGAGACTGCAAGACAAGAATGAAGGGTACATCCATGTAAGCTACATACAAACCCTTTTTACGAATGTAGCAAAACACATATATAAAGCTATACTATATATATATATGTCTCCAAACTCCTCCGACCTCCGTTCCCAAACACGACTCCAGCAAGGGAAACGGCGAAAGATCACAGCACCACGCACAGAAGGTGTATCTTCAGTGATAATTTATTAATCCATAAAAACCAAGTGCAAAAAGAAAACGGTAGAGGACGGTCTACGCGTTTCGGCTCCCAGCCTTCTACTGGACCATAGAGTCCTGGGGCCTAGAAAGTCTCTTTTAAAGTGCCAGTGCAATTTTACATATCTTTTTTTCTTTCTTTTTTATATTTTCATAAGGAGAAATACTAGGCTATACACAATCCTTAAAGGGTAAAGTTTTTTTTAACAATTAATTGTTAACTTAGCTGATTTAAAAAAAGAGATGATTTACAAAAATTTATACAATTAAAACCAAAGTTTTAAGGTGTTTGTATGCAAATTTGCAAATTGAGCAGAGATTTTTGTGAAAGAAGGTGTAGTTTACAACCACAAGTGGGATTAATCATGCTATTTCATATTTACATTCATAATGGAATAAAAGCAACTAAATATCCGTAAAGTACATAAATGCAATGCATTCATTATAGACAGAATAAAGTCCATATTCATTATCAATTGATCAGTGCATAGGGGACATTTTTTTGGGGGGGAACTTTTTCCATATATATAAAAAAGCAAGAGAAAAATAAAATTGTAAAGTACATTTTTGTCATTAGTATGTTTTTCATATGATGCAAGGCAGTTGATTAAGAGATATGTAAAGTGTGTATCCTTTCCTTCCAAGTTTAACATTCCTAAATGTGTATATGAATTCAAGTAGAGGATTTTAATTTACATAAACTAAAGTGACTAGTGCATAACATGTTTCCATTAAAGTAAAGGCAATAATAAAGTGCATGCCACTTCAGTGCTCTTATTTCATCATGATCCTAACCACTCAGACCCCTAGAAGCTCTGATCATTATTTCAATAGGACAGAATTTCTGCTATAGATTTTAAAGTGCTAAATTTCCAAGTTAAAAATAGTATGATCCCATTGGTGTTTTATTCCTCTCATTCTCTTCTTTCTTTTTCTTCCTTCCTTCTTTTCTTTTGTGTTTCCTACTCTTTTGGTGCAACAAGATCGAATGCAGGACATCATTGGGGTCAATATTTGTAAAATGCAGTCATTCATTTGTCCATTACATTTTCTGTGAATAACAGGTATCCACGACCAAGATGCTATCATTTTCTGAGACTATCAGGTGTCCATGACCATGATGCTATCATTATGCCACTCCAGTGTAGATTACATCCATGTTCTATTGTAGATGAACATATAGTTCTGCGTCCAAGTTATGGCCAAATGGACTCTCGGTACCAGTTGCTAAAATGAGTTTAGATTCCATCTTGCGCAACTCCAATGTTCTATTTCCACCTCTCTCTTTCTGTTTCACAATTTTGATACCACAATATTTGAGATGTCGACAATCACTCGACTGAGACTCATAGAAATGTTTGGCCATAGGATAAGTAAAGTCTTTGTTTTTAATAGCACGTAGATGTTGCAATATCCTTAGTTTTAGTTTGTTGATTGTGCTTCCTATGTATCGTTTTTTGCAGGAGCATTCTAGTTGATATACAACAAACTTGGTTTCACATGTAATGTGGTCTATGATTGGTTCAGTTCGACCATTCTGCAATTTATAAGATGTTGTATTTTGGCCATGTTCACACGCCTTGCATTTGTAACATTTCCAGAAGCCAGGTTTATTAAGCCAGTGTGAGGTAGTGGATTTTAGAGGTTCAAGATGGCTTTTTGTGAGAATGTCCCCCAAGGATGCTGTCTTCCTATACGTGATGTTAGGATGAGGTGACAGGACTCTTCGTAATGTTTCATCTAGCAGTAGGACACCCCAGTTCTTTCTAACAATTTTCTTAAACTCCCCACTCTGATTATTGTAATCCACAATGAGGCGTATAGTTGTGTCCTCCTGGTGTCTATCCATCTGAGGTCGTTTTTGTGTTAGTAGTTCTGATCTAGTTTTCTGAGTGACTCTTGTTCTTGCTGTTACAAGCACTTCCTCGGGGTATCCCTCGTTCCAAGAAGCGGTTACTCATTTCATTCATTTGACATTCAATATCCTCCACTTCAGAGCAGTTTCTCTTCGCCCGTAGCATCTCTCCATAGGGTATTGACCACTTGAGATTCTTTGGATGTCCACTATTTGCGTGCAAGATGCTGTTACACGAGGTGGGCTTTCTATACATTTTCGTACAAACCCTCTGATCTTTTATGAACACTTCTACATCCAAAAAATAATGTTCTCAGGACTTATTGTAGATGTAAAGGAGAGATTGTACTTGTTGACATTTAGAGAGTGAATGAAGTCTTGGAGGTCTGTCTGTTCACCCTCCCAGACTATAAAGAGGTCGTCAATAAATCTTTACCAAAATTTGATGTTCCGATGATTCCTTTTCTCCAATACTTCAGTCTCCCAGACTGCCATGAGTAAATTCGCGTACGTTGGAGCAAATGATGTACCCATGGAAGTCCCCTGTTTTTGCAGGAAGATGTCACCTTG
This sequence comes from Calotriton arnoldi, assembly GCA_963921515.1. Lineage (NCBI taxonomy): Eukaryota > Metazoa > Chordata > Amphibia > Caudata > Salamandridae > Calotriton > Calotriton arnoldi. The sequence goes on from CAWUFW010003017.1 coordinate 1,515,072, forward strand.
AAACAGAAAGACATTATGTGTCAAACAATATGTCAACATTCCAACCAGCATTTCGGAGTGTTCCAAAAAGCTAATTGATCTTGTTTGTAAAAACTGCTTCACAGCAGCTACGCCATCAGAATGGATGATTGATGTATAAAGCGATGAAACATCGATCGTTGCCATCAAGAAACCCTTCCTCCACTGGATCATTTGAATTTTGTTCAAAAAGTCCATTGTATCCCGCAGATATGAGGGAAGTGACACGACATAATCCATAAGAAAAACATCCAGGAAGCGGGAAGTGCATTCTAGCAGAGAACCAATGGCACTAACAATTGGTCTACCTGGTGGATTCGTAAGTGACTTATGGACCTTGGGGAGGAAATAAATTGTTGCCATTACTGGATGGTCTGTTTTCAGATATAAGAACTCCTCTAGGTCAATAAGGTTTCTTTCTTTCCAGGCATGTAGCATTTGATGGTATTCCTTAGTCCAGCTCTCCATGGGATTTGAGGTCAATTTTTCATAGTGCTCTTTCATATTGAGTTGTCTTTCAGCTTCAGCTACATAATCTTTGCGGTTTTGAATCACAATATTACCGCATTTGTCAGAGGCTTTTATAATTATTGTCGTGTCCTCTCTTAGATCTTTGAGAGCTTGTTGTTCACCAGTTGTTAAATTCCACGATTTTGTAGTTTTCTCTTTTCATTTCCATTCTCCATTGTATTAGGACACGATGTATTGTGAGTCATTTTGTTAATTTCATCCACAATGATCTCCTGAAATAGGTCGATTTTATTACCAGCTGGAAATTGTGGGCAAAAAGTCGACTGCTGTTTCAGGCCACTGTTGCCTCCTTGTTGGTTTCAATCCCCATTCTATGACTGAACTCCCTGTCTGTTTCCAAGTAAGGTTGCTGTTGCCCTGGTTTGAGTTCATCTTCATCTTGTAAGTCCACTAGTGCTCTGAGGGTGGATATGTCTTTTTGATTCAACTTTGATGGTGCCAGGTCGACAGTTGGTCTAGATTGTTGGATGGACGTTTTCTCTTCAAAATATTTTTTTAGTTTGATTTTTCTACAAAATTTATATAAATCAATGCGCAAATTTGGGGTGTTCATATCTTTATTGGGGCAAAATGTGAGTCCCTTATTCAGTAATATTTGTGTTTCACTCAAGATCTTATCTGAGATGTTTATTACTAAATTGTTCTTGGTCAGATTTTTCTTCAGTTTTACTTTGTCTTTCCTCTTCCTTTTTTGTTTTTTGCCCCCTCTCCTTTTTCTTCTAGTTGTGTTCTGGTTTGATTTTTTCCCCACGTTGATCCTCTTCCTCTCCCTCTCTGCCGTGTTATCATTTGCATGAGTCTCATTTCCCCGGAAAAATCCAGGTTTGATGAGTTAGGTTCTTCATCCGCAGAGCTGAGGTCAGAGCTATCGATAGTTCCAGGGGTTTCATACCCAGCGCATTTGTCCATTACTGCCCGATTTCTGAACATATCGTATTTCCTGGCAAAAGTGTATATTCGCCCATTGGCGTAATCCAGTCTATCCCTGTTGAATTTATTTGCCTTCCGTTTTTCTACATCCACCTCATGTTTGTTGATTTTCTTTTCCATATTTTCAATTATCGCTTTATTTTCTTCATTATCAGGATACTGTTTTAGTTCTTCTTCCAGCTCCTGAATTGAAATAATTAATCTTTCCAATTTTCTTTCTGCGTGAATAATCAGTGTCCTCATCAATTTGAGGGAGCATTCATTGGTGTCCATTTGCCATTGTTTTATTAAATCTCCATCTAAATCATTTAATGTTGGCATAATGAGTATTCTCAGCCCCCTTGGGATTCTTTTGAACTCAATATATTTTTCCAGTGTTTCTTTCTCCCACCACTTATTGACTTCCAGTATACGTTGTTGTTGTAATTCTTTAATGACACAATTGATGGTTCTTTTCTTTGATTTTTATCTCCCTTAGACTCCATGGATGTGCCACTGACAGACGGTGCTTCATCATCATTTAGAAGTTCACTCGCACGTTGTTTCCTATTTTTACATCTCTCAGCCATGTTAAAAGGATTGATGCAAATATCTTTCCGTTTGTTTGCTTGGTTATAATATCTCTTTATGGTATCCTTCTGGCGTGCTGGTTGATGTGTTACATCAACTGCTCTCCGAGAAAAATGCTCTTCGGGAAGCGATGTTGCTTTTATCGAGCATTAATTATTTCTTAAAATCATTTCCCATCCGTAAGCAATGTGGAACAGTTGAGTTGTATCTTGGGGCGCCACTCAACTGTGTATATATATATATATATATATATATATATATATATATATATATATATATATACACATACATACATACACACACACACACGTAGACAATAACCTCCATGCATATAAATATGTAGATGACAGAAGAAGCTATCACCTCGCTGAAGCTGAGAAACATAGGTAGTATGGGCTGAGTAATCATCAACAGAGTACTAACCAGAAAATGTTGAGAAAGAGGGAGATCATACCCCTCAACAAAGGAAATAGCCGGCAAACATTAAAATCAATGGTAACTGATTAGGAACTCCTAATGAGGGTATAAGAAAAACAAGACTATAACTAGGCCCAGAAGCAGGCCAAGGTGGAAGGCTAACACATGGAGGCCTAGAAGAAGGTATCGAGCCTTATCATCCAACGGTAAGGCATATCCGACAGAGCAATAAAAGATAACCCATAGGTCGAATGACTAATACCGGAGGGTAGAATATTAGGACACCGTACAGAACAAAATAAAAAGTCGTCTACGGAGAGAGCTGCCAAAGGGGACAAGCAATCCAACAAGGAAACTATGCCCAAGAGGACGAAATCATAATATTCTAGGAACAGATTCAAGTAACAAGGAATCCACCAAAAGTTAGATGAGCCATTAACACATAAAAAGAGACCACATAGTGTCCTTGCAAGGATAAAAATGTAGACACCTTGATGCCACGCATGTTCATGAACTCCGAAAAAGGAGGTGTTCGGGGCAATAAGGAAAAAAGACTTGCCTTTAGGCAATAAGTGAGTATGACAGATGTCCTGGTAGGAAATGTCAGTGCAAGGACAGCGAGACCGGTGGTAGAAAAAAAGGTCGGCACTTAAGTACTACCACACAGATAAAGAATGTGGAGGAAACCACAAACAGGACGATCACAGGACTGAGGAAGAAAATGCATGTCTTTTCTTTTTTTGTGTGAAATGACAAGAAGTGAAGGAACCTCATGCACCAGAGTAGCCCATTAAAAGTGCACCATGCTGAAGAAGAGCGAGAAGCTCGCTAAAGAAATGAAGGACACAGAGAAAAGAATGTCCTAGCGGGAAATAATGGCCATACAGTAACGTGGACAACAGAGTAGAGACTGTGGCACGTGTCCCACTGCTCCAGTGGAAATTTAGAGCCTTTGGCGAAACAGAATTACAGAAGAAGGGTAGCATAAAGGATGCTCTCTCTAAGATCAAGGAGAAACAAGATGTTCATAAGAAGGGGATCTCATTAAACAAGCTATATAGAAACTCCCACAGGGGGAGAAAAGTGAAAGGTCCCTACAAGGGATACTAAACGTTATTTATCAACGTGAAGTGCTGGGGTAAAAAGTTACAGCAGTTAGGATACGAGTCTGACCTCGTAAACTCTAGGCCACAAGTGGCTCTCATAAGTAGTGAATAAAGCATACAGAGGTGCTCTAAAGAGCATGTACCAAACATAATTATTCTCGTGCGAGAAAAGAATAATACTGAAAAACAATCTCTTGGGCACGGAGCCCATAGTCAAAGAAACAGAACGCCTATGCAACAGGTGTTAAACCCATGTAGGGTCATAAAGGAACCATAACCTGACTTCGACAGTGTAAGAAGGTTAAGAATAATCTTGCAGGAAGCAGGAATACCACACCGGGTGTCACCAGTAGGTGGGATAGACAACCATGGACACCGTCATGGAATGCTCAATCGAGAAAGAAATCAAGGACCAACATCCATCAAACAAACTGAAATGGGTGGATTAAGGGAGACAGACAGGAGCAAGAGCAGAGCTAAGATTCTGCTCCGCCCTGTCGTGAAAACGCCGCTAAGCAGAGTCGGCATGAGCACCAAAATGGTGGGTGCCATCAAAAGGCATGTCAAGCAAACTGGTCTGAACAGCCTCCGAAAAAGCGGAAGTTCATAGCCAGCCACAACGACATAGTGCTACTGAAGAAGCCATGGCCCCACCTATCGAATCATTGGTTTCCATCCCACATCTAATGATTAATTTAGCACCTGTTGCCCATCTTGGATCAACTGGGTAAGCTCGCTCCGTGTGTCGACCAGAAGCGCCGGCAACAGACATGTCAAGGAACCCCACAATGTATGGGAAAAGCATCCAAGATCGCAAGATGTATTAATGAAACTCAAAGTATATTGTGTGGAGGAGTAGATATGCCTGCCACAAGCGTTCTGTCTCCTGGAATCTGTCTGACAGAACAGGAGGAAGAGAGGCGATATTATGCGAGGCAGATGGAGCCTGTACCACCAAACTATGAGGAGTAGGGTGCCGGAGGAGACAGGCCAGATCACCAGGGAACGTCATTATAGGAAAGCACCGGCTCCACCCCTGTTTGGCCCTGATGGAGAATGCCAATTAGAGGATCAGTAGATTTTTGTACAGAAGGAAGAGTTAAATCCAAAATCAGAGCAACTAGCCTTATCATATCAGCCTCTGTAGCAGGAGCGGAAAGCAGGCCAGAGGCTGGGGAAGACTCTAATCCATTAGCTTCGCCTAGTTCAGTTAGCCAGCTATCCTCCACAGGAGGCCGAGCAGCATCAGATATGGGGTGTAGAAACCCTGACTCGTCCCCATCACCTCCTAAACAGTGTTCCTCAGAAGGAAAGACAGAGGGCTTCACAGAAAGCCAAAGAAGGGTGTCTGAGATAGGCGGTACCATTTGCTCCGCACTCAACGTTGACCAGTGCTGAGTTGGCAATGGCTCGACCTCATAAAGGGAAAGTGGCATGGTGTTGGTTGGCGCCGCCTACGTTGTTGGCTGATCGGATACTGGTGCGGTAGGTGGGAACCCCAAAGGGCTGCGCATCGGTGCCGAGGCAGAGTCGACCATCGAACCAGAGGGCCAAAATGAAGTAGACAGTGAACCTACCGGCATGGACGCAGCCTAGGCACCACTCACCTCCTTGTGGCCCGAAGGCGCTCCAGGGGAAGATGAAGACCCGAAGATGGCATGTAGGGCGCAATAATATGCTTGCATCTGGGTCAGTCTCGCCTCGGCTCCAGGGAGGTGCAGGGCGAACTAGTGCACAGAGTCCTCAACCGGCAAGCGGGAGAAGGCTTGAAAGTTGAAATCTCTACGCGGTGAAGTCGGGGGATGCCGTAACTTCGACCTCCAGTGTCAAGACTTACTATGGAACGACGATAGAGAGTGACGTCCATGGAAACGGCTCCTGGACTGGGCCAGCAAACGGCCCGTATAGTGACTACGAGAGCCGTGCCAACAGGAGCTTTATCAGGCATTCCCGCAGCGCCTTTGGTCAAAGTAGACAACAGGAGTCGTGCTCCTCGGAGGCAAGGTGCTCTCCCAAGCACCATACACAAAAGGAGTGAAGGTCTCTGGATGACAATGCCGTCCACAAGACCAACAAGGTTTGAACCCTGAAGGCACAGAAAAAGCACAAAGTTTCAACGATGAAAATGTCAAAGTATGCCAAAAACAGCCTGAGGTAACCGCTTCTCCAGATCCGCGTTGTAAGCGCAGAAAAGAAGAAACTGACTTTAGCGCGTCGGGAAGGGCTTAAATGGACTCAGGTGACGTCACATACGTGGATGACATCGGTATGGAGTCGCACAACACCTTCTACAGACGCGCAGGGCTACTGCTGGAAAAATTTCCAGATCCAGTCTGGCGCCAGGGGAGAATTCGAAGGTAAGGAATCTGCGGATAGACGTCTCTATATCAGATATATGCTTGTTTTGTACGCTGGTGTTCAACCACCACAAATCACATCAATGTAACCTACTAATTTTGGTTTTTACTGTGTAGTCGCAGGATCTTGCTTTTAAGTCTCATCATTTCAAAGGGTGTGAAGGTTTAACTGTATCTGCTTGTTGTATGCTTAATATTTCCAATAATGCACTTGTCGTACGTACCCTTGTTACCTTTATGTGGGATTTGTTAATCTTTTCTGAGGCTATTTCAAGCATCTGTTTTATTGATTCACGAATCTCTCCCCCCCCCATCTCTTACGATTTTCTTTTACAAGTAATGCTTTTAGATCTGATTTTTGCGGATTGAGATGTTGAGATGAAGGAATACGCCGACATTAAATAACTGTTTATTTTTCACATCTCACCCTTATCTGCCTCACTTGCCACAAGACTTTAGCAGTTGACTTTCCTTAAATGGAAACTATGGTCTATAAATAGTTTCCTGGTCCACTTTTCACTGTGCAACTCCAGGGCATCCCATCCGGTAAAATAAGACAAAGTGGGATGCATATTCAAGGAAGAACACAGAGACTTTTATTAATAAAAACATTGCATATAACCTACACCCTTCTACAACCTAAATGGTTTAGGTCTACAAACATAGGAGGAAAAATACATCCACAGTTCTGGAAACAGTAAAAGTTGGATGTGTCTCAGAGGTGGTCTGTCAGAGAAAGAAATGAGATCTCAACTTTGTAAACTAACATATTATTTAAGTATTGCTGCACAGCCACAACATGATGCGTTTCAGAATTGCTTTTCCAAGATAAGATCACATGATATACTCAACATATGTGGAGGGGAAATTACTAAAAAAAAAAAGGAATCAAAAAGTGCAATGAATCACTACTACATAGTTTGAAAGCATACAAATATAAAATACAGAACCGAATGACTAGGTGCCACAGATCTATCTATGGGCACTTCCCCTTTCAGGACGAAATCCCTCATTCACCATAGGTGACATGCTTCATCATTTGGGATTCTCCTCCCAGAGGAAAAACATAGTTCCTCTGAGGGCTACAACCCCCTCTCTGAGAGGGAGGAGCTCAGGGATGTTTTTGAATAACTAATAGGATATTATGAATCCACAAATGAAGAGACAGCTGTGTGAATGAGGGCGCAGCGCAACAAAAAATTGATAAATGTGAGAATGGTGAAATTAAAACTAGCTAAAGAGCGCAAAAAGATACTTTATTCAAATACGCTTCTGCCAGGATTAAAAACCGTGTACCAGCGGTGTGAATTTAAACCGCAAAGGTAAAGTAGAGAATAGTGGTCAACATGTTTCAGCCATACGCCTAATCGTAGGCAGGGCTTTCATCAGGACCTATGAAGCTGCTGCTATCTCAGTGCAAGTGCTACAACAAAAGGATATCAAGACAGAAAATCTTCTTAGTCTGTCCATTCCAGAAGGAAGGATTACCTATAATCAAAAGAGAAGAATCAAAATTGATCCATTCTAATGATCACAAGTATCAACCATAAACTGCAAAGGTTCTGTAAAGGGTAAAGAGAAACCTTACCCGCCACTGCTGGGTAAGCAACCACACCTCTACCTGGCAACCGCTCAGGAAAGGAGCACCGCTCTGAAAAAAACGGTGCGTCTTGTCATTAACAAATCATATCCTATCAAAACCAGGGTTATGACAATAATACCAGTATCCCGATAGGCATGTTTTAAGGAGTAAGTGTAAATAAGAAAGACACAGGGAGCATTGGCCATTTAAAATATAAGATGTAAAGTTAATAAAAAACTATCATATCTAAAGCCTGAGTGGCTGCAACATAGAAACCACCATGAGGACTCAGCTAAAGATGAATTCATAAATACATAAATAAGGAAGCTAAAGCATATCATGATAACCACACTATCCCCAAGAACTCAGAGGATACACAAAATGGCAAAAGAGCCTGCTATATAGAGCTCAAATAGGCAAACAGCAGAGTCTAAAAATAGTATGGCAAAACCCCACTCCAATCGAAAAGTAGGAAGATAAGGAAGGCTCATCCAAGCAAAAAGACTAACCTCTCCGTCGGTATCACCGAGCTTGCAGAGCCTGCAGCCGGAGGTGAAGTCAAGCCTAACTTAGTCTGCTTTTATAGCCCAGAATCGTAATTAATTGGCTCCAGATGGGTGCGCAAACAAGAATGATATGAGCATGTGTCGAGTGAAAGTCGCTCCTCTCTCGCACATGCGCACTATGAGTGAGTTACTGCTGTGTTCAAAAGTCATAAAACCGGCTAAATTGCCGCACAATGGGAAAAATACAAACGCTAAACCATAGCGCATCAATTCCTTTGATTTTAAACAAATCAAATAGAAGGGCGAATCTGTACTGCGCTATACCAACAACGCGCATGTGTTGTGTGAAGACACTTCTCTCAGCGCATGCGCGTCTTCAAGAGAGTGTATCCAAGCTGTAAATAAAAATTGCAGCGGACATAGCATCAATTGTTCTAGATTGAGCGTTTCTTGTTTCAAAGTATAAAGAGCCCGTCAATACTGACGCCATACATAGAAATAAAACAAGCGTCTAAAAATGATCACCATATCAGGAACAGGAGCCTAATACCATAGCACTTCAGCACCACACAAGAAAACATCAACGCGCCGTATATCTGCTTAACATATACTAGCACATGAATATCACTCAATACTATGATAATTCTGGATCAAATCTCAGAAGCAATGTGCTCTTATATGCAGTGGTCTAAACCCTGCATATAAACGCAAGGGTGAGTGTATATTACAGGACCCTCATAAATACTTATATTTTGTGCCATCGATACATAAATGTGAGTCCATCGATAACCAGAACGAAAAAATGGAGAAACAAATAAGTAAAACACCTTGATAGAGTGTACTGTTGGGTCTACTTAAAGGTGTTAATTTAAGCAAATCAATACACCAGTTCATAAAAGTAAGGGCCTAGTCCAAAGAGGACCAGAAACCTAATGTGAACAAGGGTTCCTTAGAAAGTTATACTACAGTAAAACCCACGGAATCTCATTATTCAGACCTACAATATCAGTCTTCAATTTGTGCACCCACCATTGTTCCCGCTTGAACAAAAGTTGTAATGTCAGTGATGTGTGGTGGGATAAAGGTTTTCCAAGACCGTCCACTTAAGATCTTGTGGGCTATGCTGGGCAGAAAGAAAATGATTAGTGAATTTGGTCGAAGACTTCCTACATCTAATAGTACTCTTATGCTCAAGGATGCGAGTCTTTACTCTGCGTGTAGTCATGCCCACATATCGAAGCGGGCATGGGCAATGGATCAAATAAACCAGGTTGTCACTATTGCAGTTTGTATGGCAAGTCAAAATCCATGGTCTGGATGATCCAATGTCAATTTCCGTAGTTTGAGTCGTGTGTGGACAAGCCGCACAGGACCCACATGGAAAATGGCCCTGTACTGGAGGTAAACCCCACAGAGTACCCTGTGGATTCTTGTTACTGGTACGTGGACGTGTGTGTACCAAACGATCTTTGATGTTAGTACTGCGCTTGAAGCGAATAGTGGACGTGGTAAAGAAGTATCGCCAATATTCAAGATCTTCCAATTGGACAATATGCTTTTCTTAATCTGATTGGAAAAACTACAGAAAGTATGAACACATGTCAGTCGATTGGTAGTTACTTTAGGAGTACCTGAATCGAGAAGAGATCCCCTATTGTTGTTTCTTGCACGCTTTAAGGATCTCTTTTCAAGCTTCTTAGGATAATGCCTAACTTGTAACTGGTCCGATAAGATCTGGGCATGTTCCTGATACTTAATGGTCGATGAACAATTCCTCCTTATACGTAAAAATTGCCCATAAGGCAAACACAGTTGCCTTTTTTGGACGTTATGATCTCTCCTTCTGAAGGGGGCTTGAGTACTGAACTATATAAAAAACCAATGACGAAGAATTCTCTTCTATCATATAATAGTTTTCATCCCCAGGCCCTACGTGATAATTTGCCTTATGGGCAATTTTTACATATAAGGAGGAATTGTTCATCGACCATTAAGTATCAGGAACATGCCCAGATCTTATCAGACCAGTTACAAGTTAGGCATTATCCTAAGAAGCTTGTAAAGAGATCCTTAAAGCGTGCAAGAAACAACAATAGGGGATCTCTTCTCGATTCAGGTACTCCTAAAGTAACTACCAATCGACTGACGTGTTCATACTTTCTGTAGTTTTTCCAATCAGATTAAGAAAAGCATATTGTCCAATTGGAAGATCTTGAATATTGGCGATACTTCTTTACCACGTCCACTATTCGCTTTCAAGCGCAGTACTAACATCAAAGATCGTTTGGTACACACACGTCCACGTACCAGTAACAAGAATCCACAGGGTACTCTGTGGGGTTTACCTCCAGTACAGGGCCATTTTCCATGTGGGTCCTGTGCGGCTTGTCCACACATGACTCACACTACGGAAATTGACATTGGATCATCCAGACCATGGATTTTGACTTGCCATACAAACTGCAATAGTGACAACCTGGTTTATTTGATCCATTGCCCATGCCCGCTTCGATATGTGGTCATGACTACCCGCAGAGTAAAGACTCGCATCCTTGAGCATAAGAGTACTATTAGATGTAGGAAGTCTTCGACCAAATTGACTAATCATTTTCTTTCTGCCCAGCATAGCCCACAAGATCTTAAGTGGACGGTCTTGGAAAAACCTTTTATCCCACCACACATCACTGACATTACAACTTTTTTGTTCAAACGGGAACAATGGTGGGTGCACAAATTGAAGACTGATATTGTAGGTCTGAATAATGAGATTCCGTGGGTTTTACTGTAGTATAACTTTCTAAGGAACCCTTGTTCACATTAGGTTTCTGGTCCTCTTTTGGACTAGGCCCTTACTTTTATGAACTGGTGTATTGATTTGCTTAAATTAACACCTTTAAGTAGACCCAACAGTACACTCTATCAAGGTGTTTTACTTATTTGTTTCTCCATTTTTTGGTTCTGGTTATCGATGGACTCACATTTATGTATCCGATGGCACAAAATATAAGTATTTATGAGGGTCCTGTAATATACACTCACCCTTGCGTTTATATGCGGGGTTTAGACCACTGCATATAAGAGCACATTGCTTCTGAGATTTGATCCAGAATTATCATAGTATTGAGTGATATTCATGTGCTAGTATATGTTAAGCAGATATACGGCGCGTTGATGTTTTCTTGTGTGGTGCTGAAGTGCTATGGTATTAGGCTCCTGTTCCTGATATGGTGATCATTTTTAGACGCTTGTTTTATTTCTATGTATGAGCGTCGTATTGACGGGCTCTTTATACTTTGAAACAAGAAACGCTCAATCTAGAACAATTGATGCTATGTCCGCTGCAATTTTTTATTTACAGCTTGGATACACTCTCTTGAAGACGCGCATGCGCGAGAGAGGAGTGTCTTCACACGACACATGCGCGTTGTTGGTATAGCACAGTACAGATTCGCCCTTTCTATTTGATTTGTTTAAAATCAAAGGAATTGATGCGCTATGGTTTGCGTTTGTATTTTTCCCATTGTGCGGCAATTTGGCCGGTTTTTATGACTTTTGAACACAGCAGTAACTCACTCATAGTGCGCATGCGCGAGAGAGGAGCGACTTTCACTCGACACATGCTCATATCATTCTTGTTTGCGCACCCATCTGGAGCCAATTAATTACGATTCTGGGCTATAAAAGCAGACTAAGTTAGGCTTGACTTCACCTCCGGCTGCAGGCTCTGCAAGCTCCGGTGTACCGACGGAGAGGTTCGTCTTTTTTGTTTGGCTGAGCCTTCCTTTATCTTCCTACTTTTCGATTGGAGTGGGGTTTTGCCATACTATTTTTAGACTCTGCTGTTTGCCTATTTGAGCTCTATATAGCAGGCTCTTTTGCCATTTTGGTGTATCCTCTGAGTTCTTGGGGATAGTGTGGTTATCATGATATGCTTTAGCTTCCTTATTTATGTATTTATGAATTCATCTTTAGCTGAGTCCTCATGGTGGTTTCTATGTTGCAGGCTTTAGATATGATAGTTTTTTATTAACTTTACATCTTATGTTTTAAATGGCCAATGCTCCCTGTGTCTTTCTTATTTACACTTACTCCTTAAAACATGCCTATCGGGGATACTGGTATTATTGTCATAACCCTGGTTTTTGATAGGATATGATTTGTTAATGACAAGACGGACCGTTTTTTTCAGAGCGGTGCTCCTTTCCTGAGCGGTTGCCAGGTAGAGGTGTGGTTGCTTACCCAGCAGTGGCGGGTAAGGTTTCTCTTTTTTACCCTTTACAGAACCTTTTGCAGTTTATGGTTGATACTTGTGATCATTAGTATGGATCAATTTTGATTCTTCTCTTTTGATTATAGGTAATCCTTCCTTCTGGAATGGACAGACTAAGAAGATTTTCTGTCTTGATATCCTTTTTGTTGTAGCACTTGCACTGAGATAGCAGCAGCTTTATAGGTCCTGATGAAAGCCCTGCCTACGATTAGGCGTATGGCTGAAACATGTTGACCACTATTCTCTACTTTACCTTTGCGGTTTAAATTCACACCGCTGGTACACGGTTTTTAATCCTGGCAAGGGGCGTATTTGAATAAAGTATCTTTTTTGCGCTCTTTAGCTAGTTTTAATTTCACCATTCATCAATTTTTTGTTGCGCTGCGCCCTCATTCACACAGCTGTCTCTTCATTTGTGGATTCATAATATCCTATTAGTTATTCAAGAACATCCCTGAGCTCCTCCCTCTCAGAGAGGGGGTTGTAGCCCTCAGAGGAACTATGTTTTTCCTCTGGGAGGAGAATCCCAAATGATGAAGCATGTCACCTATGGTGAGTGAGGGATTTCGTCCTGAAAAGGGAAGTGCCCATAGATAGATCTGTGGCACCTAGTCATTTGGTTCTGTATTTTATATTTGTATGCTTTCAAACTATGTAGTAGTGATTCATTGCACTTTTTGATTCCTTTTTTTTCATAGACCCAAGGATTCTGTATTGTTTTGTGATATAGTATTGGGGATTGAATCCTGTGAGGTCTTTAAATTTCCCTAGGACCCTCTGGCGTTGAACCGTTCTTTGTTTGGTAGGGGAAATTACTGAACCTACAGAAGAAAGATAAAAGGAAACCCATAAGTTTCCAGAAACTAAAGCAGAGAATTAGCTTCCATGAAGCCAGAAGAAGTGTTGAATAATGCATGATGAACAAGAACAAGCTCTTCTAGAAGAGCCAGGGAAGAGCTCTAAGGAAGGCAGTAGTATGATCTCTTATCCTGGTCACACGTAAGAGTCTGGCAACTTCCTTTTTTGCAAGATGTAGTCTGTTCATCAGTTAGTGTGAAGAGCAAGATATATCTCCCTGCCATAGTCAAGATGAGACTAAATCAGACCACAGAGTATGGAAACTATGTTCTTTATTGATAAACAGTAAACTTTTTCTTTAGAAGTTTGATGTGTCAAAGTCACGTGCTAGTATGAAAATGTTACTTGTAATTCCAGTTCGGCATTGTAGGTATCCCAACTGAAGTAAAAAATGCTGAATATTTCTACTAAATGTGCGAGGACCAAGGAACACTTCTTCTGCATAGTATAGAGAACAAACTCTTCTTTGGAAGCAGACGTTTTTAAGTAATTCATTTGTCACTTGCATGGAGCTAAGCAGAAAGGTTTTTGCTGAGCTTCTTATTGGAAATAACCAATTGAGAAAATAAAAAAAGCTACTTGGTAGCACCTAGTTGAAAAAATGTTAGCGTCTCAGGTTAAAACACGTGCAAACTTGTATTTCAGTAGAGAAAATTGAAGAAAAAGAATGCCTGCTAGGCTTCAGTAAATCAGGTCCAAAAGACAAAACTGCTTCTTTAAGGGCTTTGCAGCTCCCCTCTCCCAGCATGCACTGCACAGGTAGTTTTCCTCACAGACTCAGTTCTTTTTAAATGGCAAAGTATCATTTTCACTATATTAAAGGAAAGTACTTGTATTTGTGAAGGAGGGTGAATTTATATAACTTGAATGAAGGTTTCTATAATGCATAACTGGAATTACAATTAAGGAACATTTCCTTCTGCATCATAGGATCCTCACTGATAGTTATAAATGCAGAATAGAGTAGCAAGTATATCCCTCTTAGCGGATACCATTATTTTCCAGTAAAATCTCTACAATACAGTAAAAGCTGAAAATCTAAGCAGAGCACTATCCATCTAACAATGATTTATTTAGTAGACACCCATCCTTGTCCAGAGAGGTCCTTAAGTTAGCGTCTATAGATTATTTTATTACATCAGTCTTAAATCTCCTAAATAGCTGGTGAAACAATTGCTCACAATACCTTGGGTACACACTCTGATATGTGATGAGTAAGGCATAATAGACAATAGGATCATATGCAAGTGATAACACATCTTGCAGATTTTAACATCATAACATTGCAAGCGCTAACATTTTGAGCAACTTGACATATTTCAAACATCACTGTTCAAATATAATCATCATTTGTATTATAATATTCCTTTACATTGTGGCATATCAGGAATTTACAAGACTGATGCCAAATAACCAGGGAGATCCACCAGTGATAAAGCCATATCATAGACCTCCAAGCAAATGAAACACCATGGAGTGGGCAACCCTAAGGTCGAGCTAGAAGGCAAAGGCTACCATCAGGATCTCCTTCACTTCAAGCCAGCCAGTTAGTTTAGAACAATTTTTGTTGAACAGCAGGCACCATACACTTGTCCAAGATCTTTTGTTTTTACAGCGTTTTTGGTCACAATATATGTAGGTTATTGGCACACATGCACTCCCCCTCGATTTAAAAGTGGCTATTCACCCGTATTGCACCACAGTTGTAACAAAACAATACTCCCAGCAGCATAAAATATGTAGATTTGTGCATCTTTTTGTTTCTTTCTATATACATTTTCAACACTCGTCTTACATCTAATGAATGTAATGTAGTTTCCTTGGGGGCAGAAGGATTCCTAAAACAAATAGTGGTAGAGAGATGGATTGATTAATATAAAAATCTGAGACAACTTTGGAGAGAAAATGTAGGTGTGTTCTTAAAATACCCTACTGTGATGAAATGCAGTATACGGTTCAACAGCGGATAGAGAGGACAGTTCCATGAACCTTCCAGATCACAACCAGAAAAGCTACCTTCCTAAAAAGGTACTGCAATAATGTCTTATTGATCGGCTCAAAAAGTGGAGCCAATAATTAAGATGTCGCAAAGTTAAGTTCCCATGAAGGAGAAGGCAGCTGTCTTGGAGGGAAGGTCTTCTTCAATCTGGGATCATGAAAAAAGATCTTTGGTCTGGTCTTTTCTGTAAGTAGTGATGGCAGCTAAATGTACTTTTATTGAAAAATACTGTAACTTCGATTTCTCCAGATGCAGAAGATAGGGTATAATGACATTTTCTTGGCATGAAATGGGACTGTGGTTTTTCTGCATAAAACAAATGATTAATCATTTCCACTTGAAACTGTAAGACACTCTTTAGGAAGGCTGTTCTGCTTCCTACAAAATGTTAATTCATTCCGGAGGTAAACCTAGGTGACCATACAACAGTACCTCTGACGTCATGCAGTCAAATGCAAGGATTTTATGTTGGGATGATAGACTTTCCCCTGCATCTTTGATAACCAATTTGGTCTGTATGGCAATTTCATGTGCGGTGCTTTTGATTGATGAAGTAGTTCTGGGAACGACCACTGTTTCGGTCATTGTGGCACAATAAGAATCATTTTATGCATTGAAATTCCTCGTCCTCATCACCACAGTTTTAATTAGTGGGAACACTGGAAGCCCACACAGAAATGTGTTGTACCAATTCATGACAAGCGCATTGCCCATTGATCCTGGTTCCCACACTCTCGACACCAAGTTTTGGAATTTTGTGTTTCATCATGTTGCAAAAAGGTCGAATAAAGGCCAGCCCCAATCTTCAAAAATATCTTTGCGCACATCATTGTTTATTTCCAATTCATGTTTTTTGATTAAAAACTGCTTAACAGGTCTGCTTGGCAGTTTTGCAGGCCATCGAGATGCACAGCCTAGATTCCTCCTTACAAACCAATGCCCGATTGCTTGGGCTTCTAGGGATAGAGTCCTCAACTTGGTCCCACCCTGTTGGTTTCAATAATACATTGTGGTCACGTTGCCCGTCTGAGCTAAAAGCTTTCTGGGGTTGTGAATGTTGAAACTCCTTCAAAGTGAGATGTACAGCTTTAGGTTCCAGTATATTTGTATGGTACAGTTGTTGTTTCTTTGAGCACAAAACCTGTATCGTCAGATCTTGGAAGTGGTCTCTCCATTGTGAAAAGGACATATCTGTCACTATTGTCTGAGAAGGTAGGCTCTAGTAAAATCGTATTCCTAATAGAAGATTTTTTTATCTTGCACCACTAAATTGAATGACTCTCTGGCTTGTGGAGTTCGCTTCAGTTCATCTTTCCAAATGTCTGGTATTGAATTCATTGGTTTTCCATGTCCTGTTGGGGCAGTCTCATGACATTGTTTCCTAGCATGGGCGATATCTGACATGCAATGGGAGAAAGAGATTGCAGTAGGAGTTGTTCTTTCTTCAAAATGGTAGAGACTCTGTCCCCCAAAGTAGACACTTCTATTTTTGTGTTCAGAGTACTGCCTAAATAGACTACAACTTGAACTGGAGCCAAGGTTGATTTTGTATAGTTAACATGGGGACCTAGACTGTGAAGAAGGGAAAAGGTTGTGTAGAAATCCTGTTGAGACTATTCTGGTGAAGAGGTTTTTATTAGCCAGTCATCTAGGTATAAATATGTGCAAATCCTTTGCCTTCTTAAGAGTGCAGTCACAACTGCAATGCAAACAATATTTGTTTTTAAAGGAGAGATGTTACCTCCATTCTCAGCATAAGTAGCTGATGTTTTGACGTGCTTTTCAGAGGAATTATCAGGGGAGACAACTTGAATTGAATTAAATACCATTATTTCAGGATTTGCAAGCCTCACTTGTCTGATTAAATTTGTTTCCACTTTTCCAGGTGTTTCAGTACACTACCTCCTGCTAGAGTGAGTAAAAGAGTGAGAGGAAGTGGGATACTAATTGTTTCCACTGGTGGATACAGATGTGGTAAAGGATCCTGAACAGATCAGCAGCAACACTCACCTTCCTTGGCATCTTCACTGTAAGAGGCGAAATGAGGGTAGTGAAGGAGTTTTTCTACTAGTGAAGATGGAAAAATGGAAGAATGTCTCAACGGAAACGTATTCAATGTTGATGGCGATAATGGAAGACTCAACGTTGATGTTTGACAGTGATCTGATTGCCATTGGGGATAATAGTATGGTGACATCCTTATTGTTGATGGTCCCTGAATCAGCCGAATCTTCCTCGCTACTGTAGACACCGTCAGGCTCTTTGACAGTGAACATGTCAGGATCGAGCATGCTTTGGTGTTCTCGTGACCTCCAGGAGTGTGTCAAATGACGGGGCTGGAACCTGTGTCACCTCTTCTCCTTTGATCTCCTCTACCAGGAGTTTTTTCTCACAGAATGCATAGGTTCAGTAAAGGACTTACCCTCTCTGACCTGCCTCTTGTGCCTTTAAAATGCCTGCCTCCAATGAAGATTTTTTTCCACAATACTATGAAAAATAAGTGTTCTGAGGTCCCAGCATGTTTACATGAATATTCTATACTTAGGACTATCAGTGAGGATTCAACAATCCAGAACTTTTGATACCTGTGCCTCCAAGAATAAGTCTGCATCCAAATGAATTTCTTGGTTTGGTACAGTATTAGACGGAACTAAATGAGAACCTAGAGCATAGTTTTTCACAGAACAATTCTGGCGCTAAGGAGTTCCGTCTTACCTGGATTATATTCAGGAAGCGAGCTGACATCCATCAGTATACCAATACCAAGTTGTTAGTGAAAGAATACTGAAGAGCAGCAACTTGACCAGATGGATGACTTTGTGGGGATAAGACTGAAGTGCAGCTCAGTGTTGTTGACATACAGGTAACACTGGATAAGGAGGGAGTGAAGTAATTTGGATAAATGTAGCACACACATGATGAAGAGTGGGGGAAAACAGCAAGCCCTGGGACACAAAGCAGCAGATCTTCTTTGCTTCTGTTCCAAAGGGTGCAGAGTAACAATTTGCTCCTGCTATTGTTATATACTCATATGTATGTACGAGTTGCTGTGGCTCAGTGGGCTCTATTTCACACTTCTTCTCTAGTTCACTATTTCTGATCTATTTGTATAGGCGTCATTACAAATGTGATTTTGATGTTTAGTATAAAAAGGATAGAAACAATGCTCCTTCGCTACAGAATGCATTTTTGTTACTTACAGGTGGCATATGCCTAGCAAACAAAGCTCTCAAATCAGTCTAACCATGAATGGCCGAACAATTTATATTAACTTCTTCATAAGTCCCATATCTACGAACTACCTCTCAACATGTCAATCTGACCTATCACTGTGGGAACAGAAAAGGATGAATAACCTTCCTTGTACCCAGGACTGCAGCTTCCATTTTCCTGGAAATATTTATAGAAATAGCAGGTCTCATAACTGCCAACAAATTATTGCTAATCAAAATCTTCAAATGATTTAGCGTTTGAAAAATGATCTGGATAAAATACCTCTGAGCTCATGATCACCTACAGGAGGACATCAATTGAATATTTAATTACTAACACAGTGGTTTACAAAAGGTGAAATGAGAGTACACTTTTTCACTTCTCAAACGTTATACACAGAGAAGATTGTTGATCATGAGATGTACAAAGCATACCTAGCGGTGGAGGATATTAAGTGAGCACTGCATAAATCACTCATTAGAGGGCCATAGCTTTTAAATGAGGCGACTATGTAGATTCAGCTGCGACTTTATAACTGAATATTTCACTTTACAGGGCAAACAGTAGGATGATTTTAGAGAGGTTGTGTGCCAGATACATGTGCATCAGATGGAATGTCTGCATCTTGAATGAAACCTTAATGCCACATCTTGGAAGTACTCTTGCTTGAAACCTTGTATTGCTCTGGAAACCTACAACTTTAGCGTTCCTTCACAACAGTGGTGAGAGACTCAGAATACACCAGGTGTGAATACATTAGAGACAACATACCAAGATTACTACTGTGCATTCACTCCACACCACCACAAAAACATTTGATCACTCTAAATTAGTCAGAAAAATGTTAAAACGCATTATCCTTAATGCACAACTCATCACCTCACTTCAACCTCACCCATGTCTCGCTTTAAAAAAAAAAAAATCAAATCTCTTCTAAACATTAGCTCATAAATGACCCATTCTTGTCAATTAATGACTTCGCTATATCTCAAATATCACCAACTGCTCCATCACCCTCTTATACCATGACTACATCCCAACTCTCCCAACTATAATCTCACAAATTAGGCCACAACATGTCTGCCTGAAATCATTCCCATTATTAAAGCTTCCAACCCATATTGGGCACCATCTACTCCTGTCAGTCCTCAAACTATCAAATAGCTAGCCAGCATTGTTCTCTGTCCAACATATCCAGCTGTTACGTCACAAATGGCACATATTCAACTTGCTTCACAATTGCAGTGGTTCTATTTCTTATAAGAGAAAAATACTGCTGAACCCCTCGCCCCCTCCCTCTCCCCCAAACAAATGCTGTTCAGTATGTCAACTACTCCTCTTTTTTCCCCAAGAGACTAGAATGATTATTCTTCAATCACCTAACACTTACCACCTTGGTCCAATAACCCTAAATTAAAATAGTCCCTTCCTGTCTGACTTTCTGTACCTTTTATCACCACTGCCCATTACAAGCAACTTTCCTCCTTCCTTCTGGGCCGATCAACAACCTTCAACACTGTTGACCATGCTATCTCCTCTCTAAAATCACTAGACATTTACTAGCTTGGCACACAACTTGCTCACCACATACCACTCCAAACGATAATTCTCAGATGCATGGAACTCATAGATCTCAGCATCCACCCCTTACCAGTAAGTGCCCCTCCAGCCTTTTTCCCGGGCATTTCACTGTCTTCACTCTGCTTCTCCAGCCTCAGCGAGAGTATCTCCTCATTCAGTTTTTCTATTCACCTTCATACAGGCAATACCCAAATCCTTTTCTACAGTTACACAGCACCTCCAGTCACACAGCACAAGCTTCTTCGCAAAGATAAGATACTGGTTGTCATTATAGTTGCTTATGCTGACCTCCTATAAAACGGAGATCCTGTACTTGCCTTATTCAACAGCATCCATTTCTCTTACAGACTCCATCCACTCAACCTGCTTTCTGAGATCTGTGTCATAAACCACATTACTGGAGTTAATTTCAGCCCAGCTATGAAAATGGAAGCCTTTGTTACCAACACAGCTACTGCAACATGTTCCCATAAACTGAATATATGTAAGATGCAAACACACAAACTATTTAACAGAGCCAAAACACTAATCAACTCATTTCTCAGCAGACTGGATTACTCAAATGGTCTAGATGCACTCCACAATACTCTTTCACTAACCTAGATAGGATCATAAACCTTCAAATACGAACGCTGTATAATTTACCCAAGCATACCCCACCTAAGCATACCGCCAATCAGTCAGCTGGCTCACTGACATGAGCTACGTCACACACAAGTGCCTGAAGTTTGTTTTCAAAACATTAAATTGTCTGATTGGAGACTAGCTCTCCGACATTCTAGACCAACACCCATCTGCTCAAAAACTATGGTATGCCTACCTCAACCTTATAGATACATCTAAGCAACTGTTACAGTCTTTCCACATTTTCGGTGCACTGCACAGAAGCTTCCTCCCACCAGAAATCCAGAACACCTACCCTGCAAAAGAATTTGAAAACAGCACAGAAAATTCAGATTTGGAAACGTGAAAGAAGAGTGTGGTTACACCTCAGTCTAGCTGCAAATATATTCCTATATAATCCACTAGCTAGCTCTACGTGAAAATGTAATTAAATACATGTCAAAGCTTTAGTCAACTGTACATCTCTGCCAGTCTATACCATACAACTGGTATAATTAACACCTACAACTATAGTTGCACAATATTAACAACCATATTTCGTTGAACCATGTCCGGTCATTGACGCCATGTAAAAAGTTAATGGATCAAATGTATATGCTATCAAATTAATAAACAAAAGAAAGTTGGGAAGTCATGAAATCTGAGAGGTCAACTTCACACAGCCGCAAAACTGAACATCAACCCTAACTTTCGGCTTCATACTCAAAGCAGATAGCTCTGGTAGGAAATATCTGACTGGTCAATGCTCAGATTTACCAGTTTCATACACTCAGAGTTCGTTTTCTAGTGCAAAACCTTACAGGACTCTATGTAATGTGTCATGCTTGTGCAAGTCATACAGTCTACTTCTATGGAAACCATGTGTCAAGGAGTCACCTACACATTCAGTGGTACTATACTACTAGACAACACAGCAAAAGTAAAACAAAAATAAATGAATAAACCTCACTGAAAAGTCAACTTAAGCGAAAAGGGTACTGGTAAACAACTAAGTTACATTGCTCTCACGCCCAATAAATAAATAAATGTTTTCCAGGGTACAGAATATCCAAAGTCCATTCAGAAACTATCTTTGAAAACTTGAATAATGCCTAGAAGAATAAAGTATTGCAAATTAACCACAGGATGGCAGTCTATCAATGCGTACAAATCGTATCTAAGTACATGTCTCAACTAGCAACTAAAGGAACAAGCATTTACAATGCAATAGGTCTCGCAATTGCGATATTTTGAGCTATTGGCATTGTAAATGGCAATGCCTTTTATAATATTAAAAGGCATTGTCATTTTCAATACCAATAGGTCAAAGTTTTGCAAAAGCAAGACCTATTGTATTGCAGAGCGCGGTGTCCGTGAAGCAGGCGCCACGCTCACCATTAAAGTTTAAAAAAAGAAACAGAGCGCGGTGTCCATGAAGCGGGCACCGCGCTCACCATTAAAGTTAAAAAAAAAAAAAAAAAATGAAACCGAGAGCGGTGTCCCTGAAGTGGGCGCCACGCTCAACATTAAAGTTTTTTTTAAAAAATGAATTTGATCGCGGTGTCCCTGAAGCAGGCGCCGCGTTCATCTTAAAAGTAATTTTTTTTAAAGCGTGGCCATTGTACCGTGGATGCTGTGGGGGTAGGGGAGAGCCACTTTTAAAGTCAGAGCAGCATAGCGCTCCATAAGAAAAGCGACCGCCATTGTCCTGTGTGGGCGCTTCAAATACAAGAAGTAGCCGCCATTGTCCCCATTAGTCAATAAACAAAATAGTGCTCACCGACTTATAACGCAGACCGTGTAACAAGCCAAGGTAACAAATGCAGACAAGGCGGTACCAAGGAGAGACTAACAAGCCTATTTACGAATCAGAAGCCAGCATTTATGAAGGATGATGACACAAGCAAATGACAAATATGGGCAGAGAGTGGGCAGAGCTTCAAGTGCATACTCCAGTACAGCATGCCTCTCAGAGCAGCGCATGCGCGCTGCCTCTAGGCTCGACCCAAAAAGGTACAATGTTTGAAAAATCCCTACAAGGGGGCTGTCTTTAACTGACTAATCGGTAAAAGACACGGGAATTTGACTGTGGGAGCAATTGTTTGATATAGAGGAAGGCTGGTTAGAAGTTTGAAATAATTCAGTCTCGTACACGTTGACCTCAGTCTCCCCGTACAATTATGGGATGTCCACTACATGTCCAAGAAGAGGAATACATATCTGAATGGATGATGTGACGGTCCACAAAGACCGTATTAACCCCCATCCCTTCCCAAAATACATACAGACCATTCATATTAAAGCCTTTTTTGTCATTTCACTATAAAAAAAAAAAGTAACCCGTGGTTGGTGTTTTGAAGACCTTGGACTAAGAGTACCATGTGACTTTTTTTTTTTTTAATTAAACATATCACTATGTCTAGTCTAAATTTTGCTAGTCATAGGAAATATATTACATGATCCTGAAATTCAAGACAGGGGAGACAGCAGTAAAAAAAAAATCCCATAGAGCATAGTCCCTTTCAATTCCCTCTCGCAATGTTAAAAGGTTGTATTAAGCTTTAGCAACACGCAAAGACCAGGTTCCACCTGAACACAGCAGCAGTGTAAGCTTACTCCACACACAACAGGAAGAAGATGTGCAGTAGTTATGCAGGCAGAGAGATTGGGTGTTAGCAGAGTCAGGATTTTACCCGAGCCTCTGCCCTAAAAGGGCCTAACTCCCTGGTGCTCCAGCAGATGGAAATGTTGAGGACAGCAGGTAGGGCAAGACCCATGTAACAGCTGTGGGTGATTTTATCAGGTAAGAGGGGACTGATGTGATAGTGTTCTGTCGCTTTGGGTATACTGGTAGGGGTGAGTCTTCTTGGCAATTGGGAAAGTCGAATGGGTTGTGTGGATGCAGGTAACGTACAAAGAATCCTAATGATGTGGGAGGCACTGGCTGAGTAGACTGGCAGAGCCAACCGGGAATGAAGCAGGAGTGATAGGCAGAGGAGACCAAGGAATCGGAAGCAATAACCATTGGTGTGACAGCAGGTAGCAAAGAGTAACAAGGGAACATTCCTCCAATACTAGTCCAGTCCACCTACCCAGACCTACAGATCTGCTAGGCACCCGTATGGGGCATAATGCCCCCGCATGGGTGGGTACCAGGAATGCTAGACCAACAGTCAAGCAGGGGAGAACAGAAGAAAGACAGCAAATGAAGGTTTCTCAGAGTGGACAAGCAGTGACTTTGAAGAGGAATATTATCACTTTGAGAAATGGACCAGAATTCTGGAATAGCGTGTGAATGAAGGCAATGTAGTGCAACTTTGAGGCCATGGGTTTTCATGGCTAAAAGCACATATTTTTTTATATTTTCAGACTCCTCAGCCACAGTAGGCACAGCTAAAACTCGAAGAGCAAAAGTGAAAAAATGAAAGATTTCTTAGTTAGGCACAGGCTCCAAAGAAATAGTTCAGAGGTGCTAAATCGAGGAGGAAATAAAGATTCCAGTTAAAGAAAACAACACCAAAGTAAACAATTGTTTTTTCTGATAAGCTCATATAAAGATGCTGGGCCGGATGTACAAAATTTTTTGCAGTCCTATACGGGCCGAATTGGCGCGTTTGGCAATGCAAAGAAACATTTTGGTATGTATGAATCCCAAATTGAGATTCGGTAGCATGTTACCGAATCGCAATTTGGAATACCGATTTGGTACTTGGAAGGGGTGTGTTTAGGGCGTTGCTTCCAAATACTGAATCTGAATGGGATGTATTAAGTTTTGCAACCGAATTCCAGTTGCAAACATTAATATTTTACTGGCACCTTGAAGGAGGTGCTAAACTCTTTGCAAATGGGAAGGGGTCAATCGGGAATATCCCTATATGGACAGACTAACAGCCTTAATTAGGGTTCGGTAGATGGAATACTCCATCACAAACGTAGAAGATGATCCATACGCTCTCTTAGAAGTGCATTACAGCCTATGCCACTTGTAATATGGTGGAGGCTATATCTGCCACGTTTTGACGGAGCATGCTAAATAAGGCCCCAAGTTTTTGTTTCTCATAATAAACCAAAGTAAAAGTGTTATCAAAAGAGAAGATATGTAATATTTCAAAAGATACACCTATCAATATCCACTTAACAAAATCAGGCAAACCAGCAGCAATGCAATGGTCATATGCTCCTAACCTCACCTGTATGGAAGCCCCAGTCTTCTCATTGCAAAGACTGCACACTAAAGCCCATCTGCTGCTGGGAATATGGGACACCTTTGTTATAGGTTCCATCTTCTCCGGACTGCCGATGCTTACCTAAGACACGAGGAGGAATTATTATTCATGAAAATATTTTAGTTCTTAAGTATCAATCTAAAGATTAACTGGGCTGCAGTGCCCTAAATTACTGCTATATCACTTCCTCCTTAGATACACAGTTTGAACAATCCCCAATACTTTCACTTCAAATTAAGCAACTCATAGGAGCTTCAGACCAAAATACAGATTTCATTTTGCAGACCACATGAATGCAAAAAAAAAAAAAAAATCACTTTCTCGCAACAATTTTGTCGGAGCACAGCTGAAGTCATAGATTATTACCTTCAGTGGACTCCTTCCAGGCAGTGTCACATAAAACCCTATAAAAAACAAAGTTACTTACCTATTACTACTGTTCTCCAGCTGTTTGTCATATTGACATACTTTTATTATTCCCAGTCATCGAGTTGAAAATCCTCAGAAATAAATTCCTAAAAACTATAGAATTCAAATACATTTATTTATCACTACTTTAGCCGTACACTATGTGCAATGCCTCTACCTCTCTATGTAGCTTGAACCTTGGCAAAGGCGGTGGTGATACAGAGCTCCACGTTCCTCAGAAACTTCCATAACAGATTTTCAAATCAAGATGTGCATATGTCAAGAAGTCATACAGAATAGGGAATGAAAAGGGAGTTGCCTGAAAATCTATTAAATGTACTAAAGCTGAAGAACAGTAGGCACATGTAAGCAACTTTGTTTCTTATTCAGCACTTAAACTTTCATAGATTTACAAGCTTGAGTTATAACTATCAAAGTAGTAGAGACAAACTACCAAACAAGTCCGTCGCAACCACTTCAGATCTTGACTGGATTCCTTGACAGCAGTGCTTTGTGAACGTGAGTGGAGCACCATGTTGCTGCTTCATAAATATCTATGAGCAGTATGCCGACAAAACGTAGTGGTCATGCCTCAGGTGGAGTGAACATCCGTTTTGTGCTATAAGGGCCTGACAACCTTCGCATGACACAGGGTAATGTGCGTGTTGTAATCCAGTATGATACCCCCACTTTGAAAGGGGCACATCCTCTGTCATCAATTGTATGTTGGAGGTTAGTCTCCTCTATAAAGTCACATCTTTTTAGGGGTGGGAGCCTGAAGTGAAATTTAAAGCATCCTCTCTACCAGGATTACCACCTACACTTGTAGCAACCACAAATTACAACCTAGACAGTTGAGCAGAGCAATGTCTCACTCTTTCACACATTGAGTGTTATCACTACTTTGAATGGTTCAAAATATTCACTGACGCCAAGGCAATAAAGACTCAAACTGGTAGTAGTTCAAGAAAGTAACAAAGGTTGAATCAGTTTCCTCATGGTTCTGCTTGAGGTATTGATTGCCTATATGATTGGATACATACATTTCAAAATCCTCTGCTTCAAACAAAGAGCCTATTAATGTTCAAACAACATTGTAGACAGACCTCATATCACAAAGAACAAACAAAGGATACAGGAGATTCCTCTCAAATACCTTAATCTTTCTTTGGATTTGCTCCTAAACATTCAACCACGCTAGATGTCATCACAAAATCCCCAACTCAGGTCATTCTCCACGAGGTACCAAAGATCTATCTTCTCATTACTATGTAAACTGATAATGTTTTTTAGCTCTCATATTGTCTTTGATTTATTTCTGTACTGTCATGGACCTGCAGGTCCTTTGTTCATATGTTGAAGACAGCACTAAAGAAATGCTGTGTCTTATAGTCCGTCTGAAAATTCCATTATTAAATTACTGTAAGGTACAGGTATTTAAGCAGTGTCTTAACTTTTTTATTTAAATAAAAAAGTGAAGACACTGCTATAGGGTACAGACTACAAATTGAGTGGATAAAAAACTTTTCAAAAACACTAGCATTATGAAGCTGCCTCCTGTTGGCATGGGTGCTACAGCCAAAAAAATACCAATACTAAATAGAAATAATACAAGAGTTCAGTAATCATATGAAAACATTGAGGATGTTGAAAAAGAGTAAGTAGATCGCAAGAACACTGTAGCAAATACTATGCAAAGACGTCTGAAAAATGTCTTGGGATAAAGATAATTTGTGACATTGAAAAAGGTATTGAAGATGGCCAGCAAGAGTTGAACCAGACTAAGAGTGGCAAACTGCAGGCCTAACTATCAAGGCATCCAAATGCCAGATAGGGCAGGGAACTGTGGTGTACTTGGGCCACCTTGTTGGTGGAGGCCAGGTACAACCCTTACAGCCCAAGATCCAGGCAATCCTGGATTGGGCAGCTCCAACAACCCAGGCCCAAGTCAGGGCATTCCTTGGCTTGACTGGGTACTACAGGAGGTTTGTGAAGGGATATGGGTCCATTGTGGCTCCCCTGACAGAACTCACCTCCAAGAAGATGCCCAAAAAGGTAAACTGGACAGTTAGTTGTCAAAAGGCTTTTGACACCCTGAAAGAGGCTATGTGCTCAGCACCAATTCTCAAAGCTCCAGACTATGCCAAGCAGTTCATTGTGCAGACTGATGCCTCTGAGCTGCTAGGGATAGGAGCGGTCCTATCCCAGACCAATGATGAAGGCCAAGACCAACCTGTTGCTTTTATAAGCAGAAGGCTTCTCCCCAGGGAACAGCGTTGGAGTGCCATTGAGAGGGAGGCCTTTACTGTGGTTTGGTCCCAGAAGAAGCTGAGACCATACTTGTTTGGTACTCACTTCCTAGTTCAAACTGATCACAGACCTCTCTGATGGCCAATGCAAATGAAAGGTGAAAATCCTAAACTGTTGAGGTGGTCCATCTCCCTACAGGGAATGGACTTTGTAGTGGAACACAGACCTGGGACTGTGAAAGGCAGCGAGTCTTCTAAGACCCTCAATGCTGCCCGGTGCAGGGTTCCACCTCTAATTCACTTTGGGTTCGCTATCAAAATAATGAGGCAAGCGCTGGAAACTGGAAGAGAAGAAAATCGTTTATTTCTCATCAGGAGATCACGTCAACTGAGACACCGGGATGTCTGAGGGAAGTGTTCTGCTGACAATTCCCTTGGCTCTTCCTTTTATACAGGTTTGACACAATGCATTTGTTTGATCAACATGGTTACAAAAGCTTGGGGTCCCCGCCCC
The DNA here is from genome assembly GCA_963921515.1 of Calotriton arnoldi. NCBI lineage: Eukaryota > Metazoa > Chordata > Amphibia > Caudata > Salamandridae > Calotriton > Calotriton arnoldi. The sequence continues at coordinate 1,543,010 of CAWUFW010003017.1, forward strand.
GGGCAGGTTGTCACACAAGCCCAACAGTAATTCTCTTCCCACCCAGGTCAAACAGACAATCTTATCTTGCAGCTGGACCTTGCTTCAGGGTCTAAAACATGTGAGACCGGTCAGATCTAAGAGTCCGTTCTGTTGATAAAAACAGGTCCCATTGTTGGTAACAACAAGTCTTGCTGTTTGCAGTGCAATAAATCATTTTGCAAGAGTCTTTTTGGTGTTTGGAACCTGTTTGTGTAACTAGGTGTAGTGAAGGGTAGAGCGTCCAAAGGCTTGTCTGAAAACAGGGATGGGAGGAAAAACGAGTTTGTGGCAGCAAGTGGCGCTGAGGTTTGTTGTGGCAATAGAGTTTATAGCCCCCAGCACACATACCAGGTCGGTCAGAGGGTCAGAGGGATGCTAGTAAGGGCAGGGTGAAACAAAGGTGACCAACAGAGTACAAAATGGCTGTGATAGATTAAAATGACTGCAACTTATGTGCACATAGAATTCCACCAGACAAGATGGCGCAGGTAATGTTCATGATTATTGTTTTGCTTTTAACAGTGGCCCCTTTGAACATAACTAGCCAGCTTGTCAGTCTATTTCGATCTCCATAATGTCCCGTATCTCTTGATCATAGTCTTAGGGTGCAAGGTAGTTATGCAAAGAGAACACAAAGGTGGTATACAGTGTATACCCAAACAACAACCACATATTGTCAATACTGGGACCAAGAGAATCATTGATATTTTCCAACCCCACTCCTTCAAGATGCCCCAAAGCCAACTTCCAACTGTCCAAGTCTCTGATCCTTGATGAATTTCTGAAGATAGTCTATGGAGATGTTCGATTGCTTCATAGACAGAAGGTGAATTATCAGGAATGTATACACAGCAGCTGGCACCGATGATGCGGCATGCTCCTCCACGGTCCGCTAGTACCACGTCCAGGACCATGCGATTTTGCAGGGTAACCAGACGGACCGCTTGGAGCTCAGCAGTGTTGTTGGTGAGGATGCCAGCAGTGACGTTCAGGGCGGTCTCTACCGCTTGGGACAGATGTCTGATGGCTCGGCTGTTTGCCATCGGACCCCATAGCGGGACGAGCCCTTTTGCTGCGTCGAGGAACTGTGATGAGGCAGAGTCTGCTTGATCAATGTCTTTAGAACGCTTTTCTCGATGATGCTCTGCAGGGGCTGTGTAGGTTGGTGGCAAAACAAAGGCGATGTAGCATGTGCCCCCCAGTTTCTTGGGAGCCAGGTGTAGGCTTTGGTTCCACAAACAAAGTACATATTGGGTGATGCAACAAGCGCTGGGGGGTTGGCAGTGTTCAAAGTCCTTACAATGCTACAGGTGCTGTGACCCACATTCTTAGTCCCACGGCCTTCAATGCATACAAGGCCAGAGACGTTCACCACAGATAGGGCCACAGTCAGTGTTGCAGCAGTTCTTTTCTTCAGGTAGGAAAATGTGGCTCTGTTAGGATTATTGAACACTTGCATTTCCACTCGTTCTTTGGCGGGGACATCAATCTGGAATGTCGCATTGAAGGTGTGAGGGCAGAAGGGGCGGCTGTCGTTCCTGTTTTGTTTCGCCAGAACTCGTTGTAGAACTGGGCGATTGTTCCGTCGGAAGTGGCATTGTCTTTGTAACTTTCTTGTAGGAGCATCATCCAGGCAAGGCAAGATCCGTGAATAGAAAAGGGCGAAGGGATGAAAGGGATGGAATGTTCAGTGGCATGTGGTAACAGCCCACAGACCCAACAGTTGGTAGCATTGGTGGCAAGATTGTGTTGGTGCAACATCTGCACGAAAGAATTATTCCAGAATTCTTTGCGTCGTTCTCGGAGATGTGGCGGTAGTGATACCAGGTAGTGTTCTTTCTTGGTGGTTGGTTGCATGGTGGGTGACAATGTTCTGTATGCAGGTGCATTCTCTTCAATGATCCAGAGTGCGACCATTAGCAGGAGACAGGTGAGAAATGCGGCTACAAGTGCAATTGTCTTTGTGCTGTGCAGGTTAGCAGTCTTGGTGTCTTTGCGGTGGTTTTGCAGGTGTTCAGTTTCTTCCATCATCTTCGAGGAGCTCAACAACTGTTAGGACCACAGACTTTTGTCTGGCGCTTTCCTGGTAGCGTTGTTTGACTGTGCTACCGATCTGAGACCTTGACTCAGTTAGTGGCCTGGTCGTTGGAGCTCCCTCCTTTCGTCGATCTTAGGTTGTACCCTTTCCTGGATGGCACCGTGGGGTCGGGAAATTCTGATAGTTCGAGGGTGTCTTCTTGTGGGTAGCAACTCAGAGCTGGTCGGTCTCTCGCGAGTACTTCCTCTTGCACCTCCACCCCTTCACAGGTTGCCAGGGTTGGAGGGACTCGTTTGCAGTGATGGGCATGCAGCCAGTTTCGTTTTCCTTGCACTCGGAGGGCAGTTCGGGTGGTGATCAGGACTTGCCAGGGGCCCGTCCACCTAGGCTCCAGATTCTTCGTTCTTTGGAAGTTGCGAATTAATATACGGTCGCCTGGCTTTATTTCATGTCCCGGGCCCCTGGATACGTCAGGCAAGGCTTGCTGCACCTGTTGGTGGATAATTGTTAGCTCGTTTGTCAATTTATGCAAGTAATCCGACATTAATATGTTCGGGACATCGTTAATGGAGGTGGGTCTTGGTGCCGCCCAAATGCTCATAGGCCTGCCGAAGACCACCTCATACGGGGTCAGTCGGTGTTTGGTTGGGGTGGAGCGCATCGATAACAATGCCAATGGGAGGGCGTCGGGCCATTTCAACCCGGTCGTGGCAACTATTTTGGCTAGTTTTAGTTTCAACGTTGCATTGTGTCTCTCTACCAGGCCCGCTGATTGGGGGTGGAAGACGGCATGGAACTTTTGTTTTACCCCCAACCCTCTCAGTATGTTCTGTATCACCTCGGCTACGAAGTGGGGGCCGTTGTCGCTCCATAAAATTCTGCAAAGGCCGTATCGGTGGAAGAATTCTTTCAGCAATACTTTTGCAGTGGCTAAGGCGGTATTGTCGCGGGTGGGATAGGCCTCCACCCATTTGCTAAAAGCGCACACAACCACCAAGACATATTTTAGACCAAGGCATCTCTCTAGTTGAATGTAATCCATTTGAAGGATTTCAAAGGGGTGGTCAGGGACTCCAAACCCTCCCCGTGGTACTACTGTCCCCTTCCCTGGGTTGTGTTGTAGGCAGACTATACATTGTTGTACTAGGCGTTTTGCAGATTCTGCTATCTTGACGTTATGCCATACTCTGGTGATTAGTTCAATCATGGGGGTGGAGCCTATGTGTGCTGGTAAATGTGCCATGGTCAATATGGGGATGAGGTAGGCATTGGGTAACAGCCATTTATTTCCGTCTTTAGTTCTCCAGCAATCTTCCTCGTCTTTTAGTCCCACCTTTTCCCACTCGGTCAATTCGTCTTGTGTGCCTGTAGTCTGTATGTCCCTTACAGTGGTCCTAGCGTCAGTCCATCGTTCAGCTTGTGACCTGGTCACATACATTCGTGTCGTAGTTCTGTCTCCTGCCGTGGCTCGGGCAGTAACGTCTGCTAGTGCATTTCCCTGTCCAATGAGATCAGTCACTTTCCTATGTGCTTGGCATTTTATCACTGCTAACTTCTTGGGGAGGAGGACTGCTTGCGTCAAGGCGGAGACTAAATCTCCATGCAGGATGGGTGTACCGTGTGAAGTCAGGAACCCTCTTTCTTTCCATAAGATCCCAAAATGGTGAACCACCCCGAAGGCATATTGGCTGTCGGTGTATATGTTAACTGTCGTGTCAGTCGCTAAGATACATGCTCGTGTGAGGGCAATGAGTTCTGCAGCCTGGGCTGAACGTTGAGGAATACGGGCTGTTTCCAGAACGGTTCGGGCTGTGGTGACAGCGTATGCAGCTGAGGTGGTGCCGTCGGGGAGTTTGATGCACGAACCATCCACCCATAGTTCTCCATCTGGTTCTAGAAAGGCGGTGTCTCTGAGATCTATTCTACTCTTTGTTTGTTCATCGGTTAGTGTCACACAGTCGTGTAGTGGAGTCACGCTAGGATCATTTTCGGGTAGGGGTAACAGTGTGGCTGGATTGAGGGTGGTGCATCGCTTTAGGGTAATGTGCGGTGCTAGCAGGGTCAACTCATATCCTGTCAGTCGGGCGCTAGTCAAGTGCTGGGTTTTGGTCTGGTTTAGTAGTGTGTCGACTGCATGGGGTACTAAAACAGTGACTGGATTGGAGAGTACTATTCCTTCGCTCTGGCGTATCGATACTGCTGCAGCTGCCACAGCGCGCAGGCACGCTGGCAGTGCTCTGGCTACTGGATCGAGGGTGGCAGAGAAATATGCACAAGGGCATTGTTTTTGACCAATTGATTGTGTTAGGACAGACAATGCACATCCTTCCCTCTCGTGCGTGTAGAGGAAGAATGGTTTGGAGTAATCCGGGGTTCCTAGGACAGGTGCTGAACAAAGGGCATTGCGTAGTTCTTTAAAGGCTGACTGGCATTCGGGGGTCCAGGGGAGAGGTGAGGGGATGTCTTTAGCTAGGAGGGAGAGAAGGGGTTTGACAATGAGGCTAAAGTTCGGTAACCACTGTCGGCAAAATGAGGTGAGACCTATCAAAGAGCGGACTTGTTTCTGATCTTTGGGGACAGGGGTGTCTAGAATTGTCTGGATCCTGTCAGGCGTGAGTTTCCTCCCTTCTTTGGATAAAAGGTGACCCAAATAGGTCACTTGTGATTTACAGAACTGCAATTTCTTTCGGGAGACCTTGTGACCATTCTCAGCAAGAAAATGGAGTAGTTTGATGGTGGCTGTGACGGCTATTGGTATGGTGTCCGCTGCTAGAAGGATGTCGTCTACATATTGTATTAGTGCCACTCCATCTGGCAATTGTATGGCGTCCAACTGTCTTTTAAGCGCCTGGCTATAGATGCTTGGGCTCTCAGTGTACCCCTGAGGTGCTCTGCAAAATCTGTACGAACGGGAGTTTAGGGTGAATCCAAATAGATAGCGGCTGTCCTTGTGTATAGGTATGGAAAAGAATGCGTTTTTGAGGTCAATTACAGTGAAGGTGGTGGCAGTGGAGGGGATTAAGGTCAAAATTGTCGTGATGTCGGAAACTACTGGGTATTGTGGCACTACGATTTTGTTTATCTCCCGCAGGTCAATGATGAAGCGGTAGGCTTTTCCGTCTCCCTCTCCCTGTCTCTTTACAATCGGTAGTATGGGACTATTACAAACGTTGCTCACTACTTCCTCTACCACCCCTGCCTCTACCAAAGAGTGTATGATCTCTGTCAGTGCCTTCTCACCCTCTGGCGATATTTTGTACTGCGGTACTTTCGGTAGGGTTGCGTCCTGTCGTATTGTTACGTGTACTGGGTCAATCATCATTCGTCCTACGTCTGAATCAGCCCTAGCCCATAAGTGTGATGGCAAAGTGTCCAGTAGGGATGCGTCAGCCTCGGAGATGGGAAACATGTGCTGATTAGGGTTCTCTCTATGGCGCTGGGGGTTGTCATACAGGACGACACGCACTCCGTCTGGTGAGCATCTGATAGTCGCATGGAAGTGTTTCAAAAGGTCGAGACCCATAATGGCGTCTGGGGTGTTGGAAGTGAGGAGGAATGTTGTTTCAACGCTATTGTTGTCAAGGTTAAAAGGGATCGGTCGGGACAAAGGGTTGGTGGAGGGCGTACCGTCAAATCCTATTGAGGTCACATGTGAGCCTGACAAGGGTGCCCTTGGAATCAGTCGTTTGGATAGTGCACTACGTGTTGCTCCCGTGTCTACCAGAAATGGCGACTTTGTGCCCAGGACCTCAGCGGTAACATAAGGGCCTTGCTGATCAACATAGAGCTCGACTGGATCCCTCCCTTGCCTCTGGCTGTCCTATGCAAAGTCGTACGCATTGTCATAATCTGTCTGTTGGTACTGATTCTGTTTGGGATGGTCAAATGTGTTCACTCTTCCTGGCCTTTCCTCGCTTGCTTCACTTGCGTACCCTCTCCCACGTCCTCTCTGTCCACTTGCTATTTCCCTCGCCCCTCTGCCCCTACCAGCTCCTAGCAAAGTTGGGCATTGGGTTTTCCAGTGTCCATATTCTTTGCAAAATGCACATTGATCCTGTCCTAGGTCTTGGCGTCCGACATATGATGTCGATGAATTGTTTCTAGGTGGCTGTACTCTAGGGGTATTCTGCTGGTATCCTCCCCTATATTGCTCCCTTCCTGTATTCGCCCCCTGGAGTTGTGCTACCATTACCCTTTCCTTCAAGTCCTTCTTTTTCCTTTCTGTAGCCCTGTCATTTTCGTTTCTCTGATGCTCATAGTACTGGGCCATTTGGAGAATGGCCGCCGGTTTAGATGCTGCCCAACTACTTTCGCTGGCTTGTAATTTCTGGGATACATCTGGCAGTAGTCCTTTGACATAGTTCTGCACAAATAAGTGGTGTCCGGTTGCGGTGGACATGTCTTGTCCACTGTAATCGGAGAACACCGTTTCAAATCTGGAGAAATACTCTGAGACATCCTCTTGTGGTTTCTGGCGGCACGCGGTTACTATGGACCAGTCTATCTTTTTCTCTGGGATCAGCGTTTTCACTTTCTGCACTATTTTGTCAGGGAGGTCCAATATTGCTTTAACCGGTTTTTGACCAGGGTTCCGCTGTTTATCTAGTGTGTTAAGTTGTTCCCAGGTATGACCAAGCAGTTCGGTATGGTCTATTTTCCTAATCTGTTTCCACACATCTGCTGGCAAACATAACCCGAAGAACAAGTCTATGTCGGCAAGTGTCATTATTGTTGATCCCAGAGCGGTACCTAGCTCGGTGTAAAAGGCGGTGGGGTTCTTTCGTAAATCCGGTAAAGATTTACGGAACGTCAAAATGTCCTGTCTGTCCCATGGTTGATACACCCAATTGTAGACCACCCTTCCTCTAGCGTCTTGATGGTTCATATCGTCATGAGTCCCTTGTCCTCTAGGAGGTACCCAATAAGGGGCAGCTTCTTTTATCGGCATCATGCTATCTGGTTTTTCCACCGGGGGTCCTGCTATCTTAGATGTCCTGTCCTTATCTATCCGTCCTTGTTCCACGAGGTGACGGAATACCTCCAGTGTGGATGAAAAGAGTTCTGTAACATCGTTGTCGCCTTCATCTCCGGTGTCTACCTTCCTATAGAGAGCCACTAGTCGCTCGGGCCCTACATCTTGGTACTTCTCTTCATATGCAGTAAGAGTGTGGTAACAGAGACGTACAATAAAGTATCGTTTGCGGTTTTCAACATAGGAGTTGCATATGTCAGTTACATGCTCTTCTGTCTCCTTCCTATCTATGAGGGATTTAACTACTTTATCAATGCCTGCTCGCTCATTTTTACTTAATCGCGGGACCCTGGGCGCTCCTGTTTCTTTTGATCCTACCTCTACTACTGTATCCTTTGATGAGGCATTTGGTGTGGGTGACTCGGTGGGAGCAGAGGCGGTGGAGACTGAGGCGATCGTGCCATCTCCGGCTATACTTTGGTGGTCCTGTCGTTGTACTACGGGATGAGTAGGGGCGTAAGGGGTGGCATGTATATGATTGGGGGACCTAACAATAAATCATCATCTACCCTTTGTTTTGCTGGTAACTTGGGGTAAAGAGTCGAGGGCGTTCTAACAGGGCATTGATCTGATATTTTTGATTCCTGTTCCTTTTTATCGATTTCCTTTTCTTTTAGTTTTTCTTCTAATCTTTTACAGGCTTGGTAAGCTGATTTTCGCGTTTCTTTATCTTGTCTAGCTTCGTCCCTTTTCTTTCTTTGAGCTGCCTCTTTTCGCCATAAGCCAAAACTGTCAAACATGGCTGGTCTAGTTTTCTTTTTGTGGAGAGCTAATTCTAACGTTTCTATTTTAGCGGGATCGAAAGATCCCGTCAGTGGCCACTGATTTACCCGGTCCTTCCTAGTGTATTTATGCCATAGTTTGCTATAAGCTACGCTGGCTAATCCATACTTTACGTACATGTCCTTGTTAGGGGTGCCTTCCGGCGGTGCCGGCTGACTGACCTCTAACGAACGGTCTGGTCCAAAACAATTACAATCAAACAATCTAGAGAAAACAGGCATGACGTATTTATCGGTCAAAATGAATATCTCAATCAATCAATTTAGACAAAAAGTCTGCACTACCTGTCCTTCGCTGCCTGCAAAGAGAGAGAATATTCCTATTCTTTGTTGTTTGCAAGCAGGGAAATGTCGCAAATAACTCAATATCAAAAAAGGAATACTAGTATTTCAATCAAACTATTCAATCAATCAATCAATTTAAGTAGTTTTTTCACGACCTTACCCGGACCGTATGGACAGTTCTTCGTCTTCCCCTTCCAGCGCCTGGTTGTCCTCTCACTCCAACAATCAATGCGGCGTTCCTCTAAGGTCCCAGTCAGGACCGCAGGTCACTCGAGAGAGGTCCGTTCGGAACCGGTGAAGTTCAGTCGATCGGCAGCCAGACAAGGGTCTTCTCAGGCAGGTATACCCCAATCGTTTAGTTGTTCACTCCGTCGTTAGGACCTCTCTACCGGACCCACGCGTCGCTGATGGGCCCCTACGCTTGGGCGCCAATTTGTGAAAGGCAGCGAGTCTTCTAAGACCCTCAATGCTGCCCGGTGCAGGGTTCCACCTCTAATTCACTTTGGGTTCGCTATCAAAATAATGAGGCAAGCGCTGGAAACTGGAAGAGAAGAAAATGGTTTATTTCTCATGAGGAGATCACGTCAACTGAGACACCGGGATGTCTGAGGGAAGTGTTCTGCTGACAACTCCCTTGGCTCTTCCTTTTATACAGGTTTGACACAATGCATTTGTTTGATCAACATGGTTACAAAAGCTTGGGGTCCCCGCCCGGGCAGGTTGTCACACAAGCCCAACAGTAATTCTCTTCCCACCCAGGTCAAACAGACAATCTTATCTTGCAGCTGGACCTTGCTTCAGGGTCTAAAACATGTGAGACCGGTCAGATCTAAGAGTCCGTTCTGTTGATAAAAACAGGTCCCATTGTTGGTAACAACAAGTCTTGCTGTTTGCAGTGCAATAAATCATTTTGCAAGAGTCTTTTTGGTGTTTGGAACCTGTTTGTGTAACTAGGTGTAGTGAAGGGTAGAGCGTCCAAAGGCTTGTCTGAAAACAGGGATGGGAGGAAAAGCGAGTTTGTGGCAGCAAGTGGCGCTGAGGTTTGTTGTGGCAATAGAGTTTATAGCCCCCAGCACACATACCAGGTCGGTCAGAGGGATGCTAGTAAGGGCAGGGTGAAACAAAGGTGACCAACAGAGTACAAAATGGCTGTGATAGATTAAAATGACTGCAACTTATGTGCACATAGAATTCCACCAGACAAGATGGCGCAGGTAATGTTCATGATTATTGTTTTGCTTTTAACAGGACTGCCCATGCCAATGCAGATGGACTTTCCAGGTTATTCCACTTAGAAAATGAAGACTCTCTAGGGAAAGGTTAGTCTCATCCTCTTTCGTTCGGAGGCGTGGTGTGTTTAAGAATGTGCCCTCTTTCTGCATGTTTGCCCCCACTTTTTGCTGAATTGCTGATGTTCTTTGACTGAGTGTGCATTGGGCACCTGCTAATCAGGTACCCAGGGCCTATGTTCTTTCACTAAAAACTGCATTGAAGCCTAAACCCAAATGGCATCTCTAGCCACAGGTCAGCCCCTGGTAAATGGTACCACAGGTACCCAGGGCACTGTGACCAGAGAAGGCCTCTAAGGGCTGCAGCACTTATTGTGCCACCCTTAGAGGTCCTGTACCATTACACTCACACACTGCCTTTGCAGGCTGCGTGTTTTGGTGCAGAACAAAGTGAAGAGTCAACATCATCATGGCACACATCTCTGTGTGCCATGCCTACAACCCACTGCCCGGGCATAGGTCAGTCACCCCTCTAGCTGGGTGCACTATACCAGTGGTGAGGGTACAGGTGCATGAGCCCTGTACCCCTACAGTGTCTAAGTCCATTCTTAGACATTGTAAGTGCAGTGCTGCCATTAAGAGTATATGGTGCTGGGAGTCTGCCATTACGAACTCCACAGCACCATAATGGCTGCACGGAAAACTGAGAAGTTTGGTATCAAACTTCTCAGCACATTAAACCCACACTGATGCCAGTGTGGGATTTAATGAAAAGTGTACACAGAGGGCATCTTAGAGATGCCCCCTGAAAACTAACCTACCACTAGTGTCCAGGCTGAGTGGCTGCTTTCAGCTGCCAGCACCAGACATGTTTCTGGACCCCTGTGTCGAGAGCCTGCTGCTCTCTGGGGCCTGAATCAATGCACATCCTGGGACGAGGTGCCAAGCCTCCTCCTCCCCCCCCAGGATGGGCAGGGTTCACGAAGGGGAAGCTTCAAAGGCTTGCCGCCTTTGTGAGCTTCCCCAGGCCACTTGCTGCTCTCAGCAACTGGTACCCACTGGTTCTGACCCCCACTTTGGGCGGGAGAACCGTCGGGAAAAACAAGTGAGGAAGAGAGATGTGCCCACCTCTGCCAACTCCACCCCTCAGGTGGGGGAGGCGAGGTGAAGCACAACTCTCAGTCCCCGCCATCTTGCAGATGGGGGGACTCAGCCAACCAGGGACAGGCTCATGCCCCCCTCCCAATGGAGGGTGACATAATAACGAAGATGGCGATGACAGGACCTCCTCAGGCACCAGGGATGGTCGAAGCCGGCGGTGATCTCCTCTGCCCATGTGGCCCCCGCCGCCCGCGGGTGCTCGAGGGCTTTTGAATTGAAGTGCGGCAGCTGCTGGCACTGGCGGGCCCGGCGGTAAGAGAGCACCTCGGATCACGGCTCAGCACATGCTTACACCGACATGCTAGCACGGACTTTAAAATTGTAGTTCCCATAGTGCAATAGCATAGCTATCCTTTAAAACAATGTTTATGTATAAATATGTAAACTGATATATATGCATTTAAATTTGCTATTAAATAACATGCCTTTTTTGAAGTGCATGTCTAATGGAGACTGACTATATTTGCAAACATAGTTATGTACGTACACTTAAAAAAATAATACCTTTACAATCAATATTCCAATTTAAAAAAGGTACAGTTTAAAACTTGAGGAAATTGAAATGTTAGGGTGCCTGTTCATATTTAACTCACCTTCAGTTAGTGATTTGTTTTATTGTCTGTGGTGTTATGTTAAATAATGATCTGAGGCATTGAAAGTTAGTGTATCATGTTTTGGGTCTTGCACCACTTTGTGTTGTTTGTATTTGAATTCTGTACATGTGGTTGTTTATGTGTGATTATTATTCTATCCCTCCGCTATCCTTATCAATCAAAATAACTGATATATATATATATATATATATATACACACACAAACCTTTGTCCCTCTTCTATCCCTCTGCTACCCTTCTCAATCCAAATAACTGACTAACATATCCACCACTCAAATTACTTTCATATTTCACTATACTAATTCAACACTAATCCTTTAATGGGTTCCGGAGTAGCGTGCTACTCGCCAAAAAAGCGCTTCAGCACCCCATCGGGGGTAACAAGCGCTATATAAATGCAAACCTTTTTCCCTCTTCAATCCCTCCGCTATCCTTCTCAATCCAAATAACGGATTAATATCCACCACTCAAATTACTTTCATATTTCACTATGCTAATTCACCAGTAAACCTTATGGGTTCCGGAGTAGCGTGCTACTCGCCAAAAAAGTGCTTCAACACCCCATTAGGAGTAACAAGCGATATATAAATGCAAGCCTTTTTTCCCTCTTCTATCCCTCCGCTATCCTTCTGAATCCAATTAACTGCCTAACCTATCCACCACTCAAATTACTTTCATATTTCACTATACTAATTTAACACTAATCCTTTATGGGTTCCGGAGTAGCGTGCTACTCGCCGAAAAAGCGCTTCGACTTCTCGTCAGGGGTAGTAAGCGCTATATAAATGCAATTATAATACATACAATACATAAAGTCCATACTTAGTGACAGAAGTCTACTTTAATAAAGGCAATCTCAGCAGCCTCCCCTCCCAGACGGAAGTTGTATGCTCAACAGCATGCAATTCAGAGGTACCACAGCATGGTATAAACTATCACCTTATAGGAAGTCAATACCTACCTCAGGTATCCAGAGAGCGCAGCTAACATGGACCCATTTGGTTCCACTACGTGTTGGCTTCATTGCTCCACCTTTTTTGGGACACAACAGGCACTTTGGCTTAACACCCAGGGCGCAGGTTCGGCATAGCCAGCTTCCTTCTGGAACTTTCAGGATTCCATAACATGCCTGGATTTGTATTCAGAATGGAAGAAATTATGAGTTTGACAGAACATTGTTTAGGTGATAAACAATTGTAAAAACACAACTTTATTTTTCAACATTATAAATGAGTTAAAATCAAGAAATTAAATATATAAATTAGTACATAAAGTATGATCCAGAGCATTTGCTATTAGCGCGTTGCAAACTCAGACAGCCACTGTTGATCTTTAGACAATAGCACTGCCTTCTTCATTACATTTGGGATCTGAATCGATTTTACTGTAAATACTGCCAGTCTTAAAAACTAAACACTCCAATAGTCCAGTTATTTGGTACAACTTTAAAAAAAGCAGCAATTTCCATGGTGTGAATCCATATTTTGACTAAAAGCTGCTAAATTTGTTGAGCCTGGCACAAACCGAGAATATTTTTTAACATCAATATCGGCAATTTGGTAAGTTACACTTCAAATTGGAATTGATTAGTTCTTCAAATGAAGGTCTGAAGAGAAGGAATAGTAAAGGCCCTAGGAGGTAATCAACCTTCCATCAGTAGCAAGATCGAGCTGTCAAGGGGAACTAGAAGCTGATAGGGGTTCTACACTAAGATACTTAAAAAGAACTCCAGGAATTGTATTAGCAGGCAGGTAAAATGGTGACCAAGAAAATAATAAAGTGCTAACACCTGCTGTGGTAAATGTAGAAAGGTGCCCCTTTTTGACATGGTCACCCCCACGTTTTGCCTGGTATCTGATGCAATTTTGACAGAAGTGCACTGGATTCCTGCTGTCCAGGTCCCCGGAGCCAGATCTCTTTTCCTAAAACTGTACAATTTGTTCTCCCAATTGGCAATACCTTTAGCACCCCTTGTAAGTCCCTAATAGATGGTAACCTGGTACCTAGGGCCAGGAGGCTAAAGAGGGTATTTGAGGGCTGCAGTGTGTATTGTGCCTCCCCAAGGGGCTCAGCACCAACAAACTGCCATTGCAGGCTGTGTGTCATGGTGCAGAGAAAAGTGAAGACACAACATGCACACCTCCTGTTTTCCATGCCTGCAGACACTGCATTGAGTATAGGTAAGTCACCCCTACAGCAAGCCTTACAGCCCCAAGGCAGGGTGCACTATACTACATTTGAGGACATATCTGCATGAGCAGATATGCCACTGTGATATCTCAGTCTATTCTTGGATATTACCAGTTAACAGGGAAGCCATTTTAGGAACATTTGCTGGACACTGGTGGTTATGAGTTCTCCAGCTACATGATGGCTTCACTGAAACTAGAGATGTTTGGTATCAAACATCTCGTATTAATAAACCCACACTGATTCCAGTAATGGATTTATTATTTCATGCACAGAGAGGGCACCTTGCGGTGCCACCTGAAAACCTACAGACTACCAGTGTGCTGGCTGACTGGTGTAGACTAGACAGCCACCACAGACAGGTTTCTGAGCCCCAGCAGGTGAGAGCAAGTACTCTCTTGAGGGCAGAAACAATGCCTGCTCCGGCCCGAGGTGGTGTCATCTCCTCTGAGCAGGATGGCTAAGTGATCAGCATATCAAGGCAGGAGGCTTCAAAGGCCACTGCTGCGTTTGATATGTGACCCAAGGCTTCCCTAGACAGAGGAATTTCCACCCCCTACCCAAGGCCCTTTGGCACCAGGACAGGTGGGAAAATTAGCTAGTCAGGGGGCGTGTTCTCCTCTCACGCTAGGTTAGGTCCCCCTAAGTTGGGCTACCTGATGTGAACACGACTTTTAGAATTCCAACATCTTCCTTTCGGTGGAATTAGGCTCTCTGGGTCAGGGTTATGCTCACTTCCCTCAGGAAGTGGTCATACAGAGGGTGTAGACACGCTAAAGGTAAGCAGCCCACTGGCTACTACCTGGCACTCCCAGTAACTCCCCTAAATGGCTACTACCTGGCACTCCCCGTAACACCTCTAAATTGAGTATTTATGTGGCACCCCTTAGACCAGGAATCTAGTTTCGGCGGATCAAGAAGAGAACAAAGAGCCGCGAGAACTGAAGACTGTCTGTGGACTTTTGGCGCCAAACCCTACCTGCACCAAGTCTTCACAATCGTGACAAGCGACTCGTCCTGCAGTTGACCAGCTTCCAAGAACCCCGGGAGACTGCCAGCCATTCGCAAATTGCCAGCAATCACCCTTGAAGTAGAGAAGCTACTCCCCCCTGCAGTCTGCAGGCACCGAAGGGCAAAGTCCGATTCATCGAGTTGCAGCTCACCGACCAATCTGACAAAGCAGCCCCCCAGGATGATGCACCTGTGCTCCTGAAGGTCAGATCTGTCCCCCCACCTAGTGAGAAGACACCAGTACCAACCGGAGCTGCAAGAACCAATACCCAGGGTACTGCACCCTTTGCAGCAAGCAAAGACTGTGAGAGTCCAATCCGGACTCCAACAACACCGAGCAGACGTTGAGGGACGTCAGCACTGCAGAGACCTACTTCAAGAGTGGCCCAGCTGTCCTGATTTTGCACCCTTAACCGGCAAAGACAGACAACTGCAAAGCCCTAGGACGCAAATAGCCCAGCCAACCTTTTCATTCTGCACCCGAGTACTGACAAACTGACTGTGCTTTCTTGTTCCCCTGACCGTTGTGACCCGAGGCTCCCCCCATCCTCTCAGGATGTGGCGTTTCCTGCTGCCTGTGGATCATGGTGGTAGACACCGTCACATTGCTGAACCACACTGAGCTTCCAGCTACAGGACCAGAGTCAAAAGTGATGTGTTCAGGTGACTTGCCATAAAGCATGGCCCAATGTGGTTTTTATGGCCAGTTGATTGGAGAATGCTTATAATTTCTACCCAAGAACAGGAAATCAGAATTGCCTTCAGAATGCTATGGAAGCATCTTTGGCTCTGCAAGTATCCTAAGTGGATAAACTGCCTCCGTGTGATCTTGACTAGAATATTATGTCCCTTACACGGGTGCTCCAAAAAATAGAATATATAAATATGCACTATGCATTTAAAAGGTGCTTCAATTGAGGAAGATTGAAGAAGAACTTACAACACAACTGCCTAAGCGATTTATCCAACAAATCCTTGTGGAACAGTGAATCAAAATCGAAAATCTTATATGCTACATACAAAGCGAAAATTCTCCATTTCCAACAGTGTATACAAATTCAGATACCAGTTTTAAATCTTACACCTGTATACGAGACCTTATAGACCAAGCATAGGAGGAAAGCTGAAAGCCAGGCTATAGAACTCTCAACAATTATCTAGCTAAACAACATCAACTTGATTAAATATCATGTAGAATATCTGCAATGGCCAGACATCCCCCACAGCAGCTGTATGTTAGAGAAGCAATTTATATACATTACTCAAGATGGCATACCTGATGCACACAGATGTTACACTTGTCACAAAACACCATTTCATTGTCTTCTTCTCCATCTGGTGACTGGCACACATCACAAACCACATCTTCATCATACTCTATTCCGAGTCCTTCCTCTGTTTCAATCGCATGATTCATATTATCATAACACTTCTGTTCAAACAATTCCATGGTTTTCTCCATTGTATATTCATCCAGTTCAGGTATTCCTGGAATAAAGATTACTTTTAGTGAAAAAACATACACAAAAAGGACATACAAAGAAGGGTAAAAACTCTGCAGCAGATAAAGAAAAGATCATCACAACATCCACAGTTACGTAATGATTTTAAATAACTAAATACAACTGGTTATCTCAACTTCATAATACAGCACCAGCAACCAAATCCCAAAATGAACTGTCTTCAGATGTACTAGTGAAATACCCTAATTATTGGTATCTTAAAGCCATGATAGCAACTACCTTGTGCTCTTTGTCCCGCTGTGTGTGAGGAATGGAGTCAGTGGGAACATATGGACCAGACCCTTCAAAAAACACACATGCGACCTACAGAGGGAGGGATGATCAGGTAAACATAAAAAGGCCGACAGGGCTGAGAGGTAACTTTTATCTGTTTCCACAACAAGAAGATCTGATTAATGCAATTTAGCGGTTGTATATTTCAGGAAGAGCACCAGAAAAAAAAACTTCTCCCAGTGTCCTGCATAAATCAATTTCATTGTTCAATGTGTGGCTGCTAACCTGATACTAACCAGTTCGGGAGGAAGATCAAAAGCCATCAACTGTCGCCGCTGAATCTCCATGCATTGAGATGTTGATTGTGCAGCACTGAGTGCTAAACTCTGCCCTGCTGCTGCTACAGGCGGTTCTCCTGAAGGGGCATCCGGATTGGAGGACATATGCTCATGGCCAAAAGTTCTGGGTACCACACTCTCCTTCCCCAGCATTGGGCCACTAAGCCTCGTCTCTCCTGATCTTCTTGAGTGCACTAGGTAGGAGCGGGAGGGGCGGAAAGGCATACAGGAGTCCCGACCCCCAAAGCTTGCGAAAGTAGTCCCGTCTGGGAACTCCAAAGTGCAAACCTTTTGACACTGCACGTTCTCTGCAGTGCTAATTTGATAGAGCCAGGGTTCCCCTCATTGTTGGAAGATGCCCTCTGCCAATGCAATGTGTGAACTGGAAGGCAACGTCTGCAAAGTTTGTCTGCCCTGAGCATTAAGCCACTTCTAGAAGGCCTCCACGCAAAAGATCCACGACCCTACTCTGCCCTGTATGTTGCAGTACCACATGACAGTTCTGTTGTCTATGAGAACTGTATCTGTTCCCCCTTGATTGTTGGGAGGAACGCCTTCGGTGCCAAACAAATCACTCACAGCTCCAGCAACCTGAAATGGAGGCAAGTTTTCGCCATAGATCAGAGCTCTCTCATCTCTACCCCAACCAGATGAACCTCCCCAAATCAGCAACGATGCATCAATCATGACCATTAGTTCTGGGAGGGGTAGGGAGTGGGCTTTGCCACTGGTCTAACTGTGGTTGAATAGCCACCACTACAGCATTTTTGATGTCTTCAACTCCTGAATATACTCCAACAGGTCCTCCTTGGTGCTGAGCCCACTGAGACTTCAGATCCTACTGCAGAACCTGCTTGTGCCACCTGGCTTGGTCCACAAGCAGGATACAGAAAGCCAAGAGGTTCAGAAGACTCAGAGTCGCTCTCATTGAGATCTAGGTCAAAGGCTGAAACATAAGGATCATAGACCGAATGTCCTGGACTCGTTGAGGCAGAGGGATGGATCAGAAAATCCCTGTGTGAAGGCGTATGGTGTGACTTTGGCACGCTGATGGAGAAGCCCAATGATGTTCAACAGGTTGGCCATAGTCTGGAGGTGATTTACAACTGTGTTGGCCAAACCCTCCTTCAGCAGCCAATCATCGAGGGTAGGGAAAACTGGTATTTCCAACCTCCACAGATGAGCTGCGACCACCACCACCAACGTGAGCTTCCGGTAAGGTCAAAGGCAAGCTCAGAGAACTGAAAGCACTTGTGACTTACATCAAACTGCAGAAAACGCCTGTGGAATTCCTGTGGGACTGCAGGATGGGAAGGGATGGTAATGTGGAAATATATGTCCTGCAAGTCCAGCACTAACATCCAGTCTCCTGGATTTAGGGCAGGCAGGACTTGGGCCAGAGTGAGCATTTTGAACTTGTCTTCTGTATGGAAATGTTCGGAGAGCGCAAATCTAGAATCTGATGAAGGTGTCCATCCTTTTCAGCAACAGATAATAAAGGCAGTAACAACCAGTCCCAGTCTCTGATGCCAGTAACCTCTGTGTTACGCCCTTGGCCAAGAAAGCCTGAACTACTCAGTGGAGTGTTTACAAGTGGTCCTCTTGGAGGTGTTAAGGTGCAGGTGGTATGTCAGAGGAATAGGACAGGAAGGGCAGGGAATAACTGTGTTCTACAATCTGGAGCACTCATTGGTCTGATGTGCTGCTCAGCCATCTGGGGAAGTGACATGGCCACCTACTGGGTGATTGTGGGACACCAAGGAAAAATGTAAAGTAGTTTTGGTGCAGCTGCAGGAGGAGGGCTTGCTATTGGGGGTAAAACGTTGCCCCTGGGGGTCTGAACGTTGTTTGCCAGCTCTGCCGGTTTCACACAGAAAAGGGGCGGAAGGTCTGTTGTTGCTGAGGCTTGTATTGCCATTGCTTCTGCAGATATCCCCTTCCAAAACCTCGAAAGGAGAGCTGTTGTTGGGGGAGCTGCAAGACAGGCTGAACAAGGCCCCGAGAGCGAGCAGTGGATTTGATTGATGGACTTTTCGTTGGATGTCCATCAATGTCTCACCTTGACAACTAGTTTACAGACCACTGTTACATGTGGGAGCTGTTCAAAAATGTTTTCAAAACACAATTTTTACTGCTTATTAATGTACCCCTTGGAGTGTCTTTTAATCCGATTGAACTTTTAGGGGGTCATTGTTCATTGATATTGAAATCAAATGCCCACACCCGTGTACTGTCTTGCAAAAGCGGACATGCAGTTCAATGGCTTGAAACTTGAAATGTTACCCTGAGTGACTGCAAGTGGTTAGACTAATTGCAAGCATTCCTCCCATCATGTGTTTGAGTGTTCTCTGATGGCTCAGGACACAATATCAGGTGAGCAATGAATACCAGCAGCTGGTCAGCAGCCTCAACACCTTACTGTACATAACACATACTAGGACAGGAGTGTGAGTAAAAGGAAGGCGAAAGTGTAAGAGGAGTGGCTGTGAGAGGAAAAAAGCATAATGAGGGATGTGAATGTGAGAGTCTGAGGACGAGTGAGTGACCGGAGTATATGAAGGAGGGGGGAGCGAGAGGAATGTGAGGGGGGAGCAAGAAGAGTGGGAGGAGGAGCAGAGTGGGTGGAGTGCGAGTTGATGGATTGTGAATGGGCTGATGGTGGGTGGAGTGAGGGGAGGGTGAGAAACTGTAGTGTAAGCATTCAGGTATGGAAGTGCAAGTGCACTTTTCTGTTAGATGAACAACCCATAACTCACACTACAAACATAATGCTCATGAACTCACAATATTTATACAAATAAATTACAAACCAAAATATAGCCAGAAAAAGAAATGATGTTGTAGACACAGTGATGCTATCAATAATGTCAATGTAAACGTAATATATAATGTCACAAGTGATGTCAGCAGTGATGAGACATGAGGTCATGACCATTGTGTTTGGGGTGTCTGCAATTATGCCCATGCAACCAAGCAAGTTATACGTTGCTGAGCTAGACAGAACTGACCAATATCAAGTGTATTTCAGTTATTTTCTGGCTTAGTTATCAACCATACATTCTCTAACTTTAAGAGATTTTTTTAAGCATACATTACTATACCAATAACTTACTTTCCCCACATTTTTTACAGTGAAATAATGCCTCCATCAGTCCATGGTCTCGACACATACATTGGATTCAATACATCCACAATAGCACCCATAGTCTGCGGCATAAACAACTGGATCTCGAACTATGTGTGCAGTCTTACGTGCATCTAGTCCGCAGCCTAGTTGTCGAGGCTGTGGACTTCCAGGGCCCTCATGGGAGTGTCGAGTCTGCGACCTTAACAACTAGTCCACAGGCCACTTTACATTTGGGGGCTATTTAATATTTGAAAAAACATAACTTTAACTGTTTTTTTAACATATCCCTTGGAGTGTCCTGGCATCAAATAGAAATTTTAGGGGTCATTGACACTGAAAACAAATCTCCACACGTGTGGACAGTCTTGCAAAAGCAAGGACCCGTAGCGTCTAGCAACACTGGCTCCTGTATAGTCAGACTATTTTACATTATAAAGGCCATTCAGAGCGTCCCAGTTGAAAGCCCAGGTAACTTCCCAACACAACAAAAAGCGCATCTTCCCTGGCAGAAAGCACATCCATCATTTTGAATTGAGCAGTTGTGTCAGGGAGAGACTGCTCCATTATTGAGAAAAGAAGGCAGAAAACACCCAACCAGATGTCACCAGACAATCTACACCTTCACCAGCAGCAGACAAAAATGAAGAGGTGGTCTATACCAGAAAGATAGTGAAGCAGGAGAAGTGATTGGTGGAAGTTCTTTAGCAATGCCCCAGGTGAAGAGCAAATTAACACTCAAACAGTAACCTGCAAGCTTTGTGAGCAGAAGCCCAACCGAAGCCCACAAAGTCTCTACTCCTTTGGGACATCAAGCATGCAAAGACACAAAAGGCCTAAGCAGGAGAGTGAGTGCACAAGGGGCAAGAAGTAGCAGTGCAGAGGAGGGGGCAGGGGAGTGGCCCTCCACCAAGCATGCCAGAGGAGTGATGAACTGTCAGGAGGAGTGAACCCATATCTGACTGTTTTTGTTCTATATTGTATGGTGTGCACACCTGGTGTGGTCAGCAGAAAAAGACTGGAGAAAAATGGAAAAACTAATTTAAAAAACAAAAAAAATAATCCCATTTTCCACTTGCCTTTACAATTGTTAAACCTTCCCACCCACCAAAACAAAATGGTTCTTTTGAGAACCACCCACGAAAAAACAATCATGACATTTTTCTATTGACTATGAGCACGGATGTCCACAGGAGGGTGGTGGCAGTAGGTGGCCAAAAGTAAGGAGCTGTGGACAACCTGCTCTGTGGATAGGGTGCAAGGTCAGGGCACAGGCAAGGCGCTGTGGTCAACCACCAACCTCTGCTGCACACAGCTGAACACCATGTGTAGCAGGGGATGAGCACAGGGCCAGATCACAGGTTAGGCGCTTGGGCAAACCCTCATGATGGGTTGAGTGCAGGACCTGGCCACAGACCAGGTGCCTGCAGCCATCCCACTGTGCACACAGCCGAAGACCAAGCACAGCAGAGGTTGAATGCCCACTTTTGGGCTCATGGCCTGGCCGAAGCACAAGGTGATGTGGAGGGGGAATCGATACATAGTAGGTTAAGCGTATCATAAAATGAAACCCTAGCAACGTAATGAAAAAATATAAACTGAGGTGAAATTGTGGCTGAAATGTGAAAAATCTGAAATTCGCCAGTTTCGTTTTGGGGTGCAAACCATTAACCACCCTCCCCCAAATCACACATGACCGCACAGGAAAGACCACTGAGGACATCAGCTACATAACATCAGTTTGTGTGAGTTTTTTTTTATAACACACAAAAAACCTGTAAAAATCACAGTTACAGCATGGGTGGACATGTACTTTTTTTTATTTTTGCTGTGTACAAGACGGGGATGGGATGGTGGCCATGGAGGGGTCATACCCTCTGGCTAAGCTGTACCTATATGAATTGAGGTTTGGCTCATGGTTGTGGAAGGGCAGATGGCAGTTGCTGGGGAGTAGCACAGGTGGCTTGCAGCATATGTGGTCCTTACATGTTAGCTTTAATGTCCCAGTTGACACAGACTTGTGCATTGGCTGGGCAAACTAACACAGGCTCTTATGTGGTAGGGATAATATGCATGGACAAGCATGTTGCATGTCTCTCAACCTTTCTTTTTATCTCCCCTCCACTGTCTATAATTTCCTTGCTCATGCACGGTCTCTCTACCTACTTCGCCCTCTCCTCTTTCTTGCTCCAACTAAACTAAAGGGTAAAGTTACGTTATAGTTAGGTGGAAATGAAAGCTTAAACATATGGTTTTAAACTAACAAAATGACTGAAATTCACCAGTTACAGTTATCTCAAGTAACTTTAACTCCTACCCTAACTATAACTCGTGCCCTAAAGTAACTGGAGTGATAAAGGGTTTTGCTATTTTTCAGTTTGGCGCAAATGACACTATCCTAATTCTCTCTGCTTAAAACATCTACTAGAAAAAATAGACATTTGAAGTGAGCAGTTTTAGAATCTCAGTGGTGTTGTAGAGTGTTTCACATAAAGGAGCTGTTCTCCATCTATTTCTTGGGAATACCCAGAGTTCCCTAATTCCCTTTTTGCAGAATGTATGTGGCACTCTAAGCCTGAAAGGGTATTACTTTGAAAGATCTATCTACACACACACACACAGAACTACTAAAATAATAATTTTAAAAGCTCGCTACAATAAATGAAATGCACTAAGCAGCAAAACGACAGGCCATTTTGTCAGTGTTGCCAGTGAGTTTAACAATTTTTCAATAAAAGACTCCTGCAGATGGACATTTAGAAAAAAGGACTTGAGATACATGACACATTGAAAATGAACATTGTTGAACACGCTTATTAAGACATTTCCATTTGAGTCTGGCTATGGCAAAATGTTGGTGTGTTCAAATTTGACAAGTGTGATGTGATACAAGTACGTCTCACAGTGATCTAGGCATGTAGTGAGAGTTGCCCTCAATGTCTTCAGTTGTTCCTGGGAATTATAGATTTTATTTTCTTAAACCTTCTTAGTTAGGAGTAATACTATGTAGTCGAGGAAAAACTGTGAATATATATATATTTATTTTTTTGTGGAGGCTCACAGTACAAGTGTAATAAAGAGGCTCAGAGGTGGAGGATAGAAGGATTACCATGGTTATGCCTGATCTTCCTTATTGTCTGTATAAATCATATTTAAGACTCAGTCTCTTAAAAGTAGCAAAGGTATGACTGAAGAACACAAACAGTACCACTGGTAAAAGAATATCAAGACAAATAAAATGCAACATCTTCTCACCCAATAAACCAACACATGATTCTAAACACCAAGTTAACTAGACTGGTGTCTCCTGTCATTTTCACCACTACACCATTCATGCCCTCCCAGAACTGCACACTCAGCCACGTACTGCTGTCAAAGTGTCAGTCACTGAAAATAAGCATTAATGGTCGCCAGTCTGGATTCCCGGCATGACAATAAGTGTGCTGCTATTCTGTAATAGAAAAATTTAATATTTTGATGCTTAAAACAACACTTCTATTTTACAGAAATCCGCAATTAACTTGAAAATATGCCAGTTCTCACCCAGGTCTTTAAATTCTTCATTGACAAGTTCCAACCATGCAACATCCATGTCATTCAAGTCATAGCGACAAACACCTTCAGCCAATGTTTTAATATCAATATATCCAGGTTCCGGAGGTTCTGTGTCAGATGATCGAATATACTTCTTGGACCTAGTAAACGTGACAAACGAATCCTTCGGAGCAATCTCCCTAGTAAAAAATAAAATATACAAGGTTTGTAGCTAAAGACATCTTTTGCATTTTGAAAAAGAGTTCGGGATTCCACAGCAGAGCATCATGAGTCCTGCAGGAAGTAGAACTCACTACACTAAACTTTAAGGGGATGATCAAATGTAGAAACGAGTATGCTTGAGTTTTCCATTCCTGCGCCATGAACACAGTCTAGGAATGCAAATTCACTCTGTGGATAACCCATGAAAACTGGTTTAGGATGTATTTTATTCATAACCAAAAGCATTCAAGCACTACTAATTCAATTCTGCCACTTCTCCTTAATCAGGAATTTCTTTGTACTGTAGGGGCTAGTCTCCCAAACTAACATCATGGATGGTCTCTGCCTTTCTGTAACTACGCAAATCCTTGCCAATAAATCTGATGGCCACTTTTTCATAACAGTCTAACACTGGAACATATAGACCTTTGAAAACCACACTTTTGATAGACACTTATAGCTGCAGATTCCTCACCTTTTGAATATTCCCCAGGCATCAGACTGGACGCGCCTGAAGGTTGGTGCTGTGCATCTCCGAAATGACACAGTCCCACTCTGGAAGTGACCTGGTGGGTCTATAGAGGAGCCACTCCTGCATGCGGACGTCAATTCCTTTCTTTCTGCATCACAAGATGCGGATCCGGCGCTTCTCTCATCTCTCAGAGACCCTTTTTCTTCTTGATTTTCTTTGAAAATTATTCAGTGTGCAAGGGATGTCGCCCTCTAAGACAGGATTTAAACCCTGTAAGGACTGTCACAAGCAAGGCAACACTTTACGTCACCATGCACAAGAAGACACAACGAAGGGGGACACTCAAAGTCCCACTCCAAATACAAAGCTCAATCACGCCTCTATGGAGGAGAGACTTCATTGCTTGGATGCAAAAGAGCTCTTAGCTACTACATCGATCATACCAAAGACCACTGGTTGGACAATTAGCTCTTTGTGGGGTTCTCAGAGCTAAGAAAGGCAAGGCTGTGTGGAAGCGTACCATATCACACTGGACTGTGCTCTACATTAAGATCTGCCACACTTTGGCAAAGAAGCAGCACCCAGAAGGTCTGTGAGTCCATCCCACCAGGGCCAAAGCTGTTACCACTGCGTTAGCACACAGAGTCCCTGTCCTAGGCATCTACCAGTCAGCTATGTGGGCGTCCTTCCATACATTAACAAATTACTATTGTCTGGACAGCCAGGTCCAATGAGAAGGGCACTTTGCCTGCTCAGGCCTGCCGGACTTTCCGGTTTGAGTCTATCACAGCCCACCTCCCATTAGGCACCCACTTTGGTATCTATTCAAAAGGTGAGGAATCTGCAGCTAGAAATCTCTATCAGAAGAACGCGTTACTTACCTTTCGTAACATCCTTTCCGGCAGAGACTATCTAGCCGCAGATTGCTCACTGCCCTCCCATTCTCCTTATTCTGTGATTGAACTCTATCCATTAACAAGATCCCAAGTCTAGAAAACTGCACACTGGTCTACCAATTTTCTTTTGGCCTCCATGTCTGGAAGTGTGAACACTTTCAAAACCAACTGATGCCAGCGAACGTGTGAGGTGCCTTTATAGGCTCCGCACGTCACTTTCAGAGCCGCATGGCGATGCTTTCCGGCACATAGAGGTACTACGAAAAACGTTTCCAGATCCAGTCTGACGTCTAGGGAATATTCATAAGGTGAGGAATCTGCAGCTACATAGAGCCTTTACCAGATATAGCATTACTCAGATATAGCATTACGTAAGCAAGTAATTTTTTCATCTTGCTCATGTTACAGGGTGCAATTACCTTTCCGGAATTTTTTAGATTGTGTGCCCCTGCTTGATATGCCCTAAACAGCAAATTAAAACATATTTTATTATCAAGCAAATCTCAATAATACCTGGCTGCAGGTTCTGGGATGGCGTCTTGACTGACTGGCACCTGAACTCCCTTTTCCCATTCCTGTCGCCAGGGGTCTGCCAGCACATAGTACTCATCTGGATCCAGTTGGTAAGAATCATGCAGTTTCATAGCAGTGATCAAGTCAGTTCTGAACACCTAGAAAGAAACAAAGTCATGATGTGTCAGGAACAACTGATGCACACACTATAGGTTTCAAGGGCACTTGGAAATTATAGCCCGATATGCCTAGGAAAGTCACTTGTAAACACTCTCCAAAAAAACACAAATCACAGTCTGACATTAAATACAGAATAAATCCAACCCCTCACTGGCATACCTTCGTCCAAATGGAGTATTATTTAACTTCTGTACCTGATGTTTCTATTGTCAAGAAAACTGAATTGATGTTTATTGGACATTCAATTCCGCAACATTACAAATCGATACAAGTTGGAAAACTGCAAGTTACAAGTGAACCCATTTTAAAAAGAGGTAATAATATCCAAAACAGATGAAACAACGTGAAAAACATGCAAGAATTCTTTGTATTAGCATACACACTTAGTGAAATGCATCCATTACGCATGTTTCAGAGGCAACTTCAAGTAGGCTTGGGATTCCTCTGCTTAACTTTGGTAGCTAGGCCTCATCAACAAGGCACTCCTCAGAGAAAAAGCGAAGGGTAAGCTATAACAGTACAACCACCACACAATTCAGTTAAGAAATTAACAACGTAAAAGTTGTACTCAAGTTTAATTTAAGTTTGATTAAAAAAAAAAGAAAAATAATTTGAAGTTGGAAAGGATGTAAAGGATCAGAAACTGTAGAACAATAAATGATAAAAGATGGAAATGGATGGAAAAATAAAGCATCAAAAAAAGAGTTCCTTAGACCTAACTCACCACCAGGTTGCATCAAAGTGTTTTGCCTGAACATTGAATGGGAAGCAACAAGCTTCTTGAAGGTCAGGTGGCAGAAGAAGAGGCACTAACTTGTTTTGATGAACACTACTCCTCTGACGGGAGCACTGTAGGATGGTTAACAAGGTAGCACTCTTTGGACACTTTAGAGTGAAATTCAAAGTCTGCAGCCCACCTGTCTGGCTTTATCCATCCCAGCATGACCCAGGTGAAAACTCACAGGTTTTCTGAACTGATTGCTGAGCACCCAGTCCATTGGGTTTCTGGTTCTCTGAATCAGCACATCCCTCTTGAGGAGGGACCTTGGCAGCTTCCCAGCACGAAACTCCCTAAAGCATACTCTTTCCTGGAAGCAGATTCCCCAAGGAAGCCAAATGAAATAAATCTGAGGGCTAGGTGAGCAAACCGACTCCCCTAGTATTGGAGCAGAATTATCGACTGACAAATTCAAGTCAGACCCAAGAGAACATCCTGAAGGCGCCTCCACAATGGCAACCTCTGCCTCGAAGCAACTTTACCTACGTGCAATATTCCCTACATCAGGTAAACACCACAAATAAACAACAAAGGATATACTCCCACTTCGTACATCAATGGTTTGTCAGATATCACCAACCACTTCATCACCACGAATATTAATGTAGATCCATCCTCTCTCCCATGATCTTAAACATGTACATACACAACCTCAAAACACACCTAACTGATGCAAAATTATCAATATACTGACAACAAGCAACTAGGCATGTGAGGATGCATCTACGGGGCCTAACATAAATATGAACTACACAAACCAAGAGATACAGGTGCACTAGTTGTGCTCACCTCCCTTCCGTAATTCACACCACCTGTAAATTCTCCCAGTTGTGAAACATAGAAAATAGAAAAAGACAATGTAAACCCAACTGGGTTGTAGGAGTAACATTGCATACATATGGTTCTAAGATAGAAACCCAAACCTCTACACTGGCCTATGAAAAGCATCTTGTATTTAAGGCCCTTTTAATCCTCCTGTTGCACCTACATTGTGTGATTTGAAATAAAGGCACTTAAAGAACCCTGATTTCTCTTGTTGAAGATATTTTACAGTATTGAGGTCCTCAGCTGGAGCCAACAACTGGACTGGAAAAAGTGCACAGTAACGGAGTCTGCATCAGTTAGAAACGCTATACCAAATGCATCTTACGTTGCACTAAACTCTAAATGTAAGTGATAAAACAAATTGTTAATCAAACAACTTGTCAGTTTTCCTAAAGGCATGAATGAAGATTGCTTGCTCAAGAACTATTTCTTGTCAACTTCTTGCAATTAATGAAGGACTAAACAGCTGAATGGTTCACATATATATTGAAGTTGCCCTTTCCTGAATGCCAATTGTTCACAATATCCTGAACCAAGAACGTGTGACTAAGTTCACTGA
The DNA here is from genome assembly GCA_963921515.1 of Calotriton arnoldi. NCBI lineage: Eukaryota > Metazoa > Chordata > Amphibia > Caudata > Salamandridae > Calotriton > Calotriton arnoldi. The sequence goes on from CAWUFW010003017.1 coordinate 1,570,549, forward strand.
CAGAAGCAATAACCTTAATTCAAGATAGAAAAAGCGAAAAAAAGCTATTTTCTAAAACATTCAAACACCTTACCGCCATAAGAATAACTTATCCTAGGCACTGGAGCTGCGTACATTTGTGATATGCTTTTATTTCTTAAACCTTGGAAGAGTGCAGGACATAACATGGAGCATTGTTACATGATGGAGTCTTACCCTATGTAAAGCATATGCCCAGATTAAAAATAATCATGCCCTAACTAAGAGCAATGAATGGGGCTGAAAATAGTAAAAATTAGTTAACATATACTGGAGAAAAGTTCGTTGGGGTAGAGAAGTGTCCATCTCAAATGATAAGTTCACAACCTGCTAAATGTCACACAAATTAAATAAAAAAAACCTGTGCTCAATCCCGAGTAATATTTCACAAAGCAGTTAGGTGTAAATCAAAGGAAATGTGTAATTATTTAGGCAGTGCATACACAGTAGAAAACGTCACAAAACATAATAAAATAACAAACAAATTTAAAATATATGAAGTGAAATATTTTATGAATAATAAGAGGCCAAATTGACACAAATCCAATAAGGGAATCATAGACAAGATATTTTAAAGAGTGAAGTGAAAATACCACAAAAAACACACCCAGTGCCAATAATCAATGGACGCAGTAGGCCAGGACCTAAGTGCGATGTGAGGCAGATGCCGAAGGAGCCATGGTCGGATACAAAAAGTGCACTGGTACCGGGAAAGTCTGGAAGCCAAAACGTTTTAAAAGTTTCAAAGTCCTAAAACAAAAAATGACTCATTTTCTTTCCTTTTTTTTATTAAAAAAACACAAAAAGTGGTCTTTCTGCAAGACAAATTTGAAATTGCAGCTGCTGCCATGGAACAGCCTGTCAGATACCTGCAGCAGGTTGGCCCTACTAAGACTCCTGAGGTTTTGACTTTTTTTGCTAGAAAACGTTTTTAAGTCTCAAAACATAAAGGGACTTTGTCATTTTTTGAGAGATGTTGGAGCCTTTCAGAGGTAAGAACCTGAAATTCAATCAGATGCAGTGGAACTGCCGATTCAGTATGTTTTGCAGTAACCTCTGAAGCAAGTGTTTTCAAACGTTTCCAAGCTTTTTCCTGGGGCCCAAGGAACCACAGTAGTACTCTTCTAATCCCCCAGGGGTAGGGAGGCATCTAGAGACTCTTAAGTGCCATTCATATGGCACCAGCAAAGTCCAGTCCTAGTAGCTACCAGTCAGCTGGGAATTATAGGGAAAAGGCCTCTTGCAGCTTTTTGTGCCCCTGTAGCCACACAGCATGTCAACCACCTGACCCTTGGAATCCAGTTTTTTGTCCTGGGTATAAGGAGGTAGATCCAGTCCTTCAGAGCTTTTCACAGGTCACAGACAGCAAGTCCAGTTCTCTTCTGTTCTTTCGCAGGCCCAGAAAGTGTTCTGCTGAAGGTTCCTGGGGATGCTACATTTATGCCTGGCACCAGCTATTGGGTTGTGTGGCTCCTCGGCACTCCCTAACCAGAGGGGTGAAGGTTCCGGGGGGGAACAATACTCACTTTGTCAGTAGTTCCTATCTGCATTACTGCAAACTGGCAAAAAATACCACGTGCCGGGGCTTTTTCAAGATGATTAAAGTCTTCAGCCACATTAAACCTAGGCTCCGAGGGTTGTGGGTGTGTCTGGGAGTGCATTATGGTAATCACTAGTGTCTTATCACATCTAACATTAAAATCCAGTTTGAAACTGGCACTGTACCCAGAGACAGAAGTCCAGTAGGACAAAAGCATGGTCCTTGAGCAACCAGACAGGGGAATTGACTTTACATCCTGTTTTATACCATTCAAGTGTGAAAAAGTTTTACAAGTGCTCAACAGACCTGTGGGGCAGGATTTGACACTGTAGTGTCCACAGAAAGCCCACAGTCCCCAACCTACATATTCTATTCAGCTCAGAGGAATCACCTCTGCCCATTCAGTCAGCCTACTCTGTGCTCTTGGGAGGGATTTGACACCTCTCTCCATGAGAAGTGCAGGCTGGGAGTTGCTGGAGAGTTAATGTAATTTAGCCGCCAGGAACTTCAGGCAGGCAAAAGGCAGTTTTCTAAACGTTATATTTCCAGATATTTAATAATAATCTGTCTTTACCATTGATTGGAATTTTATTAAATATAAAAGTAAGTCTTTGAAGGGAATCTGTACTTTGTACAGGTCAAATGTTTTAGATTAAAGTGTATGATCTATGCTTTGACATTTCCTATGTGTCAGCTACAACCTGACCGGTGACAATGCCATTTTGGGCCTGCTTACTGGGGGAACATGCCATTTCTAATGACACACATGTTCCACTTTTAAATATTATGAACCCTACCTTGTAGGCAGTAAGGTGGGCCTAACGTGACTTATTTAATATCTAAAATCTCCTTTCTACCCGTCAAGAGGGGGATTTAGACAGGTCTGTGCAGCAGGGTTCAAGCTGCCGCTGCCAGACTACTCTAGGTAGACCTGAAACCATGTTTTCTCTGGCACAATAGCTGCTGTAGTCCACAAGTAGCAATTACCTTTCCATGTATGGGTGTACTTTTGCACCATATACTATGAACTTACATGAACGTAAAATGGGCCAATCAAGTTTTACACCAAGTTTGACAGGTTTTAGGAGTCAGAGCACATGCACGGGGCACTAAGTAGCAGTGACCCAGCGTTAAAGAGTTCAAGATTACCAGCACGTGAGCACCCCCCCCCCAAAAAAAGTGACTACCCAAATAGGGGTCACTTTGCAAAGAACACCATTAAGTAGCAGTAGAAAGTTCTAAACAATGATTGCATGTTCAGTGAAGTAGAGACAATAGTACCTCTGAAGGCTTTTTATCTTCATGCCCAGAGCCAGAACTCCTCCCATGATGCGATTTGGAATGCTGCGACCAAGAAGTAGAGACACCTAGAGATAAACCAAAATGATTTAAAATAAACACTGGCAAAGCCTGCAGTTTGATATTTGCATAATGTGGAAATGCATTAATACAAACAGAACATGCATAAGCAGGGGCAGAAATAACGCAGGCCAGTCATACACACAAGTGAGCAGCAATTGACGCTTCTCTGAGACACAACAGGTATAAAGTGGTCAGAAACAGTGCAACTGTCCATCACACAAACTGCAGTAGTATTATGAATCACTTTCATACTAACACGCAATGGAAGTACAACACAGGTAGCACTAGCCTGCAATTCAACAAAAGGAAAGATTCTTGCTGCCCAACTATGTGTTATTTGTACCAAAAATACTTTTTGCACGGAAATGATTTTGTAACTTTTTTCAACATTAGGCTGGCCAACGCCAAGATGCGATTCTAATTTTCCTGATCACTTTTTATTCTTTCTGAGATGGAAATACCACATGTGCAAGTGTAAATGGGTTTGGGACATAGACCACTTGCAGAGAAAGAGGAAACAGACACCAATTGGTTTCTGGCGCTCCTTTGTTGAGTCCAGCAACAGAAGTTCAGTTCTGATGCAATAGTACATGTAGAGTGAGTGTCTATGACGCAACAGCGAGGGATGCCATGCATGACCAAAAATGGGCAGTTTTTCCTCGGATTAAGGGTGATAAATTGGCAAACACTGACCAAGTGATTCCAGTCTTCGATTTGGCCGATGACTCAGATGGCCAGGCAATGGGAGATGAGATGAGATGAGATCCTGAAGGGATAAGATCTTGGTGCCCATCTGGGCTGCTCTCTGCCTCCAGTGTCCACTCGCTGTAGAGTGGTCTCTCCAGGGCTCGGGGAGGGGAAGGCTGCCGTGGGCAGCTCTAAACTCCTGGACCCTTGAAGCACCTCGCACTACACAGCAAAGTGAAGGGACCCAGAGCTGCCTCCCACTCTCATAATCCTAGTGTTCTTACAAGATTGCAAGTATCTTAATTATTTACATTTATACGTCTGTGCATTGCAAGATTGTAAATAAATCTACAATACGATTAGACCGGTCACATCCCAATTGCTGCTACAACAATCTTTTTTTTGTCCAATGCAGTAAAGTGAGCTGCCGATTGCTAATTGCGATAAGTAAATGTGATATGACTAGATCCCTATGAAAAAACACTGGCTCTCATTGACATGAGCAGCACTTTCTTCCACTGGGGCAGTACACTGTCTGCCCTACATTTACTAGCCTTCATACGTGGGAGAAGAAAAACGTTCAACCTGTAGAGTCAAGCAACAAGAGGCCACTGTCAGCAGCAAATAACATTCTGGGTGGTTAACTGGCAGCATGGAAGACTGGGCATTACATCGATTTTTTGATCCAGGTGTTCTTGTACGCCCCTTCTACATCAAATACTCCTACACTTGGCGATCGATAGGTCTCTAATCTTAGCACAGCTCAACATATGTTTAATAGTGTCCTTTGGTAAACTGATTTCGAATTATGGCCTTGAATTTTCACCTGTGTTGAGGCCACACATTTTGTTCCGAAATGAACCACCGCTGCTATGTGACTTTTCAAGCTTCTGGACTCACTGCTATGTATTTAACCTTGGTTCAGGTCTGCTACATGAAACATTATGGCAGAAGTCAGATATCATGATCTGAGGCCGATAAAGATTTTAAGTTTTCAACTGGGTTGAGAGGCACGTGTCCCAACAACGATGTGGCCTTCAGGTTAGGTATGGTCCATGTTAGTATGCGCCAAAAAGTGCTTCCTTACCTTTTTATGAAATTTAGAAGAGTAAATGCCTCGGTGATTGCCGGCCTGGCCTACTCAAGAATCTCAGTTTGCCAAGTTTTCTAATTCTCACTGCTGTGTCTACAAAACACTGCAGCATGTTTTAACACCAACAAGCCCGGATGTTATCATATCTCACCAGTTGCCGCTTGCCTTCATTGACGGACTATGAGAACAACAAATAAAACTAAAATCTAAATGTATCATGCAAAAGGCAGTCATGTCACTGGGCTATCTTTTCTCGCTTTTTTTTCAGAAAAGTAATTCTCAAATTTTCTGTTAAGCTCTTCCAATAAGATTTTTTTATTATTCTATCTATTGATTTTACACAAATATCTCATCATTATATACAGCAGACATTACACAGAAGAATAAGAAACAAATTGCATAATTCATACAGGTAGCAAAATAAAGGTCCCTTCTCAGATATCAGGGCCAAGTCCCCAGAACATAGCTCAAAAAATACATATAAGTGGTTAACATTTATCGATTGGCATACCGACCGTTTAACAGTACAGTTTCTCAATCTAGGTCTTAAAGTGCACATGCATGCTCTAAAACCAAGAGCCATACTGTTTCATAGCAAAGTGCAGTTATACTCTTTAATAAGGTGCAGAGAAAGTCATATCCTGACCGAATCAAATCCTACATCCAGTCTGCCGATACTCATCAAGCCCACTAGATTATAAAGTGCCTATGTATGACAACATCGGTGTGCAAATAGTATAATAGCATATCTGTAAACATTGCTAATAAAGTGCAGGTGCATAATCACAATATGGCATACATAATTTAGCAGCAACCTGTAAACATAATCAACAGCAATAGCAGACTTAAATATAAAAACCCGTTGTGTCATTGTCCTTCATAAATGCTGGATTCTGATTCGATAATAAGCTTGTTAGTCCCTTCTTAGTACCGCCTTATCTTCCTTTTACTTTGGTTGTTACACGGTACGTCTTATTTACTCTGTAAGCACTATTTTCTTTAATGGTTTCTCCTACTGCAGGCACTACATGCTTTGCTGCAAATTTCAGCGCGACGTGAGCGCTTTCACGGGGCGCTTTCACAAAAAAAAAAAAGCATTTGTTTGTCAACTTGACAAACAAATGCTTTTTTTGGTAAAAGCGCCCCATACCGCGCTTTCACTTTAATAGCGGCCGTGGACCTTTCTTTAGACACGGCTCGTCTAAAGAAAGGGGCGTGGCCTCTAACGTGAAAGTGCAGCATGGGCGCTTGTAAACAAAAATTTACAATGCAATAGGTCTCGCATTTTAGAAACTTTGACCTATTGGTATTGTAAATGACAATACCTTTTATTATTGCAGATTTTTTAAACACAAATAGAAGGCATGGTCATTTACAATGCCAATAGCTCAAAATCTCGCAATTGCGAGACCTATTGCATTGCAAATGCTTGTTTTTTTCAGCTTAGTGTTTTACTCACAAAGCTTTCTATATCTAAGATCTTTTGGGGAAAATTAGGCGTTATGCCTTCCGTCAAACTCGGAGGTCCACCACGGATTCCTATTTGCTGATCTTACAGACACGGACGGGCTTTTCATACCTTGCCTCTAAACTCTGAAACTCACTTCCGTTTAATCTCCGAGTGAAATCTAACCATTTCAAATTTCTCGAAGGACTGTAGACTTGACTTTTGGACAAGTTGTTATCCCCTCGTACAGCAACAAGACACCAAACTTGGGTAAGCTTGGACTTTATAAATATGTTTCAATCATTCATTTATAGCATTTGGGTGCATATGACACTGACCACACCACCATAGGTGTTCTGATGGCAATAATAACAGCCAATTCGAAGGTATGGTGGCAGGGGGTATAAGCCCCGAAGAGCCTCCTTTAGGATTCGATATTACTGTCAGATCTGCAGGACATGGCAGACCTCCTCAACTAGGGCATAATCAGGACATCGAATTGAGTTATCATACCAGTACACTATAAATAATAGGCATCCCGATAGATTTGTAGAGGAGGCACTTCTGCTGACACCGAAGCCCCCTGCATGCTGAGAAATTACCACACACCGGTCTGACATTCTGTGAGGGGTGTCCAACTCGAGACCAATACGGGGTCCTTCACTCTATCCGATCAGGTAATGGGGTTGGATCGCCCTAGTGGGGATTCTTGGCTCTACACCCATACACACTCTAGGTACACTCAGAGTAGGGTCCGCATAGTAGGAGTATGTTAGATTACCGTATTTTGCATATATTCCTGCATATATTCATTGCTTCAGCACCATGGTAGAAATGTATCTACTGTTCACTCTTTTAGTGCTTGTAATCTCCTTTATTTGATTCTGTCTCCTAATCATCGAAGCACACGTATTTTATGCAAGAATAACATTGGTTCAATAAATATTGAAAACGTCCCACTGTGTATTCGCTGTATATTTCTCTGAAAACAAGTGACCATGAGTGACTGAGCGAAAGATTCTGTACTGTTTTCACGATTCCTGAGGGCTCAGCGTTGTCATGTTCAGTGGCTGCCAGAAACTGTTCGCTCCCTGGTAGGTTAGGGGGGCTTACAGTGGCACTGGTCTCTAGGCCAACATATCCTGCGGGGGTGTCCGGAATCAGTCTAGACACAAAGCCCTTAGTTTGTGTTGTCCAAACAATGCGCAGATCCTACAAATTAGTAGGAACTACATGACAAAATCAAATTACTCTGACACCCAAATCTTTAAATACTTGCAAGTAAAACATGCTTCACTAAAATAATCAGTGCTCCTGGAGAGGATACAGGAGGAGTCCCAACAGGATACAGGATTTTACAAGCTTCCTTGGTAAAACAAGCAATTTACTTCATATGTAGGACCCAGATAAACAGCCCACAGGGATACTAAAATCCATACAGGAAGCTGATATTGGGCCATTAAATGAAGGAGACTGAGATACAGCGTATATGTACCCGAGGCAAGTGGCCATTAGGTCGGGGTTCTGGCTGAGCCAACTTAAAATACTGCTCCGTATCTATAACACAATACAACCTGCTAAAATTGTGGCCTCTGCTAATGATCTAGGTTTGCAAGAATAGGGGTCATCTGAATCCTTCCCCCAACTACTATGAGGGTGGCCCACAATCAAGCCTTTCTAGAAGATGGACGCTGCATGCATTATAAATGAACTGAAAATACTTATCGAACTACCAGCCAGAGAGGTGGTATGTGGGATCTGTCATGCAGAAACTATCCTTAAATATAATAAAATATTTTGCAATACAGCTATGATGGTTGTTATGTGAGATGTAGCTAATTTTTTAGGGCAGACCCACACCCCTGATCTTAGTTAAATTAAGCCATGACAAGGAATGGGTCATGATGTGGAAAAAGTAGCACACAAAACCTGTGGATGACAAAAGAAGTTAGACAAAAACGGTCCATGTGGAGGGAGTGTCACGAGTTCAATAAGAGATTAGGTGAGTAATGAACAGAAAATGAAAGGATGCTCCTGTGACAAACTGTACATGCTGTCTGAGTACGTGATCCCTCCTGGACTCATATCCTCCTAGACCGAAGGCATTTCATTTTCGAAATGCTACAATGGTATTCACTCGATGGTGTGTTGTGAGACACCGTGCCCTTGCTAGCTAAAGTTATGTCATTGTATTTTGTTTCCAGAAAAAAAAGATTTTTTTTAAAATAGGCAAATACATTAAACAGCTATTAATGTGTAGGAAATGAATGACAGCTGTGCAGTTTCTTTCTGTTAACAGCGGATACCATATTTATTCAACACAATCTGCGCCAGTAATATATTTTGGTCCAAAAAAAGGAAAGCCTGTAACTACGGATTTTAAAATAGGTTTGGAACCGGGTGATGGTGTAATGTCTTATTAGGCATAAACACTAATACCTTCTCAACAACAAAAAAAACGGCTACAGCATGCACCACTGTAGAAAGCACTACAGCTCTCCTCGAAAGGGATGCAAGTTAAAAAAAAAAAAACATTTCCTACTCAACAGTATTTTATACTTCCACGGGGAGGGATGATGAGCAGGGAAGGTAAGTATCGAAAATCTGATGAAGAGGGCATGGATTCACGGAAAGGGATGTTGGGTAGGGGTAGACGACCAATGAGGGGCTGGCAAAAGGGGTTTCTGTTGCGGTTTTGATGGTTTTCCCTTGAAAACGGGTCCCAACATCATCAAAAGTGGGAAGTAAGAAATGGCGGACTGAAAGGGGTGATTTGGGAGGAATGCGTGAAACTTTGCCTCAAGAGAGATGGGGGATCGGCTGCAGTTTGTGATTCTGATTCATTTGTTATTGCAATCAGTGTTACTACTAAATTTGTTATAAAGAGGTCTTTGTATAGGGTGTGAGGCTTTCTTGGTTTTAGCATTCTTTATGCTGCACGGGTCTGGATCACTGGCTCCCTTCGGCAGGCTTCATTGAGGAAATGCACGGGACAGAATGACCCTCTCAGACCAAACGAACCCATTTGATAAACAATGTTAATTGTGGCCAAGTTAGGCAGGTGTCCACCAGATGGTGCTCTTTCTCCTTCTCTAGCTCTCGTGTTGTCTGCAGCAACATAAACTGACACACAAGGAGTCTGAATCCTCTTCGTACATTTTTGCGCGTTTGCCTCTCCAGTCATTCTCCAGCCCAGCTTTCTATTTAGGAGTTTACTCACCGTAAGACAGGCATAAAACCTATTTTTCCAAAAACTATGCATAAACACAGCCGTACGTTTTGTTGATGGAACTCCTCTAGCTAGCATTAATTTCTGTTCGCTTTGTAATTGTTTTCCTGTCTTCAAATATTAAAATAACGTAACAATGTGTTTTAACTACCTTAAATATATTTTTAAAATCCATTATCATTCGCCGTAGTTTCCCTTTTTCAACTCCAAATCTACAACAGTAAACATGTCAAATAAAACAAATGCATTTGAAAATAACTTCAAGTTAGGGAAACTCTATGAAGCACAAGACCGGATGGCCTATTTTTAAAAGATTAAAAGAATATAGTGAACTAGAACATACCTTGAAAAGTTATGTTAAGTTACAGAAACTCCATACTGAAAGCAGATGGTAGACTCATCAATGCTGAAATCCGAGTTAAAAAGCAGGAATAATGTTTTTCTCTTTTTTTTCTAAATCCCATTAGTGCAAGTGAAAGAACTCCGCATAATCTGATTGATGGAGTGTGAGCCCTTGCAAGGACCGAGTAAATCTCCGCTGAACAGGCATATCAGAGACTTGCTTTTTAGGTCTCGCATAGGCAGCGCATGCGCTGCCTCTACGAGGCAGCAAGTAGTCAGTATTAGTGGTGAAACTCCACCCATTGCGTTTATATTTGTTTTTTAGCTTGCCATTGGTTAAATCTGGCATTGCTCTTTTTATGTAGCTCATTGATTGGCTGGTGGTCCGAAACGTCACTTCCGTTCTGCTTCCGTTTTGCAGGAAGCAGCACCGACCAACTACAGTTTATTTCCGCTGCTGGCTGTTATGTATTCATTTAGGGACTACTTGTTTTTTAATTCGCGCTCAGCGCACCATGCCCGCTTTCACTTTCAAAGCAGGGACAATGGCGGCCATCGTCATGAATGTGCACCAGCCCTCGCGCTCTCTCCTACGGTAACTCCCCTTCTTCTTTCTGAAACTGCTTCCCGCCCCATGCCGTGCCTTTCATTTGCATTTCTTAACTGCACCACAGTAGCTTTAAAGATTGCTTTTCGTCGTTGCTGCTTCTGCCCTCCCCCTACCCTCCCAGCTCAAACACAGCGTTTGCCTTACTCAGACGGTGAATGAGCACGGACGGAGGTAGCCTTGTTTTATGGTTGAGTCCTTTGTTGCAACTTATTAAAAGAAAATTCCTCCTTTTGCAGGTTCGTGAGCGCAGTTACTTTCCGTCCTCACTGCTTCCACCCTCCCAGGTCAAAGGCAGCGTTTCCCTTGTGCATGTTTGTACGCTCACTGAACACAGAACTTCTGTCATCACAAAACTTATTACAATAGCACTGTTGATATAAATGGTAAAAAGCCGAGGTTAATGTACAGGTTGCGGAATCTCTTGTTACAACTTATGAACAAAATTACTCCCTCGTGCAGGTTCGTGCACGCAATGAACACTGAACTTGTGTCAAGTGAAAGCAGTTTTGGCATTGATCACTTAACGTGCTATTGTCGGTTTGGTTTTGTTTTAACAAATTATCCTCCTTTTTCATTGACCCTGAAACTAAAATTAATTCCGATCAGACGATCCGGTACATTTTAATGAAATCATGGCACACGCACTCCCCAGTATGACACACAAAATACACTGTATTTAACAGAGTGCCAACTCAATTACGGTACGCTGCATCAGTTTGGATTCTGGAGTTTGCTTACAGTACTTAACCTTCCCCCGGTCTTTGTCCTTGTTTAACGTAACTGGCACTCATGTAAAGCACTTCAATACCTTCGGGTCGTGTTTGCGCTATATGAAACTGAAAAAAAAATACCAATCCTACCCGCCTATTCCCAGCGTATATCACCAGACACCACATAGCTCCGCCCCTTCCACGCACGTTTTTACAGTACTTAATATAATAGCTCTCTTGATGTCAGTCTTATCTCCTCCCTAATCGTTTCCAAACTTAGCAATGCCGTGTGTGTAAGTAGACTGTTGCCCTGTGTTGACAGAAATGTCAGAGGGGAAGACAGTTCTTTGCTTCTGTCACTGGAGTATATTATATGGCACTTTCACGGAGTGGGTAGCTGGCCGCTATACTGATAAGCTTTTAATCACAATAACCACAACTGTGAACTATGTAATATGGACCCCCTTCCCTCCTCATGGCGTGCCTTTTATTTGCATTTATTAACCGGGCCGCAGTGATTTTAGGCTTGAGGGCGCTGCGTCTCCTCCGGTGTTGCACTCTCCCTTCCACCACCACCACCATCTCCTGCCTCAGCTCAGATTGGTTGCACCGACAGGGCAGAGATAAATGGCGGCGCACCCTCTCCCCCCCCTTCGTTGGTCGCTTGTACATTTTTTTTGGGTGTTTGCTGAATATACTGAACTCAGTCACAATACCTTTTTAGCATGGCTGCTGGTGTGTGGCAGTCACGGGGTGACCATGGCCCCGCAGTGAGGGGAGGTGGGCTGGGTTTGTATTAGATGGCGCTGCAGGCCAGGAGTCAGTGTGGAGTGCACGATATACCGAACACTACCTAACTGCTGGACGGGGCACTACTTCCTGAACGCTGCTCCCGGGCCTCCGATTCTGCTGCCTGGCTCAGGGTGCGGTGGCACAGCTGTGGAGCTGCAGTCCGTGCTGGCAGCAGCTGGTCTGTTATGTTTTTTTCTTTGTATTCTGCACTGATAGACTGTACAAAAACTTCATAGTTTGGGGAGACTTTTTCATTTAAATTCTCTCTGTTGTAAATTCCATTGTTTTAAATGGTTAGCAGGTTCTACTAGGTTTAGACCATAATCGTTATCTTCTAGCTTGGCAAAGTCCTGCATTTTGCAGTTACCTACTTTTACAAATGTCTGTGTTGCTGTGACTACTGAGCTCTGCTTCCATGTGCCCATGTTGGAACCGTAAAGTAAAATGGTGTCAAATGCGTCATTGTGCTTATGTGCATTAGAATATACATGTCACAATCCTTCCCATCCGTCACAACTCCTTCAATTTCATATGCGCACACAGCAGCAATCTAGGAATGTTGAGAAGTGGCAGTGGGGCGCTCATGTGTGCCTGGTTGTCACGATACGATTTATGGTAAAGGAAAGGCATGGGAAAAATAAATATGGAATTTACCAGGTTGCCACTGTTTTCGTGGCAATTGCGCAATAAGTTCCAAACAGCTTGCAAGGGAAAACATTTTTATATTTACAGCAGTGTTTTAACAGATTTATTTCTCTAAAGCTTGTGCGAAATGTGCTCAGCGGCTTACTTACTGTAGTATGCTATAATGTGCACATTTGTTTCGGGAAATCATATTACTTTCTACTAATTTGGGGAAACTTTACACATGTTTGTAAACCGTGTGTTCCTACTCTTTTCTCATATGTAGCTACGCTAACAGCGAACGTGTCCCAGTCTTGCACCTTTGAGATCCATAATAAAATGCCCTAAAACCCAAAGGAATTACCCCAAAAATGCCTATATTAGTTGCCACGAGTCACACATTTACACAACTTTAATGAGCACATTACAAAACTATTAGCTTAGATTACATATATTAGTACCATGTTCATATTTTGTTAACTGCCACTGCTTGCATGCTGTTATTCATTGCCACAAAACACATCTGTGCAGTGACATTTAAATGTTCTTGAGAAAAAACACTGTTGTTTACTCCAGCACTTTCCTCACTACGGTGCAGTCAGTCTTTAAAGTACAGGGTCTAAGCGTGGCCTGATAGACGGGAGGGTGTGATATCACAACGACCATGTTCATCACCGGTGCAGGATCCCCTCTCTAATTTTTCTTTTCGGGGCGGGGGAGAGAGGTGGATCTGTCCTTTCCTTCATGTGTTGCCACTGTTATGTTCCTTTTGTAGATAGATGTACCTATGCAATCCAGACATCTCTGCCAGCCTCCGGGTTGTAGACATTGAATCTGTGTAACTTTCATTCGTATATAAATCCCATGCTGACGGCCAAGTTGGTTGTAGGCACACAGCTGTGTCCTGTCGCAGGATTGTCTTTCAAAACGAATAAAAGATTTGTTCCATAAAGTACAGGGTCTCTCACTGGCTTTTGCTCTTTTGCGCACACACACTTTTTTCTATAATGCACATTCTATTATGTCTCTTCACTCTCTCTCATGCACACTTATCTCTCTGTTTATGGCTGTCTCACACACATACACACAAACTTCATTCCGTACAAACTGCAATACTAAGTTCTTTCTGTCTAGCAAATACAAAACACACATAAGATCATGATTAAACAGGCATTTGCAATTCATTAGGTCTCACATTACTGAAAGTTTGACCTATTTTGCGTTACAAATAATAATGCAACCCCAATAGCTCAAACTTTCAGTAATGCGAGACCTATTGCATTTGCAATGCAATAGGTCTCGCATTTGCGAGAGTTTGAGCTATTGGCATTGTAAATGACAATGCCTTTTATTTATGTGTTTTGAAAACCTGTAATATGGTGCGTAAACACAAATTCTTTACGACAAGCAAGGCTGGCAGTAACTGCGTCTCTTTTACCGCCAGCCTTGCTTCTGGTAAGCATAGACTACAAGTACAAAGAGGCACAGTTACTGCCAGCCTTGCTTGTCGTAAGAAACACCTATAAGTACAAAGTGCGTGTTTACACAATACTTGCAGGCTTTCAAAACACATAAATAAAAGGCATTGTCCTTTACAATGCCAAAGGCTCAAACTCTCGCAAATGCAAGACCTATTGCATTGCAAATGCTTCTTTGTTTTGTTGTTTTGACATAAGCACACAGGTTTCACATCAAGCTGAACTTCCTCTATCCTCAATAATCAAATTCACAAGTATATGCGGTGGCCCACCGACACAACACCAGAATGCGCAGGACGCCTGCCATGGTACAGCGCAAACAGCAGATAGGTCCAGGATGAGTCCATCACCCCATGGCAGATAGGTCCAGGATGTGTCAAACACCTCCTGGCCTTACATGCTCGCTTTACAGACAGCCCGGCAGCAGATGAACAGTCCGAGATTCTCGTAGTGCAGGTGAGCGGCGGAAGAGGATCTGAAAGCATGAATCTATTCTACATGACTTTACACGCTGGGTGACATGCTGTCGGTCAGCAGGGTAGTGCTTTTCCCCATGCCAACTTACACTTTCCCCTTTACCCCTCGGAGTTGGGCAGGGGGAACTTAGGAAAGGCACTGGGGTCTGTGCTGCTCCCCCAACCCCTCCACAGAAGCCTCGCTTGAGGGGCGGAGTAAAGCCCAGACAGGGATACCTAAACCCAAAGCCACTAAGGCTCCCTGGCTTTGTTGCAGATTCCTGTGCTGTGGCTGCTCCTCGGGCTTAGTGGAGCTACAGAACAATCCAAAGGACTTTAGTGCAGACAGCAACCCCAAGGAAAAGTATAAAGCAGAGCTGCAAACCAGTACACCAGGAATCTCTATGCAGGGCCCCGGATGAAAGTGACAGTGCCCTCTTATCCCATATGACGGGTGAAAACCATAGCTACAGGGCTGGCTACGTATCACTCAGCCTAAGACAAGAGGTACTTTTTATTAGGTCGAGCCTGGGCAGCGCATGCGCTGCTCTGCGAGGCATGCTGTATTGTGGTAGGGACTTGAAGCTCCGCCCACTCTTCACCCACATTTTTCATTGGCTTTTGTCATTGTCCACTGTAAACTATGGCTGTTCATTGGTCAGAAGGCTTAGTAGCCCCTACTTAGTACCACCTTGTCTCATTTTGTAACCTCCAATGGCAACTCCCCCTGTTAGGTGTGTTGTTGCTCGGTAGGCCTATTTTCTCAACTAGCGTTGTCCTCCCTGCTGTTGCAGGCAGGACACTCTCTCTCCTAACGCAATGCAATAGGTCTCGCATTCGTTTAAGCTATTGCCATTGTAAATGACAATGCCTTTTATTTATCTGTTTTAAAAACAACACATAAATAAAAGGCATTGTCATTTACAATGCCAATAGCTCAAACTCTCACAAATGGGAGACCTATTGCATTGCAAATGCTTGTTAGGATAATGTGCTCAGATATGAAGTGAACCCGAAACATGACAACACCAGATGCTAACTAACCAGACGGGCAGAGAGACTAGAAGGTTAACATTACCTCGTTTAATAGACTTGAAACACCATTTCCTTTTAAGTGAAACTGCTGTAGTCCCATTTATTCCCGCTAAGTTGCTTAAGTAGTTTCAAGTTTTATTTAGTACTGCTTGGTTAATTAAAACCTTTGCAACAGTAAAACAATCATATAACATGGTTAAAAACATTTCACATAGCGGTGTCACCGTACAATAATTACAGAATTTGAGTCAACAATTTTCCAATTCAATTGGAAATACGTGATAGCCTGGCATATTTTAAAATGCCTTGCAGGTAAAACTTTGGGCCTTTTCGGAGCATCAGAGGAGTATGAACGCTTAATGTGCAATCTAGGCGATCTGCAATGCGGAGTACATTTTGGTAAAATCTTTTTATAAGGTGTGCAGAGACGTTTAAGCTGCCTATGTGCAAAATAAGCAATTTCCAAATTGTTAAAAATGCGTGTTAACCTGACATATATCTGAAATACATTTACTTCCTAAGTGCAAAAAGGCAGAACATTGAGGGTTAAAGTCAGGCATGTGGAAACATTGAAGAAAACATTTAAAAGCTTATGTGCAAACAGGGCGATCTTCAGTGCAAAGTTCATTTTTGTAAATCTTTTTGCAAGGGGTGCAGACACATTTATGGTAACCTCTGTGCAGATAGCAATATATTTAACTAAAGGAGCTTTACCCCACCAGGCATTGATTACCAATAGTGTTACATCAACAATAAAAGACAATTCCGTGCTGGAGCCATCAGGGTGTGCAGGATTGGCGTTTTAGTTAGTGTCCTATGTGCAAAGAAACAGTCATTCCAACTGGGTGCATGCAACCAGTTCAGGGGGAAATTTCTTTTCTGCCTTAGTAAGGAATTTCATAAAGCGACAGTTCAGCTGCGTGTCCGTGGGTGAAAAGCAGGCCAATACCGCTTGTCTGCATGTTCGGATGCCTCTCTGGTTGAAAAGTGGGCATAGAATGGCTGTTCGCTCAGACTTCAACTCCTTGCAGGTACACACCAAGTGCACCATATCTTCTTTCCCTTCGCCACACAGTCGGTCTTAGTGGTGGTGCATTTCCAGGGTGAGTGGTGTAGGAGCAAAGGTAAAATGCCCAATCAGTATCTCAGAATGTTTTCATTTATTGAGTTGGAGTACCCCGTATGAAATTAGGGCTGAGGTGTTGTTTTATCATAACTGTGCAGCACATACCATGAGTGGGCTTTACCTGCCACTGCTGCCTTGTCCTCCATTGACAAGAATAATTTGATGGTTTTATTTACCAGTTTTGTTTTTTAAGCTGGCATGGGTTGCAGCTGATTTCCAAAGGTCTTGTAGACCAAGTTGGGTGACCGATTCGTAAAGGAAAGTCTTAGCGGGAGAGTTGCTCCTGATCAATAGTTCCAGCCATAGATGTGTTTTAGTGTATTTGGTTCTGCGTTCTTGATTTTGCACCAACACTTGATGTACGCGCCACTCCTGGCAAGGGATTGTTTCTGAAGCCCAAACTCCAATCGTATCTGAGGTGGAGAGGTGTATTTGGGTAGGACGAAGATCATTCTGTAGGATACAACCATGATCCCATCCAGAGTTGATGCGTCCCTTCCGCATAATGGCTCACTCCCCAAAGTTATTGTCGGGAGCGGTTTCGCTTGTATTACCTAGAGCAGCAGTGTTAGAGTGGGGCAAGCCACTTTCTTCTTTAGGTTTCTTAGGGCTAGGGCATTCCCCTTCCTTTTCAAGGGCTCTTTCTGCGGTTTAAATGAGCCCTTTTTATCTATAATGATACCTAGATATTTACATTTCGACACTGACTCCAGGCGATGGCAGGGGATGTATGAGCTAGATGATTTTCTTTTCGTGCTGTTCACTGCCATTGGTTTTGTTTTTACAAAATTGATCTTTAGGCCATGTTCTGTTGATTATGCCTGGGTGGCATCCAGAAGGTGCTGCAGGCCGATCAGAGTGCGGCTTTTTAGGACCAGATCGTCTGCATAGAGGAGGTTGGAGAGAACTAACCACCAGGCTTCGGGGCGTGGGAGCTGCAGCAATCAAGTTTTGTCATTAAGTCAGCTAAAAAGAGATTGAACAGGGTAGGGGCGAGTTTGCAGCCCTGCTTCAGGTCCCTGGTAGTTGGAATGCATCTTGAAAGATGCATCCCAATCCCTAACTTAACTTGCACCCAGGTGTCTGTGTGTAGCAGAATCAGTAGCTTCAAGAGGGCAGGTGGAGCATTCTAGTTAGCTAGTTTCATCCATAATTTACCATGGTCGAAAGCGGCGTGGAAATCAATGAAGCAGAGGTACAGTGGAAGCTTTGAGTTTTTCGACCAGTCTATTAGTAATGAAAGGGCCACGATATTCATTATAGTTCCCACATGTTTGCAGAAACTGGTTTGGTTTAGTGGATTGATTTGATTAGCTGAGACCCACGATGTTAATTCCACTAGGATGGTGCCGGCGAAGTATTTGGCCTCGTTATCGATAAGCACCACAAGCTGGTAGTTTTATCGCCTTGTTTATGGATCGGTGAAATTAAGGATCCTCTCGAAGAGGACAGGATTGCCGTGTCCGCTCATATCTGCTGGAAAATTGGCTCCAGTTTTTCGGACCAATAGCTGGCATCCTGTTTGAATAGTGCTAAGTTACTTAGGTAATGGATGTAATGTCTGGTACCTGGCTATAGAAGAACAATGATATGCCATTGCATCCCCTTCCTTTTGTTGTCCAGCTCTTACTGTGACGTCTGCAGCACTTCTACATCCCTAAAGCACTTTAGGCCGGGTTAATGAAAACACTGGAACCGGGCAAAGCAGTGGGGTAATAAATTGCCTAGGGTGACAACCTTTCTTTCATCAGTGACGCTCACCACTTTGGAATTTTTTTCAACCACTTCAGTGTTCTATGGCCATATGTAATATACAATGTACTTTACAGGCATCAGAGAGCCTTGGGGCGAGTATCAACACTACAAAATAAAGGAATCACATCCTTAATATAGTCCCCTGGTAAGCAAACCTGGCTGACTTGCATCATTTATACAATGCCAATCACCTGAGCTAGGGGTACAAGAAAAGAATTCAGCACAAGGGGGCATGCATGCAAAGATGGAGATTTCTCAACTCTCTGGCAATGTTTCCTGCAGAATTTGACACCATGTTTCTGAAGGTCTGGATTGCATCTACACATAAAGGCGGACTTCTTCAGTTCTTTTGGAGGGTCAGAAGTGGAAACGGGGTGTAACAAAGGAAGAAGGGAGAAACCTACATTTGAAAGGTAAATAGAATGCCTGCTAAATATTGTGATTAACAAATGACTGGTTAAAGCCAAATAAATATTTGCCCCAAATCAAAAAATATTTCCGAAAATCCTAAGTTGAAGGCATCTAGGAGGTATATTGTATTAAACAAAGAATTAAAATAACAATCGTCATAATGTCAACATGTTTATGTCATTATTATTGCATTTCATGAGTACGTTCTAAAAAAAGACGTAAAATACTGCATTTCAAATTATATGAAACCTGTGCATTAATAGACTAAGCCAATTTGAAGTGAATCCTCCACTGTAAGAAAATAGTTTATATGATTTGCTCAGTATTAAAAAGAAAGAAAAACTTCAACCCCACAATGTCAAATAGTAAAATAAAATTGGTGTTTGCTCACAATGTATTAACAAGCAACAGCAAGATGCTTACTTAATGTTCAATGGTCGGCATGCCGTATGTCAGATACTGTTTTGCATCTTGCATAGTGGACCCTTCCCACTGGCTTAAGTACTAAAGAAGCTAAATATGTTCCCTTGTCAGAACACACTATTTTCTGATTTCCAGACTTTCCAAATGCTGTAAAATATAGAACATTACACCAGCCTCTTGGCCTTTGCTTGGGAAGAACCAGAAGTGCGATAAGTGAATCCTCCAATGAGCTTTCAGTATTAAAAATAAAGTGCCGTGAAATGCAACACCTGCTTCACATATTACGTACTATACACTGACCACGACAAGAGTACTTACTGCCATTGTCATCGGAGTCCTCGCTGCTGCTAGGGAGCCGTACTCGCTTCATGATCTCCTCGAACACCGACAGGCACCTACAAAGCAAGGGACCAGCACTTAACCAAGGTAATGCACTAATGTGGAGTGCAATTCAGATACCACATGAGAATATGTATAACAGAACAAGGCATGCTTTTTATTTATCAAAGCTGTAACAAATACCAACGACTTTTGCAATCAGATAAATGCAACAGCGGGATTAAGACAACCTCACACAAAACATTTACAACAAAGAAAAAGCGAAAAACAAAATGTTGAGCAATTAATCTGTAGGAAAGAAATTTAAAAAAATGCTTTTGTCATGCTCTTTATTTCAAAAACAACATTTTGAATGCTGAAATTTCTCCAATGGTGTTTTTGAATGGTTTCTGTGAGCAGGCATTGCCCGGGGCTGGGAGAAGAGGTCCAGGGGAGTAATTTGGGGAGAGCAGAGAAGGTAGAGGAGGCAGAGTAGCACAGCAGAAGTGGGAGTGTGTGGGCTGGACAGCCCCTCAAACGAGCATCTTCACACTGGCTGGTCATGTTTGGGAACTTAGAGTCAGATATACGGTTCAGCATCAGGAGTGAGGGTCTGTGTGTTCAGCAGAGGAGGAATTATAAGCTTTATGAGTGGGTTAGTAGTAAGCAACTAACTGAAACAATACCTTTAAAATGTTAAAGCAGTGCCCGCTTGCAATGTGCCTTGATAGAAGTTTCCAATTTTTTTTGTGTGAGTCTAGGAATAGTTTCAGTTGTCTGCTACAGCTCAAGTTATCAGCATACACAAATACTGATACAGTGGGTTTTGGGGCTGCCCCTTCAGCCACTGGCTTGTTTGGATCAGGAGTCTTACTTAAGCCATTGCTTGTCTGAAGTCGGTTTCATATTTGGTTTCAGCCGACAGAAAATAGAGCAGGTATACATTCTAGAATGAATCTAGCATAGGAGTGCATCGCTTGCACCACATATAATAATGAGTCTTGTAGAGCGTACAGCTACTTCTTACGAAGTGTCCCAGAGCTAGGATTCTAGCTCCCGAGGATAAAATTGCCCCTGAAACCAATCAGTTCTCAACCAGACCCAAAGAGCCAGGTTTTCAGTTTTTTCCTGAAAAGAGTTTCAGATGAAACCTGCTGAATTGCCACAGGAAGAGAGTTCCAGATTTTTGGCGCGAGACGGCTAAAAGAGCTGCCTCCAATTCTAGCTCTTTTAAATTTTGGGACAATGGCCCATTTTGCTTCAGCCAATCTTAGGTTTCTAGATGAAATATAAGGTTTACCCATCGACTGAAGATACGATGGACCTTCAGAGCATATAGCATTAGCAGAGAGCTTTGAAGATGATTCTTTGCCGCACCAGGAGCCAGTGCAGTTTTATAAGTGCGATACCAATAGAGGCACGCTTAGGCAGATTGAGCAGTATCCAAGCTGCATCGTTCTTGACCCATTGAAGCCTGCTAAGGTGGGATTGAGACACATCAAAATAGAGGACATTACAGTAGTCCAGTCTGGATATAACCAGTGCCTGGGCTACAGTTTATTTGGGCAGAATCTGGTAAGCAGTGGAAAATGTTCTTCAGAGATCTCAGCATCCCAAAGCATTTCCCTGTGAGGGCACTGATCAAGTTGTTGAAAGGAAGTATGTAATCAACAAAGATTTTTGACCTTAGGCTTGGGAGGGGGTAGAGGACCGAGACATATGCTGAGCAAAGTGAAATTAGATACAAACTGAAAAGTGTGGTGTTTAAAGTTACATTTTAAACAATGGGTGGCATTGAAAACAGAAGCCATACTGCCCATATCTTTGGCCCTGTCCAGTCACATCTCTGAAATATTCATTTGAGAGTACAAAGGACCAGTAAACAGAATAAAATAGGCAAACTGTATGCTCCAACCCGATGGCATCTCTGTTATGCAAATGAACCATGGCATACCGCTTTCCAGAGAGAGTGTGTACTGTCAGAGTGGCTATTCACAAAAACAAGCAATTGCAAAGCCACTAGGTCTCTTTAATGTGAAGGCTTTAGGCTTTGCCAATGTCTTTTAGTCATGTTGTAGAGCAGCGTGGCTGCTGTGCGCATGGCTAGGAGTTCTTTTTAAAAAAGTGCAATATAAGTTTTGTTTTTAAAGCACTATGACGCGGGAAGATTATTAAAATGTGCTATGATGCCGCCAGTGCTGGCCACATCATAGTTTTTTCTTTAATGGTGGGTGCGTGGGGGGCTAATAAAGATGACTGGAGGGTGGGAGGGAAGAGGCAACACAGACAAACGGAGTGTTGGAGGGAAAGGTCACTATGGGCAATAGAAGGTGTGGGGGTGGAAGGGAAGAAGCAATGCAGAAAACAGGAGGGTAGGGGGTGGGAGGACAGAAGCAACACTGACAAGGGGAGTGTTTGCGTGGGAGGAAAGAAATAACACAAAGCAACCCAACAGGAAGAAGAAAGTAAAAAACGAAAGAAGCAGCATGACAAGAAGAAAACAAGCATTGGCATAGCCAATAGGTCTCGCCTTTGGGACCTTATAAGTATTTAGTTATGCAGCACAATATCCTTGGTGCAACAACATCAACTGTTGCATGGCTAAACACTTATAAGGTCCCAAAGGCGAGACCTATTGGCTATGCCAATGCTTGTTTAAGATAGAGATGGCAGCAGCAATGGGCTGCCTGATCCTCCACAAATAACTAAATACATTTAATCTTTTTTTTTTTAAATAGTGGGTGTCAGGGGCAACATAGGAGTAGGTTCGGAAACAATAGGAAGTAGGTAGGGGTAGGGGAAAAGCAGAACATGAGAGCCAGCAGCAAAGCAGCCAGGGGAACAACAAACTGGCAAAAAAGCAACATGGAGTACCGGTGAGGGAGTAAATTTGGCATGGTAGAAGCACACAAGAGAGCTTGCAACTCAAGGGAGATAGCAGCACAGAGTGCAGGGGCAGGCATTTGTCAGTGGGAGAAGCACAAGAGGGAGGTAGCTGGAAAACACATGCACTTTCTTGGAGTGCTTAAGCTTAGTTCTCTAAAAGTGATCAGTGGAAGGATAGAAGCCAGCAAATTAGATATATAGTAAAAAGTTTATGCTCCAGGGAATGGACACGACCCTCAAGCTGGGCGATGAAAGCCATTGAATAAGAAACAAACAATTAAGAGTGACAATAAAGCCAACCAATGATAAGCTATGGGCGGGCTGTAAGCCCTGTAAATTCTTGGTAAACCCACAATAAGTCTTTTGCAATCATAACAACTGGGCTATATGGTTGGCTCGACTTAACAACTGAAAGCGATATAGCCGGTCGCTGGTATTAAAGGACAGCAAAAGGGAACCATCGAAAGAGATAGCGGCTCTTCTGTAAAGACAAGAGAGGCTTTTGGGAAGGTGGATCCTCATTTTGAGTTTTATTTTTTTGACTTTGTACAAGAAAGCAAATGGGCATTCGAAACAGACTATTGATGGGTTAAATACAAGTTAAAAATTAATCTGTTAAACAAGTATTGGCAAAGTCAATTGCTCAGGCATTGGCCGACGGCCTTTAGGGTTTGCAATACTTTTTGTTTTTGCCATGACTTTAATAAAGCATTGTTGTGGGAGTGGCCAGAGCTTGAGAAACTGAGAAAAAAAATATTTTTGAGACTTAAAAGCATTGCCACAGTAGCCCCTGGCAATGAAAGGAACAACTTTGCGTGCGGAAGTGTTCCTTGTGATAGGGTAAAAATGGCCCCACTCACAGTGAGGAAATAACTAAAATGGCAAGACCCATGAACCCTTGCTGTACACTTTAGTGGGAGAAAGAAAAATGTAACCACCACAACAGACCAAGGGGCCGAAATTCCCTATAAATAAATATATATTCATAATTTTAATAAAATAAAAAGTTTTGGCTAACACCAGACCTAAAATTACTCAATGCCCATTTTTTGGGGACAAAGATTGGGATATCACTTAATGTGATGTCACTTAGTGCGAGGACAAAACGTATGTGGTGTTGTTTCTGCCACAATAATATTTTTGGTGAAAGGAACTACTGCAACGACCCACGTTCTGGTGATCTGACCCTCGTTGTATATACAGCCAATTTTGGCCAAAATTAGGCACGCTGACAGCTACCCCAATCAAAACTATTCACCGACCATGGGGTATTTTTACTGAAAAGATAAATTAGGTCAGCATTTCAACATCACAGGACCCACAATCCCCAGCACGTAACAGTTAATGCGTATGCACAGCGACAAATATTTAAACAGCACCTCCAACATGTCTCTTATAGACCAAATTGGAATAACAAGCACTCTTTCAACCAAGCGCTGTGAATGGCGCTATGACCCCGACTCAAATCGAAAGTTACTCCATCTCGAGAGAGGTTTAAGGCGATATAAAGGGTGCAGTCTGAAGCGCTTTAGGCATGGCAGAGCACACAGAAAAGCTGTATAAATACCTTCACAACATACATGCAATCAAGCCTGACTGAGGCGGGAGAATCCCGATTTTTAAAGTCAAAATGGCTTTATTCTGGCGGTCTACTTTCATTTAAGTCAATGGGGGAATCCACCCTTTGATTTAGCAGTTTTATTTATTTATTTATGGTCATTTACGATTTAGGTTTCATTTTTTTCAAAATCTCCCTCTTTCCCTTTTAAAATGTTGGTTGGCACGTGCGCGTCACTATATAATGCAACGCGTGCTCGTGGATCAATGGAAGGTATCGACATGGCAAAACAAAAGTCAAAGGTTTGGACTACAGAGATGTCAATGTGGAAAATCCGAGGTGACCCGGATTCAAATCTTCTGTGTCCGACCCCCTTGACCCGCTCCTAACGGCTACCGTTTGCTTCTTCAAACAAGGGACTCGTTTGACTAACTAGCCAATGCACCATAAACAAAGAAACTGAATTTATGTAAATTACCCAAAGTTGTATATGTTTTTAATGGCTTTAATTCGGGATTAGCCCTCATCATGGAGAGCATACCAGAATGCAGCGCGCATTTCTCATGCCATACAGTCAAGTTAGGGTGTAGCAGCAGGTGCAGTGGCACCGCCTGAGGAGTCTGAGTACCAATTACTGTAGAGTTTTACAGTAGAACCACAGGTTGCAGCTATAAAAGTGCAGTTAGTTGATTGATTGAAAGTCACGGTTACCCACCAAATAGCGCTAAGATTTGTGGGATTTTTAGCTCATTCTTGTGGTGGACAAAAGTGAAATTACAAGTCCCCGAACGCAACCCACGGTTGACTAAAAAGACGGCCTGAAGTGGTCACTCACAACCTACTTGACAGTCACGTGTATCCTGGTTAATCAAGCTTCATCGGTCTCTGGATGGATGGACCGTTTGTGCACGTTTGAAATGACCGCGAGATTGTGTCTCTCTTGGAGCCTTTTATTTTCTAGTTGTGTGCCCTTTGTCGAACAGTGCTGCCGTGCCGGACACACATACACCCCCCTAGGGTGTGGCTGGCATGGCAGTGGTGCGCCATCTGTCACCGAGCAGGTGTAACGGCCAGAGCTGCCCACTTTGGAACTGGGGAACCCGGTTCGAGTCTCGGCGTCGGCTCAACATCGGTCATTGTCTAACGTAACTGGTGCTTATGTAAAGCGCTCCAATACCTTCGGGTCGTGTTCGCGCCCAATGTAATCTGCCCAAAAAAAAAAAAACTTCCTGTGATTCTGGGCAAATCACTTAATCTCTTCCTGCCTACCCAAAATGAATGTATCCTTTTGAAACGTAACTGGTGCTCACGTAAAGCGCTCCAATATCTTTAGGTCGAGTTGGCACTACATAAAAATTGCAAAAAGAAAAACAGAAAACAGTAAAACATTTGTTCTATAAACTCATCCATTCGAATGGTGTTGGGGAATCTGTATCTATCTGATGATCCCCTGCCGTTCCCTCTCTCTTTGCCAATCATTAACCACCGAACCAATTAGCGCCTTAGTCCAAGTGCCCACCCTCTCCCCCTAGGACCACCACTTGGGGTAAGTAAGCTACTTACTACCAATTAGCACTACCGATCGTGTTAGTGTAATAAAATGAGTTCTATTCATTTGCGGAACAGCAACATACTATTTAGATTCCAAGAAAACATTAGGTTTGTGAAACAAATAAATGCTGAATTAATGGCAGTATGGGCGAGTGTGCTACAGTTTCAGATTGCTTTTTGAGGTGGCATGCGGTCACGTCTTTAAGGGGGTCAAATGTAACACTTAACGGCAATGGCTGATTTTGGAAAGCATTTTAAAGGAAGACAAGCTGGAGAAGGGGGGGGGACTGCAAGATGAAGTGCAAAGGATTCCGAAGGGGTTACGTGCTGAAGTGCGAGGGGGTGGGAGGCTTATTGCAGTTGAAACGGTACGGCTAATTTTGGGAAAAGCATGATGGGATAGGGGTATTTTATGTGGGGGGGGGGGTGGGGAGCGCGGACGGGGCCTAGGCGCGGTATTGAGAAGGACACACGTCTATTAGGCTACATTGTAAGGCAGAAAAGATTAGCTAAAAGGTGGATGAGCTGTGGGCAAACATGGAGATGACGGGAAGCGCGGGAAAGGGAGACATGGGCAGACCCATGCTTGGGAACCACATGCACCAAAGGCGCGTCTGACATCAATAACAAAGGCAGACAATACAACTGAATAATCAATATTGCCAAGGCTGTCACTTTTTCACAAACTAATGATGTGTTGGAGCAGCGACCTTTTATCGTGGTGTGGCAGGCTTCGTAAATAACGCGTCATTCCCTTAGTTTTTGAAATGGTATAGCTGTGTGCGCGTGATCATACCGGTGTCTGAGTAACAAGCGAGGCCGCGCGGTAAAAAAAAAAAAAACAGTGGTGCGCGCGCACCACAGAGGAGCGGAGGGGGGGAGGAGGGAGCGCGGCAGCCTGCTCAGCTGACCAGACGCTCGTGCGTCATGGCCTTTTGCCGGCATGTGTTTACAATTATCGCGCCCGCGTCTGGGCACGATAATTGGACACACATGTTTGCCGCGCGTACCCATCCCAAAAAGGCCAGCCACGACGCACGAGCGTTTTTTGGGACTGCTTTTAAACTCGCTTACTAAAAGTCTTCGCCTCTAAGCAACGCTTGCGCGCTACTCGAGGCTCGACCTAAACAGCACTTCAATCACAGTGCCAGCAGCAGAAGGATCCAAATCAAGATAAAGCTATCTGTACATGGTCCATGCTCTTCTAGACGAAAGAAGAGGAAGCAAAGGTGACTCGTGCTGCCCAAAGCAGAGGCAGCAAATGAGAGTAACAATGAAGCCCACAAATGGTAAGCAATAGGTGAGCTCCAAGGCCCTTGTAGAACACAATCTCTCTCACAAGCTAGAGCGCATGCGCTGTCACAGGTTAGACCTAATGAAACTAAGATCTAGGTGCTGGTGTCAGCATGAAGCTTCCACATATGGAAAACCAGCGAAAGGCATTATAGTGCTGGCTGCTTCTTGAATGCAGGTGCACTAAGTCACTTTTAAAAGAAAACATGATATATGTGCTATTTAGCTTCAGATCTGTGGCAATGCACAATCATTTCATGCTGCAGATTTACATTACAGAACCATACCTACTTTAAAAGATGTTGCATGCAATATGGTTGTGTACGAATGTGGCAAAAGAAATATTCGAAATGTATATCAGCTATGCAAGTGCATATTTCTTACTAGTAGGCTTTTCTATGTGCAAGGATTTTGAAACTCTTTAATATTTAGAAACCCTCCAATAGATCTGAACATTTTCATCTTTGATGGTGCAAATGAATTTAGAAAAACCACAACATATACCGGCCTTATGCTACCCAATTATAAGTGGCGTACTAAACGGTCACCCTAATAGTATGATCATGGAGATAAGAGTGTCAATCCTATAATTGTGTGAATTCCCCAATACTGTTGCAGAAGAAATTATCAATGCAAAATCCCATTTACTTTGGTAAAATATGAAGGCCAAAACAGCACAACATTGCACAAAACAAACATGATGTTGCTAATAAAGCACACTTATTGGGGGCCTGGACAAGCTAATCATGGACTAGAAGGCAGACCAAGAGAGCTCCTCTCTTCCTCAGCCCAGCCCATAGGTAAAGCACCCCTTCCTGGAGGCTAAAGCTCTCCAAGACCACACACCATGAAAGGAAGTCAACAACACCCCACAGGAGCCCCACTAGGGAGTAGAAGTGGTCTCTGGACACAGTCTCGCCAGCTGCTCCGGGGAAGAAAGCAGCCACCATTTTGAATCCACTATCAGTCAAGAACCTCCACGGCGCCCGCAGCTCGCTCCAATCATCTACACCCCTCAAGAGGTGAGTGATGCCTAGGCCTACCTGAATCTGTCGCCGAGACCAAGCTGCTGCCCCCCCATGTGTGACATGGCCCTTACTGTGGCTGCAGGCGATCACAGCAGCCAAGCAGAAGGCTCCGCAGCAGCGTCTCAGACCCCTGGAGCCTAATCATTCGACTTAGTAGGCTCAAACAATCATTATCAGCTGCGGCAAATGACTAAATCGACATATTAC
Organism: Calotriton arnoldi; assembly: GCA_963921515.1. Taxonomy (NCBI): domain Eukaryota; kingdom Metazoa; phylum Chordata; class Amphibia; order Caudata; family Salamandridae; genus Calotriton; species Calotriton arnoldi. The sequence goes on from CAWUFW010003017.1 coordinate 1,598,527, forward strand.
CAGAGCTTCCCAGAAAGATACTATCAAGACTCAACAGTACGAAATACCATCAAAGCTTCACAGAGGTGACAGCAGGGCCTGCAGATTATTATCGAGCAAGAAGGGCAACCTATCACATCACAACCTCGAAGGACACAGAATACTACGATATGCATGTGCTAAACACAGGGCCCTGCTCCCCAATATAGGTGGGGCTGCCATGAACTACCGGTGCAGAGCTCTCTGACAAGCGGACCGTGATTCTCCTCCATGACACTCGATATTGAATGCCTGACCTATGGATTATCCAGGCCTCCCCCTCCCGGGGTCTAGAGTCTCGAACTGCGTCCTACCTGCGCAGGGTCACTTAGTACCCTGCAAGGATATCTATCGACCAGCTCAACTACTCAACATATACCCAAGGGTTACCGTTAGTGAGTGCAGGGACCGCTAACCCTTGAATATGGGAGGATAGAGCTCCCCAAGATCGCCACAGGGACAGACACAGTACTGGAGAAAAGGCAAATACAACAATATTCAGTCCATCCTGCCTCAATTCCTCCTATGTAGTCCAGCCTCTCAGTAATGTGATCCTTCACCTTAGCCCCCTCATCCTTGCTATTGCAACATGGTCAAGGGCAAACACCAAAAAGATTTCTGTCACAGATATGTAGAACTGAACAGGTGATGGGGTACGCAAGCAAGACGATCCGCCAGAACAGAGTAAGGAGCTTATAGCGATTCCCTCACACAAGAGTACATGGATTGATTTCTGACAAATTCAATCCGATATTGGATCATTTTGAACAGACGTTAAATCCTGCCTGCAAGAAAGTTGAGAAGATGTCAGTGACATAGGTTAGACAACCTATAACGCACCATGGATTCAAGTACCGAAGACCAAGGTAAGCTCTGGTAAAGGGTGCAGCTACTGGAAAAGCGAAACACTGAAGACTTGAAAAGCCACCGCAGGGGTGCGAAGGGAGCTGACATTATGAGTTTTACCAAAGACCTCCATGTGACCAGAGAAAACCCAGATCTATCAGCACCACATCTTGACCATGCCCATATAGTTCTTATCAGTTTTAACAGATCAGACATGGCCCCAGACATCCTCATGCAATTACATTATTTTGAGGACAAGGAAGAAACCATAAGCATCGCAAGGGGGGGAATCAGAGCTCATCTTCTGAGGGCACACTATTTGCCTCTTTTAGGACTTATCTGCATCCAAGCTCAGGCAGCGTAGAGACTTCAGACCTATGACGGACTTTTATAAGGAACGCAACATTAAGTACCAACGGAATCATCCCTTCAGCATTATGTTTCTATAGTCTGGAAAACAACGTCATATCCGCTCACTCACAAAGACGAAATCCCTGCAGGGTCACCCTCAAGACAGAGAGGCCGAAGATGCTGTGCATGTCCAGCCTCCGGCACCTGTTGAACTCCGTCCAGACTGGGAGACAGCACACCAGAATGTGCCAGGTCAAAGACAAGAAAACAGACAATGCCAAGTTCGACGTTACATCCCACCACCTGAGAATAAAATGTTAATCTTAATCCCAAGCTCCCTCAACACATAATAAAGAACTTCCCACAGATGACTTATACACCAACCCATTTGTACTTCTCAAAGTAGGTCCTTTTGACTGGCCGAGACTGGAGAGTTAAGCAGAGACACATTGATCAGTTCTTTCACCTTTTGCCTAACTAACGCTCACATTGACTTCTAATACTTCAAAGACTTCCCTTCAAAACGACAACACCCTTCCTTTCCACATTCCTTGGGATCGCACCTCTAGTGGGGAATGGTGGCAATACCCTCACTTTTGATGTCTAAGGAATTTTGGTTCAGCCATGTTGGCCTATTTGTGTTTTTGCTTCTAGTTCTTCTGCCCTTCCCTTCCGAAGCTGCTTCGCTAGCCAACATGGAAGGAATCCACAGGTCCCAGACCCAACTACCCGAGTCACCACCACTGCCCAGTGCATAATTTGTAAACAATTAAGTGCCAGGGCCCTCATCAGGCGGCCACTGCAGCCTACACCACCCATTGCCTCTCCTAGCGCTACCAAGTACAGTACCAAACCAGCTACTAACCATCACACTTCTACAAGTGCGTCAATTCAGATTATTCCAGGCACCTAAAGCTATAAAATTAGCAAGGGCGGCAGGTATTAGTAATTTTTTATGTATATTGATTTAGTAAACAACTTTTGTTGTGCTCACTCTAAATCAGGCAAACAGAGTACCATGTGGCAGACCGTCATAAGTGCCAGTGCTGCCAATTAAGTGCCAGTGCAGAGCACCAGAAACCACAGGCTCAAATTAAGCACTGCCACTAGCTATTCCATTCACACACTATAGCTCTCAATAACAGCAATGGCTTCAGGCACATTTAAACTCCTTTTGTTAAGTGGATTAAACTCGCCTACTAAGCGACAAGAGATATGGCAAGATCTTCTTCAACAGGATGCTGATATAATCTTTTTTACAAGAAATGCATCCCCTTGAAAAAGACCATCAATGAAAGCGCCACCCAAAAAACTCTCTCCAATATTGTGCCTGTCCCTCTACTAAAACATCTGTTGTTGCCATTCTGTGTAAGCCTCACATTGGGCAGAAACCAACCTCTATTGTAAGCATCTCAGAGGGCTGCTACCTGAAACTGGTCTCACACCAGACTTTTATAAACTTTTTCCCCCCTCCTTACAAGACCATTTATTCTCTCTGTTTAATTCCTTTTCTATTAAAGCAAGCATCACACTCACGCTGTGTGAAGGAAAGATTACGCTTATTCCCAAGCCCTGGAAAGATCTCTTGAGTTGTGCTTCCAACCACCTGATCACCCTCCTTAATACAAATGCTGAACTGTACACAAAAATATTAGCGATGTGACCGGAGACCCTCCTCCCAGGGTTGATAGACCCTTATCAGGTTGACTTTATCTGTAACAGACAGGGGCCAACTACACTAGAAACCTCACTCACCTGGTTGAAAAAGTGCATAAATGCAATATTCCAGCTCTGCTTGTCTCCTTAGATACTGAAAAAGCATTCAACCAGGTTAGCTGGGCTTTGCTCAAGGCAGTACAAACTAAAATCAAGCTTGGCCCATTAATGATGGACAAAATTATGGATGCAGATGCCACACCTACTGCGGTTATAAGGATCAATGGGCAATGTACTGCACCAATTAAACTTGCCAGCGGCACAAGACGTAGCCACTCTCCCCATTCCTATTTGCCCTAGCCATTAAAATCCGGAAAACACAAACGATTGTGGGCATTCCATTCAGGGGGTGTCAGCATAAGTTAATCTATTCATAAAAGACATCCTTCTCTAGTTAACTACTCCCTCAAAATCCCTTTCAGAGCGAGCTGCTGCACTAGTCTAATTTGAACTAATATCAGGCTTCAAGATTAACAAAGATTATAATACTAACAAAGGTTCAAGCACAAAATTACACAAAACATAAATATAACTGATATTGAAAACAATACAAATAAAACAAACCTAACAATAAATCAAGAAAGCTATATCACATAGAAAAACTGGACAAAATTATGAAAATGATACCCATACAATATTAAACAATATATACTGCATTTACTGAGACAATAATATAAAAAGACAATACAATGATAGACAAATGGTGCTCATACAGTTACACAAAAAACATAGGCGTCGACAGTGTTTCGAACTAACTAAATTGGTTAGGTCATCATCAGGACAATGAATATAATTATCAGAGCATCTAACAGAAAGGTTTGCTCACTCGAGGTAAAAAAAAAAAAAAAACTAATTCGGGGACATGAGCGTATTGAGTGAAGGCCAAAGAAAAGAAGAAATCTCATCAAAGGTAACGGAATGAATCCAAAGTCCGGCCATAGGTATGCTAGGAGGGCGTGTGAACAAATCAGGGCCCTCACATGGAAACCGGTAAGAGCTTAATAACCGGCCCAAGGAAAATTCAAAATAATTTAGATCTTCCCAGCAGTCCGGGCCTGCATCGGTCTCAATCGCCGTGTATCCAAATACTCAAGATTAACAAAGGCAAATCCTATTGTTTCAACCTTATACTCTTGATGGACATCCCTTCTCTAGAAAAGTATGCCCCTTTTCAATGGGCCAACTCCTTGATCCTATATCTGGCTCTCTGTATTACTACTCTGCTGGAGGACTGGCCGAGGACAAACTGCATGAAATACAGTAAAGGTGTTGTGGAGGATCTCAGTAGATGGTGCCAACTATACTTACCATGGATGGGACGTATTAATGTTGTTAGAATGAATATTCTGCCAAGGTTCCTTTACCTCTTCCAGTCCCTCCGAACACCCATATCTACTTCAGATATTTCTCAACTACTTTCTCAAATATGCTCATTGATTTGGAATGTTAAAAAGATGTGTATTTCCAACAAGCTTCTTATGTTCCCTAGATATAAAGGTGGATTGGCCTGTCTAAATCTTTTAGATTACTACTGGGCAACATACACCTGTTATTTTTCAGAATGGGTGTTGATAGAGTGAGAAAAATTGGTTTCACATGGATCAAGCAGTAGCCTGCTGCCCACTTTGAGATTTAGCATGCTCGACTGAAGAGTGCAAACACTGCCACACTGAAACGGTTATTGAAATATGGGATGATATTGCTATCAAAAGGGGTCTCAGAACCTTTCCATCCCCAACCAATGGCCAGAAATCCTGATCTGAACCCAGCTTTAGACCCTAAGGCCTTCCCAGACTGGGCAAAGGGCGAATACAGGACTCTAACAAATCTCTTCCTGGGGGAAAATCAATTACATTTTTGGATCAATGTAAACAAGATTTTCATATCAAGGAAAAATTTCAACTCCAATATTGCCGGCTCAGACACCGGGCATTACATTCACCAAATCTATCCACAGCTATGAGGCCACCCACGCTCTTTGAGAACCTGGTTCACACATACACAGGCACAAAAAGCTTAATCTCTGGAACATATTGTGTTCTTCAAAACTCCAAACATATTCCCTCTCATTAACACCAATCCCTATGGCAGGACATACCTACTATTTTACACAGAATCACACACAGCTTCTAAAGTTATGTATCAATGGTACCTCACCCTGGGGAAGCTTCGTAAAATGATCCCCTCGACATCCGCTTTAAGCTGGTGTTTTGAACTAGAAGATGGCACGTTTTTGCATGTATGGTTGCCCTGTACGATAATTCAGACATTTTGGGAGGAGATTCTGGGTTACATTAAGGGAACAATAGGATACCCACTTCCAGTTGACCCAGCCACGATGATCTTAGGTTTAGCACCTTCAAATATGCGAGGCATAACGGGCCTGATTGGAAACTTATCTGTCAAATGACAGGTGCAGCTAAGCGACTTATAGCTCTCTTGTGCAAGAAAAAAATGCTGCTCACACTGCACTGTGGTTCCATAAATTATGACAGGTACTTCCTATGGAACAAATCACACATAAGCTAGAGCACACTGAAAAGAAATACTTGCGCACGTGGCAACCCCTCATAGACTATATGTCCTGACTGGAATATCAGTGCTTCACACCCTAGAGACACCATGCACTACAACTCTTTGAGTAACCTATATGGGCCACAACACTTATCCTAATATATGCGAGATGCCTCACATGCTCTGCCCATCTTCCCTTTTTCAGGCCACAACACGTCCTACACCTACCTTCTCAGCTCCTACATTTCACTGTGCAGCATGCCCCTGTACGTCAAACTGCCCCTTTAGTACAATGACATCACTATGCCAGCACACTCTCTCAGCGACTCATACCATGCATCTTGATAAACCGGTGTTTCTTCACTCGGAGAATAATGCTCACCATGATTCCTCTTCATTTTCGTTTCAGCCCATTTGCCTTTCCTTTCTCCCTCCTCGATATTGTCATCCTCACAGGGGTGGGGAGGAGGGGTCACCAGTTATTCATGTTTCTCTAAACCAGTGTTTTCCAAACTTTTTGTAACCACAATGTATTTTTTAAAACGACATTTTTGTGACCTACCTACCAACTTTTAATGGAAATTAGGTGGGGGATTTTTTTAATGTAAACAAAGCATTGTGTGGTAGCGCACTATCATTTACAGACAGCACATTTTCCATTGAAATGGGGACTAAATTTGTAAAGTCATACAGTTTTACTGGTATACCTATACTGAATACAAATAATGTGTGGAAATTGGGTTTCAGTGAATATTTTTCATTTGTTCATCCCCAAGTAAAGTCTCTTGTTGTGATCCTATTGCAATCTTTGTTCTCATTACACTTCAAATTACAAAAAAAGTGCTTAATGTTTGCTATTTTAACTGCTGAATGTGTAAAGTTTAATTATAGGTATTTACATTTGATTGTGTGTTACAAAAAATGACATCCTACAGCCTCTCTCTTCAACTCCATGTATCCCACCTAGATTGTCACGTAATCCACTTTACTTTCTCTGACTGCAAAATGAGAGGAATTTGTAAACACCAACCCCCATATTAAAAACCAAAAAAACATAAGCAGTAATTTCTTCATCAGACAAGCCTGACATTTGACCTCTGGCTTTGAAGCGCTGCAAATGTGACAAGATAAATGAAGAATTTAACAGCATCTTTATTTATTACTTGGACTTTTGGGAGCCCAAATCGCGACCCAGAGTTTGGGCAGCACTGCTCTATGCATTATTTGTAATCTTAAATGGGCTACACAGTCTGATATCTTGGAGATCATTGATTTTGCATGTCCACAAATTTCATGACCATATGCATTCTGACGCGACCACAGCTGTATTTACAAAACCAATAAAAAGATTTGAAACAAAGTTAACTTATCAATAATGGTTCAATAATAGTGGTGCCTGCAGAAATTCCTCCTGGACTCCGTCCTCCGAAGACATTGAAAGACAACGACGACACAGCGTTACCATATTGTCTATGCATGCTTCCATTCTAATCCCAAAGTGGTTTATTTTGGAAACCCTCAATAGTTCATCTACATTAAGCATAGGATTTGCAATTTTACTGATGTTACATTCACTTTGAAAGACAAATTCTCAAGACAAAAATAAAGCTAACTGCATTTTTCTAGTTACCATCTAACCAAAATTGTTGAAATTGACCCTATGGTAGACAACAGAACGTGCTGCATTTCGTTTGAAAATCCTCATTGACAACCTCCGCTAGCACGTAGGACTGCTGGTGAACAGGGCTATTATTTTCAATAACTGTTTCAAAGGGAGATCACTTTACTTAACAGTTTTTTCGACTTTACTGTGTAAAAGGACAATCGAGATGCCATTTTTGCTAGCAGTGACTACTTTCATTATTCTGCCTCTGAATGGGAAGCTCCTGGCTACTGTTTAAAGCACAGTGCAAACATTATTTAAAGTCCCCATTCATTCTATTGAAATACAGCATGCTTTTCGTCACTGTTTTTGTGTTCTAGTAATTTGGTACATTCTTTTTACATATCGCTTACTACTGGTGACTGGTACCCTGCGTCTAGGTTTTCCTAATTGTAGGAAATAAAGGAACTGAGGTATAGAGGCAAAGTGATATTTGCAGGATCTCAAAATTTCAATATAATGCAATATGTCAGAATAGTGGAGCAATTCAGGTGGTCAGCTGACATGAAATGCTACTGTGCGGTTTCTGTGGTGTATTGTGTCATCTCACGAGTGGCATTGCGACAAGAATTGACAAAAGTCAGAAAGAAGGGGGACTAGCCGAGGAACGAGGACACCATTAAGTTTGATATAGCAAGCAAACATTCTTAAATCCTGTCTGCGTTCAGTGTCTACATCAGCTTGACTGTAACTGGATGGTCAAAAACCATGCCTCGTTTAATCAAAACTACCAGCCACCTCAGCATCTGTTGAGGGGGAGGGGGAGTGAATGAATACAGACTCCACCCCAACCCCATCAGACAAACACTATATAGCCCCAGGAGAAAGCATGATGTGCAGACCAATAAGAAGCAAAGAAAGTTAAGTGACGTGGAAGGTAAATAATGGTAAGCAATGGGCGAGCTCTAAGCCCGTTTTTTTCTTTTTTTAGCAAAATATTTTGGCAACAGCACATGCATTTTCTCAGGTAAAACCTAAAAATGGCCTATGGGACCATAAACCAGGTACACAAGCAGCCAGAAAAACGGCCCACACACGGTCGTGTTAGACCAGCTCTTCGGGCATTGCCAGATTGCCATTTAGGTTAGTCTGAAACTGTTCAACATTTACAATGACAAACGCAGACAATGACCATTAAATTTCCTTTCAAGCATGCAAAAGTCAATCAGTTACATCAATACATTCTGTGAGAAGATGAGACATCCATTGTCAAGTATTCCAAAAAAGGAAAAAACTGCCCTAAAATATTACGTATTTATAGACTATAACAGCTTTAGCATTGAGATTTGTCAGTCACGAAAAACAAAAATCTCAATGGGCTTGATTGAAAAAGTTAGGAATCTGCACAAAGAGGTTAATGTCGTTGCGTGCATGCAGACTTTCTGAATTCACGACGATATGTCTAGTAACTAGCGAAAGCTTTGACTACCATGTATAGTGCAACAAAGCTTTTGAAAAATCTGATATACGAGCATCTGCAGACATTTCCACACACGTAATTATTAGGCCCTGGGCGAAATGTTAATAACAGAGGTGAAATTCCCGAATTGCACATTATATGTAAGTGATCAAATCTCATCTTATGCAATGTGAATTTTTTTTGCCATGTTAGGCTGCTTTGCACAGAAAATATCTTCTGCCAGTATACTACACGTCTTTTATTATGTGATATAAACCCTCCTGTGAACTTAAAGACTGGTAAAACCCATATCTACTAAAGTCCTGTAATTTCCCTCTTTTTTTTTTTTTTTTAAACGCAAATTTGCACTCTCTAATAATTAAACATTGTGCCCAATGGCAAATGCCTCACGTGCATAACTGCAAATGTTTCCCTCCATGCAGGATAATACTTTTCCCTATGTATAAAAGTCTTTTCTAACACTGTCAACATGTTTGGGGCATTCTCTTTGCATTTCTACATTGAAAGTGACTTACTCTCACTTGACAGAAGGGTTGTATTCTTGCCGTTGACAGAAATACACTTCTGATATTTTCCAGGGTGAGAATGGATTAGGAAAAAAAAGGTTCGTGAATAACCAGATGTATGCTTAGGGGTTTGAACACACTTTCACGGTCCTCCTACCCTGGAACACCTAGTGCCCACTCACTCCTCTCGTCACCTGAAAGTAGATTTACTTCAGCGGTCGAAGTAGGCGGGATCGGCGTGCCCCTACTTCTTTAATCCAATAGATTCCATTCCCCTACCTTTTTATTTTAAACATGCGTCCCTGGACAGCAGAAATAGCCAAGGCCTACAGATAAGGCTTGTGGCCATTCGGGGACAGACGGGTGGGCAGAGAAGGAAAATGACTCTGTCTTTTCCTTCTTGCCCAGAGAAGACAGGGACAGTGTCCACTTCTGCTCTGCCGCTTCAGCTGCCCCACCCCTCTCTTTTTTCCTCTTATTCCCTCTCTTTCTGTCTAGCTCCTCCACACTTACTGAAAACGGCAACTTCAAGAAATGGTTCTCAACCTCTTTCCTCCTTTCTTTTTATTTATTTCCCTGTGAAATGGATCCAAAAAAGAAAAAAAACACTTTTGCTGGAAATGTAGTCTTTTTTTGACATTTTTCCACTCCAAAGCCTCGGGAATAAAAGGTTCAAAATATGAAAAATAAATAAATAACTAAATAAAGCAGGACAGAGTGGTTGCGAAGTGGCCAGATTGATTTTATTCACTCCAAAACACATCAGCGTCACCTGACAGCTTTCTTTCAACAGCATTGTTTTACCCGGTTGGGGAAGTCCATCAATCCTGGAGGTACTGAAATGCCCGAATGATGAGTGGATTGGGAACCAAAATGTGTACCGCTGCTCTGTATTCACGGATGTGGTCTTTTTAAACCATACTGCTTACGTTTTGTAAGGATATCAGCAATGGAAATTAAAACGGGTCCTTTCCTGCCCTTAACTTTTCAGGCAAAAACACTCATTTATTTCTGATTGAGTGTAAAAGCGTTAAGGTAACCATGTTGTTCCTGCTTACAATTTCACATGCTTTACTTATTCTTGTATTCCCTATGAGTGTTTGCTTTTTCCAAGATGTTACTTTTTTTTAGGCAGTATATTGCTCTTGTCTTGTGCGTAATTTAAATCCAGTCGCATCCAGGTGTTATAGCTGGGCACAATTGGGTTGTAGTTGAAGGCAGTGCGAGTTTCTCTCAGTGGAGCAGAGGATTTGGCACTATAGTCAGAGCTGCCGAATTTGGAACTGGGGAATCTGGTTCAACCTTCATGACCAGTCCACCAGACCACTCTCCTGAGGGAGCACATTCCCATGCTGGACCTTAGAAGCCCTGGTTTCTTAGCACCAGTAGGTGGAACCTAGCAGTGTCAAGTGTGGGTTAACCTTGAAGGCTTGTCCACCACAATCCATACTGAAGTTCACCCCCAGTACTGCAGACAGACCTATGAAGCAGCACACCCTAGAGCGACAGTGACTCTGTCACTGAGGTCACTGGACCCTTGAGAAGAGCCGGCTCTAGGGCTGTGCGACCAGTGTGACCACACCAGGTGATGACTTTGGGTGAGGGTGTCGGCAACAATAAAAATGTCATAACAACTCCGGTGATTAATGTTCTTCCTAGAGAGGTCAGAGTTTTGTCTAGGGGAAGTTTTGGCTCATAGAAAGGTAGCACAGAGGGTTAACGTGTCTGCTGCACAGAACATGTACCATGCAGATCACAAAGTGCACATAATGTAAATAGGTCAGTGGGATACTGCTTTTGTCAGTGAGATCCTTTTGTTACTTGCAGTTTATAAGTTAAAATCCTAACGTAGAACAGTGAGCTATTAACTGTCATCTAAGAGCTGCATGCAAACTGCAGGGTATAAATTAGAGCGTTATGATTTTTTCCCCAGTCTTTGAATTCTTAGTTTGTGCTTCTTCACATCAATCACTATTAAACTATACTGCCTACTAGTATGGTTGTCATGTGACTCCTACACCTTGTAGTCCTTTGTCCTATGTAACATTTCCTATACAGTGATTTACACACGTATAATTGATTGTCTCTGAGTAATGTGTGTGATGTAAAGTGCTCCGACAGCCTACACTGGTATGAGTGGCGCTGTAAATCAAATTAAAGGTATCTGAGAGAGAATGTGGTTATGTAGACTTGAGGGGCACTGTTGAAGGGTGGTAGTTAGCAAATCTGTGGCGGAGGTGGTCATTGGGGGGCACCAACAAACATTGTTGCACAGGGAGCCACCAGTGGTAAAGCCGGCCCTGCCCTCGAGGCCAGTCCGCATCACCCATTGGTACCTTCAATGGCCTTGTTTCAGCAGTAGTAGCTGCAACTCACCAGAGATCGGCAAGGCAGGATTTGCACGCACACCAAACTAAGTTCGCAAACTTCACAGTCTCTCAGCTTCATGCACAAGCACTTTTAACATGTGCTGCCTGCTTTGGGGCCACTGGAATTATACAGCAAAGGAGGACAAAATGACGTCGCAGTGTTGACTAAATTATGTGCAAAAAAAGGCTGCAGCGTAATGCGGTTTATTTTCTGATACTTTATTTTGACATTTTTACACATGCTAACAGTCTCTGGAAAGATTTTGCCTTACTAGTACCAGTGTAATATACAAATGCAGCAGTGAAAAAGGTGATCAGTCAACGTTTGCAAAGGGCCGTCCACTTCGCAGCAACACAAGTCACATTTTTTAGTAACTTTTGATCCGTTTGAGCTACCAAAAAATTATTAGTTAAAATTGTCAGATTATGCAGCAGATGTTGTATTATGTGACAAATAAGGCAGAGCCATGATTATTTAGAAAGCATTTGCAAACTAGGATATTTTGCCATTCATGTTTTAACTGCTCTTGTAGAAAAAGGGAGGAGAATTGCTTTAGACAGAAACTCCGTGGCTCAGAGACAAATGGCTTGTGCTTCCACTTTTAAGTGTATTTGGAACATTCTGTGATTGGAAACATCCCACTTTGTGAATGTATTTTGATGCCAATAACTCATATTAAACCTTAAATAATCGTATGTATCCATTGGTTGAATTAAATAACATAATAAGCAGTAACTGGTCAGTGAAATGCCAAACAAATACTAAAAATTGGAATGTTTTGTGCATTCTGGCCACACCTGACTCCACCCACTGATCCCATCTTCGGGTTATTCCTGCCCTCGGATTCTCTGCCAACAGTTCCCCTACTTTTTTTCCCCCACTTCGACCACTGATTTACTTACACAAAATCTTTGAGAGTAAATCAGTAAAACTAGCTTTTATGAATTAGAAGACAGGTTTTAAACTCCCATGGAAGGGTAGTGGAGCATGAAAGCTAAAATTACATGCACAAACAGCTTTGTAATGTGGGCCCTCAGCACGGAGACAATTGAACATAATCCAGACAAACTGTGAAAAGTGATCATTAGTTGCTCTGGGTTGCCTGGCCCCCACTCAAAGTCCAAAAGGGCAAAATATCACAAAGAGACAGGAAATGAAAACATGGCTTTCAGAATATTAGATCCAATTAGACAGTTTGCCAAATAGTTCAGAAGTCAAAAATAACAACATGCGTCCGTGAACCGTGTCGAGCTACCGGAAGTTCTGCCTTGGCAGGACTCTTTGAAGCATGAAGAAATTCTTGAGTAACAGCATGAAGAGTGGTAACCAGTGGCGTAACAAAGGCCCCCCGCAGTGTGGGGGGCCCAGAGCTTCAGGGGGCCCACTCAGCACAGTACCCTGTCCTGCGAGCTCCCGAGTAAGTCCGGAAGGGGGCCCCTCCTTGCACTTTGCAGGGAGGCCCCCTCAAGTTTTGTTACGCCACTGGTAACAACTCGGAGGAGGTGACTTAATTGATGCAGGATGCTCCCAAGAGTCTGAGCAGCAGGCCATTTAATCAGAAATTCAGGGAGAAAAATAAGTGGAATGGCTAGCCATGCACCTTAAAAGCAGCAATCACGTTGGAAACAAGGATTGTAAAAATTGGTTCTTGGAGGCATGGCCAAGGATGTAATCTGAACAGATGTGCTTCTCCTTGCCTCCTACCAGCCTCTGGTATCTCCAATGTAATTCTGCCATTAACTGCGTCAATGCTGCAACCAAAATAGCTGATACTGTCAGTAGAAAAGCTGCAGATGTGTGTTAAGCCACCCAACAACCACAGAAGTAGACACCTAAGAAGTGATAAGGGTCAGAGCCCTGAGCATGGATGAGCGGTCTGCTTCAAAGAGGATTGCGTGAAGAATGTGGCGTGGTGAAGATGGTATGCTGTGAACTGCCGCTCGGAGGATGAGGGTGTCACTCCTAGCAAACACAAAGTAGCTATTGCCCTCTTCAGAATACCTCTGGACCTGTGAAATACAGAAAAAGGACAGCACCTGCTTTTGCAACCTGTAAGGAGTACCCTAAGGCCTGGACCTGCTCTCACTTGTACCCAGAAACAAGAAGTGGACTCCAAGTGTCAGTTAGCTGACCTTCTGTTACACAGGAACACAAAAGCTCTAGGAAACCCACTTTCCTGAAGAGCCCAACTGACCAGTTTCAACTTGACCTGGGTCAAGACAATGTCAAGAGGACGTGGAAGTGCTGGGGACCCACAGAACCACCCAAGGTAAGTAGATATGGACCCCACTTAGAGCTTGTGCAGTGTGGAAACACAACCGTGTGCTCCGTACAAGTCTACGTGTAAGTCGCAGGTGGATCTGTAAGGATTAAGGACCCTTCCCAGTGGACCCTGAAGAAACCCCGTGGAAGACAGAAGGTTGGAGAGCCACCCCACTCGTGGATACCCTACTAACCACATTGCCTACACCAGGGAAGCCAGGTGTATACGTGTGAAGTGGTGCCGGAAACCGCCGTCGAACATAATGGAGGACTTCAGGAAAGTGCCGCTGTGGCAGAAGGAGAAAGTGTCCAGTGGAATCCGAAGCTGGATTCTAGATGAGAGGTACCCGCAAGCAGAGGGGCCAGAGTCTAGGTCACTCAGGAGTGACCAGGAAACTTGTAAGATGAATGCCCTCCGATGTCGGGTGCTGCAGGATGGGTGACAATGACCTTGACTCTGCAGCTGTGAGGACCAGGCGACACTGAGGAGGACCGGGAGCCGTGCACGAGCTGTTCCACAAAGGATGTCGAGTGCTGAGGGGTCGTGTCCGGCGGGAGCACCAACAGGCCTTGGCAAATGCAACCAACGCAAGAAGTGAAGAAGGAGCAACATCGGGACCAGCAAAGTCCAGGGGACTCACCACAAGCAGGGGAGACAGGGCAGGCCTCGAGCAATCAGGGGAGCCTAAAAGAAACAAGTGTGACCCTAAAATGGACCAACAGGCCGGAGGCACTGGAGTCGCAAGAGGACCTCAAGCAGCTCACCAAAAAATGCAGGCCACGATGCACACGATGTGGTGTGGCTGAACATTCTGGTCACTGGAGGTGCTCGAGATTGGGCTACTTGGAGCCCGAAGATCTTTTTGGAAGGAAGCCAACAAGTCTTCGCAACTGCAAGTTGACGGGGTGCACAGGGGTTCGGTTATTGCAACCCCCACGAGGGATACTGGCCTCAAACTTGGTGAGAGGGCAGGGCAGGCCTCGGGAGCTGTTGAGAACCACCACTTGTGTTGCAGACCCTATGGAGTACAGAGGAGCTCAGGATCAGCAGACCGGTCAACTTGGTTGCAGTGCCTGCGAATGCAGGGGAGTGACTCCATCACTCCAAGGGAGATTCCGTCAAGTGTCTTTGATGCTTCACAGGCCTTGGAAGGTTCCTGTATGATGCACAGGCACAGACGATGCAGCAGACTGGAAGGATGACGAAGTCAGGCCCAAACGAAGTCCAGAGTGCCCAGACGGTAGGAGGAGTGGTGTCTGATCTGAATCTTATCCCACGACGAATCTAGGGACCTACACCCAGGTAAGCCCTTAGGAAACCTAGGGAAAGGGTTGGGAAGATTCAGGGGACCCTGCCAGGGGAGGGTCTGAACAGGGGGGAGGTTACTCCCATGTCCTTTGTCCAGTTTCGCACCAGAGCGGGAGCCAACCGCTCCCAGGACTGGTTTGAACGCTATGCATGGGGACACCAAATGTGCTCCTCATGCAGACTGAGTGGCGCTGGCAAGCGCACCCACCCTACCCCAATACACTAAATCCTGTCTGGGAGGTGGTCACACCTCCCCGTGACAGGATGCCTATTGTTCTGCCTTCCCCTGCTCGAGCTTGGCTCAGCAACAGGAGGGCAGAATCGCGTCTCTAGTCGGCAGCAACCATTTTGTGCTGTCCGGGTCAAGAAGGCTGGTACCGGGAACACGGAGAGCCTAACAGAGGTCTCTTCCAGTGCTTGAAATCATACCTCCCACACCGTTTACGGTGTGAGGGTATGATTCCAACAGGGTTGATACCAAACATGATAGGATTCGTTGCGGCCAGTTTAGAGATGGTCATCGCGTAATTACGCGGTGCCCCTCTATATAGTATATGGCTGCTTCACTGACAACCCGGGAGAATGGACTCCGTTGGCTGTAGGGGTGTCATGCTCATACAGGGGCACCCTCTCACTTAGAACCGAGCACCCTGTCTTCAGGATTGCAAAGGCCTGCTAGAGGGGTGACTTATAGGTTTTAAGTGCAGTGACCCTAGATATAGGAAACCTATATCTTTAGTAAGTGGTGGAAGCACCAACTTACACAGGCTGCAATGGCAGGCCTGTAGTTCCATTTTGAATGGCCTCTCATGGGTGGCATAATACATGCTTCAGCCCATGGGAGACCTCTGGGGTACCTATGCCCTGCGTACATGGGTACCATATACTAGGGACTTATAAAGGTACCCCAGAATCCAATCTGGGGTGTACCCAAGTACTGAACATAACAATTTAAGGAGAAAGCAGATAGACTGGGGTCCTGATTAGCAGGATCCCAGTCAGACTAGTCAAATACAGCTTAGCACCAGGCAAAAAGTGGGGGTAACCATAGAAGCAGGTCCTACTTTCCTACAGCTGCCATGTGCCGCCAGGAAAGAGCCTGTTCACCAAAATGGTCACAAAACAAAAGAGACCTGTTGGCGACACTGCTATCACTGGATTGAGAGCACAACCTGTGTGTGACTCAATACTGATGAGTTTCCAGGGGCCTTAAGAGGCCCGAGGCGCTTCTGACAGAACAGTAGTCTCTTTATTTTGAGAATTACAATTGCCATAATAGGGCCCTCCTGATGACTGCCTGTGATTGCATGTCTTCCAAAAAGGAAGTGCAAGGTGGCTTGTTGTCTTATCTGTCAACACCCCGCAGGGATCAACCTGCAGGCACGAGAAGAAACCAGGGGCAGAGAGAAGAGTATGCATCTCTGCAGCCTGCCTTGTCTAACACAAATGTAGACTTAGTTGTTACTGTGTAGAAATTCATGGAGAAAGTCAGAGGAGACATTAATAAAAGATTGCATGAATTATAGTTGGACATAAGAATGAAGACTGATGAATGGGGTAAGATGTGAATTAAGTAGGAGCCATGGTGCGAGAGGACGTAAAGAGAGTGGACACCTGGAAAAATCCAAGCAACCTTGGAGCATCATTTGAGGGATGCAAAAGCATAACATGAGGAGGGCCTACTAATGACGGAGGAGTTGGAAAACAGATCTTGAAGATAAAATCTATGAATCAGGGGTCTGGAGGAAGGAGTTGAAGACTTGGACCTAAAAGCATTTATTGTGGAATTGTTCTGCTCTAGATTGGGTGATGGTCATGAAGGAAGTCCAGTTTGACAGTGTTCAACAGCGCTACTCTTCCATGCTATCCTGATTCTGACTGACGAGTGGAAGCAAGACCAGGCTGCAATATCTGCTCTTTTGGCTGACCAACTTTTCAGATCACACATTCAACCCTAATCCCAATGCAGGCTGCACCCTCACATTTCTCGCCCCTTTGCCTTGCAGCACCTATCCAGGTTAATCCCCAGGTGGGCCTCAACAGCTTTCTTCAGGGACAGGGCGACTCGTACCTCAATGGCAGTGGGCTTCTAGAGCAATAATGGCCATTAGCGTCACCTCTGTCTGGCGGCACCTTCAGCTCCCTGCTCAGCACTCATAGCCATCTCATGACCCGGTGGTGACCAATTTGTGCATTGTAATGTTGAAAATGGCATTCTTATTCTAAATATTAACTGGTGTTCTTGTTGTATTTTCTCTAAACAAAAACATACTTTTGCAGGCACTGGCCCTTCAGGTATGCTTTAACATGGTATTAACTTATGCTTTCTAAATTCTATGTCAAAATACCAAGCACCCATCTCTTGGAAAAAAGGCTTCGCTGTACCATTACTTAAAACAAAACATAGGACATTCCAACCACCATGGTCAAATTTTCTATTTATTTATTGCCTCTGCCAGCTAAATTGATGGAATGCTTTGTCAATCTATAGCTTACCTGCATACTTGACCCAGCTCAATCAGGTTTGCAGTCCTCCTACACTATAGACTCAGACTAGTGTCAGCGACGAATGATACACAGATGCGCCTAGATGAGGGAGCCCATGTCACTCTGGTCTGCTTGAATGTTTGACATGGTCTCTCACATCATGTTGATTAATCACCCATATGTGCTTGGGGTGAGAGATCTAGCACTGGATGGGCTTTCTTGTTTTCTAACTGACTATTTGTAAGCCATGTCTTCAATGACCTTCGAATTGGACTTTTATATGTGGTGCGTCACAGGTTATGGACTTGAATCCTTTCGCTAATCTGTGTACCCCCCCAACCCCCACCATTGCCCATCAGGATCAGTCTTTTCAGTATTAGCTTTTATGGATATGATACCGAACTGACTATTTGACACAATAGTAATGGCAAGGCTCTTCAGAATCAATTTAAGGACTGTATGAGTTCTGCTGCTGTATGGATGGATGGATACCAATTCCTTATGTGTCACCTTGGGCAAATTGGATATCACCACCTTTGGTAATCCTCCTCCTTGAATGACTCCTTGTGGCAATCAACGTTAGGGGTTCCTCCGCAAGCAGTAGAGGCTAGATTTAATTTAGGGGTAGTCTTTGACATGAACCGGTCATTCAAAACTATTATTAATAAGTTAGCATCAGTTTGCTTTCGGTTTCATGAACTCTTAGAAAACCCTTGCTTCTCCTAGTCTTGTGCAGGAAAGATTTGGTCCAGGCCATTAACATTTCTCACCTGAACTATTGCAACTCTCTGCTTCTCGGATTCCCATCCAATATAGTGCCAAAGTGCAACATGTTCGGAATACAGCCGCTCAGCTAATTCTGGTCTTAAAGCAACACCCTCTCATCACCATCCACCGTAGGGCTTTATACAGGCTCCCAATTCAGAAGCAAAGTCAGTTTAAAACACTAGGTCTGTGTTATAGTTATATTCATCAATCTGCTCCATCAAGTCATAAGACACTTCAACCTTTTATTCTACTAACAGAACATTGCACTTTTCTTAAGGTTCTATGCCTACTGTGACACAGTTTCAACACTCTGGATGTGTAGGTAGGGCTTTCTTTGAGATCATAGCCAAGCAATGAAATAGACTCCCTCACCAGCTAAGGTTGATTAGTAAAACCTCTGCTTTTGGAAAACTTTAAAACCCAAATCTTCTGCTCCTTATAATGTTGTTTGTGGATTCCTACATGTCAGCGCCAGGTACCCAGGCAACAGTGTCAAATTGTCAAATCCAAAGGGTTCCTGATCATGATTTTAGGAAAAGAAAGTGCCAGCTTCACCAAAGCAACCCCCCCCTCTACTGAGTTCTGACATCAGAATCAGTCAAATGGTTATGATATCGTAAAATAAAAATATTGTCTGCCAATTACAACATAAAAGTCTGCAAAATGCTGTAAACTTTCACTAACCTTGAACAAACCTAAAATTGGGGTAGCATCAAACCAAATTGCTTGTCCCAGACTACGTACAAGGGACAGGCACGTTTCGCCCACTGGGCTAAAGGGCTACAGCATCCCCGCAGTACCCCTCCCACATAGTGCTAAGAAGTCCCAGCCTGCGACTGAAGGCACTGAATAAGCAATTCATTATGTTAAGCTTGTATTACACACATTACAAGAAAGGCTGCCTCAAAATCTGTAAAGATTATGGGGAGATTTACTAACTTTTCACAGAATGCAGTGCAGCAACCAAAGTTGCTGTGTTGTGCTAAATTAAAGGGAGAGGACAGAACAGCAACCTATCTACTAAGATATGGCAAACAGCACTATATTTACTAAGATATGATGAGGTTCTCTTCTCTCCCTGCACACTTTAGTCTGACAAGCATCAACACACACACTTGCACCATAGTATGAGGGTCTGTGTTCTAGCAAGCCTAGGGTTTCTACAGGAATGGTACTGTACCATCGCAAAATACTGTTTAATACTTTCCCCACTTTATATGTGTGTTGCACTGTGAAACGCACATTCAAAGTGGAAAAGTTTGGAGGAATAAAAACATTTCAGATAAGTTCAAGCCATCCTCAGAGGTGTTGTGTTTCAATGCAAACCCCTAACTACAATGTTAATAGATGAATGCTCATTAATCACCCATAGTACGCCACTTTGATGCAAAGCAGCGCTAGCACCACTTTGTGTTACTTTATGACTACATTGCAGCTCCAATATAGTTTTGCACTGGAAAGTAAATCTTCACCAGTTTTCATCCCTTTTGCAACACAAACCCAGCGAAACTGTTACTAAATCTGACTCGATCTATTAAAGATGTAAAGCAAATGTGTTAAATATATATTTTTAGCAATACACAAATAATCTGTACTTCGGGCAAATCTTTTTAATAGGTTTCCATTAGGACACACCAGAATGCAGCTGAAAATATCCTTGCATTACCTCTCAAAAAAGAATACACTTTTGTCACCACGAAGCCTCAAATGACTCAATCAATTAAAGCCATATTCTAACTCCCAAGCAGTCTTTAGATTTGCTATTTAACCAGTTCCGCACACTTGCATTTGTTTCAGGTAGCAGGCACCATAGCGAGAAGGTTTGTTTCTTCTTTGGCTTCAAAGAACAGGAGAACACTCCCACCCATCCTTTTATCCAGAGGCGCCTGAAGGTCGCATTTAATGTGGAATGGTTGTGTGTTTTAAAAAAAAAGTATGAAAATTGTTATTGTAAAAATGAAGAGATTAAGAATGCTGTTTCCCATAGATCCCGCCCAATTCAACCACTGAAGGCATCCCAAAGCCATTTGCAGGTACAGACCTAGTTTGTTTTTTCATTGCTTCTCATGCATCTCTGCCTAATCAGCCAACCTGTAAGGTGCCCAAAAAAGACATGGATCCTGGTTAGGAACGATGTTGACAGGAATTCCCATGAGGAAATCTGTTCTACACGATTATATAAGGTCCAATGTTCCTCCACCCAGATTTGATGAGTGCGGGAACAATGAACCAGATTTAACCAACCAGAAAATTCAAGCAGGTAAAATTACTTGTGGGAAAAGGTTGCATTGTAGCCTGGATCCCTTCCATGACTCCTCCCCAAACCTCAGTCAGACAAGGCATGGTAGAGCACTAAATGAACCCCCAGCCAGCCAACATTCTCCACTCCTTCACACTCTTTATCCTCTACCCTACCTAAAAACAGCCCCTTGAGCCCTTTACCGCCTGATCAGAACAGATGGTAATCGTGTGAATTAAACCACACGGAAAAGGGAATACCACGCAAAATACAGCCAGGTAAATCTGGGTCTGCATATTACTTCCTTATTCTATGGTGTTTAACTTGAAATTGCAGTAAGAAGGGGATGTTCCTTCTCTTTTGTTGTTCCCTCTATTCGGAATGCACTCAGTCTTGACCTGCACAAAATAGAGGGTCATTCCATGTTTAGGAAGGCTCTTAAAAGTCATATTTTATTAATTATCTTCACATCCTTTTAGATGTTGTTAGTCAGTTCAGTGTCAGGATGCTGTGGTCAGTAAGTGGTTCTTAAACTTTTAACTTCTGTGGACCCCACCGAATCATTAGTGGAACCCAGGGGCCCCTCTAAATCGCTATCGGAGTCCAGGGACCCCCACCCGCCCCCCCCCCCCCACTGAGTCATTACTGAGAGTCCGGGACCTTTCATAAGTTGAACTGTAAAAAATACACCAAAAATACAGAAACAAGCATTTATCAAACAAATACAAAAATGTAATATTAATGGGAAGGCTGGAGCTTTTCTGAATTCAATAGATGTGGTTCATCGTCCTAACTCTATTCTGTCTGATGCACTTACACTGTTCACACAAATCAATCTGAGCATACTAACTTAATTTTTAGCCTCCAATTGCAAATTACATCACATTTACAGAATGCTTTAAAATTTCAATTTTACATTTTGCATCTTTATTTAAGTACACTTTATTAATCTGTTATTATTAAATTTTCTTAGTCTCATGAATGATTTGTTTCTCAGAGCGCATTGTAAGACAGATATAGTATTTGCTTTAACGTATGCCTTGTGTGTTTTTTCTCCAGGATTTCGTCTATGAAGAAGCAGCACACCAGCACTCCGCATGTGTAGGCTCAGATATAAGGAAACATATCTGTTGTGAGAGGTGCAAGCACCAACTCACACAGGCTGCAATGGTCAAAGGTTCAGTGGACTCCCATGGGTGGCACAATACATGCTGCAGCCTATGGGAGACCCCTGGTGTCCCTATGCCCGGAGTACCTCAGTACCATACACAAGGGACTTATAGGGTACACCGGTAGCCAATTGTGGAGGTACCAAAGTACTTACCAGAACCAATTTAGGGGATAGAGCACAGTTGCTGGGGTGCTGATTATCAGGATCCCAGCAGATGAGGTCAAAACCACACTGACACCAGGCACAAAGCGGGGTTAACCATGCTAGAAGGATCCTACCTTCCTATAAGTAGCCTATAAACATTGTCAAATTCACTAAACATGTTTGCTAGAATTGTATTAGGATTACCCAATAGATTTAAAATGCCCAACCTTTCACTATTGTCTTGTATTTGCTCCATGGATAGGTACATCCCATTGTTTGAAGCGTCAGCCCAGCTTCCTTGGTGGATCTAAGCCCCCCCCCGTAAGTTCTGTTGAGCAATTCAGAGTCATTCAATAATTCTACTTTCAGTCTCCAAGTGACCTTGCCCCTCAAAAGGTATACAACATACACCTGAGTCAATGCGTTCACAGAGAATACCATTCCTACCTGTGGGTTGTACCAATTCTAGGAATTATTACATACTAATAGCACTGCACATATAAGCATTACATAATGATTATCGATCCACTAAGACTGTTCTCCCTTAATAGGATGGGCCTGAATCATCCTGTGCTGTGATGAGAAGGATGGTTCTGGACTACTGTAGCAGACTCAGGTGAGATACAGGAAAAACATGTTTAAATGGAAGGGGTATTCAGGATGACAGTTCAATAGATGGAAGAGTTCACAGACTCCAAGACTGTGCTATGTTAATATCTTGGAAACAAAGTAGTCTTTTATAACGATGAGTAAGGCCAGTGGTTGTGAACTAAACTAAAGAAACAATTGTGGAAGTAAGTAATCATTTATTTGATTCAATTAATTAAAATTGTTAGAAAAAGAATATCACAAGCCATAAAACACGGTTACGGTTTCATTAATTTACCCACTATTCTTATTGAAACCTTCAAACAGAAAATCATAGGTAAAACAAAAATAATAATACAGAAAGGGTGACCGGCGTGTCTTAATACCCTATCATGAATCAGCTGCTCTTTTCCCCTATTCGTTCATTTATATTGCATAGTGTCTACTTGTTGGCGCCCCTTGGATTGTATATGGTTGTGGGCAGCATATTACACATATTAGCCTGGTTAGTGATCATAAAAAGTCTCCTTGCAGAGTTGGGGCCTCATCTGAAAAGTGTATTGTGCTTTAGTAGGGGCGAATGGTATCTTAGTGCAGAGACCTGGCTTTGGAGTTCAATATTTCTACCCTGGAGTTGCTTCAGTCTTGTAATTTGTGTGCCATGCCATGGTTTTGTGAATGTTGACCAGTTAACAGACTTTTGTTTAAGGCCATGCATTTCCCAAATCTTGCCCACTCAACCAGGGTTTCCGTGCGGGAAACAGCAAATACAATGACAGCCGAACAACGTGTTGCCTTTGCAATGAGGGCAGAATAACGAATACGTCTGAACCACACATTACATTTACAACACAAGTCGTTACAATGACATGCGTTAGGTCAAGTGGCGTTGGACTTTAAAGTCTAAGGCTTTCCCTACTGTTATGGTGAAAAAAGTTGGAATAGTAAATTATACTATTCCAAAGTCCAGCACCCCCCTAAGGCAAGTCGTTGTAATGACTTGTGTTGTAAATGGAATGCGTTATTCTGACACATTCGTTGTTCCGCCTGCGTTGTTAAGGAACGCGTGGAAAATGAATGCATGGTTGTGTCATTCAACCTTTCCGTGCGGTAGAGTAATTCTTTTCCTTGCCTACGGGTCTGTGAGCTTAAAATACTGGCTATAAGTGAGTGTGGCGTGCATTTAAATGAGCCGGACAAATGCATATTAGGTGCTCTAATGCTTTCTCTCGTGTTGCATAGTCTGCATGAACCAGCATGGCTGAGTAACTTCCAGCTTACATTTAGTTCTTTAATTGGGAGCGCATGAGTCTTGCGTAGAGGATACGCTTGAGCGTGGTCTTCCATAAGGAACTGTTCAGGTATGGCTGGAAGGAGGTTTCCCTGTACAAATGTAATATATGTGTGTGATGTTGCATTTCGATTCTTTAATGGTTTTGAAGTCTTCCTGCCTTGACAGAAGCCTCATTTGTTTTTTCAATGAACAGGATGAACCGGGGTGTTGTTCCCAATTTTCCCTAGCCAAATTCAGTTTTGGGCATGCTTCAGTCAAATAGTCTGTTCACGGATTCTTTCCTGCTGTGAATAAACCCTTCAGAACTTCTTTCATTGTGTTTGGGGCTAGAGCGAATGCTCTGTGATAGAACTTGACAAAGGCGGACATGTTCTCCAAAGATTGTTTATTCAAGTTAAACTCCAAGCGCACTAAGGAGTTTCGGGAGTATGAATGTACTCTAAAGATACGCTTGAAGGCTCAGCATTGCACCTTCTCCATACTAGCCAGTGAGGCCCCGGGAAAAGCAAGTTGGCCGCAACAGATGGTTGGTAGGAGTTTAGCTCTTATTACTCTCCGTATTGCTTCAGTAGACGGGCTATGCAGATTTGTATGGAGTTTACAAAAAGCTTAGATAACTGCCTTTCCCTTTTTTTTTTTCATATGGGTAATGTGCAATTTTGGCTTTCCGTTGGCTGTAAACCATACGCCCAGGTAGTTGTACTTAGGAACGCTACTTATTGTCAGGTTTCCAGGTCTACATTGCTGCTTGATCTTTTTAGAGTATTCCTCAAACATGACCACATTTGTGTCTGAGTACAGTTCGCCACCAGCTTGTTCTTAATATTATCTTTATTTAGAGTGTCCGGGGCGTTCTGCATTCCCACCTTAGTGTAGTCCATTAGGATCAGGTCATCTGCATACTGCCTTAAAAATAGGTGCCTCTGACAGATTTTGGGAACTAGCAGATTTGCTGCTTTTAGAGATTGACCAAGGTCAGTGGTATACACGTTGAAAAGCATAGGTGCATGGAGGTATCCGTGGACCGTGTAAACTTTGCTGGTGGCCGTATCTTGTGTGAGCTTGATTCTCATCTAAGTTTGAGGATAGAGCGCAATAAATGCACTTAGCAGTTTTTTTTGTATTCCCCAGCTATGCAATCTATTCCAGAGAATGTGTCGATGCACGCCATTGAATGCAGTGGTGTAATCAACGAAACATGCATAGAACGCAGGATTGTTTGGCTGGTTTGCCTGCTACACCAAATATGCTAGTGCCATGATGTTGTCGGTGGGAGAGATCCCTTCCCTGAATCTAGATTGGTAAAATGGCAGGATGCCCTCTTCTCTGATTCAGTTTTCCAAATCTTGAAGTAATGCTCTAGCGAATGCCTTTGCTTCAATGTCTAACAACACACTCATCCTGTAGTTGGTTGGGTCTCTGTTTTCGCCCTTTTTAGGTCTCGGCCTGCACCAGCGCTTGCGCTGGTCTGGCCGAGAGTTTTGTAAGCGGGTTTTGGAAGTGCAAACCCAATGGCTTTCGGCTGGCGACCAGCTTGCGTTCACGTAGGCGTGCACGCGCGCAGCTGCCATCTGGGTTTCCTATCTCTTCCTCATTTCCTCGTCATGGCTCATTAACTCTCTGGACTCTGATGTTTCAATCGCAGCAGCAGCTCACATTACCAACTGACGGCCCTGGACTACAGTCACATGAAAAACAACAGCGATTAGCATTGAAATGCAAGTTTTTTTTTGTCTAGTTAGAAATATTGCTTCGGTGGGTTGATTTCACCTTATATCGCTATTTGTTTTATATTGGGAGTCACAGCCTAATTACCAGTATTTTTGTCTCACTCTGTTTTTTTTTTATATTTATTCGCGCAAAGCACAAAGCTATATTTAAGGTTACTTTTTCCGCGTCACTTCACTCTATTTAAACTCCACACCCCCACTCTTATTGTCTCTCTCCTTCTCTCTCTCTCCCCTCTCTAATTCTCTCTCTACTTAATTAACTCTCCCCTCTCTATCTTTTTTAGCCTTTCATTCTCTCTCACCCCTTTATCTGTTTCTCTTTCAAACTCCTTCATTCACTCTCTCTCCCCTTCTTTCTCTCTCTCTATCCCGCTCCACTCTTTATTCTATGTACACCCTTTCTCTCTCTTTCTCTCTCACCACCCTCTCTAATTGGGCATTATATCTTCACTTTATCTCTCACTCGGCAACACCACAGCATCACTCAGCGCAACGACAGCATCAATCAGAGCCAGCACAGCATCAATCAGAGCCAGCACAGCATCAATCAGCACCAACACAACATCTCTCAACGCCATCACAGCATCTCTCAACGCCATCACAGCATCTCTCAACGCCATCACAGCATCACTCAACGCCATCACAGCATCACTCAACGCCATCACAGCATCACTCAACGCCATCACAGCATCACTCAACGCCATAGCATCACTCAGTGCAACCACAGCATCACTCAGTGCAACCACAGCATTACTCAGCACCACAACAGCATCACTCAGCACCACCACAGCATCACTCAGCAGCACCACCACCACATCACTCCGCGCCACCACAGCATCACTCAGCACCACCACAGCTTCACTCAGCGACACCACATCATCACTCAGCGACACCACATCATCACTCAGGGCCAACACTGCATCACTCAGGGCCAACACTGCATCACTCAGGGCCAACACTGCATCACTCAGGGCCAACACTGCATCACTCAGGGCCAACACTGCATCACTCAGGGCCAACACTGCATCACTCAGGGCCAACACTGCATCACTCAGCACCACCACAGGATGACTCAGCACCACCACAGCATCGCTCAGCGCCACCACAGCATCGCTCAGCGCCGCCACAGCATCGCTCAGCGCCGCCACAGCATCACTCAGCGCCGCCACAGCATCACTCAGCGCCGCCACAGCATCACTCAGCGCCGCCACAGCATCACTCAGCGCCGCCACAGCATCACTCAGCGCCGCCACAGCATCACTCAGGGCCTCCACAGCATCACTCAGGGCCACCACAGCATCGCTCAGCACCACAACAGCATCGCTCAGCACCACCACAGCATCGCTCAGCACCACCACAGCATCGCTCAGCACTACCACAGCATCGCTCAGCACCACCACAGCATTGCTCAGCACCACCACAGCATCGCTCAGCACCACCACAGCATCGCTCAGCACCACCACAGCATCGCTCAGCACCACCACAGCATCGCTCAGCACCACCACAGCATCGCTCGGGGCCCCCACAGCATCACTCAGGGCCACCACAGCATCACTCAGCACCACCATAGCATCACTCAGCGCCAAGACAAAATCACTCAGCACCACCACGGCATCACTCAGTGCCAAGACAATATCACTCAGCACCACCACAGCATCACTCAGCACGACAGCAGTATCACTCAGCAAGACCTGAGTATCATTCAGCATCACCTCAGCATCGTCTCCGCAACAGTCACCACCACCACCACCACTACTACCACCTCAGCATCACTCAGCACCACCTCAGCCTGCTCTCAGAATCTGACATCTGTTGATTAGCGTCTGGCCGCTGCTAGTGTTATAATACAGGTACTAGTTCCCAACCTTCACCCTCCGATTGTTTATGCCCCCTCAAAAAAAAAGCTTTAACAAACAACCATTGCAATAGGCAGAAACAAGTTGCCAGCATTGCAAGAACAAAAGAAAACTGAGGAAATTTTGTATTGTAAATACTTTTTTTAATATGGTCGTTCAGTTTTACATAATGCCTTCTTGGTCATATATAAAGTAACAAAAATGCTTCTGACACTTTTTTATTATAACTTTTCAGCATGCTGCACAGCAGCCACACTTCTCTACAGCACAGCTTGAAGACATTGGCAAAGTCAATAGCTCTGGCTAAACACTTATAAGGCCCCAAAGGCGAGACCCAGTGGCTATGCCAATGCTTGTTAAGTATTGGTTGGAGGGCTGATCCTCGCCAGGAATCCAGGAACTGAGGCTGCTGAAAAGCAATGCTGGTAAAGTGGGGAAAGCAGAGATGCCCAAAAAGCATAATCCTTCTTGAACAGAGTTCCTTGCCGTCCATTTGGTCCCGGGGGCGCAGACTTACATTATGTTCTTCAGGATTGTAATATCCCGGCTGGTATCCCCTAGAGTTGTGCTTGGCAAGAGGCTGGTCTCTTGTGGTCCCTTAGGTTTAAGATCCGGTTTATTAGGCACTGATCTGTCGTGTATCTCGTGTCAGGTGGGGCTACAAACTCTAGTGGGATACTTTCAGTACAATGCTTTAATGTGACAATTCAGGTTATTAATATACAGTCAGAATTCGGTTGGATTGTGTGGTTTCAGGAGGTTAAAAACATGAAGTTATTCTGGTTCTTGATGTTGTCTTTTGTGCTGCCATATGAGCCTGCTGTGGAGCTTTCTGGCTGTGGCTAGTTTCTTACAATGCTCCACGTCCACATGTCGTTTTAAATGCCTCATGGCATTTCTCAGGGGTCGCTTGCTCTGTTTCACATCCTTTCAATTTCCAAGTTAAAAAAGCCTCTCTTTTTTTGTTATACCCTTGTTGTTTAACAGGTATTTTTCCTTGCAGTAAATGAAGCACAGCTATTACTGTTTCTGGCCAGTGTGAGAAAATATTAGCCTTGGGTGGAGCTTGCAGCGTTTCACTTCTCTGAATTCCGCTGAGTTGCCGAAGAACTCCGCCAAATTCCATGGAGTTCTACGAGCGGGCGGAGTTGCATTGGTAAAGGGTAAACTAGAGCCCCTTAACAGCTTCCCTATGTTTGGGACCCATAAGAAGAGTGGGAAACTGAAGAGTTCTTCTCCGTATGCACAGCATGCTGAGGGTGGATTCACATAGGAAAGGCTCTGTCTGCAATTAGTTCCTTTACTTCAAAGTGCAACAGAATTACATGGGCGTGTCTGTTTGCATGCCATTTAAGATACGAGGGCTTTTCCCAATCAAGAGGATGTGGGTGACACGGTCGCACTAGAAAATTATTCATGACAACTCAAGGAAGAGGCAGGAGGCTACGGTCAAAATGGCAGTTGGTCAAGGGCTTTTCAACATGTGTGCGAGCCTTTGTTAATTAGCCATTAGAGGAGATAACCATAATGTGCACAAAGCTTCCATTCGATGCGATTTATTTAGCTTTTTCATCACAATAAAACATCAGTTGAATCGATAAGAAAAACTACACAACATGCACTCCAGTGTGGTTAAACTCAGCCAACAGTCACAACTCTGAACAAAAGGAGCCATCCCTGGAATCAACTTCTTGGCGCACGCCGGGAGTCGGGACCACTCTGCAAAAACTACTCACCCAGCGTAGCAATCACTGCTCATCCACAGGGCCACCAATTTGACACAGAAATAGTTTGACACGATCAACCAGCAAGAGTTGCAGGGGTCAGGGTAAAATCAACCACAATCCACAATAGCAATGCAGGAAAACCAACTAACAGCAAACAAGCTTCTCTTTTGAAAAAACGTCTGAATAAAGCGCCAACTACATTATGACATCTATGTTAAGCGCGTTAGCGCTTTAATTAGAAAGCTAAAGTGATAACTTATACCCACTGTAGGTTGCACCTCCCAATTCAAATATCTAGCAAACAGTAATTTATGAATGTCCATCCAGTAATAACAGTGTTCAAGTTTCTTTATTCTTCTTTTTAGTTTGAAACAAAGCACCGGGCAGCCAACGCGTTTCGTTCTTTTGAAAAATAACTTTGTCAGGGCTGTAAAGACATTTAAAAACACATATAATACAATCTTAAAATACATTGACATTCAACAATACTTTACACATAACACATCAAGACAGGTCACACTATAAAAAATAATCTTACAGAAATATCCTTTTTTACATAGACATGATTTGTCAAATAGATAACAAGTCGAGCACCTAAACAACTATCCCTTCATTTAAATTCCTTATTATTAGATGCAATTTTTAATCAACACTCATATTAGCAACAAGGTAATTTCAATCTTTACTGAAAGATTTATTTCTGATAAGTTCATTTCGCACATTTAAGATCAAGTCCAAACTGCACAGACCCTTGACGTCTAATATTCTATCCATTTATCCATCAACCTCGTCGTGCAACCTTGCTGCACAGATCTAATATTGCCTCATAGAATACATCAGGCCTGCTTTTATAGAGGGAAGAAAGCAGACGTGTATACTCTTTAAAGCTAGAAAGACGAAAGGAGAATCGGAGAAAGAAAAGTAACAGCGACAGTTACATCCAACAAAAGAGGGGGGGCTGCATGCCAGTCACTAAAAGTTCGAAGCAGCTCTATTGGCTATATTTAATCACTAACATATATGGAGATCATCCAAGGATAAACCATACACCTACCGATTGTTCTGCTAACAGTTATTAGTCTGGAGACGCATATCTCAGGATAGTTCAGCTAAGAGCTCTCCCAACGCCGCCACCTTACGTCCAAAATCACAGGTTGAATATAACGACTGTTGTGCCTATTAAGAATAATATTATGTCTTGTTTAGTAAACCTCACTACCATGTCCCTGGTACAATGCACCAGACAAAAAGTTATTGTATTAGTGCATTGTATGTAATTACATATCTCGATAAGGAAATGGCACCTTACCTATCGTACTGAAGTGCCTGGTATAATTTCTAACCTTGCGGTAATATCCTATTAATTGGCTGTTGTGCCTGTAAAAAAAAATTAGTTTATAGAGGACATTACTCCTCGCGTTTAAAAATCAGCATCGTACTAACAATACACGCACTATTTGCTATAAGTCATTTTAACTAAACCGATATTTAAATATTTAGCATCGCAACCTGCTGCTTTTGGGGAGAATATAAAAAAAATAAAAAA
Source organism: Calotriton arnoldi (assembly GCA_963921515.1). Taxonomy (NCBI): domain Eukaryota; kingdom Metazoa; phylum Chordata; class Amphibia; order Caudata; family Salamandridae; genus Calotriton; species Calotriton arnoldi. The sequence continues at coordinate 1,629,052 of CAWUFW010003017.1, forward strand.
AGAATCCCGTAACTATAATCTCTGTAAAACACTGGCATTACGTTCCAAATCGCACGCACTATCTAGCCCCCAGTTTCATTTCACCGGAAAACGTTTGCTCCTTAACATTTAGTCCAAACAAATACATATTCTGATCCTAGAGCTTCACATTGCTTTTTAGAAATCTAACGAATGTTAATCTGGGCCCAGACATATAGTCTTGTTGCCGATTTCACGATTTAAAACCATTTTATCGGCACTCGTAAATTTAAAATCACACGCATTGCTGAATATCATCATGTGGAAAGGAAAACGTGCCCGGACGTCCAGATAAAAAATAACCTGGATTTTGGGCCAGTCTGTTGAAATACAGTGTCAATACTGCTACCGACACCCGTTATTTTAAGAACGCGCATGTTCCTGAGCCTCCCCGTGTCTTATGAAAACATGCCCATAACTCCAAGAACCGGGAATTCATCCCAAGGTGGATATAGACAGTGGACTAAGAACACGATCTAAATTTGTGCCACAGTTTTTGCACCCAAATATAGACTTGTTCAAGACACGTGTGACAGAGGACCTTCATAAGTTATTAAATGAGAACCAACATAGGGATGAGGGCCCATACAATCTAACTAAGGGAGAACAACAAGCACTACAAACACTATGTAACAATGATAATCTGGTTATACGTGAGGCCGATAAAGGTGGCAACGTTGTAATAATGAAGAAAGATGACTATATGGGAGAGATTACTAGGCAACTTGCGGATCGGGCTTGTTATGAGAGAATTGCACATAACCCAATGCTAGATCTAATATTTTATATCAATTTGAAATTGGGAGACTGGAAGGAAAGGGGCCTACTGACAGAGGAGGAGCTTAAGTATCTAGTGGTCACCAAACCTAGCTACCCTTGTATCTATGTCCTCCCCAAAGTTCATAAGGGAGGGGCATTTCCTCCGGGTCGACCAATAATTGCAGGGATAGACTCCCCAACAGAGCGCCTTTCCGAGTATGTGGATTCATTTCTACAGCCGTTGGTAAAGAACTTACCCGACTTTATCCAGGACAGTAAGGATATCCTCAATAAGTTTGAGGAAGTCATATGGACTGAAGGGTTTCATTTTGTTACACTAGATGTAACCAGCCTATATACCTTTATCAAAAAAGAGTTGGGTTTACGTGCAATTGGACATTTCTTAAAAACCAGGACAGCTGAATGGTTCGAACATAATGAGATGATTCTTGAAATGACAATTAATCCTGTCAAAAAAAAATTCCTACTTGGAAATCAGTGGCAATACCAACTGCAAGGTTCTGCGATGGGAGCAAAATTTGCTCCATCGTATGCAGGATTGTTTATGGGTTGGTGGGAGAGAGAACACGCATGGGGTCGATATGCCTCCCCCTGGTTAGAAAATATTATTTTCTGGGGGAGGTATATCGACGATGTAATCATCCTGTGGAATGGATCGGTGGGCCAATTGGAGGACTATTTTGCGTTCCTTAATACCAACCCATTCAATGTGACACTAACTATGACTCACTCGACTGATCAGATTGACTTTTTAGACATCACATTTTCTGCCCAAGGAAATAGGATTCAGAGTAAACTCTTTCGCAAACCGACGGAGAGTAATAGCACACTACACGCTACAAGTGCGCACCCTAGGGCTACCATTAATAATATCCCGTATGGAGAAATGGTGAGGGTGCGTAGAAACTGTAGTGACATGACCTCATTTATTGACAATTTGCAAGTTACCAAGAATAGATTCAAGAAGAGGGGTTACAAACCGAGAGTTTTGGATATTGCTGAAAAGAAGATCTTGTCAAAACCTAGGGAGGCTACTTTATTGAAAGAAGTATCTACCTGTGGTAATAATAACTTGCCATCCTCTATAAATTTTGTCACCAAATACAATAAACACAGTCAGGGAGTGTATAAAATCCGCTCTAGACACTGGACACTACTCCAAGAAATACCAGGTGTCAAGGGAGAAATCTCTATGAAACCTAAGATTACATATCGACGGGGTAGGACGTTGAGACAGATGTTATGTCCCAGCTTTGTTACAATGAAAAAAGCAGAGGGCACATGGTTGCCTGCACAAATACATGGTTTCTTCACTTGCACAGATTGCAATATTTGTCAATTTGGAAAGAATAAATTGAAAGACTTCAGTTATAACACCCAACACATTTATACTACTAGACACACTATCACATGTAAAACAACATATGTGACTTATGTGATAGGCTGTAGCTGCAACATTATATATGTAGGGAGCACTATCCGGCCCCTAAAAGCCAGAATCCAGGAACACATACGGGCCATTCGGAATCAAGACTCCAGATACCCAATGACAACACATGAGTGAATGCCATGGGGGTAGGCCTGAAATATGGTTCCATGGAATAGACCATATCCCTGTAAAATCATGGGGGGGGGGGGGGGACACAGATATTTAGCCCTTAGACGCAATGAAGCAGGATGGATCGGTCGATTACGCAGTACAACTAAGGGACATAATACAGATGAGGAGCTACATTATTTCCTTTGATTGTTGAATGCTGGGGTTTGACAAATCAAGCTGTAAACATGGTGCTGAAATGCTGATATTATGACTGTGTTGATATGATGCAATATGAGGAGCGAGCTGAATTGATATATAGGCTTATTAATAGTTGACTGCGACGAAAAAATAGAGAAAAAATAGAAATAATAGGATTATCATGTATATTTTTGATGTGACCGACGAAAAAATAGAAACAATAGGATTATCATGTATATTGTTGATGTACATACATGATGTAAAGAAAGTGAAGCAACTTATTGTGTGAATTAGAGTATACATAGGCATGTTACACTGATTGTACGGTACATTTTGTGTCAAATCAACTTGGGGTTATTTGTGTTTGGGGCTGACATATGGGCAAGTAACAATGAATTATGTGAATGCCATAGACTTAGATGAATACACGCAGGGGTGGGAGACGTACAGAAAAAGAGGTCTATCTTGCCCCATATTTGGATACAATCTGTATGCTTTAATACTACTTATTCTGTTCTAACCTCTCGGGCTTTGATAGGAACCCTGCCTCAAACTCTGATCTTTTTAATGGACTTTGCTTCCAAAATAGAATGCACTTGAAGCCATGGGGAGCATATGAGTAATTTAGAAAAATTAGCTTCTATTATTGGGGGAGGGACATTATCCCTATGGAACACCACTGAGTTGTTGAAATATTGTAAATTAGTGCAGAATGTGGAAAGACCACACTCAATATATTATTTTGCTTCAGTGAAAGTAGGAATTGAAGGTCAGTGCTAACTTTAAACGTATTCGACCTGCCATTTGGACTCCAAACATTTCGAGTATCAAAGGAATGGTTGGGGTGCCATGTGGTGGTGTAGTGGGGTGTATATGACGTGCACGCTTGTAGGGGCGTATACAGCCCTAGTTGTGGCACTGAAAATTGAAAGCAACATCAGTAGGGAGATCGTGCATTATATGCAGGGACGCGAATGTAAGGGCGTATATAGTCTTAGAAGTTGAGCAGATTTGTTGTAACACTAGTTGGGAGATCGAGAAACATATGCAGGGACTGGATATGTTTGACCCTCCCTAGGGTCGGAGATGTTGTTCCTTTTGGAAATAAGGATGTAAAAAAAAAAAAGAAAAATTGGGGACTTCCCCTTAAGGTACGACGACGTAGGGGAACGTTGCCCGACGTAACTAGGTGGATAAATAGAGGAAGGAGGCTCGGGCGTTTCCTTTGAGCGCCTGTGTTGATACACCGCCTACTACTTGAAACGACACGCCGCCGGTAAGCAATGATTCATGCTCGGGAGTCGCGTTTCGGGATTGAAATGCGTTATTGTTAGTTGGGCAATCGATTTTGAATGAACTGGAATCATGCGTGTTGATTGCATAGATTGATTAATACCGCAGGGTTGAATTCCCGGTTCTTGGAGTTATGGGCATGTTTTCATTAGACACGGAGAGGCTCAGGAACATGCGCGTTCTTAAAATAACGGTTGTGGGTAGCAGTATTGACACTGTATTTCAACAGACTGGCCCAAAATCCAGGTTATTTTTTATCTGGACGTCCGGGCACGTTTTCCTTTCCACATGATGATATTCAGCAATGCGTGTGATTTTAAATTTACGAGTGCCGGTAAAATGGTTTTAAATCGTGAAATCGGCAACGAGACTATATGTCTGGGCCCAGATTAACATTCGTTAGATTTACAAAAAGCAATGTGAAGCTCTAGGATTAGAATATGTATTTGTTTGGACTAAATGTTAAGGAGCAAACGTTTTCCGGTGAAATGAAACTGGGGGCTAGGTAGTGCGTGCGATTTGGAACTTAATGCCAGTGTTTTACAGAGATTATAGTTACGGGATTCTTTTTATTTTTTTTATATTCTCCCCAAAAGCAGCAGGTTGCGATACTAAATATTTAAATATCGGTTTAGTTAAAATGACATAGCAAATACTGTGTGTATTGTTAGTACGATGCTGATTTTTAAACGCGAGGAGTAATGTCCTCTATAAACTCAATTTTTTTACCGGCAGAACAGCCAATTAATAGGATATTACCGCAAGGTTAGAAATTATACCAGGCACTTCAGTACGATAGGTAAGGTGCCATTTCCTTATCGAGATATGTAATTACATACAATGCACTAATACAATAATAACTTTTTGTCCGGTGCATTGTACCAGGGACATGGTAGTGAGGTTTACTAAACAAGACATAATATTATTCTTATTAGGCACAACAGTCGTTATATTCAACCTGTGATTTTGGACGTAAGGTGGCGGCGTTGGGAGAGCTCTTAGCTGAACTATCCTGAGATATGCGTCTCCAGACTAATAACAACTGTTAGCAGAACAAATCGGTAGGTGTATGGTTTATCCTTGGATGATCTCCATATATGTTAGAGTGATTAAATATAGCCAATAGAGCTGCTTCGAACTTTTAGTGACTGGCATGCAGCCCCCCCCCCCTTTTGTTGGATGTAACTGTCGCTGTTACTTTTCTTTCTCCGATTCTCCTTTCGTCTTTCTAGCTTTAAAGAGTATACACGTCTGCTTTCTTCCCTCTATAAAAGCAGGCCTGATGTATTCTATGAGGCAATATTAGATTTGTGCAGCAAGGTTGCACGACGAGGTTGATGGATAAATGGATAGAATATTAGACGTCAAGGGTCTGTGCAGTTTGGACTTGGTCTTAAATGTGCAAAATGAACTTATCATAAATAAATCTTTCAGTAAAGATTGAAATTACCGTGTTGCTAATATGAGTGTTGATTAAAAATTGCAACTAATAATAAGGAATTTAAATGAAGGGATAGTTGTTTAGGTGCTCGACTTGTTATCTATTTGACAAATCATGTCTATGTAAAAAAGGATATTTCTGTAAGATTATTTTTTATAGTGTGACCTGTCTTGATGTATTATGTGTAAAGTATTGTTTGATGTCAATGTATTTTAAGATTGTATTATATATGTGTTTTTAAATGTCTTTACAGCCCTGACGAAGTTCTTTTTCAAAAGAACGAAACGCGTTGGCTGCCCGGTGCTTTGTTTCAAACTAAAAAGAAGAATAAAGAAACTTGAACACTGTTATTACTGGATGGACATTCATAAATTACTGTTTGCTAGATATTTGAATTGGGAGGTGCAACCTACAGTGGGTAAAAGTTTATATTGATCATTTGGATCGCCTCTTGGAAACAGCAGGGGTAGTGGTGTTGCACACCGGGAGAGCAAAAGCTCGATTGCCAGTTTGACTAGAGGAGGGTAGGCATAAAGTGTGCTAGAGGGAGGTGTCACACACACACTTCGTAGTGTGTGTTGGGTTGTGCTGTTTCCTTTCTGGTTTTAAAGTGATAACTTAACTGAAAATTGAGATTTTGAAAGATGCCATGATGCCACTATACAGCAAATAAATCTGCAAGTCCAGTTACTTTTTGTTACAGATCATATGGTTATTACGTACACTCTTGTTACACTCTTATCTGGTTGACCTGAAAAATGTTGGGCCTGAACCTTCCTAAGATGGACACAAACCGTGCGCACACTTTAGCCTGTTTGTCTGAACTAGGCATGCTGTAGGTTGTCCTCCTTCTGTTTCCACAAAGTTGGAAGGTCAACGCAACATAGGTGCATCAACACCCAGCACGAGAGAGAAGCCCACTTCAACTATGGCCTCCTTTCAGCACCGCAAGGATGGCGAAGAAAGATACAGTGAGCACAGAAGCACAAACACTGGGACAATGAGTGCAGGACCCGTAAGTGTTCCCTATTGTTGCAATGAGAGAGCGGGGAAGCGGGTGATCTGACTGGGCGTGCAGCGAATATTTCTTTTTTCATTACTGTTAGCCTGCTTCTGTAGCCTCCACTGTGTTGTGGCCTGTGGATGCTTTAGTTTATAAACAATGACAGATCCTATTCCACACATGTAACCCACTGAATGCGTCAGTGAGAGTTCTCCAGGCCTTGTGCTCCTGCTGGTGTGACAGGCCTGTGGAAGGAGCAACTGGAGCGACTCAGTGCTGTGGTGCCCTGGGCTCAGAGTAGGGTACTCTACCACGGAGCTGGGGGAGCTGCTGCTCAGTCATGGGATGGTCTATACATTTCAAGAGGGCACATACAACTGTTTTTACTATGTTTCTTTCTATTAGGGGTCGGCACTGGTAAACTCTGCTCCGCAGGCAGAAGGCAGAGTTTTTTTGCCGAACTCCATGCTCCAAGCGGAGTTGCTAAACTCCGCCGGCGGAGCCGAGTTCACCACCCACCCCTAAAAAATATACGCTGCAGAGCTCGTATTGTTCTCCTGTATTCATTTAGATTCCCAGGCAGATAGACTCTTATTTATTTTACACCATTTCACTCTTCTTAGTAAATTGTGCATTTCTTTCCTGGTGGCAGAGCCCAAGATGTTTATTTTATGGCTACTGAGTGATTGTAAAGATAGAGTGGCAGTTAGTGCTAGATGGTCGCTCGTCTGCTGGAGCGCGAGTGAGAAATCCAGTTGTTGATCCGAGAGAACCATATAGTCCAAAGTTGAGACATTTTTAAAGGACTTGGGCATTCTTTTTATGGTGTGTCAGTCCTGGGCAGATTTCATTTTGTGGATTTTAAGAAATGCATTTAATAAGTTTCCTGCGAGGTCGACTGTACAGTTGCCATCAGAGCTTAACCCTATGTTGCGGGAGTTGAAATCCACTGAGGTGATTATCTCACCTGAGGGTCAGGTGTAGATAAACTCTTCACAAGTTCCCCCATCTTCACTAGCCTTGGGGTGTCTATAGAATTGAAATGCACGTTTATTAGCAGTATGGGTACATTATGCCCTTTCAGCTTTAGGCCACCCAGTAACACGGCCTGGGCCAAATCTGTGGTGAGTTTGATTTTTACAATTGTTGTTGATAATGCCAAATTTAAGTAGATGGATAGGCCTCTGCAGGGTCTGCCGAGAGGGTTTCTTGCAGGCATAACAGGTCACCTCTCTGAAGAAATGTTAGAGCCTCACTATGTTCTTAAGCCCAAATACGCTACATGATATTACCGAAATAAGCCTCTCCGTGGGCGCATTAGCGTGAGGTTCTGCACTATTTATTCTTGAAGGGCGAGGAATATATTGGGTTCCTTCCTGCCAAACTATAAGGTAATCAACCCCAGTCACTTACTTGATGCGAGACTGGCAGGTCTGCTATGAGTCTAAACTCTACCATTGGCCCATATGATTTAAAGGAGCATCGGATTGTCAGGTTGGTCAGATTATTATTAGTGTGTGCAGATGATGTTCCTCTTAGAATGCATCTCCCTTGTTGTTGGGCTGGCCGTGTGCTGATTTTTTTCCATCAATATGTACGGGTACCTTTCTTGTTGGGGAACCTGGACCAAGATTCCCCACTTACAAATTGAGCCTTCTCCGTCAGTATCTTATGGGCTTGTTCACAGTGTTTCCAAGTGACTACAGTGGACTCTTTTGGTGCATGACAACTTATTGTTCACAATTGAACTCGTATCAAGTCATTGAATGTGTACTGTGCCAGATTTAGAATATGTTTCAGGATTTGCAGAATGTTTGACCTATTTAAAGTGTTCACATTCCCAGGGGAAGTGCACTCTGGTATAACGTTATTTTTGGGATCACCGTCTATGAGGTCACTAGACAGGGTTGGACCTTTGTTCCTGGTCTGAGCTAATCCATTTAAGTAGGGTGTAGTGGAGTGAGCGATGGGGGGAGTTGTCCACCCTTGTAGAATTATTTGGTGTTTCTGCGTCCTGACCCATTTGATTTCAAAGATCCTTAGTCTTATGTATTATCTATTCAGGATTGGTGAGGGAGCGACGCCCCTTCTCGGTACCTCCTGAGTGGATATAAATTACTCACCGTGGATAGGCTCTATCCGCTGACCCTTGTTAGCAGACGTTTTTTGTTGGAAAATTGGAATCTGTGTTTGTGGCTAATTGGGTTTTGGAATCAGTGTCCTCCTTCATTGCTGCTTGAGCTCGTGAGGGGGAGCCTGAATGTCTGTGGAATCCTACTGAAAGTCAAAGTTGCTGATTCTTAAGGGCGTTTTAGCGCTTCTTTGCTCTTCGAGATAGCAGTTTATCAATGTCTTGTACCTCAGAAGGGGTGCATGCGGACTTTGCATTGAGGTGAATAGGGTGACTGGGGCACGTGCTATGTTTTCCTGCTGCTGGTGGATCAGAGCACAATGTTCTGACGGAGATTATGCTATTGTTTCCCTATACAGCTTCAGGTGGCACATCCAAGGTATCTTATGGTTTGTTGCTGCTCCCTTGTTGACTGGCCTGTTGGGCCGAGGTGAAAATACTAAGGGGTGCCTGGATGTTCTTCAGATCAGTGACCAGCGAGGAGAACACTTTAGGTAGTGAGCTAAGTTTCTCGACGATTGGCAGACATTGGCAGGTGTCACCTTGTGCGCCGAGCTTTTCATCTAGCCTATTTATTTTCTTTGCCATTTCTGCAGTTGCCATGGCAATAGTCTGCATGGTATCCATTTGTAACTCCAACTAATGTGATTGCCATGCGAGCGCATTAATTGCAGCGCCAGCCAGTCGAGTTTGATTCTTATGTGTCTTGATGAGGCTGAATGACTTGGAGGTGGCGTTTGTTGTAACTATGTGATTGTTCTGTGACCCTTTCCTTCCTGTTATCCCTTTCTTCTTGGTTGTGACTGATTTGTTAAATCTGACTGGGAGGTCAGTTGCTCAATAAATGGGTTGCTCCAGCCATCCAAGTTAGAAGGTCGGGCTTGTTCCAGGGGAGACAGAAATTCCCCTACAGTCTCGTCTCTGAGGTCTTCCGATGAGCTTGCGCCTTTACTATGCTTGCCCATTTGTTGTTGACTATATTGGGAGTAGAATTCACAATGTGGTTAGTGCGGACATGGGAACTTTATGCGTTTCCTGTGTATCGCCCACCGGGTTGTTGGTCACTGTCAATTGAAATAGACGTGGACATGGAAGATAGCTCAATTAATTCAATTACTGAGAGTTGCTCCCTTAGTTTTGGACTGGAATTGGCACACCTTCTCTCAGGGTCACAATGATTGCATGGTTTGCCCAACATTCCATGCCGTTCTATACTGCGCTCATGCTGTGCTACAGCAGGTTCAGCCGTGTCATTCAGGGAGGTATGTTTGTTTCTCAGATCTTTTCTTTTGTGAACTTGTTGCTCTAGTGCAGTATTTACTTATTGGAATTGGCACTGGCCCAAGTCCTGATTTGTTTGGGTTCTGGGCATGGTTATCATCCTTACTCGCCACTGATCTCACAATAGGCTACTATTGTACCTTACTCTCCTTTTGGTCATGGCGAAAACCCGCCTCAAGTTATACACCCTGTGAAATAGCTTCCAGCTCTCTTGGAAGATGCTACTTCTCTTGTGGTCAATGTACCTATGTGTGGTTCAATGCTAAAATTGACTTGTGCAAGTACAATGAAAAATCCTATCCTTTGTTACAAACATGTAGTCTTAGAGTGATTAAAATAATGAAAATTATGGTTACACTGATGAAACTACCTGCTCATTATTTAATCTGTGACCTCTATAAATCTATTTATGAAACGGTCTAAACTTTATAAAGAAAGAAAAGAAACCTAGGAAATCACTACTTTTAGTGAGACTCAGAAAAAAGATAGCAGGAGTACATTTGTCACATTTTTAGGTCTCGCATAGCGTTGCAGCGCAACGCGCTGCTCGCTTTGCGAGACATGCAGTATACACTATAGTGGGGGGAAGCTCCGCCCACTTTCCGGCCATATTTTTGATTGGCTTTAATCATAAATGCTGCATTTTGATTCTTTTTCGACTTCTTAGTCCCTTCTCCTGACGGCCATGTTGTCATTCATATCCTTCCCTGGCTATTGGGCCCTTTACTCCAAAACTATTTTTGGCCCTGTGTCCCCCCCCCCCAGCCCCCTCCCGCAGTCTGTGACTTTTCGCCCCCCCCACTCCCGTTCGTGCCTTCCTGGACCCCCACCCTCCCGTTTCCAATGCAATAGGTCTCGCGTAAATACGAGTCCTATTGCATTAAGAAAAATGCTTGTTTGTTGTGGGCGGCTTATTTTGCCTGACCAAAAGATGGCAGTCTCTATAACACATCCGCAATACAAGCATGCAAATGCTTCACTTCCGCAACTTGAATACAAGAGAATTAAGAGTAGCGCAGGTGTGCCGGTCACCGGGGGTGCAGACTCGCTGCAGGGCAACTCTAATCAGCGCGATGGATAACGCACTTAAATGCATAAAAAATGACAGTGTAAACATCAAAAACGCCTTCCCGCTGGCCAGGCAAACTGTCCCGGCATGGAGAGTCACAAAATCACAGCCGCGCACTTGCCTGACCTAGAACGCCCACCACAATTGGCTCAGTGCACTGAAAACGTCACCAGGAAGATGACACGCTGTCTCCTCGGTAGTGGATATCTGGAGCCGCAGCAACGATCTGTCTCCGTGACAGGACACCCGAGAGGACCGCTCGATGCCAATCCAGCCAGCAGGATACTCCAATAGCGAGGCTGGCACAACGCGAGATCTCCGGAGCTCCGCCGCAACTACGAGAAGGCGCCAGGCGGTGAAAGAAGGCAACAACGAGCGCGTAGTGAGCTCCTCTGACCAAACTTCTCGTCAAAATGTTAGGAACACAACATGGAGACGAAGAAGAGTCTTCACTGAAGTGTATCCCATAAGACGAGGAGCCCACTGGAACGTGCCTTTCAGCATGAGCGTCCCGAAGCAACTGCCACAGAGAGCCGTTGCCCAGAACACTTCATGCGGAAGGATTCCAGAGTGCAAATACCAAGAACGTTTACAAAAAACATTCGAACCAGCAACAGTACATCATCACCACATAACAATTATATATTTAAGTACATGTATGTAAAACGCTTTTTTAATCTTTGCGTCATTAAAAAACAATTCAAAACAAAAAAACACAGCTCACTTTATCCCCACCTCTAGCGCACTTGGTGCACCGTCCAAGTTACAGGAAACTGGGTGATTCAGGACTGTTTGCCCCCATCTTTGCACTGACAGCTTTTGTATGTTTCTGGCGCACACGCCTGTGCACGTCCTGGTTGTAAAGCAGATTCCTTTAAATTAGCATCAGGACTGCAGGCACACAACCACAGATGGGCTATAGAACCTTGCTGAGGCTGTCCCCTCGTAGCCGCACTGTACTTCCAGTAAACTCGCGGGGACACCGTTTGCATGTTTCCGGCGTAGGGCACATTGCCGGGAAACAAGCTTCCCTGGAATTAGCTCCGTATCCCACGCTTACGATTCTAGTGGGTTCTACAACTTGTCCCCGTGTCCAAACCCCACTGCTGGGCACCAGGCGCAGGTCCCTGGTGGTGTGGAACAGATATCATGACGTGATTGACACTGGCACCGGTTCTGCTCTCCGGCCTCGTTGTGGGCCTCTCTTGGTACCCACAGTTTACAGTTCCGGTGCCTACGTCCTTGTTTTATTTTTACTCTAAACCTCAGTGTGGTGCCCACTTCAGGGACACCGCGCTTCATGTTTCCTTTTTTTTTTTTCGCTACAGGGACACCACACTTTGTTTATGTTATAGCTCTTTTGGCTTTGCCAAGGCTTTTTTATTCAGACGCCCTGCTAGCTTTGCCTATGTACACACATCCGGGCTATCAGTGAGTATTCCGGATAAACAACTAAGGCCGAGCAATGCCTGGTGCTCACCTAACCAAACAAAGGTGCCTCTCGTGGTGGCCAGTGACATCTTCAGCCTGAATATATAAGGCACGTCTATGGCATAAACAATGTTCTCCTTACATCGCTTCTCATTACTAACAGAATCTCTTGGTAGTTGATGCATGCGGCAAACTAAATCAATCGCGCCACGTTTTCCATTGATTCTCGGGCAGCCCGCAGTACAGGGTTGAAGACCGTAGCATATTTTTGAATGAAAACAAAATGAAAGTGTCTGCAACATTTCCTCCTCATGTCTACCTCCACAGACAATGAAAGTCCTACCAGACAAAATCAGGCCCAAAAATATCCAAGTTTATTCACAGCATGAAAATATTTAATGTCCCCGTTTCTTTCCTGTGTGCAGCTCCCCGATTTCTTCTGTACAATATAATTTTTATGCATTACTTTCTAAAATACGAAACTGTTGTGTATGACTGAAAGCGTGGTGAATGAAGTTTCCTACGCTGTATGTGCATGCATTGTTAGTTTTATTATACGGCACATGGATATACAAGAATCGTTGATTGTTTTAAAAATATCGTTCATAGTGTATCTTTTGTATATTTAAAATGTAAATTCGTTTTCATCCAGTTTGGAGACTTTTGTAAAAAGGTATTTGGTTTTCTATTTGTTTCTGCAACCATAGAAATGTGGGCACTAGATTCCAATTTCTATTGGCTTGAAGATGCAGGCATTACACCTGAGCATCGCATTCTACCAATGCACTTTACCCTCCCTAGTTCACCGTTTAAAGGGCAAAAGCACTAATCCACTAGATGGCGTCTTATGGTGTTTTTTCAAGACGTGTGATGCATCATTTACATGCCGAATGTTTTCACGGCTCGGCTTGTACTTTGCCTTATGACTAGAGCTGCCGACTTTAGAGCTAGGGAACCAGCTACCAGCCTCTACGTAGGCTCAGCATCCTGTGATCCTGGGCAAACCACTTAATCTCTCCGTGCCTATCAAAAATGAATGTGCTCTTGTGTAACGTAACTGGTGCTCATGTAAAGTGCACAATAAACAGAGTAGGTGCACTGCTAATCCGAATCAGTCGCAGGGTGACCACGAATTCTGCCGTGTGGGGCCTAGGCAGGCGCCAGAGGTGGGATGGGTGAGTGACTTTTTTTCTTCCTGTGATTTTACGGCTTGTGGTACCTCTCCATAGGGCACAAAACGTCCAAGTGGTTCTTTAATAACAGTGTGTGTGTGTGTACATATATATATAATATCATTTTCCTTACTTGCGGGCTGGTGTCATGTCCTTATAGGCCTGTGTGTCAGTGTTCAGGTATCCTTGTCCTAAACTGATTATTTTTCAGTTTTTAGTTATCTTCTTTACCATGTACGCTTACTCAAAACATGCTTTAGAGACTCTTATTCTTAGCATTCTGAATCATTTTTGTTAAAAACTTGTTTTCTGTTTCTGCCTACAATACCAACCACCTGTAGGCAAACCAGTAAGGAAACAGAAGTTTTCCATTTGGGTGCTCTCAAATACTGGCTGGTATTTAAAAAAAAGTAATTTATTCGCGTGTTATTTACCGCAGGCCTGCGTGTGATGCAAATCCTTTTTAAATGGAGGAGGGAAAAGGATAGGGAGTCATCAATGGGGCAGTACTCAACAAAATATATGTAGGGTGTTTAACAGCATTGCAAAGCAAACACATTCTCGTATTCGTTATCATAAGATGAAATTATTAACCGTTAGCAGTTAAAGCCAACAAGTGCCAAATGTACTGCCACACTTATAATCACTGCCACATAGTCTATTGCACTAATATGGGATAATATAATGCATGTCTAAACACTTATAAGGTCCCAAAGGCGAGACCGATTTGCATTGCAAATGCTTGTTAACTACGAAACTGCTTAGCTGAAAAGACAGAAAGCACTGCAGTTTACGTCTGACTTCCATAAGTTCCACTTGTGGTTTGATATTGAGAGAGAACCTCTAGCTCCAAGACATCTAAACTTTTCAAACAAAAATACCAACATTTTACTTCAAACGCATCCTGTTGGAAAAGGCCTATGCATGTCTCCAGTTACGGTGAAAAATACTCAACAGCTTAACCGTCTCGCCTGTGATGTTGTGAGGAACAATAAAGTTAAGGTGAATGCAGGTATTCTATTCTACAATAACTGGCATGAAGCTGGCCTAACTTTGGTGAGTGAATTATGAACATGGGAACTTACACTTACCACTGCAACCCTTCATTCCATTTTAATTATTTTTTTTTTTATTGAGATCCATAGCAGCGAAATACATAAAACCCTCCATCATTAATTATGACAAACCATAACACAGAAAAACCATGGTCCTGCATAATATACTGTACATGAAAATAACTACAAAAAAAACATAACAGGTTAAATTTGGCCGAAACTCATTATCCTGCCATATAATCTCTCATGGCCCCCCACACCTGAAGCCCCAATTTCCTTTTTATATACCCTTTAACAGCATATAAACTGTATTCCATATTAAATACATTTAACAACTTGGCGCGCCACATTTCGAAAGAAGGAGCCTCTTGCTGTAGCCAAAAGGACGCTATTGATATCCGTGCCACCGCCGTGGCCATAAAGATTAAATAACAGTGTTTATACAATAGTTTCCCCTGGCGCAATTCTTCCCCAATCCCTAACAGCATCATAGATTGAGAGATTTTAACGGGAGCCCCTATAATTTCCGACAGAAACCTCTCTATAGATCCTATCAGAGAATTTAGAGCAGTACAGGCATAAAACACATGTAGAATCTGCACTATCTGCTCCGCAGCGAAAGCATTTTCCATCATGCTGGCCCCCCCACTTCATCATCTTGACAGGGGTATGATACAAATTAAATATCATTTTATAATGTTGACTTTTTAAAATTAGCTGCCATAAAAATCCTCCCAGACAAATCGATAGATTTCTCCAATGAAATTTCAGGGTTTCCCAGCCAGGTTCTCCATTTGATATTATACTTTTCCAAATCATCTGTTCTTCCCTCTAGGAGTATTTTATATATTAGCCCAATATTTCCCTGCCGTCTAAGGATTTCAACAATATTAAAAGTTATAATACAAATCGAATGTTTTCCCAAAAAATTCCTTACTTGCAAAAACTTAAAGAATTGGGTTGGGGGCAAATGATATTTCTCCGCTAGCTCCGAAAATGAATATAAACTCCCATCAACCTGAAAATATCGCCAAGTTTGATAATGCCCTTCTCTCTCCAAGTTGAGGCCACATAGTCCCAGAAGATCGGAGGTAAAAGTCCAGTGGCATCAGTAGGAGTATAAACAGAAAGTGCAGGGATCTTAAAGCTTCTCTGCACTATGTTCCAGACTTTAAACACAGCATTTAACACCTTAAAGCGGGTTCTTTTATAATAGCTGCCATCCAATCTTTTGAACAAAAAATGCTTCACCTCAGGGCCCAAAATCATCTGATAAATTGAGGGGGCTTCAGCCAGATTGCTAACCTCTTCCCCAGTCAACAAAATACGTGCATTAACCAAAATACAGGCATAATAATAAAAAGCAAAATCAGGTACAGACCACCCTCCTCTTCCTCGAGAGAGGGTCATATACCGCGCAGCTCTTCGAGGTTTCCCTGGGGCCCACATAAATCTGGCACAAAGTGATTGTAAATGCTGTATTAGTTTGCCTGGTACCTCCAGAGGCACTGCCCTAAAAAAATACATAACCCAGGGCAAAACATTCATCTTCAATACATTGGCTCTACCGACTAATGACAAATGCAAGTTCTCCCACCTTTCGAGTGAACGTTTTACTCCCCAAATAATATCGCCCCAGTTGACCTACCTCTACAATCTCTTTTACAGAAGTACGTATCTTAATACCCAAATATGTGGCTTCCCTAACCACCCTAGAACCACTATCCATTAATTGACTCGTACATAAAATTTGGGTTTTGGCTGTATTTAATTTATATCCAGATACCGCGCCAAATTTCTGCGCTAAAACTTCTATTTCAGGTAGTGCAAGGGAGGGGTTGGAGGTGACAATCGCAATATCGTCGGCGTATGCCATTACGCAAAACTGCTCGTCGTACAATGAAAGGCATAATCTTTTTACTCCGTTCTAACATAATAAAGGGGTTAATGTACAACGCAAATAAAAGAGGTGAGCATGGACACCCTTGTCGTGTGCCTCTAGAAATCGGGATAGTCTCCGAAAAGCGTCCCATTGAGCATATTTTCGCCGTGGGGAGGTGGTATAGGGCCTGTAGAGCTTGGATATACCCCTGCCCAAACCCCATTTGTTGTAAGCTCCTCCACAAAAAGTTCCAAGACACACGGTCGAATGTTTTTTCAGCATAGAGTAAATCACCCCTAATTCTCCAACTTCTACCTGTGCAATATCAAAGAGAGTCACTACTCTACTCACGTGATCTACCGTCCCTCTTCCAGGTATAAAACCGTGTTGTTTTAAAGATACTATTGATGTTATAATTTTGGCCAGCCATGTGGCCAAGATTTTTGCATAAATTTTTCCGTCAGAGTTAAGTAGAGAAATTGGACGGTAAGACCCGGGCAGCTCAGACGGCTTCCCCTTTTTCTTAAAAATACAGATATTAGCCTCAGCCCAAGATCGCGGTATCTCCCCTTTTTGTGCCGTTTGAAACACCTTGAGCATATCTGATTTAATATCTTGGAAAAAGATCTTAAAAATTTCCAACGGCAATTTATCTGGTCCTGCAGCTTTCCCTACTGCAAGAGACCTTATAGCCTGTTCTAGTTCCCCCAGCGTAATAGGCTCATCAAGCATCTCAACATCCGCCTGATCCAGTTGACCCCACAATGAGACTGGAAGTCCTAAATCCATCAAAGAGCACCCCGTGTCCTGTCCTGTATATAATTCTGTATAAAAATCAAAAAAAACTTTGAGAATTTCCTGGGGCTCAGACACTATGACCCCAGCCGCATTTTTAATCCCAGTTATTCTTTGTTCGGCCTCCTTTATACGTAATTTCTGGGCTAAACATTGTCCCGTGGCCTCCCCGTATTCGTGACACTCTTTTTTATAAGTTTGATATTTTATAGCAATTTCCTTGCTCCATTCTAAATTTATTTTAGCCTTACACCTAGCTAGATTATTCTGTAATGCTGGAGTATTATGTCCTACAGCTAGCCCATTAGCCAATTCCTCTTCAGCAGTCTTAAGCTCATTATATAATACCTGCATTGCCTGCTTTGCTAATTTTTGTTTATGAAACCCGTAACTCTGTGTTTCCCCTCTAACCACAGCTTTAAAAGTATCCCAAATAATCCCCCAGGACGCAGAGTGCCGATTAAGCTGAAAATATTCTTTTATCCAGGCCTTCATATGCTCAATAAAAGATACCATCCATCAAATGCTTTCTATCGAAAGTAAAAGCTCTCGGGACTGCACACCGCCCCAGTGCCGGAATTTCTACTACTACTGGTGCATGATCCGATGTCACCCTGGGGTACAGACAGATTTTAAGCCCAGCAAATAACAATGAGGATAAAAATCAATAATCAAGACTTACGAGCCTATTATGTGGGTATGAATAAAACGTATAACCTGGATCTAACCTATGCATGTTACTCCAGGCATCCGACAACCCGTGGTCAGTTAACAGTTGGCATAAGGCCTTGCATACCCTGGGTTTTCTGCCTTTATAATTCCGCCCGCAACTTTGAAGATCTTCATAAGTCAAATTTATATTAAAGTCCCCACACAAAAATAACGGAGTGGACCATGTAGCAAGCTCCCCATTTAGATATTCCAATATCGGAGCTTCATCGAAGTTGGAGCCGTATACTGTACAAAGGGTAAATGTTACTTCCCCTACCCTACATTCCATGATGGCCCACCGCCCAAACATATCAGCCAGTATACGTCCCTTTGGTCTTGCTAAAATCGCCACCCCTCTCATCATGTTTGACTGCTTTGAGGTTACCAATACTGTATAGCCTAATTCTGACAGAGTCTTACGTTTTGCCCACAGGATGTGCGTCTCCTGCAGGCACAGTACATCAGGCTGAATCACCCGTAGCTCTGAAGCCACCCTCTGCCTTTTATTATAATTGTTTAACCCACAAACATTCAGTGTGCATATTCGGAGGCCTAAGTTCGCCATATATTGCACATTAGTATTATTTCAGGACCATACAAAAATATTCTCAAACCTCTACACCCTTCTTTGCTGCTATGGATCATTTTTCTTTTTCCCTCCCACCGTCCCCCGTCCCCCCACTGCTGCCCTTCCCCCCTGAACCCCTCCCCACAACCCCCCACCCAATCCCTACATCGAAGCTTTAGGACTACTGAGTTTCTGATGAGGCAAGATGGCGGCCGTCAGCTCAAACATGTGAGCTGGCTGCTCCTGTGTTCCCACACCCGTGAGAGGATCGCTTCGTGGTGAGAAGCGAGAGGACGAAGGTGGGCTCTGAGTATTGATCGAGACCGTGCTTAAGCATCGTTTTCGCTCACCGGCATGCTTGGATTCGCCGCGACTGCATTCCTGGCGCGTCTGCGAAGAATTCGTATTGGATACATTGTATCCTCAAGGGGCTGGCAGTGGACGCTGGGACGCTCAGCTGTAACAGTCTCAGGCAAGAGTACTGGAGGCCCAAGAGCAAGGGATTCGGAGAACGTCGACGTCGATAATGCCACCCAAAGGCGGAAGAGGGAAAAACCGGCTCCCGGCCGATGCCGGCGCTGCAGTAAAGGCCGCTGAGTCCGCAGAGACGCCAAGCGGTAAGAAAGTCCCAAACACAAGCGGCAAAACAACTAAGGGGGAAAGCGCTATCAGTACCAGCTCTAGCGCTATGAGCCCCAGTAAGCAAACTATTCCCCAATTGTTCTCGGCTGGTAGAGGCAGGAAAAAGGGTGCTCAGACCTCTCAGACTACCCAAATGGAAAACTTTTCAGTGACACTGGGCTGTGAGGATGACGCTGAATCTCTGAGGGGGCAGGAAGCAGTGGAGGAGAATTCTGGTATACTCCCGCTTAGCCATTCTGCCGCTGTGAGAGAGGGCAGCCCCATACCTGGCAGTAATATTGATACGGGTAATGGCTTGGGTTTAGAGGCTGTACCAGACTGGACAGGAGTGAATAATACTGGGCTGGAGCTTGGGAAATCGGTGAGTCCTGGTATTGCTATAGCTTCTAATCAGAGTATTGACATTGAGGAAAGAAGCGACGCTGGCTCTGTTGGAATTCTCAATGGCGCAGAGATCCTGAGTGATGGATCGCTAACGAAGGAGGCAGAGTTGGTGGATTTAGTAGAAAAGTTTTTTTCATTATCTGACCACTCAGACGTGTCAAGCGATGAGGCATTGAGAAATGAGAAGACCCTTATGAATCGACAAGGGGATGAGCTAAGTGAACGCAGTAGTACAACCCCCCCGAGGATACGGGAGGGGACTCATCGGGGGGCAGTCCACAGACACTGCGTAAGAAAAGGGCTCTGTCAGAGGATTCTCGGCATCCAGGCAATTCTCTTTCACCTGAGTTAAATATAGGGAGTAGACCCCTTGAGGAGACAGATAGGGCTGATTCCTTGGTACGGAGAATGGCAGAACCAATAGAAGATGTTTCTCTGACTCTCATATACCAAACGATAATGACTCACAGAGAGGAAACACGAGTAGAGAGCCAGAGGACACAAAATGTCTGTCGCAAGTTACAAAATTCAGTTCGACGTATTGCTAAAACATGCACTGAGTTTACCACAAGGATTACTGAGGCAGAAGCACGCATCTCATGTTTGGAGGATGAGCTGGCAGCACAAAAAACGATGACAGAGACCCTGCGTGCAGGGAAGGACGACATGTTGTGGAAGCTCACCGATTTGGAGAACAGAGCTCGGTGAAACAATTTGAGAGTCCTGCAAATTCCGGAAGGTCTAGAAGGACAGGACCCACGTAAATTTATTATTGAACTGTTTACCCAAGCGTTCCCTGAACTAACCCAATGGGACTGGCAGAGAGAGGTGCAAAGGGCACATCGTTTCCCCTTTTCTATTCGGGCCTGGCCAAACAGCGGCACTGTCTAAACCGAGGGCTATATTGATCACGTTTAACAACTTTTTGGCACGCGAACGTGTATTTGAGCTCGCTCGACCTGATAGAAAAAGGGCTGGAAAGGGGGTTGAGTTCTTTGTCAGACCTGATTACTGCCATCAGACGGTAGAAAAACACTGGCAACTTCGCCAACTTATTGTACCATTCCAAGCTAAGGGGGCCCAAGCTTTTCTACTTCAACCAGCCAAATTGAAAATTGTCTATAAAGAAAATACCAGGTTTTTTACATCTGAGATTTTGGCGAATGAATATCTGCAAACTCTCAAAGTAGGATAAGCAGGGAGTTTGGCTAAAGAGGGCATTGGGGTTTATATAGTAACTGTCTCATGTGTTAGAGTCTCTTCAGAGTTTATTGCCTATTTGCTTTGGCTCTTTCTTCCTCTCTGCTTATGATGTATTATATCCCCATCAGTATTACTATGTTATATATGTGTAGTGGGGATGAGAATAAGTATGGATTATTTTTTGTTTTTTTGTGTACTTGTAGGCTTCTCTCCCTGCTTCTCTTTTTTGATTTTTTGGGTTAATTGGAGTAACTGTAGACTGGCTATAACATGTGGGGTATTACACGGGTGTGGGAGGCACTTTTGGGTGGTGGGAGCATGCAACCCTTCATTCCAGATGTTCAATGAATGTGGTCAATTTCTAAAAGCAAAAGCCTGCTTAAGAAACTGAGCAGGTTGTGCCAACCAGATACACTTGCTATCCTACAGAAATTAGAGGATAGGGTCACACGGTTTTCAAAATATAAGTTGCTTGTCTGTTTGAATTGTAAAAAGGGAAAAAAATGATAAGTGGGAATGCACATTCACCTATAAATTATCTGTAATGTCCGCAAAAACTAGAGTTCATATGACTTTCTAGTCATCATGAAGGCTCCATAAGCTTGGCTTCGCACTCTGCCTCTTGCTGGCACCTGCAGGATTCATCAGAGCACCTTCCACACTTAACACTGAGTTTCATCTGTATTCCCCAATTTTGGATACAAGTGTGCAAGGTATTTAAAGATGTACATCAAATTAACAGAACTACGTAGGGTTTGGTACTCCAGAGATACAGAACCATCAAAAACATTATAAATCTGTTTTCCGGTATATATATCGTGGGCCCACGATTAAAAACGGTACTGTCCAACTTGAATCCACACAAAATGTGTCTGTTCACACAACATGGGCAACAGCATACATTTGTAATGCTGATATTATATCCGTTAACCATTCCAATATGACTAGAAAGCTCCTGTGGCGGAAACTGGAAATCTATTTACAGAAATTGGAATCACCATGAGATTGGAGGCCCTGTAAGTCTTTGAAATGTTCTCTCAAATGTCCTACATCTAGATCAAATGTTTGGCTTCCGATTATCTTGTATGTTTGCATTCCTCATCTTCACTCCAGTTGTGGCACTATATTGCTATTTGCTTTGCACTTCATCTCCTTTTCCAACGTTATGACATCTATGCACTTTCTACATTCATGGCCCATGTTGGCTAGAAGCAGCAGTTACTGTTTTCTCCATGCTGCTCTTCCTAATTCTTTGCCTCTTAGCACTACGAGTCATGCAAGTTATATATACAGCATCCTTCTTCTACAATCCTACTTTGTTCTGGTCAGTCTGCAAATCTGTCCTCATACAGGATATCAAAACAACAGTGTAAAATTCCACTTTCAAAATATTTTTTATAAAGTGTCCACCCTGTGGAAGAACTGATGTTAGGCTATGGGGGCCTTGAGCTAATACGCGTGAGCTGATGGCTACTAATCCATATCAATGGAGAGGCTGGGTAAGTCCTCTCCCTCCTTCTCCAACATAGCGGTTTGCCTTTCTCCTTTAGTTCGCAAGAGCAAAACTAGCACCAAAGGATCTACAGTACTGATTGCTCATCATGACTCAATCCAGCAAAAAAAAAAAACACACTGCGAGTAAAGAGCTACATGTACCACACAGTGTGTTGCCTGGGGAGAGCTGGAACAGGCATGTCAACAGCAGGGAACTCTGCCTTCTGAGACTATCAATATTTTGGATACCCTAATACCGTGGTTAAGTTTCAATAAAAATATCAGAAATAAAAACTCGAAAGGCTTGCTATGTCACTTCATATAACATTTCACAGGTGAGGGGAGGGTAAAACAGATACCTTTATTCATTCATTCAATATCTGTTCCTGTTGTGAGGCTACTCTTCCATTGGTCCTCTAGGAAGAATTATTTTGGTCAGAATCTAAGCCGTACCAACAATGTGCGTGGGGGCCAGGTTTTCTGAACATTTTCCATAAGTTTCATTAATTAACCTATGTTGCAAGCAAGAATTTTAAAGTAGCAAAAACAGAATATTAACGCTCAGCCACGTTTTTCTATTATAATCAATTTTAAGAGCCGGCTTAGCAAAATGTCAATTTAACATAAAAAGTTATATTATGAACGTGTTCCAATAGCAGTATATTACGTTATTAAAATATATGAAAGTTTTTTGTACTTCTTGTTACAACAGCTTCTTCTTGCTCCCCCTCAATACTGATATCCCAGAACTAGGCTCTTTTAAAACTTCTGCACAACAAAACTTTATTTTAAAGCCTTGCATTACTTCTATTTGCTCAAAATTCTTTGAGATTGGTGCACACTTTTTAAAAACTCAAAGACAACATTTTACCTTTTTAAAACCACGGTTTCTAATTTTCACAAAGCACTTCCATTGTACAGTCACTTCTTTGACGTCAAGGGGCCTATAACGATGTTGGGCGGACGCCGTCTCGGAACTGAGACCGACCGACCTCCGTTTGGCGTTCCCAACCGCCTAATTAGGATGCGACCGAACACTATTTGGTCGCATTCCGATATTTCTCTATGGGAGCATGTATCACGGCCGTAAACCCGCCGTAGCACATGCCCCCATAGGGAAATGGGAGGTGGTGTTAATCCCTGCTCCCCGTGGCAGGCACCTTGAGGTGCCTGCCACGGGGTGCAGGGATTAACAGGGGGGCACCATAGGTGCCCCCTCAGCCCCAACTGGAGGACGCGCACACAAGGGGGCCCTGCTGGGCGCCCACGAACACGCTTTCCGACATGGTTTAGGTCAGCATGGAAACCATGCTGGAAACCGTGCATTGTAATCCCAAGGCTGGAAAGGCCCGCCCTTTGGGATTATGAGCCAGTTCCGACTGGCTGACGGGCTCCTTGAGCCCGTCGGAAGCCAGCCCGAATGACCGGCCGGTTTAGTTTCCGACTGCCAGCACTATAATGCGGCAGTCAGAAAGTAAACTGAGATGCGGCCCGGAAAGGGTCGGAGCCTTTCCGGGCCGCATCGTAATCGGCCCCTAAGTGTGTCTGGCTCAGCCCGGTCTTTTGTTAGCTGGAGGTTCTTAAGTATCCTCACGTAGAGTCCTTCCCAGCATGGGTACCTGCAAAGGATCATCTCAGACACAGATCTTGGTATTACACGTCTTTATTCCTCAGCATGTAACAGTTAACTGAACATTCTATTATCCACACCCACGCATTTATGTCACTGTTCTACGGAGTCCATCAGGAATCAATTTAATTCAGAAGACATAACACCTCCCCCCTTTGTTGAATAAAAAGTACAAATAAAACAAACATACATCACAACTCTTCAAAAAGTCATTTTGCTGGGTCTTGGACATGGTGGCAGACACAACCCGTACGCGCTGCTGCTAACGCACTCACTCGGCCCCTCCCTTTTAAGAGAATATCATTTTGCCAACTTTGCACATGGGCCTTATAGGCATTTTAAATCTCCAGGAATAAATTAGACGGATACATTTTTTAAAGTAGATTTTTCAGGAATATGAGATTGGTGATTTTTTACACCTCACAAGATCGCCGAAACATGTTAAGCTATAAAAGACTGCAGTGGTCTTTAAAATGTAAAAACCAAATTTTTAAACACTATGACATCCCATTATTAGTGGAGTTACCTATTTGGCAGACATTTGCAGTGGGGATCAATACCTACTAGATAAGGACATAGTCTGTAGATGGGAAAGTAATAATGGCTATCGAAAAATCAAGGAGTTGGAATATTGATGTGTGTGAAGGTCAGGATCACATAAATTCCAGAGATTAAGGGGGGTGCTGCGACTGTGGGGGTGGAGATAGAGGAGGGCCCCCCACTTCCCGGAGTATAATGAATTAATATGAGAGTGGGGATCTAATGGATCATAAGGTCTTTTACTGGCATTATCATACTTTGGTTTATGTTTGTTCTTTCAGAAATTTTAACACCGTCTTTTAACATGAAGTATTGCTTTAATGTATAAATTGCTTGATGATTTATGAACTCTTCCAATAAAAACATTAAAAAAGAAGCACTTTTAGTGCTCAAATCCATCACCCAGATCTGGTCATGTGAGGTTGCAGAGATACCGGAGAAGAGTCCATGGTTGGCACTGGTGACAGAGACATTGGTACAGTCGTTGGGTTCTCCAGATTCTCAGGTGGATAGATCTCACTTCTGACATCTGGAGTTGGCAATTTTGAGGCAGGTGCTTAAATTGCAAAGAATCTCACGTAAGGACATTCCAGGATGGTGAGCAGTCACCATGTGTCCTCTACTAGTACCAACCCTCAGTGGGTCCGCATCAAAAGGAGCATTAGACTTGCGTTTCTGTTTCTGTATGACAATAACTTGGTCTCCTTTTTTAAACACAGTGCTCCAAGCACAGCGGCATCTGTCCGCATAGGTTTTAATTTTGCGTTTGTGAGACGAATCAGTGGTGCAAAGTTTATCAATGTCAATAGATCGCTTTAGAAATAGTGCCATGACATTGTATTGGTACACATGAGTAGTCGGCAGGGCTTTCATCTCTTCCTCGACGATGCACAATCGTATAATCATACACCTGCAATCGCACCCCCACTTCTCAATGTGAGGGGGGAATCTTGGCTTTAGGATTGCCAGAGATGGTGAGCAATGCTTGGTGGTCAATGACAACTGTGAAATGCTTTCCATACAGGAACACATGAAAATGCTCTCAAGCCCACACCACAGCAAGACTTTTTTTTTTTCCCCCAAAGCTTTATTTATTCAGCATGACTTGAAAGCAACATATTACATTTTGATGAGAGCAGAAAACAGATATAGGACATCGTTCACTCAATTACATCTAATCAGTGTTCATTTTCACTTTATGCAGTGCCCTTCCATTTCCCCCTCTTGCTTCGAGTCATGACCCTTTTAACAAGCAACCCTGGGCATAAAGAAAGAAACCCACCCCAACGTTGTGGTAAACAAAAACCCCTCCCCTTCCCGCCCCCTCTCCCCTTCCCTGGTGGTGGTAAATCATCTTTCTGAATGGCAATGAGTAGTCGGACTTGCATCGGGACAGAGGTCTGTGCCCTATGCGAGTCTTGCAGGGCCAAGAGGGACTAGAAGTGTATCTGGAAGTGTTCGGACAAGGGTGAGAAACCCTCCTAAAGCCGGAAGAGGTTTAGCGCTCTTATGGAAGGTGGGCAAATCGCTGATGGGAGGCCACTCGAGAGAAAGGAAACTAACGGACCCCACCGATACTCAAAATTTTTATAATCATCTCTAAAAATATCTGCTAATCTTTCCATCGTGAGTATTCTCCAGAGCCGTGAGTGCCATAATGACAACACTGGAGGCTCTCTCTTTTTCCAAGCTGCCGCTATTGTTGTTTTGGCCGCCCCTAAACACGCCCATAAAATTGCTCTAGCTGCTTTTGTCTGATGCTCTAACCCCGGATCTCTGCTGCCTAGAAGAACTTCCTCGATAGAGGTCGGTATGGGGTAACCTAGCATTTCCTTAATATGCGTGAGAATCTCCTCCCAAAAAGGGCGAATAGTCGGGCAGTCCCACCATATATGGCGAAAGTCCCCAAGAAGGCCACATCCACGCCAGCAGAGGTCAGAAGAGCTAGGAAAGATCTTTTTAAGTTTCGTGGGGTGGAGGTACCAATCATAGAGGGTCTTGTAATGGGCCTCTCTTAGACTCACTGAGTGATTGCGCTTAGTTATATCCGACCACAGGTGCTTCCACTCCTCTTCGGAGATGTCTCTCCCAATTATTCGTTCCCAGGAAGACATGTAGCGGTGCCGTGGGGCATGTGCTGAAGACAGCAGTAGAACGTAAAGAAAAGAGATCGCTCCCTTCATGGTGCCCGCCTTCTGAACCCATCGTTCTATCAGGGTGCGTTCCCTGATGGCGGCCTCCCTCACCCGGGGTTGGGAAACCCAATGTTTGAGTTGGAGACAGTGATAATGCTCACTGCTTGGAACCTGGAATTCCCTTTGACAACTTTTGAAAGTAAGCACATCGAAGTTGTGGAACATGTCTGAAACCATCAGGCATCCCCTCTCCCGCCATGTGTCAAATGGACCTTCTCGCAGAGCTGGTGGGAAGTCGGGGTTGAAGTGGATGGGTGTATACGGTGAAGGAAAGGATGTCAGCCCCCCCTCCCTCGTGACTTCATCCCAAACCCTGAGCATGGTGAGAGACGGGGTGCTCCGGTCTCTCTTTTTTCGATCTACAGGGGACATCCCAAATCATCCTGCCCATTATCGCCCTATCCATGTGTAACCAATGTTTATCGGATTCTCTCATGGACCACTCCACCAACACCCTCAATTGGGCCGCCTTGAAGTATAATGAGAAGTCTGGTAATGCCACTCCCCCCTCTTTCTTTGGGCATCTTAAAACATGGAAGGGCAAACGCGCTCTTCCCCCTTGCCATATGAATTTGGTGATTAGGGAACGTAACTTGGGTAGCAGATCACGGTCTAAGTCGACCGGAAGTGCCTTGAACAAATAGAGTAGTTTCGGGAGCAACGTCATTTTAACGGCATTTATCCGTCCTAACCAAGAGATGTATAGTGGTTTCCAGCGTTTGAGATCCTGTTGCATTTGGGTCAGAATTGGGGGCTAGTTGGCCTTATAGCGGTCTTCTATCCTCGGAGTGAGTTGGATCCCTAAGTACTGAATGGAGCGTTTAGCCCATTGAAAGGAGGACTGGCCTTGAAGATGTAGGGCTTCCCCCTCTGGAACCGTAAGGTTCAATATGAAGGATTTCGACATATTTACTTTGAAGCCCGCTACTGCTTTAAATTGATCTAATTCTGTCTGCAATGCTTGTAGAGAAGGGCCCGGGTCTGTAAGCGTCATTAAAATATCATCTGCAAAGAGCGAGGCCTTGTGTTCCGTACCCCCGAATTGTATGCCTCTGATCCCTGGGTTTGCTCTGAACTGAACTGCCAAGGGCTGTATGCTAAGAACAAACAGCAGAGGGGACAATGGGTACCCCTGCCTTGTACCCCTACTCGGAGTGAATGGGGGGTGACTGCGACCCATTGACCTGTACTCGTGATTGTGGATGCCTATAGTTAGCCCGGATCATGTTAATGAAGTTTTGCCCGGATCCAAATTTTTGCATGGTCAGAAATAGGAAAGACCAATCCACCCTGTCAAAGGCCTTCTCAGCATCTAGGCCCACCAATAGCGCCGGAATTTTGAATTTGGCAACTTTTTCGATCAAATGAATAGTCCTTCGAATGTTATTGTGTGTTTGTCTACCTTTTATGAAGCCCGATTGATCAGGGTGGATTAGTAAGGGCATTAAAGTATCTAGTCACGCGGCAATATGGCAGAGAAGAGTTTGGCGTCTAAGTTTAACAGTGCAATGGGTCGATAGGACACACAATTATGTGGATTCTTCCCTGGTTTGGGAATCACGGTGACCAGAGCCTCTGCCATAGAATTTGAGACAGTTGAGTCTTTCGCAATTGCATTAAATGACAAGGTGAGGTGTGGTGTAAGTTCCGACGCAAATATTTTATAAAATTGAGCCGTAAGCCAGTCAGGCCCTGGAGATTTATGTAGTTTCAGTTTAGAAATTGCTTTCCTCACTTCTTCCTCAGTGATAGGTCCATTTAACCGCTCCATCTCTGCTGGCGGAATCTGGGTGAGCTCTAGTGAGCCTAAGTATTGCTGTTGCAGGATAACATCTGGCTGTGTACCTGTGTAAAGATCCCTGTAAAACCCACTGAAAATGCGTGCTTTGGCGTTGTCCTTATGGGCTATAGTGCCGTCCCTATCCCGTATGCCCCCTATGTATTCACGTTCCCTTTTCTCACGTAACTGTCTTGCTAAATCGGTCCCTACTTTGCCTCCCTGCGCATAGGATATTTGCCGGAGCCTCAAGAGCGTGTATTCCGCCCTGTTTGTGTAAATCGCTTTGATTTTCCCCTTCAATGCTGTGAGTTGCTGCTTCAGTGTTTGTGATGGTGTTTTCTTATGGTCCCTTTCTACTTTCATCAATTCCTCCTCTAGTGCTAATCGTTCCTTAGCCCTCCGCATGTTTAGAATGGAGTTCAGTTCTATGCACTTACCCCTGAGGACTGCCTTGAATGCATCCCAGTTATTCTGAACTGAGGTGGCTTGAGTGTGATTAAGCTCAAAGAATTCTGAGATGGATTTCCTCAGCTCATCTCTCATAAGTCTGTCCCTGGTCACTGGGAAGTACCATCTAAGAGTATTTGCCCCACTGCGCCCCCAAGACAGACTGATAGTTACCAAGCTGTGGTCTGAAATCGTAATTGGGAGTATCTTTGCAGCTTCTAAAGAACCTAAAAGGGATTGGCTTATAAAAATGTGATCTAGCCTAGAATATGTCGAGTGGACATGTGAAAAGAAGGTGTAATCTTTGGTGGTTGGATAGAGCGCCCGCCACGCGTCCCGTAAGCCCAGTGTTTGTATTTTTTGATTGGTTCCCTTAGAAAAGCAGATTGTGGCCGCCCTCTGAGGGTGTGTGCTATCCATCTCGGCTTGCCATGTCAGATTAAAGTCGCCCATGAGTATCGTTGGGCCCACTGCAAACTCGCCTATCTTGTCTAGGAGTGAAGCCAAGAACACATTTTGCCCCGTATTGGGGACATATACGGAGATAAACGTGCACAGAATGCCCCTCAGTCTCCCCTTTACAATGATTATTCTGCCCTCCCGATCTGACTTAATAGCCTCAGTCTGGAATTTCGTCGAGCTGTGGAACAGCAGGGCAACTCACTTTTGTTTGGAATTAGCGGACGATCTATAGATTAAGGGATAGCTTTTATGGCGGAGCTGCATCTCTTCTGTTTTTTTAAGATGCGTTTCCTGCAGCGCGACCACTTCGAACTGGTGGTCTGTAAGGTATTTCCAGACTTTTTGCCTTTTAAGGGGCGAATTCATGCCTTTTATGTTCCATGAGGCTATTGATACCATTTTATAAACCTCCGAGCCCTGTCTCTCCCATGTCCCCCCCTGCAGACCCCCAAACCTCCATTGTCCTCCCCTGGTAGTCGTTTACTTTCACCTCTTCCAACAGTGAAGAGCGATCCTGCATATCCCGCTTGTAGAGATTGTCCAACTGTCCCTCGATCCCACCACCAGGTACCCCCCACCCCAATATAGAAAAAGAAAACTACACTCTCCACAAACCCTTCGCCGGACAGCCAACGGGCTTCCAGCCAGTTCAGTATAGGTAGAGAATGGTATGGTAATGGGAAACACGGGCAGCACCCAGAGTCCCGACCGCCGGATACTTTCAGCATAGAGTCCCATTTTGTAAAGAAATCCTTGGTATTAAGGTCCGGTACAATCAGTCAATCATGACGAAAGTGGGCAAGTTCTATTCAGCAACGTTACGCCTGCTTCCATTTCTCTTTTCTTCGTAACTCCTTCCCCTAGAACAGAGTACGGATATTCTCCTAACCGTTGAGTGACAGTTCTAGGTCCTCATTTGACGTTGGATTTTCCTTTTGTGATGGTGCGCCATTGTTGTCTTGGCCTTGTCGCTGCATCTGAGCCTTTCGAAGTGCTTTGGCTGTTTTCCTCTTCGGGAACAGGGAGGCCCAAGAGGTGCAGGCCCTCTTCTAGACCTGAGACATGTTGAGATTTGTTGTTGAATTCAAAGGCGAGGCCAAATGGGAATGTCCATCTGTAGCGTATATTGTCCTCCCCGAGTTTGGTTGTGATCGGCCTTAGTTGTTGCCTACGTGTCAGAGTGGAGGGCGCCAGGTCTTGAAACAGGAAGTATTTGTACCCCTGGAACGAGGTCTCCTCTTTTTTGATTGCGGCTTGCAGTATTGTTTCTTTTGTTTTAAAAGAATGCAGCTTGACGAGGACATCCCTTGTGCGATGACTGTCGCCCGATTGCTGAGTTACAACGTGGTGTACCCTGTCTATTTTAATCTTCAACTGGCGGGGACTTACGATTTCTGCAAAGAGCCCCTCCACAAAGGCTTCCAAGTCCGGCCCCTCCGAACCCTCTTCTAGGTCTCTTATACGAATGTTCTCCCTCCGAGACCTGTTTTCTAGGTCTTCACCTTCAAGATGGCCTGTTGAAGCTGCATCTGGAGCTCTTGTTGTTTATCACGTATCCTACTGGTGCGAGTGTCCAGGTCTTGCGTGTGTTCCTCCGTTTCAAGGACACAGGCCCCCACAGCGTCCATATCTTGCTGAAGGGTTGATATGCGCTCGGAGAGGTCCGACTTCAACTGTTCCATTGAGGCCCGCAGATCTTGTTTAATTTCTGCGCACAATTCAGACTTGAAGTCCTTGAGGGTTGCCAGCAGATCTTCTCTGGTGAGTGCCATTGTGCTCGTCTGTCCACTTGCATCCTGCTCTTGCCGTTTCTCTGCGACAGCGAAATATGTGGAGACCTTGTTTGTCGCTTTTTTTGGTGGCATATGGGCAACTCGGAGAGAGTACTCCTCACCGGGGCGGGTTACTCCCCCCCAGTATATGGCTTCTGTGTAGGGAGGAAATCTGTAGTATTGACCTACTCTTGTGGGGAAGCCAGAGCGAGAGGATCCTGCATTAACTGCAATCTGCGTCGGCCATCTTAATGTCAGGCGCGTGAGGTGGCACCACGATCAGTTGTCCAAAGACTGCGCTTTTGCTAGGCCCAGTGGGGAGTCAGGGTGTCTCCGCTAATTCCCCCAGCATGTTTCTGTGCTTCCAACCAGAAGGTCAGGGCCCCCGCCGCTTCCTAACATTAGTTTGCAGGCGCCATCTTGATGTCAGGCAAATGATGTGCCTCCAGTTACTTCGCCTCAGTCATTACTTTTTATTTTGAGGATAGAGAATCAGCGCGGCTCCACCAATCCCCCGGTCAGGCTACAGTGACTCTTTTCAGCAGCTCATTGCCCCCACTACTGCCAATCAGTCACTTTGCAGGCTCCATCGTAGGGTCAGGCAGGCCTTTTCAACCCCATCGAGGTCTCCGGTATTCTTTGCCCTGGTATCTGATAGTCCACCAAGGGGGGGGGCCCCCTCCCGGGCCGCCCCCACACCCCGCACTGCCGGACCAGTGGGCGCCGCCTACCTCCGCTGCTTCAAGGAGCCAGAAGAGCGCTCCCCCAACACGAGGCTCCGCTCCGGAGCCAGGAGTCCCCACAGCAGAACAAGCGCAGCGGCGGGGAGGAAACCCCCGCCAGGCTCACCTCCTCCGCTGCCTCGTGCCCGCTGGGTGTTTGCCGGTGCTCCGCTTTCCCTCCGGACGCTGCCGCGGGCTCCTGTGGTCACTTTCTCAGCGAGTCTCTCGCAGACGCTGCCTCCGTCGCCATCTTGGCTTCGCGGGAGACTCCCGGCCGGATTTCAGACGCCTGAAGAACTTACATTGCGGTGGAGTCCTCGCGTCTACAGACCCTCCGCCACCTCTCCCGGCCTCCCTGGACATAATCCGATACTTTTTGAACTTCTATCTCTGTAATTGCGCTCTCCGCTCGGTGCAGGTCTCTGGAGCTGGAGTGGATTACGTCCACCCAGCCATCTTGCCTGGCCACGCCCCCCAAGACTTTCTTTTTTTAGGTTGTGAATAGGTACGTTCCCTTGATGACAAACTTCGGCTAGCAATGAGTCTTGGGGAATTGGGATGTCCAGTGTACTGAGCTAGGATGGTACCTAACCCCACTGGGCTTGCATCAACAACCTCCGTCTGCAATTTCGGATCAAAGTATGCCACTTCAGTGGCTCTCAATTGCATGCTTGATTTTCTTGAAGCTTTGTTCGCATTCACAGGAGTATCAAAATGTAGAATTTTGTTTCATTAAGTCTCTCAATGGGGCACTTACAGTGGCAAAGTCCTGTATATACCTAGAACAGTAACTGGCCATACCAAAGGAAGAATCGCAGCACAGTTACATCTTCTAGGGGAGAAGTAGGTGACAAGACTTGTACTTTATTTGGATCCGGAGTCACTACCCCATCAGTAAAATATGACCAAAGAACTTGAGTTTGGTTTTTATAAAACTCACACTTTGCCGCATTGAAAATGAGACCTGCATCTGCATGTATATGTCACACTTATGTAAGAGCTTTATCATGTTCCTTTCGTGTGGCCCCAAAAACTTGTATGTTATCTCTGTAATTGAAAGCATGCCAATGGCTGCCATTATGCCACAAATGACATTCTGAAAGAGTTCTGCAGCTGGCGACAACTCAAAACGTAACCTTTTATATCTAAACAAACCAACTTGAGTCGAAATGTACCTGCAATTTTCTTCAAGTTAGAGTTGGTGATACCCTTTGTTCAAATCAAGGTATGAGAGGACTTTAGCCCCATTCAGCTGAGCAATTATGTCAGAAATGTGCTGACTTGAATGTTGTTCTCTTTCAATCGCCTTGTTCGCTTGGAGCATATCAAAACAAATGCGCATGGCTCCACCACTAGCCTTCTTCGGCACTACCACTATGGGTGATACCCACGGCTTCAGACCAGTGGATCGCTGAATGATGTTGTGCTTTAATAGTGCCTCAAGTTCTCTCTCAACAGCCTCTTGTAAATGAAATGCAAACGGACGATGTCGTTGAGCAACAGGATGGATGTCCTCATTTAAATGAAGTTGCACTTTCATGGTCAAAGACCAGACCATGAAACAAGGATGGAAACGGATTTACTATCTCATGATAGACATTGATACTGTAGTTTACAGAAATCAGCCCCATGTCAACAGCAGTACTGAAACTGAGTAAACATACACAATTAAATACCTTGCAGGACATTAAATTATTAATTGGTGCTTGTACTTACATTCTTTTATGCTTCACAGTTGCTATGAATGAACCTTGACTTTACAGTGGAGTCGAAGCACCTCTCAGGATTCCTCAGGTAGCCTCCCTACTTGCCTCCTCTGGAAACACCTGGTGGGCTTTGTCGTCAGGTCTTCGATTCTCTTGGAGCCTCCTTTGTCCTTTTCGGTGTGTCCACACACCTTACGAGGTCAGAGCAGTTACTTACACCCCACAGTGTTTGGTGGGCTTTTTAGCATTGTTTTAAGAAGGCTTAGATTAGGGCTAGATCAACCCCAGCCCATGTTTTAGTGGGCTGAGCTGCCTTTTATGCATGCACACACTGTGGCTTGTCACTTAACTCCTTGCCGCAGACCTTGGAAGGCAGCCCCAGTGATTGCGAGGCTCCGACACAGGTTTGACGCGGCCGGCCGTAATCCCGTGTGATTTCCTGCCTCAGTGGCCATTTTGAATATTCGGGGCTATAAATAGCATGATTCCTGAACATTCGATGCTTCGCATCAAGGAATCCAGGCTCACTGGACCGATTTCTGCCAGCTCCTATAATCTGGTTGAAGACTTCTTGATGCCTCTGGCGATAAATACCCTCCTATCTTTAACTATGTCTTTTTAGGAAGGCTTAGTTTAGGGCCTCGATCAACCCCAGACCATGTTTCAGTGGGCCGAGCGGCCTTTTATGCAACACTGTGGCTTGTCACTGAACTTCCTGCCACAGATCTTGCTGCAGACCTTGGGAGACAGCCCCGGTGATGGTGAGGCTCTGACACAGGTTTTACGCGACTGACGGAAATCCTGCTGGCCCTCCTGTCTCTGCGGCCATTTTGGATATTCGGGGCTATAAATAGCATGATTCCTGAACATTCGATGCTTCGCATCAAGGCATCCAGGCTCGTCAAACTGAATCCTGCAAGCTCCTGTAATCTGATTGGATGACTTCTTGATGCCTCTAGCGATAAGTACCCTCCTCTCATGCATGAACCTGTACGGAATGTAAGGCCCGCAGCCGCTGTGCACCTTGGGCGGGTGGGGCTTATTTACCTTGCCAGCTAGGGCCGCGATCTCTTGGCCTAGGAAACATTGTAACCAAATGTTGAATGTGACAAACCTTGGCACGAAACTATGTTGCAGGGCATTCTTAGAGTGCAACATTAGATTGCTTTAAGCTCATTGTGTATCATGTGTTATATCTCCCTGCAACCACAATAAGAACACTTGACAAATGTGTGACTTGTGTGAGAATTGTGCGATTAAGAAATCACTTATTACTTGTATGTACTATTCTAAAGCGTACTAATGGAGATCATGCATCTATTAGATACGCATGATGTATAACATGTGCTAAGTTCACAATATATGTTACCGTGTCATGTCTTTTGCCACAGTCCGCTCCAGTGTGTGCTCAGTAATACAATAGTGTTCTTTATTCCAGGTGCTGTAACCTGGTCTCAAACGCCGAGCAGTAGCTGGGCGTCCCGGTAAGGTAGCAAGTGTCAGTTTCCGTTTTAGGTGATAAGCTGTCTTGCCATCTGTGATAATTATGGTATTCACTGTGCATCCTTTTGGTCCAGTGGGAACCTCTGGAGGAAAACTGCTCAGCACGTTTATTATTTTGGTAACTTGTTTTAGCTTTTTATTTTAGCTTGCTGTTTTAGTTTGTTCTTCACCCCTTCCCCTGTGTTCATCCTGACACCATCATGTTTCCTCTCATCCAGTGGTGGCGGCGTATATAAAAGGGAGAGTCGGTGCATGCTACTCCCGCATCAGGTGGGCCACAAAACTCGTGGACGGTGGCCTAAACTGCAATGCGCTCCGACAGCAGCCAACGTATACACTTTGGTTTTCAATGGGGTTAAACGGGGCACTGGAGCCAGGTCATTGTATTTTTTCGCTAGCATGCTTATCGATGTGCCACTGTCTATGATAAAAGGTATGGCGTACCCAGTCCCTTTCAATATGATTTTGGGACAGAGTCCAAATGAATTTTGCACTTTCACTTGTCGACCTAGCTTCACCTGGCATTCTTCCTTGCAATGTGCACGTCACCCAGCGGCCAACATTGACTTTGTACACCCATCTTCCTCACTGTAGCTGGACAATGGCGGTGACAATACTTAGACACGGAATTTGACGTCAAAATCGACGTTGTTCAGTTTCTCATTGCCTTAGCTGATGTTGCCACTTGGCCTTGTGGGCATGGCTGTAACGTCTTTGGAACTTTCTGGCATCTATTTTGTTTTCTCAATGTGACACTCTTATCTTTTCTCCATTTTGTTTTCTCGACATGACGCACTTGATCTTTTCCTCGCTTTGAAAACGGTTACAAAATGGTCCTCCTTCCCGCATCCTTTGTATATTTGTCCAATGGTGGAGCATTTACCTTTATGCGGAAAGGAAAATCCAAATCGAAAATACAACTTCTTTTTCTTTGGAGCAATTACCTTTTGGCCTTCTACCTTGCGTTTCGGCTTGTCTGTCAGCTCCGTCTTACGCTCTGACAGCCATGAGTACTCTCTCCAAGCGGAGCGTCTCTTTCAGCATGCGTTGTCTAAAGGAATCGGGGAGACAAACATCTATTACTCTGAGACGCATGATATCTTCATCATTGAACTCGTTGAACTTTCAATGCTTGATGAGTGAATCAAGACTTTCTACAAATTCATCCATTGTTTCACCAGCTTTCTGCCTTTCTTGATTGAAAATTAATTTTCATTGTCAACATTTGGCATTGGATTGAACTTGGTATTTTGCACCTCTTTTATTTGATGGTATGTCACTTCATCACCCGCCAAATTCTTTAGATATTTAATGATCTTTTTGTCATTCGCTTCTTCCAGCGCATCACTGAAATCAAAGGATTCAATCCAGGCAGTCAATCTGTCGCCAATATTCTGTTTTTTGGCGGTATGTAAGAGAGGCAATGGTTTTGGGAATGCAGCAAGGAGCATCATAATCTGTGGAACTTTCTGCTGTCCGAAGCAGAGCTCACTCTGGCAGCGTCTGCTGCCCACTTGGACCAGCACCTTTGTCAAGCACTAGTCGTGTGCTAACATTTAGGTAGTCGCACCCGCTCTCTGGTCGTGAGGAGCGGTCTTCTTTGGTGGTGAGTAGCGGCTTTGTTTCTTGCACGGGTTCTTCACTTGTCTTACTTCTTTGCATTATATGTGTTTGATATTGCCTTTTGTGTATCTTTGCGTCAGAAATGTTTCTGCTTTTAGTGCTTTCTTGCGCTTGGCTATCACTGCCTTCAGTGCTTTTCTGTACCTGGTTGTCGCAGCCTTTAGCGTTCTCGTACTGAATGGCGGCTCTGTGTGAGTGTGGCGTAGTATCTCGTCTCAACTTTACCAACACATTTCTAGCCGATGACAAACTTTCTGTAAGGCATTCGTTTTCTTCACAGACCTTGCACTGGCTGGAGTGGCGCTTTCACTTCACATACGCCAACTGTTGATTTTCACTTTGACTGAGGCACGTGTGGCACACACAAGTTGTTTGCTGAACCACAACAAACTCTCCGGGAGAGCACTCTCGGTTCTTCGGGTTGCAGGGTTTACATAATCCCCTATCTCGTTGCCAGTTGTAGTGTCCTCCACAGCCCGGGTAAACGCAAAGGATCACGCCACACACACAGCTTGGTATTACGTCTTTATTCCTCAGCGTGTAACCATTAACTGAACATTCTACATCATGAATCCTATTAACCACACCCATGCACTTATGCCACTGTTCCACGAAGTACGTCAGGAACTAAAAGAGTCCCGTCACCTCTAACTCACAAGACATTACAGCTCACAACAAAGGAATTAAGTATTTCTCAATCTTGACCTCATCTTAAAAGTTGCAAACTTCTCTGAAAAGTTTGGCAATACTTTTGCGAAATACCAATTTTAAAGTAATACAGTGTGTCACAAAGTGTGCTAAAGGAAACAAACCAAAGTGAGCAAAATCGTGATCCAGTGAATGATGATCCCCACTAGAGTGCTTGTTGTGAGGGTTGCAGTCGGGAAATAAACAAACAGTCATAGGCCTCTGTTAGACTTGGCATCTTTTGGCGTGTTTCCCCTGACTTTTTGCTTTCTGACCTCCCGGTTTTGACTCTGTTTTTGCTGGTGTGATGATTCTGCGCACTTTCCTCACTGCGGTCCAGTGGGAAAGTGCAAGTGCTCCTGTATAAAATGTGTTATGGATTGGTGTTTCCATAATTGGCCTATTTGGTTTATGTGTCAGTCCCTTGTAAAGTGCACTGCGAGTGCCAGGGCCTATAGACCAAATGCTGTTGGTGGGCTGCAGCACTGGATTGTGCCACCCACGCAAACAGCCCGTAAAGTGTAACTCGGGCCTGCCATCGCAGAGCCTGTGCGCAGCCTGGGGCTGCCATGTCGACTTGGCAAGTGCACACACTTGCAAGTCCCTAAACCTTCCCTTTGCTACATGTTAGTCACCCCTAAGGTAGGCCCAAGGTACCCCTGTGGGCAGGGTGCGTTGTATGCGAAAGGTAGGACATGCCCGGGTGTGTGCGGCATGTCCTGATAGTGAATTACAGCCTAGTTCGTTTTTCACTATTGCAAGGCTACCTGTTCCCCTAGGCCAGAACGGGCAGTTTTGATTATTACAGTTTATAATCCTAACTGACCCGGGAACATGGTAGAAATTCGAGTTTAGTATGCCTGGACTCAGAATGATAAAATGCATCTTTTAGTGAAGTTGGTTTTAACATTCTGTGTTTGAAAATACCACTTTTAGAAAGTGGGTATTTTCTTGTCTAACCATCCAAGCCTGCCTCTGCGAGGTTGTGTATTCCTTGTCTGGAATGTGAGTGACAGGGGCTGGGGGATGCCAGGAGACAGGGTGAGTCAGCGCAGGGCTGAATAGCCAGATCGACCTGTAGATGGGTGGGAGGGGTCGCACCTGGGCCCTGAATAGGACAGTGCCTTCCCTCCACAATGCTGGCTCCACCTCCTGTGGTGCGTCTGATGTCCCTGGCCTACTCACTGAAAGAAGGGACGGAGACTTGTCATCAAAGTGCTCCAGAACTGGTTTGGACTAGGCAAAGGCCTCTCTGCCTTCAGAGAACAAAGGAATTTGGGATATAAATATTGGGGCCCTGACCCCATGAATTTAGATCTCGCTGGAATCAAGGAACCTGCCAAGACGAAGAGCTGGAAGAGCTGCCAGGAGGAGTACTGCCCCGTTGCTGTGTTGTTGCTTTGTTGGGTTGGCCTGCAGTTGCTGCTTCTTTCTTGGGCAGTGAAAGGACTGGACTGAACTTTCTACGAACTTGTGCTGAGTATCTCCAAGGGCCTGAAACCGAGCTGGCCTCCTGTTAAGAAGTCTCAGGGACTACAAAGACTTCACAAGCCTCTGGGTACCGCTTCTGGAACGCTGTTTCAGTTGCCACAGAGGAAGGGAACCGCAACCGACTCCGTCAACCGAATCCATCCCTGGCCGGTGACCTGTTTGCACCGCAGACCGCATCGCCCCGCATCGCAACCCTGGTCTCACCGTGGGCGACGTCCGACGCCGCCAACATCGAGCCGCTGCTTGCACCGTGACCTGTGGGCACCGCAGTTCGCATCGCATCGCTTCACTGGGCCAACCGGACCAGACCGACACTGTCGCTGCAACTGGCTCAAGAGTCGAGACCGCACCGCATTTGGGGCACCGCTCGCACGTCTGCGACGCACCGCTCCGACTCGCACCGCTGTCCGACGCCAGCTCCCGCACTCCGGCTAGGTCGCCTGCATCGCAACCTGTCAGCACCGCATCGAGCATCGTCTCGCCCTGCATCGCACGCCTTGGACTCACCGACTCCGTCTGCACGACGCTCATCGAGCCGCTGCCTGCACCGCATCGAGGACACCGCACCTTGCATCGCTCCGTCTTGCACCGCAACCGCGACGAACGCCGACCGGCTCGTACACTCCGTACCAGCCACAACGAGAAAGGTACTGTAACCGAGTCTGTTCATGACTCTGCTAGCCCGTATCGACGCGGTCGGCTGGAACTGTTAGACTCTGTGGTTTTCAGCATCGCGGTAGGCTCGGACGGAGCTACCGACTCGTACGAACTTTGCTTTTGTGCTATTCCTGCAAAGAAGAAGTTAACGTATCAAGCATTCATTCGTAAAGTATAGTATCGTGGATTTTTGCCGTAATTGGTCTTGTCTTGAGTATATAAAATATTGGTTATTTTTCTAAACTGGTGTGGTGTCCGTTTGTAGTGCTTACACTGTATTACTGCTGGTTATGTGCAAATGCTTTACACACTGCCTCTGAATTAAGCCTGACTGCTCGTGCCAAGCTACCACGAGGGTGAGCAGGGGTTACTTCACGAGTGTAACACCCTTACCCTGACTAGGAAGAAGGGTCCCTACTTGGACAAAGGTGCAAGCCCTTGCCAACTAGAGATCCCATTTCTAACATTGGTTGTCAGCGGTGAGGATAGGACTTGTGTTTGCACTTGACTTTACAGTGATTGGTGTGCACTACTACCATATCGCAGACCATTACGTATCACATACTGGTTCTTTTTCTTTTGGCCTATTTTTGATCTCGCCAGTTTTCAACTCACGACTTTTGTCATGCCTGAATCAATTGCATCATCCGTTGCATCTCTGGAAGTTATCTTTGAGGAGGACAGGTTGGAATCCTACGCCGTAAAGGAGTTACGAGCGATTTGTAAAAACCTGAAAGTCCAAATTAAAGGCCTCACAAGGAAGGAGGAGCTACAGAAGGC
This sequence comes from Calotriton arnoldi, assembly GCA_963921515.1. Taxonomy (NCBI): domain Eukaryota; kingdom Metazoa; phylum Chordata; class Amphibia; order Caudata; family Salamandridae; genus Calotriton; species Calotriton arnoldi. Next base: position 1,669,138 of record CAWUFW010003017.1, read on the forward strand.
GCTGAGGGCCTGGGTAGCAGCCAGACATGCCAATGGGCAGCCTGGTAATCTCAGTGAGGAGGTGGAGGAGCCTATTTCCAGGGTGGATGTGCTTTTGGGTAGGGGGGAACCCGCCAGGTCAGGCAGCAGCAGTCTGTCCCCAGAGGAGCTGGAGGACAGGCGGGAGGCAAGGCAGTTTGAGCTGCAGAAGCTCAGACTGGAGAGTGAGCGGGAGGAGAAGAGATTGGCCATAGAGGAGAGGAAGATGCTCTTAGAGCATGAGAGAGAACTGAAGGAGCTAGAACTTAGGAGTAAGTCAGGCTCAGATGGTGGCAGCAATTCGTCCAGAAAGGCAGACAGGATTGTGCACATTCCCAAGAACGTAGGCAAGGAGTTCAAGAAGGGGGATGACATACAAAGGTGGTTTCAGGGTTATGAGGCAGCCATACACATGAATGGGGTCCCTGAGGAGAATTGGGGAGCAGGATTGTGGCCACTTTTCCCTGAAGAAGCAAGGGATGCTGTGATAGCTTTGGGTAAGGGGTATCACCTCACCTATGCTGACATGAAGGATGCCCTTCTCACGAAGTATGGTCTTACTCCTGAAAAGTACAGGGATCAGTTCAGGTCCAGTAAGAAGTCTGATGCCAACACTTGGTTGGAATGTGTGGATGTGTTCTGCAGGTCTCTGGATGGTTGGGTGAAGGGCAGTAGCGTAACGGATTTTCAGGGGCTCTACAACTTGATTGCATGGGAGCACTTGTCTAGTCTATGTTTTGCAGATCTGCGCCAGCACCTAGTTGATAGTAAGCTAACTGACCCCAGGAAGCTTGCTATGGAAGCGGACCGCTGGGTGAGTACCAGGGTCCACAAGAAAGCGTTTGGGGGAGACTCAGCCAAAGGTGGGCAGGGTCCCCAGCAGAAAGGTGGGGGGACAAGGGTAAAGCACAGGAGTTCTCTAAAGGGCCCCAAACTAGTACCCAGGGTAAAGGTTCCCAGCCCCCGGTGATAGGAAGAAAGGGGTCTCTACAGGGAAGCCTGTTGAGACCGGCCCCCGCAAGTGTTATGCATGTGACCAGGTAGGTCACTTTAAGGGGGACCCCAAGTGCCCGAAGGGGACACAGCCACCCACCGGTGGACAGTCCAAAGTGTTGGCTAGTGTAGCGCTTGGGGAGGAGGGGTGTCCACAGGAGGGTGGGGATCCCGCAGAAATGACCCTCGTCTCACTAGGGGACAGTGAGATGGTCCCAGGAAACCAGGTGCCCCCTAACACAAAGAAATATAGCACCTGGGTGACCATTAATGGGAACAGGGTAGAGGCTCTCAGAGATACTGGAGCCAGTGTGACCTCAGTCCGGTGTCACCTGGTGTCTGAGAAGCAAGTAGTCCCAGGAGCATTCCACCAAGTAGTTGCTGTCGACAACTCTGAGCGCCAATGTATGGTGGCGCAGGTTCCCTTTGAATGGGGGGGGTCTCAGGTCCCTTGAGGGTGGTTGTGAGCCCTACCATGCCTGTAGATTGTCTGCTAGGAAACGACCTGGAGCAGTCCTCATGGAAGGAGGTTGAGCTCAGGTCTCACTTGGAGATGCTTGGGTTGCCAGAGTGGGCATGCGTGTCTACTCGGTCAATGGCAGCCAGAAAGGGTGATCAAGAGGACTTGGAGCCTGAAACAGTGGCCCAAGTCCCTGCCAAGAGAAAGGGCAGGGGCGCGGGAAACCGGCCCCGAAGTTCCCACGGACCGGGAGGAGGCGGACCTCGAGGGGACGCCCGGTGCCTACAGGGGAGCAGGTAGCCGAACTGGGAGACATCTCTGAGCTGACCCATTGGCAGCAAGAAGGGGGTCCCACCAGGGAGGAGTTCTGCAGGGAGCAGAACGAGTGCCCTACTCTGGAGGGTCTGCGGCGGCAGGCTGCAGACCAGGCAGCTGGTAATCAGTCCGGGTCACATCTGATCTACTGGGAGAGTGGTCTCCTATACAGTGAGCCTAAGGTTGCTGAGCCTGGGTCAGCCCGTGTGCTGGTGGTACCCCAGCGCTTCAGGACCTTCCTACTGGGTCTGGCTCATGACGTGCCTTTGGCAGGACATTTGGGGCAGGACAAGACCTTTGACAGGCTTGTCACCCACTTCTTTTGGCCCCAAATGCGAAGGCAGTCAGATGCACACTGTAGGTCTTGCCAAACTTGCCAGGCAAGTGGTAAGAGTGGGAGGAAGGTCAAAGCTCCTCTCCAACCTCTTCCTGTTGTTGGAACACCCTTTGAAAGGGTAGGGATGGATATTGTGGGGCCACTGGATCCCAAGACAGCCATGGGCAACAGGTACATCCTGGTCTTGGTGGACCATGCCACCCGGTACCCGGAGGCAATCCCTCTCAGGACAACGACGGCGCCAGTGGTGGGCCGGGCGTTAATGGGGATCTTTTCCCGTGTGGGATTCCCCAGAGAGGTGGTTTCTGATAGGGGGACCAATTTCATATCGAAGTATATGACATCCCTGTGGAAGGAGTGTGGTGTAACCTACAAGTTCACCACTCCTTACCACCCACAAGGAAACGGTCTGGTGGAGAGATTCAACCAGACCTTGAAAGGCATGATCAAGGGTCTAACAGAACCCATGAGGCGTAAGTGGGACGTCCTCTTGCCATGCCTACTCTTTGCATACAGGGAGGTGCCTCAGAAGTCTCTTGGGTACAGCCCCTTTGAGCTCCTGTATGGCCACCCTGTCAGAGGACCTCTGAGTTTGGTAAAGGAAGGCTGGGAGGCAGCTCCCAGGAAAACTCCCCAGGATGTATTTAGCTACATGCTGGCCTTTAGAAACCAAACTGCCCGCTTCAGGAAACTCGCTCAGACGAACCTAGAAGCAAGCCAGGAAGAAATGAAGAGATGGTATGACCAGAATGCCACTCTGGTCGAATTTCAACCTGGGCAAAAAGTGTGGGTCATGGCCCCAGTGGCACCATGTGCCTTGCAGGACAAGTGGACTGGGCCATATGAGGTAAAGGAGCGCAAAAGTGACGTCACCTACCTGGTGGATTTGCAGGCTCCAAGGAACCCTTTGAGGGTCCTTCACGTGAACCGCCTCAAGCCCCACTTCGAGAGGTCCGAAGTGAGTATGCTCTTGGCGACAGATGATGGGGTGGAAGAGGAGAGTGAGCCTCTCCCTGACCTCCTGTCTACCAAGGAGCATGATGGGTCAGTAGAGGGTGTGATCCTCTCCCCTACTCTGACTCAGGAGCAGCAGGGGGACTGTCGCCAGTTGTTGGGACAGTTCGCCCCACTGTTCTCTCTGACCCCCGGTGTTACTCACTGGTGTACCCATGACGTGGACACCGGTGACAGCCATCCTGTGAAGCACAAAATTTACAGGTTGACTGACCGGGTCAGAGCCAGCATCAAGGAGGAGGTCTCTAAGATGTTGGCGTTAGGGGTGATTGAGCCCTCCCACAGTCCTTGGGCCAGCCCAGTGGTCTTGGTCCCAAAGGCTGCGGCGCCCGGTGCCACTCCAGAACTCCGGTTTTGTGTGGACTACCGTGGGCTCAATGCCGTCACCAGGACTGACGCGCACCCCATCCCCAGAGCTGATGAGCTCATTGATCGGTTGGGAGCTGCCCGGTTCCTCAGCACGTTTGATTTGACGTCTGGGTACTGGCAGATTGCCTTAACCGAGGGGGCCAAGGAGAGATCAGCATTCTCAACCCCAGAAGGTCATTACCAATTCCGGGTGATGCCCTTTGGGTTGAAGAATGCCCCTGCCACCTTTCAGAGGTTGGTCAATCAGGTGTTGGCTGGGCTGGAGGATTTCAGTGCCGCCTACCTGGATGACATTGCTGTGTTCAGTTCCAGCTGGGAAGAACATTTACAGCACCTTGAGAAAGTGTTGAGGGCTCTGCAAGGTGCAGGCCTCACGATCAAGGCCAGTAAGTGCCAGATCGGGCAGGGTTCTGTGGTGTACTTGGGACACCAGGTAGGAAGCGGCCAGGTGGCGCCCCTACAACCCAAGATTGACACCATTCTGGCTTGGGAACCCCCAAGACCCAGACAGAGGTGAGAGCCTTCTTAGGTCTCACCGGGTATTATAGGAGATTTGTTAAGGGCTATGGCACCATCGTTGCCCCCTTAACAGAGCTGGCCTCTAAGAGGCAGCCCAGGAAAGTGATCTGGACTGAGTCCTGCCAGAAAGCTTTTGATGCCCTGAAGGCAGCCATGTGCACGGCGCCCGTGCTCAAGGCACCTGACTTCTCCAAAGAATTTGTCGTGCAGACTGACGCTTCAGAGCATGGTGTGGGAGCGGTGCTCTCACAACTGAACGAAGAGGGCCTGGATCAGCCTGTAGTCTTCCTTAGCAGGAGACTACTTCCCAGGGAACAGAGGTGGAGTGCCATAGAAAGGGAAGCTTTTGCTGTGGTCTGGGCACTGAAGAAGTTGAGACCATACCTGTTTGGGACTCACTTCCGGGTTCAGACAGACCACAGGCCCCTCAGATGGTTGATGCAAATGAGGGGTGAGAATCCAAAACTGCTGAGGTGGTCCATCTCCCTACAGGGAATGGACTTTACGGTGGAGCACCGTCCTGGTACAGAACACGCCAACGCAGATGGTCTGTCCAGGTTCTTCCGCCTTAGTGAAGAGAACTCCAATGGGGTTGGGTAGTTCTCCCTACTTTCAGCTGGAGGGGACATGTGTTAGACTTGGCATCTTTTGGCGTGTTTCCCCTGACTTTTTGCTTTCTGACCTCCCGGTTTTGACTCTGTTTTTGCTGGTGTGATGATTCTGCGCACTTTCCTCACTGCGGTCCAGTGGGAAAGTGCAAGTGCTCCTGTATAAAATGTGTTATGGATTGGTGTTTCCATGATTGGCCTATTTGGTTTATGTGTCAGTCCCTTGTAAAGTGCACTGCGAGTGCCAGGGCCTATAGACCAAATGCTGTTGGTGGGCTGCAGCACTGGATTGTGCCACCCACGCAAACAGCCCGTAAAGTGTAACTCGGGCCTGCCATCGCAGAGCCTGTGCGCAGCCTGGGGCTGCCATGTCGACTTGGCAAGTGCACACACTTGCAAGTCCCTAAACCTTCCCTTTGCTACATGTTAGTCACCCCTAAGGTAGGCCCAAGGTACCCCTGCGGGCAGGGTGCGTTGTATGCGAAAGGTAGGACATGCCCGGGTGTGTGCGGCATGTCCTGATAGTGAATTACAGCCTAGTTCGTTTTTCACTATTGCAAGGCTACCTGTTCCCCTAGGCCAGAACGGGCAGTTTTGATTATTACAGTTTATAATCCTAACTGACCCCGGGAACATGGTAGAAATTCGAGTTTAGTATGCCTGGACTCAGAATGATAAAATGCATCCTTTAGTGAAGTTGGTTTTAACATTCTGTGTTTGAAAATACCACTTTTAGAAAGTGGGTATTTTCTTGTCTAACCATCCAAGCCTGCCTCTGCGAGGTTGTGTATTCCTTGTCTGGAATGTGAGTGACAGGGGCTGGGGGATGCCAGGAGACAGGGTGAGTCAGCGCAGGGCTGAATAGCCAGATCGACCTGTAGATGGGTGGGAGGGGTCGCACCTGGGCCCTGAATAGGACAGTGCCTTCCCTCCACAATGCTGGCTCCACCTCCTGTGGTGCGTCGGATGTCCCTGGCCTACTCACTGAAAGAAGGGACGGAGACTTGTCAACAAAGTGCTCCAGAACTGGTTTGGACTAGGCAAAGGCCTCTCTGCCTTCAGAGACCAAAGGAATTTGGGATATAAATATTGGGGCCCTGACCCCATGAATTTAGATCTCGCTGGAATCAAGGAACCTGCCAAGACGAAGAGCTGGAAGAGCTGCCAGGAGGAGTACTGCCCCGTTGCTGTGTTGTTGCTTTGTTGGGTTGGCCTGCAGTTGCTGCTTCTGTCTTGGGCAGTGAAAGGACTGGACTGAACTTTCTACGAACTTGTGCTGAGTATCTCCAAGGGCCTGAAACCGAGCTGGCCTCCTGTTAAGAAGTCTCAGGGACTACAAAGACTTCACAAGCCTCTGGGTACCGCTTCTGGAACGCTGTTTCAGTTGCCACAGAGGAAGGGAACCGCAACCGACTCCGTCAACCGAATCCATCCCTGGCCGGTGACCTGTTTGCACCGCAGACCGCATCGCCCCGCATCGCAACCCTGGTCTCACCGTGGGCGATGTCCGACGCCGCCAACATCGAGCCGCTGCTTGCACCGTGACCTGTGGGCACCGCAGTTCGCATCGCTTCACTGGGCCAACCAGACCAGACCGACACTGTCGCTGCAACTGGCTCAAGAGTCGAGACCGCACCGCATTTGGGGCACCGCTCGCACGTCTGCGACGCACCGCTCCGACTCGCACCGCTGTCCGACGCCAGCTCCCGCACTCCGGCTAGGTCGCCTGCATCGCAACCTGTCAGCACCGCATCGAGCATCGTCTCGCCCTGCATCGCACGCCTTGGACTCACCGACTCCGTCTGCACGACGCTCATCGAGCCGCTGCCTGCACCGCATCGAGGACACCGCACCTTGCATCGCTCCGTCTTGCACCGCAACCGCGACGAACGCCGACCGGCTCGTACACTCCGTACCAGCCACAACGAGAAAGGTACTGTAACCGAGTCTGTTCATGACTCTGCTGGCCCGTATCGACGCGGTCGGCTGGAACTGTTAGACTCTGTGGTTTTCAGCATCGCGGTAGGCTCGGACGGAGCTACCGACTCGTACGAACTTTGCTTTTGTGCTATTCCTGCAAAGAAGAAGTTAACGTATCAAGCATTCATTCGTAAAGTATAGTATCGTGGATTTTTGCCGTAATTGGTCTTGTCTTGAGTATATAAAATATTGGTTATTTTTCTAAACTGGTGTGGTGTCCGTTTGTAGTGCTTACACTGTATTACTGCTGGTTATGTGCAAATGCTTTACACACTGCCTCTGAATTAAGCCTGACTGCTCGTGCCAAGCTACCACGAGGGTGAGCAGGGGTTACTTCACGAGTGTAACACCCTTACCCTGACTAGGAAGAAGGGTCCCTACTTGGACAAAGGTGCAAGCCCTTGCCAACTAGAGATCCCATTTCTAACAGCCTCGATTAAAAGTGCCTCCGTAATTTATGATCCCTGCACAAAAATAGGTCTGCGCAGGGATCGCAATTACAAAGTGGTAGTATGTGTATTGCACCCGGTAATTAACTTTGGAATTTAGACTGACCTCTTTATTCATCAGTGTCAGAAAGTCAAACCTGCATAAATATATTGTGGGAAAAGGTCCATATCAATATCAATAAATATGTCAACATAATAGTGGGTGGAAGATAAAAGTTATTTATTTATTTAAGAGTTTTATATAGCGCTGGCCAGACCCGAAGGTAATGGAGCACTTTACAACATTTATAGTAGAGACATCGTATATTCAGTAGAGCAATAATATAAAACATTGACTCATGACGAATTTAGCTAAGGGAGGGCCTTTTTGATAAAGTGTCAGTGTGCTGCGATGGGCATGATTCGCGTTTGCCGGCAGCTATCCTTTCGGAAGAGATCGGTTGAGGAAGAGGTCTTTGAGCAGGCTTTTGAATTTTGAGAAGGAGGGGGTAGTCCTGATGTGTACTGGGATGGAGTTCCAGATTTTGGGTGCATTTCCTGAGAAGGATCTGGATAACGTTTTTTGCTTGCATGTTTTCGGAGGAATGAGGAGTAGAGTGTTGGAACTCCTGAGGTTCCTTGTCTGACCTGCCTACTTGAGTTTGGAGGCTAGGTAGGCGGGTTTCCCCGTGTGCAGAGCTTTGTGCGTGAGACAAGCAGTTCTGAAGTTGGCACGCATTTCGATTGGGAGCCATTTTAGCTCTCCGAGAGCGGGCGAGATGTGTTCAAATTTCTTTACTCCTGTGACTATTCTGGCTGCTGCATTTAGAGTTGATCTGAGGGGAGCTAAGTGAGATTTTGCTGTTCCTGTGAGGGTTGCGCTCTAGTAGTCCAGTCTGGACAGCACCAGGGATTGAGTGGCTTGTTTGAGGTCGTTGGGAGGGATGAAGGTTTTCTTTCATGTGCTAGATTGTTACTAACCATCACAGCAGTAAAAAGGCCAAAGTACAAACAAACATCAAACCATAACGAACCATTTCTATTCACTAGTTCAGTTAACAATTGCCATCATTGAAGACTGACATTTTTCTGGACATAAACATGGACTCTCACTTTGTACATCCACCGATGGATATGATTGTTCCCAAGGGCACACACAGCTTTGGATGGGTCATGTCAAAAATCTATTTATATTGATTACACCGCAGCTTTTGGGCACAAATGTGCACTTAGCGTCTAGAACAACAGTTCTGGTTTCTTTGGCATACACATGTAAGGGCTAGGGTGGAGCGCTGCTCGCTATGTGCGCATTAAATACGTTTAAGATTCCAAACAAGTTCACAATCTTAGAGTATTATATTTATTTTATTTGGTTTACTAGTGTGCACCAATACCAACTCTTCGTTCACAAAAATCTACGAACACCACATGGATTATAGGCAACCACAGCATATAATCATATTGGAATACCAGCATATCAGTATCCCCCAATGCACAAGAAGCTCCATGACATCGAACCACTAGGAAACAACCAATTATTTGGAGAGGAACTGAGTAAATAGCTGCCAGACCGAATGACTTATTTTAGAATACTTTAAGCGTCATTGTAATGACGAAAACAGCAAGTGTGTTAAAACTTTATTCTCCACCCTCACTGATGACGTACACAAACCTTTCCATACATTTACCTACGTTAAAGGTGCCATTCTAAACCTTATTGCACGGGGGAATGGAAAGACATGTCCGGTATTCTCCTTGAAATAATGCATTTAGTGTACTTGCCACATAACTCGACATCTACTGCATAATTTGCAGATTTCAGCCATAAATTCTCAAAGGCATAAAGGTTTGTACCAAACATGCTTCACTGGTTTTGCAGCTCAGTGGCAGTCATTTTTCAAATATTAAATGGGCACTTTTCTGTAGTTGTCGTTGCATCCAGACATGAAACTTGTTCTAATGAAATAAGACTTTGTCCAGACTTTATTACTGTCTCCTACTGATGAACTGGGGATGGGCTCTGTCTACAGCATGAAAGTAATACTTGCATAGTTAAATAATACAAACAGGGTAGAACTAATCATCAGTTCTTTGTTATGAACATATGTTGCTTCCTAACTCATGCACATTCATGTTTCACCATAGAAACTGTTCTGAGAGCAGGAGTGATGTCAAGAAGTCACTCAATTGTAAAATCACAAATATTTTACTTGTCTATTTATGGTCTGATGTCTTGAATCTAAGAGTGCCTGCCAGTGAGACTTACATAATACATATAGAACGTAAAATTCTGCTCTGCAAACCTGTTTCTTAATGTTAAGAGCTGCTCCTAGAGCCCCATGTTGTGGACAGAGTAAAACCAAAGCTCAGGACGAGCGATAAAGTGTAATAACTGGGATACACAGTATAGTGTAAAAAAAAAAAAAAAAAAAAAAAAAAAAAAGGAGGCCCACCTTTTATTAAATGAACTGAGGACAAGTAGGCTCGCATTCTGCTGAATGCAACATTGTATGTTTTACACAACCTATTTTCAATCACATCTGATAAATGGCTATACTTTTCTTTCTTAAGAAGCATTTATATTCTGCACGACAGATACCTTTTTTATCAATGTTTCTTAAAATGACAAAATAAATAATTTTTGCAGAAGGTGTTGTATAAGGCTTTCCAATGTGCCTTTTCTTGCTTCACAACTTAGTCACCCAGGCCACGTGATTTAGTTCTACATTGCCAGAGAATTCCAGCTGCCCTTCCCATGACTGTTGCCTCATTATTACACACCACATTCCAAAGGCTGACCGCCCTTTTTAGGTCTCGCGCCTAGCGTTGCAGTGCGTAGCACTGCTCGCGCAGCGCGAGACCTCTTGTATGGGCTTCAGAAAGTTAACCACATGCTCGTGCGTGTGGTTTTGCTTTCGCAGGCTGGCATTGGCTGTAGCGTGTTTTTTTTTTTTTTTAAACGGCACGCAATTGGGCAAAGGCGGGACATGCGCCCGCCTTTGCCCAATTGCGTGCCGTTTTTTTTTTTTTAAAGCACGCTACAGCCAATGCCAGCCCATTCCCGTCCGTGTCTAGGACGCGCATCAGCGCGCGGCACAGACGACAGGCTCCCTCGCCCCCCCGCTCCTCTGTGGTGCGCACGCACCACTGGTTTCTTAAGTAACTGTGCAGTTTTGGCAGTTCTGCTGGACTGCTTATCAAATAACAGAATACTTTTAAACTCTTTAATGTTCTCTCTGGCAAAGTATTTTGTTAATTCAAAGATTTCAATCGTACAGATTCTTTAGTCCATTGAAAACGGTGATCGAGAAACAAATGCGGTACATAAAAGGGATTTTTACTTATGGCCTCCTCCCACACATTGGCTAGTAGTGGTGTTTATTAAGGACAGTCACAGTGGGACACAACCACACCCAGGACAGTGTTAAAATGAAGCCTTCCCCAGAGTTGGTATTGTAAACATCAGGCTTTCAGGTTCCCTGTTCACTTTTCTTTACACTCTTCTGTCGGGATCTCAAAGGTGTTTTACTCCAATGATGGTGACACTGACTTTTAAGTGTAATCTTGGTAGAAAACGTTGAGGGGCTGCATATGAGTGCATGCAGAGGAGCCCACAGCAAGTGGAGTGGAGCGCAGAACAAGATTCCAGTCTAGATGAATCAACGAGCAAGGGGTGAGGAAGAGAGACACCCTCCACTTCACTGAAAGTGGCACATGAGCCGAAAGAAGACGACCGAGAGGAGAGGAGGCACAGCGGGGCAAGAGAGCAAGGCTTGGGACACAAAGGCCTGAGAGTAGGAGCCAGCTAAGTAAGAGTCAGTGAGTTAGAAGAGGATGAAGGAACCACAGACAGGAAATAAACACCGGAGGAACCAAGAGGTCAGGCCGGTTGGCTTTGCTAGAGCTTGTCAACGTTGATTAGCATATACATGAAGCATAGTCTTATGCTGTGTAAACAAAATGGTTCCCTTTGCCGTATTTCCATTCGTGTGACGCGTCCGCTTTTAGTCGTCTTCTCATGCGATGGAGGAATATTGAAAACGCCCTGGCCTATCTATCTTCATACCGCACACACCACCACACAGTGTACACCCACCGCGGAGTGTTGCATCTCTGGCCTATCGGGCCACACCGCCCGTCGCTCTGTGCCCTCCACCAGCTCCTAAAAGGATGAGCAACACTGTCTAGCTCACATAAACGAGTAAAGACCTAAACATCTGACACCGATGCCTTTCATGAACGCTTTAAAACCAATCCTGCTATCAAAACAGCGTTCAGGGTCGGAGGGCGAGGGCCTGACCTCGGATGTGCACAGGGAAAAGCGCTGCGATGTGATTTATAGCACCCCGAGGGTCGATCAAAGCTATCCACAATGTGTGCGCTGATGCGAATGCCAGTTTAATGGCCGGCTCTTAGCGCGTTTGGTGGTTCGGTTGCTGGCCTGCTGCGGCTTCTGTGCCGTGGGGGGCAGGAATCCCCTCAGTTTGCAGACGCCCACGGCTGTCCCAGAAAGGCCGTAATCGGTTACAACAGTTGAATTCCATGATGGAGAGGTTCATTTAATGTGAATCAATGCTACCTTTGAAAACCCTGTCTTACCAGACACCTTTGCGTTGTATAGTTAGCACCGTTTATCCACAAAGAAACAAACCAGAAGAAAGGCGCTTAACTGCCTCCAACATGCGAAATGGATGGCTGCTGATTTTGTTTAAGCAGCACTACAATTGTGAATTGTCATACTACTCAAAGGGGGACTAGGGCCCATCTCTAGAAGCACTTTGCGGCACTTCTAATCCAGTCAGAAACGATGGAGTTATCTTGGACTCTGTATTATTCTTCCCCGTTCAGGTTAGCTCTGTAACCAGCAATAGGGTTTTCCACCACAGTCTCTTCGGAGGAGAGGATGTGGGATAAGGGCCAGAGCTGCCGACTTTGCAACACGGGAACCAGGTTCGAGTCTCAGCGTCGGCTCAACATCCTATGTGATGTAACTGGTGCTCATGTCAAGCTCTCCAATACCTCCGGGTCGAGTTATCGCTATATAAAAACTCAAAAGCAAAACGAACAAAAAATCCGTGGGAGTACAGACTTGATAGACTTGCTGTGGTCACTGCTGTGGCTCTTTTACTTATCGACTACCGTAATTGAGTTTATGAGGATCTCCGAGCAAAAAATTGAGCAAACTTCTAAGCGCCCAAACCTTTGCTGCCAGGCTCATTTTCGGCTTGAAAGGTTCCCATCATATAAACCCCCCCCCCCGTAAATTCGCTCTGTTCGTTGTCCATCAAGCATAGGATCACATGTATAACTTTGGTGCTACCTCCAATCAATGTATTTATTTTTGCCCAAACAGATTGGCTAGGTTAGCTTGCCAGCACCCTCTTTCACTGCTCCTGTCAAGAAGAATTTGCTTGGGGGCTGGTGTCTGTACCAACAACGCTCTTCCCTCAGGGACGCTCGAGTGGTTCTTCTAAACAATGAATGGAACCGGAGATATTTTAGCAAAGAACTCCAGACCTACCTGTTCCTCCAAATGTTTGCATCTGCTTGAGGTTTAATTGAGAATCGATTCCTTCCTCCCAGTCTCCTCCCCTTGCTCTGCTGCGTCTGGTCATGTGAGCGCACTATAAAACGCCAAATAAAATCAATAAAAATACTTATAAAGAGTGTAGATACTAGATTATACATCCTTCCCATTCCCAGATGCTCACTGTTTGTGTGGGACAATCAAGTTACATTATCAATTACTACAATCACTTGAAGTTGGTAAGGCTATGGTGTATAGTCCAGTTTCCTTTCCGAGTGTGTTACATGGAACTGGCTCATGTTTGGCAGAACTGAAGCAATCTCTCACTTGTCCTTCACCCTACTTAATCTTCCGCTGAATGCTGTTTTCCAGCAATGGGCGTTTTGGTTGTTGCTATTTATTGAAATGGTTTCTGTGTGTTGGCTTTGGTCTGGTTACCTGTTTTGCACAGTTTGGAAGTTAAACGTGTGTTCCCATATTTCCCCAGATTAGATACCCTGTTGGAGCATGCCTACTGTGATATGATTCCTAACCTGTAGGACATATCACTTTCTTCATAATAACTAATCAAATAGAACACACATTTATGCTTTATAGAGTCTATTAGTGTTTATAGAGTAGACTATGATTTAATCTGAACTAAACGAATACAACAATTATGCTTTGTGATTCCTCGCTACGAAGTATACATATGCCAAGGACGTCCCAATCCAAACCTTTGCTGGCTTCGTGCATTATCTTTTGTCTGACAGTATGCAAAACTAATAAGAAACAACAAAGTTAAATGAAAAACAAAATTTGATGATGGGCAGTCACCTGCACTACTAAAATATATACATGGATAAGACTCCAAATCAGTGAAATAACAGCTACTGGCATTCTGTACGGTGATGTAACATCCAGCTAAGCTCAACATCTCCCTTTATTGACATGTACAAATTAGAGTCCAGTTTCATTAGATCCTATTGTTCTTCAATTAACTTTGACTGCATTAGACAAATGTACTTTGAAAATCGCATGACCATTAACTATTCATAAACTAATATCCTGTGTATTGGTGATTCCTTGGACCCTCGCTTTTAGTAAAATGGGAATCTAATGCCTCTAAAGCCATTGCAAATAAGTAGTTGCGCAATCACCTTCAACTGTTATCAGAAAAATACATTGTTGCTCTTCTGTAATAAGTCATTATAGCTGAAATGTGATGCCACAGTGCCTGTGCCAAAGCCAGCGGACAGTGTGAAAGGTGGGTCATTGACCAGAATTACACCCACAGGTTAAGCAGGTCTTTTTAGGTCTCGCCTAGGCAGCGCTTGCGCGGTCTCTTCTAGACCTGCTGTATTCAGGGATGGATTTGAAGCTCCGCCCATCCTTTTCATTGGCTTGTGTCATTGTCCTTTGTAAATGTTGGCTTCTGATTTGTTAATAGGCTTGCTAGTCCCTCCTTAGTACCACCTTTTCTACTTTTGTAACCTCCCACGAGGACTGGCCCTTTTACTTGTGTAGTTACACATATGCTTTATTTACAGTCTGTGAGCGCTATTTTCTTTAATGATTTTCTCCTACTGCAGGCACACGACATGCTTTCATACAACGGCGTCCGCTTTGCTTGCCACAGGCGGCGTGCTGCGCTGCTTACCAGAATCTTACAATATTGAAAAAATAGACTTCGGCGAGCCGCAACAAAGAAAAGAAAGGCGCGACTTGCCAAAGTCTATTTTTTCAATATTGTAAGCTTTTAGTAAGCAACGCGCCACAGGTGGCGTGCTGCGCTACTTTCCAAAATCTTACAATATTGAAAAAATAAACTTTGGCTAGCCGCAACGAAGAAAAGAAAGGAGGGACTATCAAAGTCTATTTTTTCAATATTGTTAGCTTTTAGTAAGCAGTGCGCCTCAGATGGCGTTCTGCGCAGCTTACCGAAAGCTTTCAATATTGAAAAAATATAGAACGACGAGACGCGCCTTTCTTTTCATCAGCGTGGTTCACTGCAGCAGACTCCTCCTTCTCCCCCCCGTTCGCTCCCTCTCTTCGGCTGCAGCTGCCTCCTCCTCCTCCCTCAGCTTCAATCATGGCAGTGCGAAGATTCTTCAGCTGGAATCCAGGCTCTCTGCTGCTCGCCATCTTGAGACCAGCAGCCCGGACAAACGGGAAGCAATGCAATAGGTCTCATATTTGCCAGAGTTTAAGCTATTGGCATTGTAAATGACGATGCTTTTTATTCATCTGTTTTGAAAACCAACATATAAATAAAATGCATTGTCATTTACACTGCCAATAGCTTCAGACTCACGCTAATGCGAGACCTATTGCATTGCAAATGCTTGTTTTGAGTTCCCTTCTCTATCACAACACCCCAAATAGTGCATAAACCTATAGCAAAACAGGAATGGATCAGAACATTAACATCAATCCTGCATCCTTAAATACCAGGATCACAGCATCTATTCTCTCTAACACCGAACATGCAAACACACTCAATGTAGCCAACTGATGCAAAATTAACTCACCGTGCAATTATAGGAATTAACTCTCCTGGAAACAAATTAAAGCTGAACTAACCTATGGGTGGTTCTCTACCGCACTAAAATTAGAGAAGCACTCAATTTAATGAAAATGGAGAAAGAACCATTCTCCAGTTATTTAAGGCCCTGAAAATTGGATGGGTATCGACATCTAAGAGGCACTGGCAAAGCCAACAGCTCCGACATTGGCTGCCAGCCTTTTGACTGTCAATGATTTTTTTTAATGGTTTTTGCCAAGCTTATTTCTTGGGGAAGCCGACGGGCCTGCATCACTCTAAATGAAAAACACTGGCGAAAAGCACAATTTTCTTCTGAAAGAGCACACCTTGCCATAGTACTCCCTGGCACTTAAGGGAACTAGTGTGTGGGTGGATGTGCTCCTTGTGAAAGAGCAGAATGCCATCACTCACAATGAAGTTAGTCAATGGCTGAAGTGGGCTGACTGAGTTCTATGTTGTATGCTGTAGTGGGCAGGAGAAGCATTTGAATAATACAATAACAGACAACTGGATGATGAGGGCCGGCTGAAAGACCCTCTAGGTAAGTATATGATACATATACTTTCAGTAAAATCATAAGATTTTGGCTATTGCTAGACCCAACAACAAAAAAAGGCACAGTCAAGTCTGTTCTTAAAAGTCCAAGGAGGCTTCAACACAAAATTACAACTACATCTTCTAGAATCAATTTTGATGATTTAGTATTTAAGTGGTTCAAAATATATCTAGGCAAACAATACACAAATGTCAAAATATTTGCATCTATCCCTCTCCACATTAACATCATCTTTAAATCCCACATAGACTGATCTTGGGTGCTATCATGTTTAACATACATCCTTAGTTCTTGGCACTGCTGAGTCTCTCAGACCACAATACACAGAACAGAGAACAAAGACCTTAATTTGTCAATGACTGCATCAAACAACTGTTTGACAATCTTAAGTAATGAGTTGATCCACTGTAAAGTAAAACTGAACCCCAAATAACTCCTCATCATTAGCTTGGTCACTAAAACAACCTTGATACTTTAGGACAGGAAAATCTTCACAGATCGCACCTCCAACCAGAGATTATCCACAATAACATAGATGTTGCAGGGAATCACAATTTACAAAAATTAGATCTAGACGTGTACGTGCCCTTCTTCAGCTAGGACTACTGAAATGCAGCACATTTTACATCCCAAAAGACGATCTCAAGCAAGCCATCCATGACAAAGTCAAAAATAATCTTTATTGGGTAAATATTTCATACCAGAAAAGATACCGTAAAAGAATAAATACAAAAACATATTAAAGGGAAGTTAAAATCAGATACAGTCTGCATGCATGTCCGGTAGCCATTTCCTCATCTTCACAGCACTATTTACAAAGCTTAACACTGCAAAACACATTTTGAGGAAATGCAAAGATTGTCAATACAGAAGAGCTGGTCTGCACTGTTTAAATTGTAGTACAAGATGCTTTTAAAAATTGGGCTCTTTTGTGAATGTATAAAATTCAGAAAATAAAAATAAATGCAAAGTGCTCTGTGCAGATGTTCCATCACGTGGGCATACTCTATGTCCTTTAAACCAAGGACCAGGTATCGGATGTGCAACCATAAAAATTATTTTTCCCAGACGAAAGCACGTTACAATGCAGCGTTGGTGACTATTTATAACATACACTAGATAAAACTGCAAGCCAGGATTTCAAGGGATTAGTCCATGAGCCATCACTGTACTCTTGACATTTTCACTGTGTTCCCTGGCCTCGCTGAATAGACTTCTCAGCTTCTGCTTGAGATCAGATTTACTAAGCTTCGTAAATGTAGAAAGAATACTTTCTTCAGCAGTACCCAGAGTAATACCTAATAATTCATAGGTCGATCTCATACATTTTAACCAATCTATTTTATTAGAACGATCAAGGGACAGACAATGACAATTAAGGCACAATTTAGAGAAGGTACAGATGTTGTACAGATGGGATACCAAAGCAGCACTCATTGCAATTTGATAATGTCTAAAATGTAAGTGATCCCCAGTTCCTTATGACAGATAGAAGCTGGAGTAGCTTGTGAGAAAATTAGAAGTTTTCTAAGGATTGTATTCTCCACCTGTTGTAAAACCTGACAGCTAGCATAGCCCCACACACTAGAGCCATAAGTAGCAGCGGAGATGCTCTAGTCATATCCCAACTTAACTATAGGCTCTCTCTTCACACAGGTCTCCTTAAAAATCAATATGCATTAAATAGGAATGTAGTTTGCCACACCAGAGTACAACCGTTACTGAACCATGTAGGGATCAGATTAAAACATCTATCAATTCTACACAAATTCATTTTTTAACGTCACAAAAATGTTTTAGTAAAACACCCGCTTCTGAACTCATAGTGAGACATTCCTCATTTTATACCAGTGGTTCAATTATAAATTTGTAAGTCCCTTTAAAGCTTGATTATGGACTTTTAAATGGTATCCCAATGATCTACCTTGCCCCTCTGAAAAGAATATGAAATCACATAACACCAATCCTGATCACGGTAATGAGGCTCAATATTGGTTCTAGAAACATATTCAACTTGGCCTGCGGCGCTCAAAAGACTTTGCAAGGGGGAACAGCAAACTACCTAGCTCACAAGTTAGTCATCGTAGGATGCTTCAATTCACTCAGAAATGCAGATTGTATGGAAATGTAATCCTTCAAAAAAATTAAAAAAGGGCTCTTTAACAAGCTTGCTCAGGAAGCGGGCCTAAAATTTGGAACTCCACCCGCTACTATAAGGGCAAATCCCTCAAAAGATTCCTTAAAGAAAAAGTTCAAAGTCCTACTTTTCAGGCAGTAAATCCAATTCTGATAAGACAGGGCCGTCTTCAACAAAGCAAATATTTGGAAAATGTCAGAATAAAGTAAGATTTTGGGATTAAGCCAGGTATCAAGCATTATTTGTGAAGCCTCTGATCCCTACTTTTTCTCTGCAGCCAATGGCATGGATGACTAGGGTATATTAGGATTTGTACTCAAGAGTCTTCTTCAACTGAAACAAGGCTGCTAAATGCTCTTTATGTTAACCTCAATTTGCCTATGTTCTTGACTTTAACATTTCTATGCTATATAAGTATACCCTCATTTTTTATTATGATCTACATGTTACACTTAAAGCAAGCTGCTCTCCACGTAGGTCTGGTCCACTCGATATGAAACTGCAATTAAAAAAATGCCAGCATATCCTAGTATTTCCCTTACTGTTTACAATAAAAAATTCCGTTTAGAAAAAGAAAACATTTTTCATGCTAACTACACTGATGAACAATAGAAAACATGCAACACTGGTAATATTGTGTTATGCGATCATGTAGCGGAGGCTGGTGACATTTGCAAACATTTGCTTTCTGCTTTATGATTTATTACGTCAACAGAGCCCAATGATGATAATATAGGACCATATTAAATGGTTTCTCTTAATTACTGATAATATATATTAAATGTTTGAGTAGTTTCATTGCACAACATGCAGGCGTGTGAAAACCCAAGTTTTTATTTAAGAAGGACCTGTGAAACATTGGCAATATTTCACAGGGACAGTATGTTTCATAATCATAACAGCAGCCCCCAAAATCAGTCTCCAGAGCTTTACCATTCAAAGGGCCACTTGGATTATGTGCCTGTGGAGAATATCATTATGCAGCATGATTATCTAAATTATGCAGCAGTAAACTATATGGCATATTCTATGACATTATTTTAATACAGTAGGGCAAGAAACTTTGTTAAAATCTGCAAATTGCACAGCAATTAAGTTGCAAGTGCAGGAAATCTGCGGCTTAACCATTTTTATAACCAATCTACTCAGGAAAGTAGACAAAACCTAAAGTTTCTAATTCCAGCAACTGCTACCCACAACTTTTAGAGAACAGCTGCAACATTCTCTCCTTTCTACAGTCAGAATTCTTTTGTTAACAATCATAGGGTGTTTTTAATATAAATGTCTACATTCCTACCAACATATTTAAGTATTTATCTCATCTTTTAACTGCAAACCAACCGTTGTAGTTCAGTAGAACAAGTTACTTACCTTCGGAAATGATCTTCCTGGTTGATACCTCAGCTGCAGATTCCTCACCTTGTGAATACTCCCCTAGCTGTTAGATTGGATCAGGAAACTTTTCAGTAGTACCTTGGCACGCCGGTAGGTGGCATATTGCGGCTCCTCTATAACATCGTTCCACTCAGAATGGGACATACTGAGCTGCATATAAGCACTGCCCATGCATGCTGACATCAGTTGCTTTCTAGGCTGTCTGCGCCTGCAGACAGATAGCCCATCGGCAAATTGGTATGACCAAGGTGCAGATCTCTATAGTGGGTCTTTTGTACACGGAAATTAGTCCAGTTCACAGAACGGGGAGGCATGAGAGCTGGTGACCTATCTGCAGTTAGATACAGTATTCACCAGAAAGATCATTCCAGAAGGTAAATAACTTGTTCTGGTGGATACTTCTAATCGCAGACTCTTTGCCTTGTGAACAGATACCAAAGGAGCCCTTCCCAAGGTGGCAGTCCTTTGAACGGGCTTAGTCCAAAAGGACCTACAGGACCAAGCGAGCAAAATGCCCCTCTCAACAGACCAGGCTGTCTAGGCAGTAGTGCTTCTTGATGGCATGTTGCAAAGCCTGTGTGGCTGCCTGGCAGATATCGAGGACAGACACTTTGCATGCTAGTGCGGTGGTAGCAGCTTTGGCCCCGATGGGATGAGCCCGTACACCTTCTGGAGGATGCTTCTTAACCAGTGCATACCAGATCTTCATGTAGAGAAAACTTTATTGAGGGATGGTCTGTTTTTGCACTGCCTTCCCCTTCTTTGCTCTAGAAAAGCGAGTTGGTGGTCCACCCAATGTTCATTGGTACGACTGAAATACAAGCTCAGTGTACTTTTAGGAGGTTTGTGGTGAAGCAAAGAATGACAAGAGGGTGATAGCCTAACAGACGTGAAAAGGAGTGACCTCCTTAGGTAAAAAGGAAGCCTGGATCCCTAAAAGCAACTTATCAGGGAAGATGGTGGGGTAAGGTGGATTTACACAGCAAGCTTGACATTTGTTCACATGTCTGATGTTACGGCGATAAGAAAGACTGTCTTGAAGGCCAGAAGTCTCAGAGGACAACTTTGCAGCTGCTCAAAAGGGGTGCACATCAAGAAGGTGAGGACTAAGTCTATGTCGCACTGGGGCATCACGAAGTTTTGTGGAAACAAGTGTTGCAAACCTTTCAAAAACCTCATTACAACTGGTAATTTAAATAACAAAGGTTAATCGCAAGAATGCCGAAACAGCTGATAAGTAGCCCTTGGCAGTGCCCAAAGCAAGTCCTTGCTGAGTGAGGGACAAAACAAAAAGCAAAACTTCAGATAACTGAATGTAAAAGGGTCAATTTGCCAGGTGCCGCACCAACCCACAAATTTGTCCCAACGAACGGCATACGAAGATTTAGTGGAGGGATGTTTCACCGTCAGGATCACATCAGGGCATGGGTCAAAGGAGATCAACTGGCACCGCTCAATTTCCAAACATTGAGAAGCAAAGTATGCAGGCCCGGGTGCAGAAGCCTGCCCTGTTGCTGCAATAGAAGATCCTCCCGGAGAGATAGCTTGTTGGGAAGAAGAGATGCTCATGCGCAGGAGTTCCGGGTACCACACTCTACTGGCCCAATAAGGTGCCACTAGGATGACTTGTGCCCGGTCATTCCTGATCTTCGGGACAATAGAGGCAGTGGCGGGAAGACATACAAGAGCCCTGAACTCCACTCTAGACTGAATGTGTGCCCGAGCAAGATGCTTTGGAAACTTCAGCATGCAGAAGGGTTGATATTGTGCATTCCCAGTGATGGTGAAAAGACTGAGCCAGAGTTGTCCCCTCTTCTAGGAGATGGCCTGTGCCACCTCTTGGAGTAACTGCCATTTGTGAATCGATAGGCTTCTGTGACAGATTTTATCTGCCCTGACATTAAAAGATCCTGCCAGGTGGTTCATCACCTGCGAAACTGCTTGGCAGTCCACCCACTTCCAGAGGCACAGGACCCAAGAGCCCACCCACCCTGCTTGTTGCAGTACCACATGGTGGTGGTGGTGTCCGTAAGCACCTGTGCCAGCTGTCCTTTGATAAGGGGTAGCAACAATTTCAACGCCAAGTGAATCGTTCTGAACCCCAACAAGTTGATACGGGGTTGGGTGTCCACCGGAGACCAGAGTCCTCTGATCTCCACCTTTCCCACGTGGCCTCCCCAACATGGTAGTAATGCATCCATGACTACCATTAGCTCTGGCAGGGGTAAGGAGAGGGGCCTGCCACTGACCCAATCCCGGTTCACTATCCACCACTAGAGATCTTTTTCTATCTCCTCTGAAATTTGGATATAATCTCCGACAATGTGTCCACTGAAATTTCACTTTCCACTGCAGAGCCTGCGTATACCATGCTTGTGACTCAAACAGGATGCAGGGGACCAACAATCCCAGCAACCTCAGAGTCATCCACACAGATTTAGGACAGAGGCTGAAACATCTGGATCATTGCCAGAATGGCCTGGACTCTGTTCTGGGGAAAAGGCACGAAACCATTCCAGAATGGCTCCAATGAAAATGAATGTCTGCGAAGCAGTCAGGTGTGACTTCGGCTTGTTGATAGTGTACCCTTATGAGGTTAGGAAATTCACGGTCATCTGGAGGTGGTTTACAACTGCCAGGGGCGAGCTCGCCTTCAGCAGCCAGTCATCGAGGTAGGTTAAGACTGGTACCCTGACCTCCTTAGATGGGCTGAAACCATCGCTTTGGAGTACAATGGAGGGGTGCTGGTGAGTCCAAAGGGGAGCACTGCAATCTGAACAAGCTCTCGGTCCATCATGAGCCGCAGGTAGCGCCTGTGACCCTGCCAGATAAGGTTTTAAAATATGCATCCTGCAGGGCCAATGCCACTATCCAGTCTTCATGGTCTGGAACAGACAGGGCCTGGGCTAGAGTTAGCATCTTGAATTTGTCCTTCTAAAGGAATCCATTAAGAGGGTGAAGATCAAAAACAGTATGAAGGCCTCTGTCCTTCGGCACAAAGAAATAGTAAGAGTAACACTCAATAACTACATCCGAAGCCAGAACCTGCTCTATGGCCACTTTGGCAAAAAGGGCCTGCACTTCGTGTTGTAAAAGAGGCAGATGGTCCTTAGTCTCCCCCTAAAGGAAGGGAAGGTGCAGTGGGGTTGAAAGAAAATGAAGGGTGTAGCCGTGGTTAACAATTTGTGGGGCCCACACTTGTATGACTTGATGGCCCGCCACCCCAGGAGGAAATATCGGATCCTGCCTTAGACAGGGTGGATGGGTGCCGGTCAGACACACTAAAGTGGTTTTGCGGTTGGGTCTGTTGGAGGTGCGGGGGACTGAGCTGCACATTACCCCTGCTGACCCCTGTGAACCATGCCCTTGGCAACAAAATGGCTAAAAAGTCTGGTTGGCTGGAGGAGTAGACTAGCATTGACAGATGGAAAAACCTCTACCATTGCCATGCAGAGATCGAAATTCCTGGTGAAATTGCCTCCTTGGAGCAGACAGACCCTAGGAACGTGTTGTGGCCTTGCTCCGTTTAAAGTCCTCCAAGAATCAGTCATCTTTATCCTCCAAAATGGAAGGATTCTTCAAAGGGCTTGTCCATTAGAGATGCCAGGATATCCCCAGAGAAACCTATGGATCTCATCTAGCTGTGGCGACTGATAGGCACACTGAAGCCCATAGCATGTCCCAAGCAATCAGTTGTGTCCAGTCCTAAGCACGTTACAAATTATGCTGCATCGCTGCCATCCTGAATAGCCTGGCGAGAGATTTTGAAGGTCGTCTGGAACAGCTGGAAAACCCGAGCCACCGTTTTCCAACGGGCATGTAAATAAAAGCCAAAGAGACAGCTGGCTTCTACAACGTATCTGAAGACTTCGATCGCGATGAGGGCTTTCTGAGGGAACGACTGCAGGAACAGAACCTCCCTTTCTACTGTGACAAGTCACAGAGAAGAGTTTCCTTGAGCTTGGCGACATTCAGTTTGGCTTTGTGTTCCCAAATAGCTTTCAGGGTCATCTGGAAGTAGTCGCCACAAGACTTAGAGTTGTGGACCAACCCCAAGCACCACAGCCAGACTTTGTGAGAGTCCATCACAGACACATGCTTGCAAAAGTCCCTGCACAGTTTGAATGCCGTCGTTAAAGAGGGTGGCATTTTCCTAGCACACTGGATAATTTGTGAGAAAAACTCTTGATCAAAAACCCAGGGAGAAGCTTTGCATCCACGTCTGAAGGCACAGAAAGAAAGAAAAAGACATCCACATAAATGGGTGGCACTTATATGCAGCTCCACACATCACTTCTGGTGAGGAACGAAACTGGCATGGGGAAGCACAATGCCAGCTACTGGCAAGCAAAGGTACTGCTCAAAAGTTTCCAGATCCAGTCTGACACCTGGGGGAATATTCACAAGATGAGGAATCTCTTTGGAAAAACACAGTTTTTCAAGCAGACTACCTCAATAAGTACACGCAGTATAAATGTAAAAAACAAATACATAAGCTACATGTATAAGAGAGACCTATATTCACTGCTTAACTCGTAAAAAATGAAATTCATGTGCCTAAAACATTTCTTAGGATGGCACGGCCCACTTCTCACAATGGTGCTGCCCACTTCCATCAGTGGTGTGCCCACTACTATAATGGCAAATGCCCAAAACTATATTCTTCAAAGAGGTTTAGGAAGGCCGAAAACTCTTCACTGTAAAAATTGAGAAAAAAATGTGCCTAAAAGTGCATTTTACAGCATAATTTTCACTTGAATTTGCAACAAAAAAGCCATAGACTCTGAAAGGTCACTAATACAATATTCATGTACTTTCATGGCACAGTTTAGGGCAAGGGATGGAGTGTATGGAGGGCTGCTTAGTGCTTTAGTATTAACCTAAGTGTTTTGAATCTTGTCACTCTAGTTCATTTAATAGATGTTATATATCTTATGTTATAAAATAAACCAAAATGGTGTAAAAACACACTAATCGACAGACCAGTATACAGGGACAGTCCCCAGCAGTAGAAAAATAACACCCATAATGGCTGGCGGGGCAACAGTTTAGCTGACTCCTGGGAGTGTCACACGTTGTACCTACAAGTACCCATATTTTCCCTACTACATGTCTCACAGCTCACCTTTGGATGATGGGTGCCATCCACCTTGGAATCATTTTCATCATATGGTTTCTACAGAGTACATTGTATTCATCTACCTTGCAGACCTTACCAATCACTAATTTATTTCTTAGGATCACCCACCACAAATACCTGTCTTCACCCTCCTTGGAGACTCAGAAGTTTGAGACATATAATACTACTGACTTCGCCGTGTGGAGGCTCCATCTACCATGACTGCTCTCGCTCGCTGGTTGAGGCCGTACACCACTCCACCCAGTCTTTCCGGGAGCCGGGAAATCGATGGCCAAGATGAGGGAGTACTAGAACTCTCCACATCTCATCTTTGGGCCCCCACCTTCAACTGGAGCACCGCCTGGCCCAAAGGAGGTGAAAGGAGCCACGCTGGTGGGTTCGTCCTTGGCAGCAGTTGGGCCTAGAAGTCGTTGGATCGTCGCTAGTTGGCGTAGGTCTGCTCCGCTTCGGCAGACAGCCCTTAGAGGTCTCTAAATTCGGCGTCTGCAGTTGATCAGCCGACTCCAGTAACGACGTAAGCAGCGCCTATCGAGGCAGTTTCATCTCCTGCTATCGATTTCGAAACGTCGCCTTCTCGGCATCGGACGACAGGTGCGGAGTCGATAGAGCAAACTGAGGGGAATGTGGCATTTTCGCTTCCTTCTCATGGTGACGCTTCTGGGAGTCACCTTGTGGAGGGCGATACAAGGGAGTCTGGGCCGACTCAGTCCATTTCTGAGATTATTCCACCTCAGGTGGAAGAGAGTTGGATATTTGCACTTGGTGAGGCTAATGGGCAGCAGTCTTCCCCAGCCTCGGGACTACTTTCCCCTCCTTGTCTCGCTACAGAGGCAAGTTTCTCCTTTGCAGATATCCTGAGGAAAGTGGGTGCAGTTTTGGAGTTGTCACTGCCTACGGTGGAGAAGTTCACCAACCCTCTGATTGATCTTGTTTATTAAGGTCAGATGGAGGAAGAACCTGTTCTTCCATACAGTGAGGCACTGTTCGACATATTGTTGGGAACTTGGGTCAAGATTGATACAGGGGTCTCGGTGGACCATGCTATATCTCGCAGGCACCTGACTGCTCCTGGAGACCCAGTATGTCTCCTCAGGCATCCTACCACTCGTAGTCTGGTAGTTCAGGATGCTACATCTTCACAGGATATGGATTCTTCACCTAAGACTCCATTGAATAGAAGTCAACATGCATGTGGCAAGCACATCTTTTCTTCTGCTAGTTCTGCTTTAAGGTCCATAAACACGTCTTGTGTTTTTGGGTGTTTTCCCCACGCTTTGTGGGATTCTTTGCAGACTATGTTGCCATCACTTCCGGGTAACCTCTGTTCCGATATTCAACAGCTGATTATAGATGGGCATCAGGTATCTAAGCTAATAATTAGATATGGCATGGATACTATTGATTAGGTAGGTCGGGCCATGGCATCTTCGGTGGCACACATGGTTAAGAACTTCAGGTTTTTCAGATGATGTCCAGGCGACTTTGGTCAATATGCCCTTTGACAGCACCCATGTTTTTGGGGCGCAGGCTGGCTCGGCATTGAGGTGCCTCCGTAAGAGAAAAAGTGAAACAGAGTCTTAATTACTCGTTCTCTGTTTATCTGTTCTTTAGTTTTGTCCCTATACTTGAGTTGGATAGGTGATTCACGATTTTTATTTTTTCAAGGGACTAGCCATGTTAGGGTATTGGCATGTCTGCCCTTTGGTTACACCAGATTGGTGTTCTTGCCTGAAGCAGATGCTATTGTTTCGATACTGTCTTTAACAGTTTGTGTGGGTCAAGGATGCCTAAGGGATGGTTTTTCCTTTTTCCTCTGAAATTGGGCTTAATGCTCTAGTGGTCATTTGCTGGTGATGTGTCTTCCAGTTAGGAAGTTTAGCATTTTAACATGCTTCTTCGAAGCAGTTCGGTATGCTGGTATGCATTGCTGTTGACTTACAGCATTTCTTACAGGGCATGTACTTATGTAAATCATGAGACCTTGTATGCAGAGTATATACTTGGTTTTTGTGTGTACTCTGAATTTCCACTTCAAGGAAATTTTGGTCTCTGGTTTGTCCAACGCAGTCCTTTTTATTACTTTAGCAGCGTGCACTCTTCGTCGAATTCAATTGGTGCACAAATGGCTTTTGCGTAGGATAATTATTGGGTTATGCTTCCCGGTGAGGGGGTCAGGCCATCTTTATTATGTGATGTGTTTCAAACATGTGCTTAGGAATTTGATCCATGGAAGTGTGCTCCCTTTTTACTGGAGACATTACGTTTGGCAATTCAAGGTGTCTGATTTGTATTATTTTTGGAGGTGTTATTTATTCTTATGTTCAATTTTGGAACATGGTTATCCCGTGAGCTCTGCTTCTGAGGTTATCTGAGATGCAGTGCTTGAACATTTGCCTTAGGGGTATTTACAGCCATGTCTTACACAGTTGAGAACATTTCTGTTTTTGCAGAAGAGAAGGTTCGCTTTTTGATCTTTCTTCACTTTAAGAACATCCTGGATATTTCCATATTCTTTGGCACTATTGATAGCCATACATTTCCTGTCAGAGACTGGATGTCCTCTGTCTCCTTGAGAACATTTCTCTTTCTCTATTAAGCATTTGTTATTTTCTGTACCTTACAGCCCTTTAGGGGATCATAGAGTGATATATGATCTGGTGCTTCATGTGTTCTTATAGAACTAAATGTCTATTCGAGTCCTTGTCTGCCTTACATTCACATTGGATTTTGAATCATATGCCTTGTGGACAGTTACTACAGCTGGGTTCCCTTTTTTAGGTATTTTCCAGGGGTTTGGTTTATCTTATTCGTCTTGGCCTTCTAAGCAAAATGTGGTAGTAAATGCTTGCTGCTGGCAAAGGCTTATTTTCATGTGGGTTTTCTTTAAGTAGTACCAGCCTGTTAGGATACTTTTGACAGGCGGCATTATCTTAATGTTAAGTCACCCAAGGTATTTCATTAAGGGTGTGATATCTCTCATGATATTATATTGTATGGCATTTCGCGACTGGTTTTTCAAGTATGTATACAGGGTTTACATAAGTATGTTGCATATGTGTTTACACATGCTGAGATATAGTTCTGCTATATTTTATATGAAGGATATTACATTTTCTTTTAATGTTAGGATCTATATGTAGACGAGTAACGCGGATATGTAGATCTGGGTATAATTGATCAATATTTATAGCAGATTCATATCTGTTTAATTGCCATCTTTCCATCTCTATGGACACTATGCATTGTGTGATCTTTTGGGTGGTCATTTTGTCAGAAAAAATGCTCTTTATTTTAGGCATCGACTATGATGTTCATCCGTCTAAAAACTTGGTCAGATCTTTCCGACCTTGCAATGAATGAGTTTATTCATCTTAATTTTAATGAGAATGAGATTTGGAAGCTCTTCCTTTCTGGAGTGCTCAGGATAGATTTCCTTCAGATGTTTCTTTACTGATGTAGAGTGTTAGAAATGGGGTCTCTAGTTGGCAGAGGTAGGTACCTTTGACTAAGTAGGGGCCCTTGCTTCTAGTCAGGGTAAGGGGCTACACTCCTAAAATAACCCCTGCTCACCCCCTTGGTAGCTTGGCACGAGCAGGTAGGCTTATCTCAGAGGCAGTGTGTAAAGCATTTGTGAACACATACAGTAATACCTTGAAAACACTACAAATGGACACCACACCAGTTTAGAAAAATAAGTAATCTTTATCTAGACTTAACACAAGACCAAACGACAAAAATCCACAATACAGTATTCAAAAATATGACTTTCAACTGGTAGAAATAGCTTAGTTCAATGTAGATGGTAAATGCAACACTTTACTCTGAAAGTACCTTGGATGCGTAACGCAATATAAACAAAAGGGTCGCAGGGAAGGTGATGCGTCGGTTCCTTACTGCAGCGCAGGGGAGGTGATGCGTCGGTTCCTTACCGGAGAGGAGGTGATGCGTCGGTTTCTTACTGCGTTCCGGTTATGATGCGACAAGATGGCGCCTCGATGCGACAAAATGGAGTCTTTGATGCGATGCGACAACTTGGATACGATGCGAGCATGCCCGACGGCCGTGCGGCGAAATCGATGGTTTCTTGAGCCGCGACAGGCCCTGCGACGCGCTTCTCCAGTGATGCGACGACAACCTCTGCGGCGGCGGCGCGCTTCTCCGGCGATGCGACACGCTTCTTCGGCGATGCAACGGCAAACAGCTGTGGCGGCGGCCAGCTTTTTCGGCGATGCGACGACAACAGCTGCGGTGACGACAACAGCTGCGGCGGCGACACGCTTCTTCCTCATTGCGTCGGGCTTCCAGCTCCCAGCGACACGCAATCTCTAGAGGTCCTAAAACAACAGCAGGCACCTCTCTGCAGGTAGAATTCCCAGCATGGAAATTCAGGGGAAGCTGGTGGTGAAGTCTTTGTGTCCCTGAGACTTCAGAACAGGAGGCAAGCTCAGCTTCAAGCCCTTGGAGATCTTCCTCAAGATGGTTAAAGTACACACAAAGTTCCTCTTCTCCTTTCCTTGGCAATAAGTAACCACTGCAGGCCAACCCCAAACAGTCACCAGCGCAGGGGCAGCATACAATGCACCCTGCCCATAGGGGTACCTTGGGCCTACCTTAGGGGTGACTAACATGTAGAAAGGGAAGGTTTAGGGACTGGCAAGTGGGTACACTTGCCAAGTCGACATGGCAGTCCCAGACTGCACACAGGCTCTGCAATGGCAGGCCTGAGCCATATTTTACAAGCTGCTTCTGTGGATGGCACAATCAGTGCTGCAAGCCCACCAGCAGCATTTGATTTACAGGCCCTGGTCACTCATGGTGCACTGTACTATGGTCTGACAAGTAAATTAAATAAGCCAATCATGGAGTCACTAATCCATTACAACAATTTACAATAGGGAGCACTTGCACTTTGACACTGAACAGCAGTGGCAAAGTGCCCAAAGCATCTAAACCAGCAAAAACATATGAGGCAACAGTGAAAAAATGGAAGGGAGACCCACGCCAATGGTGCCAGGTCTAACATAGAGAATGCTGGTTGCATGGCATTCACATTGCCTTTCACCCTTCTAGTCCAAGGGTTCACTTACCCTTTGGGGGTTAAATACTATTGTCTGACTATTGGCCGATGTCTTCTCACAGGGAATTATCCTGTTCCTCTTGAGGCTTTGGTTTTTCTGTGGCTGCGGGGTTGTTTCTTATTTACTTTGGTTGTGATCAGTGCCACAGTTTTTATAGAGAGCCAGGCTCTTTTTCATTTAATTCCTACATATGCCAGCTGGTTCTCTTTGAGAGCTTTGGTAGGATTAGTTTGCAGACCCTCCTCCAGGTGGGTATAGCTATGGTATTTAATTCAAAAGGTAAGGTATCTGCGGCTAGATGTCTCTATCAGATGAACAAGTTACTTACCTTCAGTAACGTATTATCTGGTAGAAACACAATCTAGACGCAGATTCCTTAACACCGCGCCCATCCTCCCTGCTCTGCGAATGATCTGTAGTGTAAGGGTTATACCCTTTTTCAGTACTGGTTTTATATACCAGCGATCACTGTTTCACATAATTGTGTGATTCAACGGACCATTTGGTCTTACTTCTTAAATCTTGTCTTGGTATTGCCATTCCCTTGTGTAGGAGAGTAGGATCGCCTCTTATGTTGCCCCCACTTTTTTTCCTGATGTTTACACTGGTTTCTGGCTATAGTCTGGCTGGGACCCTGCTAATCAGGGCCCCAGCCTCTCTGTTCTCTCTAAACGATTTGGAGTGCACTCTAGGTGCACTAGTGATTGGATACTGTGGTACCTTATGAGTCCCTAGTATATGGTACCTTAGGTACCAAGGGCATAGGTACTTCACAGGCCTACCAGGGGCTGCAGCATGTATTATGCCACCCCTGGGAAGCAGACTAAATCTGACACCACAGGCCTGCTACTGCAGCCCGAGTGAGGAAGTGCTAGCACCCCTCACTGAGATATAGGTTCCCTATATCTCTCCTACACACACATGTAACCCTATCAGTCACCCCTAAGGCAGGCCCTATCAATCCTGAGGGCAGGGTGCTTGGCTTCTATGTGAGGGGGTGCCACTGCCTGAGCAGGGCCCCTCTGCAGCTCTCAGAGTCCATTCTCTGGTGCTGTTTGTGGATGCGGTTAAACCATATACTTTTAAGTGCATTATATCCTCGCGGTAAAAAGCTAACTTTGGAATGGCTGCATCGAAACATGTCGTGTTTGGTGTCAAACACCTTGGAATACTACCCCCCGCCAGTCCTGGCGGCGGGGGTAGCATTCCACCCTTCTAGAGGGATAGACATGTACCTACTGTGGAAATGCGGTAGAATCCTGCAGAGCCCTGGCATCACAAAATGGATGCCACCAGTCACAGACACTGGGCTGCCCTCCTGCTGATGACCAACACTCGCAGTGGAGGAAGCCCAACAATAGATATCCTGTCCCAAGGGGGTGTGACCACCTTCCAGACAGGGTTTAGTGTATTGGGGCTGGGTGGGTGCACTCCTAGAGTGCTTTGAAGTCCTGCACTGGGGGAGCAGAAGGCTCCTCTGTGCATATGCCAGTTCAAACCGGCTCAGGGGCTACCTGTCCCTGCTCTGGCGCGAAACTGGACAAAGGGAAGTGGGTGTAGCCACCCACTCCCCTGACCCTCCCATAGGTAGGGTCATAGAGCTAGTCCCTCCCTTTCTTTTAGTATAAGAGGGGGAACCTGTGCATTGCACCCTAGATTTCCCTGGACGACGCTCTACAAGAAGAATCCCGGACCTTCGACGTTCCACTACCTTTGGAAGACTGAAGAATCTCCCTTGGAGTCAAGGAGTGACTCCCCTGCTTGGCAGGCACCAAAAACTACAAACGACGGTCGCAAACTACGCCGCTCCCGCCGGAGTCCGAAGTCCCTGCAGCCAAGAAGTGGATTTCCTGACTTCTCAAAGGCCATCGTGAGTCCCCAGCGAAGCTGAGGCCAGTGGACCCCAAGAGTAACGAGGAACCGCGACCCCTGGGTACCGTGCACCATTGTCGAGTGCAACCCCTTCACAACGTTCCACGAACTTGTGCTTTGGACCACGTGTGGTCCCAGCCTCCAGCAGGAATCCCTCCTAAGATCAGAGGCCTACCACGTCCCGAGTGACCGTGGGCCCCTGTGAGCAAATCCTCCCGAGGCGTCTTCGCGATCCCTTGCCAGCCGGCTTGTGGGTCCCCAGAAGACTTTCTGAAGAAACCAAAGGGCTCCCCTGGTTGCTCCAGGCCTGCCCTGACTTACCCTCGCTGGGTGAGTCCCCCAGACCGTGCTGGTCTGCGCCATTGCCCCTTCACACTTTCCCCGAGACTTGCTGTTACCAAGGCTTGGTGGCTCCGATCGAGTCGCCGACACCGCAGTAAGCTGCAGACATCGTGGGACACGCCGAATCCAGCTCCTGGTCGTCGTCGACGCCTCCTGGACCTCGTGGCTAAAGAGTCAAGGCAACCGCGAACGACCTGAATCTTGCGACGACGGTGGGCATCCATCTTCCTTGCCCCGAGTCACTGCCAAGTGACTTTGAACACTGTCCCCTCTGCTTTCAGGTCTTCCATCTTCCGAATCCAGGCTTGGATTCCTCCGGACACTTCTCCTGTCGCCGCAAGCACCAAGTCTTCACTGGCTCCCATTGAAAACGACGCCGCGACCCGACACCAAAGAACACCTATGCACCCGGCTCCCCTGGGTGAGGTAACTTCAGCACTATGGTGCTCCTGTGGGTGTGGGCCCTAGAACTACTTACCCTGTAAGTGACTTGCTTGTAGCTTCCCTAGAAGTGTCCTAAAACTCTAACTTTCTAAGTGCGACAATTGCGCTGACTCATATAGGGTTGTGTCTGTGTTAGACACACTGCGTCCATCTCCTTTGTAACACTATCTAAAACTGTATCCTTCGACTCGTACTGAGTCCGATCGGTGTTCGCCTCGAACACACAAAGGGCCTGTAACTCTGAGATCTCCATTGCACTGACTCGCACAAGGTTCGCGTCTGTGTTAGACACAGCGCGTCCATCTCCCTTGCATCTCTATCTGTGACCGCGTCCGACTCGTACAAGGACCGATCGGTGTGTTCGCCTCGAACACGCAAGGGACCTTTAACATTGAAATCTCAATCGCGTCTGAGCGCATAGACTCGCACAGGACTCGCACCGGTGCCAGGTCACCGCGTCCGTCCCCTGTGGGTCTCCTACAACTACCTGGGGTGGTTCTTGGGGGTCCCTCGATTCTAGATGCCCTAGACCTAGGTCTAGCAAACTAAGATTGTGATATTCGATTGTGCTAAACTTATTGTGATAATATTTGATTTGTACATATGTTCCTGACTTCTAATCTCATAAAGAGATTAGTAGAGAGTGTTTATTAATAAATACATATATATTTGATATATATATACCTGTGTGGTGTCTTTTCATTTGGTGATTCAAGAGATTGTGTGGTAAAACAAGCTGCTTTACATTCCTTCAAGACTTAGCCTGAAGGCTGCTCTCCACAGCTACCACTAGGATAGCTTTCTATAAAGGTTGTCTTAAATCTATCTACCATAAGAGTCGAATTGTTCTGGTGCAAGGTGTCCACTTTAATTAGTGAACAGCATATGCCAGGCCAACTTCTCACATTGGTGGGCAGCGTGTGGGATTCCAGCTTGCTATTGTTTTACCAGAAAATCTCTATTTGAATTACTAACTGAAAACCACTATAGGTACTTAAGGTACATATAAAGTCAAGCTTAGTATCAATAAGTTCTACTGAACTTAGAGCTGTGTGCCAAGGGATAGCACACCCTTTCCACAGCTCAAGCTAGTATCAGTAGGCCACAAACTAGTGTAGGTAGTACAACACTGCACAACACTAGAATGTCCTTAAAGGGTGGAACCAGTGGATCCACTCAGCCTCAGTATAAGGACATGGCTTTCTCTGACTTGAGAGCCATGTGTGTTGAAAGACACCTGAGGCTAGGACAGAGTCCCTCAACCCTACACCGGATAGATCTGCTGACAGCAGATGATCTTAGATTGGCTCTAGGAGCTAATGGGTCTGAATCAGTGGGTGGGTCAATTACAGTATCTGGGTCAGATGATGAAAATCAGAATGACCAGGACTCTGTGATTGAAGGGCCAGGCCTCCAGGGGCCTGAAAAGGACAGATGAATTCTCCCTAAGAGAGCTGACAGAGTGGAGGAGAGGCATAGGTCCCCTTCCAGGGAATCTGAGCACTCTTATCACTCTGGCAGAGAATTTGTCCACCAGAGGAACTCATACTTTCCCATAAGAGAGACCTCCTCTGAAAGAATGTGCAAACTGCTGCAGTATGAGGAAGCAAGAGTTGCCCTCAGAACCAAGCAGTTGGCACTGGATAGAGAAGCCCTGGAGATCCAGAGAGCTTCTAGACGAGAGGGGTTTGAACCCCTTGGTGGCAGCAACAGTGTCCCTAGAGGCAGAGAATCTATTCCAGACCATAGGAACCTGAGCAAGGTTGTTCCTCCCTACCAGAGTGGGGATGATATCCACAAGTGGATAACTGCTATGGAGAGGGCCTGTAGAGTACAGCAGGTCCCCCAAAAGCAGTGGGCAGCAATCTTGTGGCTCTCCTTTTCAGATAAAGGTAGAGACAAGCTCCTCGCGGTTAGAGAAGAGGATGCTGACGATTATGAAGTCCTGAAGAGTGCACTGATAGATGGGTTTGGCTTAACCACTGAACAGTACAGGTTGAAGTTCAGAGACACCCAGAAGGCACAGACTCAGGACTGGACTGACTTTGTTGATTGTGCAACCAAGGCTCTGGAGGGTTGGCTGGTTGGCAGTAGGGTTACTGATTTCAAGGGATTGTATAATCTGATGATGAGAGAACAGATCCTTAATAATTGCCAGAACCAGTTGTTGCATCAGTACCAGGTGGACTCGGATCTGACCTCTCCCCAAGAATTGGGAAAGAAGGCAGACAAATGGGTCAGAACCAGGGTGAGGCAGAAACCCCAGAACCAAGGGGTTGACACCAAGAAGCAAGATCCTAAGGGCTCTGAGAAAGGTGGGGATAAGTCAAAAGACCAGAAGTCTTCACAAGGGCCCCAAAAATCTGCATCTGGTGGGGAGTCACAATCCAACAAGGGAAAAAGCCAAAAGAAGCCCTGGTGCAAATTCTGTAAACAGAAAGGGCACTGGACTTCTGACTGTAACAAGTCCAAAGACCAAACCACCACCACTCCTGCCCCTAAGGCAACTGTTCCCCCTAGTTCAGCTACTGGTGGAGGTGGTACTCAGAATAAGGGTGTAGTAGGGTTGACCCTGGGTTCTGAAGTGGACTCTGACCTAGTCAGAGTGCCCACTCAGGCAATGCTGATTTGTGAGGAGACCTTAATATGTCCTTCCTAGTGAGTCCCAGTAATCTGGGCAAATACAAACAGCAGCCTGTAATAAATGGCAAACAGGCTTTGGCATTTAGGGACACAGGTGCTAGTGTCACCATGGTGGCAGAGGATCTTGTGGACCCTGGACAGATCATCCTGGGCGAAATGTACCAGGTGACCAATGCAAGCAATGTCAAGACCAACCATAGTCTGGCAGTTGTGAATTTCTCCTGGGGAGGGGTAACTGGCCTCAAAAAGGTTGCAGTCAGTGCAGACCTCCCTGTCGAATGTCTATTGGGCAATGATCTAGAGACTTCAGCCTGGTCTGAAGTAGAGTTCTGGACTCATGCTGAGATGTTGGGCATCCCTGCAGAGGTATTTGCTGTGACCAGGTCACAAGCAAGAATGCATGACACTGAACCAGCTCTGGATCCTGGAACAATGGACCAGCTTCTTCCCAAGAGGAGGAGCAGTAGGGTGAAGGCAGTGCCTTCCCCTCTGTCTCAGATCACAGATTCACCCCCAGAGGGAGGTGAAGCAGATCCTGAAGAAGGAACTGCCCCAGAGGAACTTGAGCCTGATCAGGTTGAGTTCTTGGGGGCAGGGGGCCCTTCTAGGGAAGATCTGAGTAAGGAGCAACAGTGCTGCCCCTCTCTTGAACCCCTCAGACAGCAGGCTGCTGCTGAGGCTGCTGGGAGTGCTAGTGGGTCCCATAAAGTTTATTGGGATGAGGGACTCCTATATTCTGAGAGTAGAGACCCAGCCCCTGGAGCCACCAGGAGGATGGTAATACCTCAGAAGTTTAGGGAGTTCCTCTTGACCCTAGCACATGACATCCCTTTAGCAGGACACTTGGGCCAAAACAAGACCTGGGACAGGCTTGTTCCACATTTTCATTGGCCACATATGTCAGAGGACACAAAGGAGTTTTGTCGCTCCTGTGTCACATGCCAAGCCAGTGGTAAGGCAGGTGGCACAACAAAGGCCCCCTGATACCACTACCGGTGGTGGGGGTACCCTTTGAAAGGGTAGGGATTGACATTGTTGGTCCCCTTGACCCTCAAACTGCATCTGGGCACAGGTTTATCCTGGTGGTAGTGGATCATGCCACCAGGTACCCAGAAGCAATTCCCCTGAGGACAACCACATCCCCTGTGGTGGCAAGAGCCCTCATTGGAGTCTTCTCCAGAGTGGGTTTCCCAAAGGAGGTCATTTCTGACAGAGGTACCAACTTCATGTCAGGATATCTAAAAGCAATGTGGAAGGAGTGTGGTGTAACTTACAAGTTCACCACCCCTATCACCCACAATGCAATGGTTTAGTTGAACGCTTCAACAAAACCTTGAAAGGAATGATTAAAGGTCTCCCAGAGAAGCTTAGGCGGAAATGGGACCTTCTTCTTCCTTGCCTGTTGTTTGCATACAGAGAGGTTCCACAGAAGGGGTTGGTTACAGCCCATTTGAGCTTCTGTTTGGGCATCCTGTGAGAGGTCCACTGTGTTTGGTAAAAGAGGGCTGGGAGTTACCTCTCAAGCCCCCAAACAAGATGTGATGGACTATGTACTTGGTCTCCGCTCCCGGATGGCAGAGTACATGAAAAAGGCAACCAAAAACCTGGAGGCCAGCCAAGAATTACAAAAAGCTTGGCATGACCAAAAGGCTGTACTGACTGTATACCAGCCAGGACAGAAAGTGTGGGTGTTAGAGCCTGTGGCCCCAGCAGCCCTCCAGGACAAGTGGAGTGGCCCCCATACAATAGTTGAACAGAAGGGAGAAGTCACCTACCTGGTGAATCTTGGAACTCCCAGGAGCCCCCTGAGGGTGCTCCATGTCAACAGATTAAAGCCATATGTTGACAGGGCTGACATGGGCTTGCTCATGGCAACTGATGAGGACCAGGAGGAGGAGAGTGACCCTCTCCCTGACCTGCTCTCTCAGAACCCTGATGATGGGTCAGTAGATGGTGTTGCTTTGGCAAGCAGCCTCACTGACCATCAGCAAACTGAGTGCAGACAAGTTCTGCAACAGTATAGACATATGTTTAGCCTGACCCCTAGTCAGACTTCCTGGTGCACCCACGAGGTGGACACTGGTGACAGTCTGCCTGTCAAGAATAAAATCTACAGGCAACCTGACCATGTCAGGTACTGTATCAGGACTGAAGTCCAGAAGATGTTGGAGCTAGGTGTAATTGAGCCTTCAGATAGCCCTTGGGCTAGCCCAGTAGTCCTGGTACCCAAGCCTCATACCCAGGGTGGTAAGAAAGAAATGAGGTTTTGTGTAGACTACAGAGGCCTCAATGCAGTCACTAGGACTGATGCCTATCCCATACCAAGGGCAGATGAGCTGATTGATACTTTGGCCTCAGCCAAGTATCTAAGCACGTTTGACCTAACAGCTGGCTACTGGCAGATCAGATTAGCCGATGATGCAAAAGCCAAGACAGCATTTTCGACCCCTGGTGGGCACTACCACTTTGTGGTGATGCCCTTTGGATTGAAAAATGCACCTGCCACTTTTCAGAGGTTGGTGAATAAAGTTCTGACAGGGATGGAAACTTATTGCACAGCTTATCTAGATGATATTGTGTCTTTAGTTCCTCCTGGCAGGATCACCTGGTCCACCTCAGGAATGTTTTGGAGGCCCTGCAGAAAGCAGGCCTCACTATCAAGGCCACTAAGTGCCAGATAGGGCAGAGTCAGGTTGTGTACCTGGGTCACCTTGTAGGTGGAGGCCAGGTTCAGCCTTTACAGAGCAAAATCCAAACCATAATGGAATGGTTTGCTCCAACCACCCAGACACAGGTGAGAGCCTTCTTAGGCCTGACTGGGTACTATAGGAGGTTTGTCAAGGGATATGGATCTATAGTGACCCCTTGAATGATCTGACCTCAAAGAAAATGCCAAAAAGGTTCAGTGGACAGCTAGCTGTCAGAAGGCATTTGAAGACCTAAAGCAGGCCATGTGCACTGCCCCCATCTTACAGAGTCCAGACTACACCAAAAAGTTCATTGTCCAAACAGATGCTTCTGAGCTGGGTGTGGGAGCTGTACTGTCTCAACTGAATGATGAAGGTCAAGACCAGCCAGTAGCTTTTATTAGCAGAAGGCTGACCCCTAGAGAGAAACGTTGGTCAGCTATAGAGAGGGAGGCCTTTGCTGTGGTATGGGCCCTGAAGAAGCTGAGGCCATACTTGTTTGGCACTCACTTCATAGTTTAGACCGACCACAAGCCCCTCCTATGGCTTAAACAAATGAAAGGAGAAAACCCATAACTTTTGAGGTGGTCCATTTCCCTACAGGGGATGGACTATACAGTGGAACATAGACCTGGGACCCAACATGCCAATGCAGATGGACTCTCAAGGTATTTCCACTTTGAACACGAACACTCAACTGGTCAAGGTTAGTTTAGTGTCCCTGCGTTTGGGGGGGTTGGGTAGGAGAGTAGGATCTGCCTCTTATGGCGCCCCCACTTTTTTTCTGATGTTTACACTGGTTTCTGGCTATAGTCTGGCTGGGACCCTGCTAATCAGGGCCCCAGCCTCTCTGTTCTCTCTAAACGATTTGGAGTGCACTCTAGGTGCCCTAGTGATTGGATACTGTGGTACCTTATGAGACCCTAGTATATGGTACCTTAGGTACCAAGGGCATAGGTACTTCACAGGCCTACCAGGGGCTGCAGCATGTATTATGCCACCCCTGGGAAGCAGACTAAATCTGACACCAGAGGCCTGCTACTGCAGCCTGGGTGAGGAAGTGCTAGCACCCCTCACTGAGATATAGGTCCCCTATATCTCTCCTACACACACACATAAACCTATCAGTCACCCCTAAGGCAGGCCCTATCAATCCTGAGGGCAGGGTGCTTGGCTTCTATGTGAGGGGGAGCCTCTGCCTGAGCAGGGCCCCTCTGCAGCTCTCAGAGTCCATTCTCTGGTGCTGTTTGTGGATGCGGTTAAACCATATACTTTTAAGTGCATTATATCCTCGCGGTAAAATGCTAACTTTGGAATGGCTGCATCGAAACATGTCGTGTTTGGTGTCAAACACCTTGGAATACTACCCCCCGCCAGTCCTGGCGGCGGGGGTAGCATTCCACCCTTCTAGAGGGATAGACATGTACCTACTGTGGAAACGCGGTAGAATCCTGCAGAGCCCTGGCATCACAAAATGGATGCCACCAGTCACAGACACTGGGCTGCCCTCCTGCTGATGACCAACACTCACAGTGGAGGAAGCCCAACAATAGTTATCCTGTCCCAAGGGGGTGTGACCACCTTCCAGACAGGGTTTAGTGTATTGGGGCTGGGTGGGTGCACTCCTAGAGTACTTTGAAGTCCTGCACTGGGGGAGCAGAAGGCTCCTCTGTGCATATGCCAGTTCAAACCGGCTCA
The DNA here is from genome assembly GCA_963921515.1 of Calotriton arnoldi. Classification (NCBI taxonomy): domain Eukaryota; kingdom Metazoa; phylum Chordata; class Amphibia; order Caudata; family Salamandridae; genus Calotriton; species Calotriton arnoldi. The sequence goes on from CAWUFW010003017.1 coordinate 1,708,222, forward strand.
GGGGCTACCTGTCCCTGCTCTGGCGCGAAACTGGACAAAGGGAAGTGGGTGTAGCCACCCACTCCCCTGACCCTCCCATAGGTAGGGTCATAGAGCTAGTCCCTCCCTTTCTTTTAGTATAAGAGGGGGAACCTGTGCATTGCACCCTAGATTTCCCTGGACGACGCTCTACAAGAAGAATCCCGGACCTTCGACGTTCCACTACCTTTGGAAGACTGAAGAATCTCCCTTGGAGTCAAGGAGTGACTCCCCTGCTTGGCAGGCACCAAAAACTACAAACGACGGTCGCAAACTACGCCGCTCCTGCCGGAGTCCGAAGTCCCTGCAGCCCAAGAAGTGGATTTCCTGACTTCTCAAAGGCCATCGTGAGTCCCCAGCGAAGCCGAGGCCAGTGGACCCCAAGAGTAACGAGGAACCGCGACCCCTGGGTACCGTGCACTATTGTCGATTGCAACCCCTTCACAACGTTCCACGAACTTGTGCTTTGGACCACGTGTGGTCCCAGCCTCCAACAGGAATCCCTCCTAAGATCAGAGGCCTACCACGTCCCGAGTGACCGTGGGCCCCTGTGAGCGAATCCTCCCGAGGCGTCTTCGCGATCCCTTGCCAGCCGGCTTGTGGGTCCCCAGAAGACTTTCTGAAAAAACCAAAGGGCTCCCCTGGTTGCTCCAGGCCTGCCCTGACTTACCCTCGCTGGGTGAGTCCCCCAGACCGTGCTGGTCTGCGCCATTGCCTCTTCACACTTTCCCCGAGACTTGCTGTTACCAAGGCTTGGTGGCTCCGATCGAGTCGCCGACACCGCAGTAAGCTGCAGACATCGTGGGACACGCCGAATCCAGCTCCTGGTCGTCGTCGACGCCTCCTGGACCTCGTGGCTGAAGAGTCAAGGCAACCGCGAACGACCTGAATCTTGCGACGACGGTGGGCATCCATCTTCCTTGCCCCGAGTCACTGCCAAGTGACTTTGAACACTGTCCCCTCTGCTTTCAGGTCTTCCATCTTCCGAATCCAGGCTTGGATTCCTCCGGACACTTCTCCTGTCGCCGCAAGCAGCAAGTCTTCACTGGCTCCCATTGAAAACGACGCCGCGACCCGACACCAAAGAACACCTATGCACCCGGCTCCCCTGGGTGAGGTAACTTCAGCACTACGGTGCTCCTGTGGGTGTGGGCCCTAGAACTACTTACCCTGTAAGTGACTTGCTTGTAGCTTCCCTAGAAGTGTCCTAAAACTCTAACTTTCTAAGTGCGACAATTGCGCTGACTCGTACAGGGTTCGCGTCTGTGTTAGACACACTGCGTCCATCTCCTTTGTAACACTATCTAAAACTGTATCCTTCGACTCGTACTGAGTCCGATCGGTGTTCGCCTCGAACACACAAAGGGCCTGTAACTCTGAGATCTCCATTGCACTGACTCGCACAAGGTTCGCGTCTGTGTTAGACACAGCGCGTCCATCTCCCTTGCATCTCTATCTGTGACCGCGTCCGACTCGTACAAGGACCGATCGGTGTGTTCGCCTCGAACACGCAAGGGACCTTTAACATTGAAATCTCAATCGCGTCTGAGCGCATAGACTCGCACAGGACTCGCACCGGTGCCAGGTCACCGCGTCCGTCCCCTGTGGGTCTCCTACAACTACCTGGGGTGGTTCTTGGGGGTCCCTCGATTCTAGATGCCCTAGACCTAGGTCTAGCAAACTAAGATTGTGATATTCGATTGTGCTAAACTTATTGTGATAATATTTGATTTGTACATATGTTCCTGACTTCTAATCTCATAAAGAGATTAGTAGAGAGTGTTTATTAATAAATACATATATATTTGATATATATACCCGTGTGGTGTCTTTTCATTTGGTGATTCAAGAGATTGTGTGGTAAAACAAGCTGCTTTACATTCCTTCAAGACTTAGCCTGAAGGCTGCTCTCCACAGCTACCACTAGGATAGCTTTCTATAAAGGTTGTCTTAAACCTATCTACCATAAGAGTCGAATTGTTCTGGTGCAAGGTGTCCACTTTAATTAGTGAACAGCATATACCAGGCCAACTTCTCACATCTACTTTTCCAGTTGCTTCGTCACACCATTGGGTCTTTCATGATGGGCCTTGTCTGGTTATTATCATACTATTAATGTCCATTTTCTAATTATGTTTTTAAGAATATATTTATCTTTTTGGCACACGGTTTCCACAGCAAGCTTCTATAGTGGCTCCGCGTTTTAGCGCAGAAGGTTTCATGGAAGAAACTGACATCCGCATGCCGGCGGGGGCTTATATGACTCCACTGACATCACAACCGGAGTCGGCATCATCACGGAGGCGTAAGGCGCCGTCCCCTGGCACGCAGAGGGACTGCTGAAAAATTTCCAAATCCAATCTGATGCCTGGGGAGAATTTAAAATTAAAGGAATCTGCAGTGAGACTGTCTCTACCAGATAATACGTTACCAAAGGTAAGTAACTTGTTCATCGGGTCAGAAGAAATTTAAAAAAATTAAACTGGTGCTGAATGAGTGAATTGAATCTTAATTAGATTATTAATCAATCATAAAAGTACAAAATACATTATAAAATCAGTCTTAATAAAATACAATATAAAAATGGTTTAAAAAACCTCCAAAGCAGCCACATCTGAGCAGCTCATAACAGTATATTAAAAAAGATTAAATAAAAACACTGTTTACAAATTCAGAGCAGCATTTCAATACAAGGGATTTTTCAGAAAAGATCCAACAGCAGTTACAGCCGGCTCAGCAAGCAGCTGCAAGTAATAAAAAGCTGGTCTGTACTGGAAAAGCCCCTGGATTTTAATATTAATATCAGATATCTCTGCCTAGGAAAATCATACGTCTTACAAAATAGGGTAAGATGTCCAAGAGTCTGAGGCGATGTCCCGTCACAGGGGCATACCAATATTGAACTAGGATCATACCGTCCTGGAGGAAAACACAGCCTATGCCGAATGGTACCCAATCGAAACTTAGCAAAATCATCTCCCATAGACTTCTAACTTGAGAGATATGCGGCTCAGGCCCAACATTGGTTTGGATACTCATACATGCTCTTATGGCTGGCTTCTCCAGTGCAGCGCACTCTCTCTTCTCAGCTGCTTGGTTAAGGAACAGCTTTTTAACTTTACGGCAGTCAGAGTTGCTAATCAGATGAGGAGAGTGATACGATTCCGGGCATCCCAAGGAGGCAGTAAGATTTTTTAATATACGCTAACCATTGGATTTTATGGCCATACTCACACCCCAGGCAATCTAAGATCACTGCCCTATTGAAGTCTGTATGTTCACTGCTCCAAATCATTTTCCACAGGAGCAGTGAGGCTAATTTAACATGGTTTTCCACATACCCCAAGTTAAGCTCATCGTGAATGGAAAGGCTAGGGCTTGAAGGGCCCATCCAAATTAATTTTCTACAAAACCGATTGTACTCCTGTTGCATATTTGGGCAGTTCCGGTACCCCTAGATGGCAGCACCATAAGTGAGGACCGGAAGACATTTCATTCGGCAGTCTTGCAATAGTGGGAGAACTGGTTTACTGCCTATCCTTGAGGAAAACCTGAATAAAGCACCACAGGCCTGGTTAAATCACTGAGTTCTGTTGGCCAAGCATTGGGTCCAGTTCTTCTGCTGATCAAAGGTAACTCCCAAGTAAGAAAAAGAGCCTAACCTCAAGATAACCTTCCCTGTGATGGTTATTGGTCTAGTTTTTGCGTGCTGCTTCCCACATATCATGCAATGAGTTTTAGCGATATTTACAATCAATCTCATACATGAAGTTAACAAATAGATCCACCAACCCTTTAAGACCATTCAAGGTGCGAGATTGTTATACGCATACAATGCGGTATTACTAAGTCGGGACAAATGAGGTTCTAATTTTCAGCATGTCCCTTCCCTTCACTGCCAGAAAATTATCTAACCAATTTATACAGAGTAAAAGTAGGAGGGGTGCCAATGCGCAGCCCTGCCTAACACCCCGTGGAAGGCAGAAAGAATACGTAATTGCTCCTCTTGGCCATACCTAATAGAGGCAGCGATTTCAAAATGAAGAGCCCGTAAAAAACCAATTAGTTCCTGGGGCATACCCAGATCGGCCAATAAGATCCATAGTTTGGACCTATTAACCCAGTCAAAAGCTCAGGTCCATGAATGCTAACTATATAAACCCTTTTTTGCCACTGCATATTTCCCTATCAGCAGGTTGAGGTTTAGATACTGTTCCTGTGTGCCTCTTTCTTCTCTGAACCCATATTGAGTGGGGCTGAGAATGTGGTTATGTTGAGCCCAGTCATCTGTTCTTTTCAGCACAACGCTACCTGCCACTTTAATGGTTGAATTTAATAGCGAAATGGGCCTATAGCAGCAAGGATCCGGTCTCTTTAATTTCTTAAAGACTGGTATAACGGTGGCAACTTTCCAAGATCTAGGGATGACCTCTATGGCAGCTGCATTTAAAACATTCGTTAGGAGGGGAGCCCAGAAGGGAATGTTGGCATTATAGAGGTCCACGGGGATCCCATCAGGACAAGGGGCCTTACTGGACGGATTGGCCTGTCAGGCAGAGATGACCTCCTCCAGCACAAAATTGATGTATAGGGGAAACTTAGGTGCCACCTCAGCACTATCCTCAGGGAACACACCCCCTGTTGAATAAATCACTTTAAAATGTATCACCCATTGCTCAGGAGTTATATTGGTACCCAAGTCATCAGATAGACCATGAGAGAACTGTTTCCCCTTAACTATTTACCAAAAACCCTTTGCATCTCCGGAATTACAGGTATGCACTAATCGATCCCAAGGATCCTTTCATAGATCGCTTCCTGTCCTTCAGAGCAGCCCTATATGTAGCTCCCGTCAGGGAAATATCCCTTTGCACACTTGGCCTCTTGTTCAGCACCTCCATTAAAAGTTTGTCAGCAACCCTACATTTATCAAACCAGCCCGTTTCTACAATTACTTTCTTACCAGAGAGGTCAGACATAATAGATCTGGTGTAAAGATGTAAAGTTTAAAATGCCCATTAAAAATGGTCTCTGCAGGAGTACCTGCTATAAGCAAAGGATCCAGGATGAAGAATAGAGTGGTAGCAACTAGGGAATTAAACAGAACAGGTATTGATATAGTAAGCCATTTAATCCTTGTAGCTGCTGCAGACTAAAAGTAATTTGCCAATTTTTCGGGTACACAATGCCAATACAACAAGCATTGGCATAGCCAATAGGTCTCGCTTTTGGGACCTTATAAGTATTTAGTTATGCAGCACAATATCCTTGGTGCAACAACAACTGTTGCATGGCAAAACACTTATAAGGTCCCAAAGGCGAGACCTATTGGCTATGCCAATGCTTGTTCTTTTAACTATGTCCTGGGCCGCTGGGAATAAACATTTTGTCAGCAAGGAGACTCAGAGGCATTTTTAACTTCACCACCTTTTGAGCACACATCAAACCGAAATAAAAACAAAACCAACTCCGCTGTAATTCAGGCGTCGATGCACAGCTGGGTTGCATTCGGCAGCCCAGCTGGGAACCCGATGATGAAGCATGCCACCAACTAGGTTGGTGGGTGAGGGTTCTTCTTAAAAACCTATGTGGTTCCTAGCACTCCAATACTTCTAATAGAGTCATCCTTGTTTAAGGATTCACTAGTGGGTCCGTCCACGTTGTTCTTGATTATTTGTAATAATGATCCCTCCCCCATGGGCCTAAACAGGATCACACCCCGTTTACAATAGAAACAGAGCACATAGAGGAAGCCAGGGCATTAAAGAAAAGAAAGCGAAACAAACAAAAAATAAACTCACCACGATAATCGGATGAAATTCTTGTGATCCATTTTAGAGGCATTGAATAGGAGCAATGCAAAGCATGCCCCTCAGACAACAACAGAGAGGGAGGCAAGGTCCTTACTTACCACGTTTATGAGACACCACCATATAAAATATGCTACCAAGCACAACTGGGCCTGAAACACATCCCGCCAGCACACACTATTCATTATAGCTAATCCAGACTAGCTACACCAACAGCTTCTTGAGTTAACAGGTTAACGTTTTTAGTTCGCTTCGGATTCTCTTGTTGAAGCTAACCGAAACTCGGTAATCAATCATAACGGTGAATAGTTTAATGACGAACACAACATTCTATAACAAGACAACATCATCGGAGTAACAGTCGCGCTTTAGAAATTAGAAGATGCAAACGGACAAGGACATCACAATAATGCGATCGAATCAACAAAGCATTTTTGAGTAATCGACTGGTTTGTTTCATCCAATAAATAAGAACGATTATAACTTATGATTGCACAATTTATTACTGAATGATACAAACCCTACCTTACAATGATAAATGCAAAAGCTTTGCGATTAAAAACGAAACGCTATTAAAAAGTGTTTAAATAAAAAGGGTGAAGTGAAGCGACACTGGGGTGTGCGTGTCACAGCCACAAATCGGGTGTGCACTTCTTCGCTTCTCTGCCAGCACCCAAGCTTTTAACTTACAAATATTCAGTTTTAAAACCACTAGTAACACATAATAATATCAGTGGATATTACATCACACAATGGTACAGTGGTACACTGGATGCTGCCATTACGCGAAATTATATTGCATGCAGTGTGAACCAGAGCACAGTTAAGGAAAATGTGCTTATTGAACAAGATGGCATCACAGAAAATAAATGTCATTACATAAACAAAGGGACATTTGAGCACTGTGATGTAGGTTTTTTCTCACTAGTAAATGTATTCAAAGGAAGCATACATCATCTATACAAAACATGCAACACAACACCTGTGCGCACAGAGCAGGGCGCTGGGGCACTTGAACTTATACAGAACGTCGAATCCATGTGTGATTACCATACACCAATAAACATCCTGTTTGATGAACTGGTACACTGGATGACATGAGCGTGCATGATAAACGAAAACAGCCAGGGGTAGAGAAACAATGGATTGTTTCACAATCTCTGTCGCGCATGCCACCAGAGAAATGCATGACTGCATAAATGTATTTGAGGAGGTGGACGGAATTCTTTTGGGTCCATCACCTACGAGCATTGAGAGGTCCCCCAGAAGCATACGACACCAGCTAACAAACACATTTTGCAGCAGCAGCACGCCTGTCACTAAACAGAAGATTACTCCTCCACTCGTGCGCCGCCGAGCTGGATTACCGGTGTTGCTGTGTGTGTGATTTGTTTACACACACCACCGACCGCAATCAAAAAAAGTCGCAACGTGCTGAAGGGAATCGAACTAGAATAAACCGTAAGTCAGAAACTTCGAGTCTATAAACTAAGTTCTCACCATCAATATATGCCAGCAGCCTCGGGTGTCCGATGCCTCCAAGTCGTTCACTGGGCTGCTTGGAAGACTGGCACGACAGAACTCAAGACCTCCTTTAGTCCTGGTTCGAGGAGGCGGCAATGACGTGAAGCTTCTCTTTGAGCAGGGCAGCTTCTGTGTTTCGCAGCCCCACCCCCAGAGGCCTCTAGTTGTCTCCAAGCGGAGGCACAGGCTGGGAAAGAACCCGGTTTACATTTTGTAAAGGGTTGCGCACGTGCTGGTGGTACTTCCATACTACAGGAGGGAAAGTGGTAGCAGTAATTACTCCCTTCAACATATACTGGCAAAGCCAATAGCCCTGGCTTTTATGTACCAACACATTTAATACACAGGGAATCCCAAATGCGGTTTGCATGTATTGTAAGCACAACTGCCATCTGATCACATTAAGCCTGTCCTACTCGCATTACCAATGCTGAGAAAACAAGGCGACACATAAAACATACACCGGAGCACGTGGACACCTTGGGGATACAAGGACCAATGACCACACAACCACCCCTCCAGAGAGACTCACCATTGAGAGGACCCACAACGCGCAAACAGTCTGCACATTTTGGACAGGGACTCTCTCATACTGAGACGGAGTGACCCTGGCACCCACATAAACTGAAGCACAAGACTCCATCATAACCAAGGTAAATGTTAAAGTCCTGGGGAGCCCACAGTAAGCAGCTAACAGTCTGAAAGACATAGCCCAGCACACAGAGCTGAAAATACAAGGTAAAAAAAAACGAGCGGTGAGCCGCAGAAGGGAGCGAAGCCGGAAACTACGGGGCACATCGGGGGACAGGGAGCGGGGGCGAGCGAGCGCGGCAGCCTGCAAAGCAGTCCCAAAAACGCTTGTGCGTCGTGGCTGGCCTTTGGATGAGTACGCGCGGCAGACATGTGTTTCCACTTATCGCGTCTGGGCACGATAATTGGAAACACATGTTTGCCGCGCGTACCCATCCCAAAAAGGCCAGCCACGACGCACAAGCGTTTTTGGGACTGCTTTCCAAACTCGCTTACTAAAAGTCTTCGCCTCTAAGCAGCGCTTGCGCGCTACTCGAGGCTCGACATAAAAACTGTCCAAAATCTGTTCCGAAACACTTCCGCCCACGTAACTTCTCGCATTGGCAACTGTAACACAGTGATGTAAGGATTGTTTACAAAGCACGAAAAACAAGGCTATTTCTAAAGCTGCCAGAATCAAAAACACACTAATAAATAAACGAGTTAATGCAGGCTATTCATTTGAAAGTTGCAATAGACATTGAAACAATATCAGAGCACACTAAAGCCAAGACATTCTATCAATAAAAAAAAATAACGACGCCTGATCAGAACACAAACCCTGAATTGAAGTGTAATGTTCTAATAACTTAACTAATATCCAGCCACACAACGCACAAAACTGTATTCCATAGAACCAATTGCCATGCAGAAATATGTTGTGCTGTTTATTAGCTCAGTAGAAATATAATTTTTTTAAACTGGTAATGAAAATTAATGCAGACGAAACAACATAGCCATTTACAGAATCTGAAACTACCGGAGCAGAGGAGTCACATGAAATGCAGAGTTAAACATTGTGCACAGGGGCTTTAACTCTAGACCTTGATTTTGCAGAGGCAAACTGTATCAGGAGCAGGTAATGTCCTAGGCTGCGTGCGTGCTCGTGTTTCATTTGATATAAGTGATTTCAAAGAAAGGTGTGGCGTGATGTCTGCAATGCTGTACAAAAGTCGCTCTATTTTCCAGCGTATGCGCAGTGCATTATGCATAGAAATGTCATCGACGTCTGTCTCATAATTTAAATTAATTTAATTGGAAATCGAGTAGGTAAGCATCCTAATCCATTACCTGCTTCAGCCTGACTCCGACCTCAGAGGGGGGCGAACAGCACCACGTGTTGTACCGTTTTTTTTTTTCCACCACAACAAACCCATTCCGAGGCTCGGACATTATGAGTTCTTTTTCTACATCCACGTCTCCACTAACTCGGTTTGGCCCTGGGACAATCCGCCTTCCAGTCTCGCTCAGTAAGAAGTCATGCAAAAATCCACTGTCAAATCACAGTGCTGCGCTAACAAGCATTTGCAATGCAATAGGTCTCGCATTAACGAGAGTTTAAGCTACTGGCAATGCAATAGCTTAAACTCTGGCAAATGCGAGACCTATTGCATTGCAAATATTTGTTTTTTTACTAGCGCCCATGCGGCGCTTTCACATTCATGAAGTCCGCGCCACTTTCTTTAAACAAGCTGCGTCTATAGAAAGGGGCTTGTCCAACATTAAAGTGAAAAGTGGTATGGGGGCTTTGACAAAAAAAAAAGCTCCTGTTTGTCAATTTGACAAACAGATGGTTTTTTAGGTCGCGCCTACGCAGCGCGCATGCGCTACTTAGGAGGAGACCTCATGTAATTGATTCGGTTTTGAGGCCAAAAACGTGCACGCATTGCATTGAATGGCAACGCGTGCACGTTTGGCGATTCCCTTGCGGGAGCGAGCTTAATTAAAACCATCTGTTTGTAATTAACTTTCAAACAGATGGTGCCGCTCGCTCGCGCAAGGGAAACGCTGTCGGCCGCACTCCCCCCACCCCTCCCACTTGGTTTCTGCACACATCTCACCTCTGCGGCCATCTCACTCCGGGTCAGCGTGGGGTGACCCTTGCTGCGGCTACCCACCCCCCTTCGTAGCCACTGAGAGGGAGGACCGGACTCTTAAGGTAATTTCCATTTTTTAGACGTTTTCCAAGCCGAAAATGTTTTTTTTCTGGTTTTTTTTTTTTTAAATAAAGGGCGCTGGCGGATCAAGCTGGACTGATCAGTGCATAACAGCATTTGTATAGCGCTTGAACACGGAGCCTCTTGACCATTCCAACCACTGCCCCCACCGCTGATTAGCTGGTGAGTAATCCAATTTAAGCCATTCCCCCCCAAAGACCGTAGCTCATGTTGTTTGCCCACTTTCCTTGCAGTAGACAGGGACGTGCCACCCGCCTGATCCTCAGGCGCACTTTCACTTCCAATGCAGCCAGTAACTGATTCCGAGCCGTCCGCTGACCAGTCAGCTCCATCTGATAATAAAAAAAAAGCAGTAATTCATGTTGGGATCCGAGCTGATCGTGCCTGCCCGGTTCTGCACATTTTTACTAGCCTGGTAAGGTCTACCATGAGCCCTCCCTTTCGGGGGTAAGCCTGTGCTTATGGCTGAATCATCACCGAGCATCACCTGCCCCATGTCTGGACTGAACACGGAGCCCGTCAGTTCTTGATTTGTTCCCCCTTATATGGCTCAATTAATTCTTTAGAAGTTACCTTGCATGCTGTACTGGGTCCCTCTTGAGCCAGAATCTCAGACGGAACAACTTCTTGGGGGCTCGTCTCTGCCGGGTTAGTAAACAAATTTTCCCTTGTGTCCAACGGTGCCTCCGTAATTACAGAATTCACTTCAGCTGTCACTTGTGTGTCCGTATTTAACGTAACTGCTGCTCATGTAAATCGCTCTGATACCTCCGGGTCTAGTTAGCGCTATATAAAACTCCCCCAAAAAAAACAACAAAAAAAACTTGCTGCCTTGATTCCCCTGCAGTACTCGCTCCTTTATGAAGTAGCTCTAGGACCATAGCACCCAGTGTGCGCTGTGAGGGTAGGGGCTCCCCCTTCACCTTCTTCTCTTCAGAAGAGTCTCTCCTGGTTAATGCTAGCAAACATTGCCCACGCTGCCGTGGCTCCACTCCGGAACCGGTAGAGCTGACAGAGCCGCTGGAGCCGCTACACCGTTTGCCTTCAGACTGCCTGCTCTGGCTCCCGCTGCCTTTGGACCCATTCTGTCCTCCTGAACAAGATAAGAATAGCAGCTGTAATGGCTCAAAGCAGCTGCAAGCAAACGCCGACAGGCAGAATGAAACTTCTTCTGCAACAATGTATCTGCACGTCACTAATGGCAACTGCATGCTATGGAAAAGCCAGATAACATAACATGTCAATCTTGAAGACTCCGTTATTGTGTTGCCTTTTTCTTCCTGCTTAAATTCTAAATGGCTTCACGGCAAGCGTAACATCACCCAGTTATGATTTTTATCAAGCAGCTCTTTGCATTCATCCACTTTTTATTTATTTTTTTACTGTAATGTTTAAGTAGTAAGTTTAGGCATGTACTGTGGAATAAAGTCACCATGTAAAAGGATGTTGATTAATATTCTATACGTGAGAAGGTGTAACACTCAAATTAGGCTTCTTATAATCTGTCACTTAACACTTCGCTTTTTATATTTTCAATGACTTCAATGCCATACATATATTCTTGCAACCTGTTCTCATCATAAACGTACAGGTTCTCGGATCACAAATGCGAAACCTAATTAAATGTGATGATTTACTCGTTTAGTGGGTATTGGCTGGGGTGTAGCAAAGGTGCCTTGGGTCCTAATACAAGCAATCAAATTGGGGCCCTTCCCCCAGGCTTTTAATTATACAAATATATAAAACACAAATAATATGGATGCAGTGGGCCCCTTCGTACCCAGGGGCCCGGTGTCACTACGCCTGCTGCACCTTCGACAGCTTTCTACATTCCTCTTCCGTATGTTAACGCACTGCGTGCTGTTTGTTGCAGAACGAATTTGATACAGTCTTGCATAGTCACATATGTTGCTTAACACAGCGATAAGATGCCTTTCGACTGTAACAAAGTTCTTGCTCCATAAACATTGTTTTATAAAGAACTGAAAGAAGTTGCCAGAACGGTTGCTTTACGAAAGAGGGCAGAGCAGCACAGCCCCGAAGCATTCCTCCTGCGTGGGCTGGGCGAGTCATTTCCTCATTAACCTCTCGCAAACTGCAGCCAATCACTGGAGCGAGAAAAGTAGACTTTAGTTACTAGGTGTGGTTTCACGTCCGCTTAATAGAAAACAAGCATTGGCATAGCCAATAGGTCTCGCCTTTGGGACCTTATAAGTGCTTAGCCATGCAACAGTTGATGTTGTTGCACCAAGGATATTGTGCTGCATAACTAAATACTTATAAGGTCCCAAAAGCGAGACCTATTGGCTATGCCAATGCTTGTTTTTTTTGGGTAAAAGCGCCCATGCCGCGCTTTCACTTTAATTCCAACCTGTACCTTTCCTTAGACGCAGTTTGTGTAAAGGAAGGGGCGCGGCCTCTATGAATGTGAAACCGCCGCATGGGCGCTAGTTAATAAAATTAATAAATAAGCGCGGCCGCTAAATGTGGACGGTGCTGCTACAATAAATAAATAAATAAATAAAGCAGCCGCGATAGTTAAAGCGGACCGCCATTAGTAAAAATTAAAATAAAAGCGGGCAGCATGCTGCGAGGTAGAGGGAAGAATAGGGGAAGAGCATTAAATAAAATAGTGCTCACCGACTTATAAAGCAGACCATGTGACAACACCAGTAAAAGGTCCAGTCGTTATGGGAGGTAACAAATGCTGACAAGGCGGTACCAAGGAGGGACTAACAAGCCTAATAGCGACTGGGAAGACAGCGTTTACAAAGGACAATGACACAAGCCAGTTAAAAACATGGACGGAGAGTGGGCGGGGCTTCAAAGCCATACTCCACTACTGCTTGCCTCGCAGCAGCGCATGTGCTGCCCAGGCTCAACCTAAAAAGGATGCCAGTGCCCTACAACCAGAACCAATGGGGCCCACCGGCAACAGCTAGCTCAAATTAACCACTGGCTATAATACTAGCTTGAGGTGCAGGAGACCTTTGGTTTCATGATTAATGATGAACCCAGCACCCATTGCAATACCATAACCGTTATGGATTCTGTAATATGTTGCATATTTTTTAACACATAAATTAAGAGGGATTATTTATATTTTGTCCTAATTTTTTCAACTGAATGTGCGTATAAAATAACATTCAAGAAAGAACTAAATGGAGTGAACTATAATTACAATCACTGGTTGATGAAGTGGGATTGGTTATAGTCAAATAACTAACCAAAAGTTAACGAGTAAACTCAGAACAAAATTCCTGTGACGGCAAAATACAAAGTTACATCAAATATTTGCTTAGAATGGTCACAGATGCCAAATGCCTGATTTCATATATGCTGAACACAAAACAATTGTCAACCAGCAGCAAATGAATTACAATCAAGTATATTAAAATGAAATCTCAATTTTTACGTATTAGCAACTCATTCAAAGCACGTTTCTATGGTAAAGGATATTTGCACATTATAAGTTGTTGATGGGATCACTACTAAATATGAAATAAATATTTCTTCCCTGTGACTGTGGCACACACTCTGCATTGCTCCCTGCTCAATTTTCCTCACATGCATCACCCGCCACCATCTTTCAGCCTTACCTGTCTTCTAATATTCGGAGACAATAAAAGCAATGACAGAGTTAAATCAATGCTACAGAATATGTGAAACCCTGGCACTTTATCTGAAATATCATTTATCTCAGGAGCCACCTGCCATCCAGCAACACTTCTACTGAGGAAGGAGGCAGGCCCATTGAAACCAACTGTGGTCTCAGAAGTGTGGACCTCTCTCAGAATATGCTTGAAAGAGGCTGAGTAACTCAAAAAATGAGCTACTCTTTTGGATGCTTGTATAGGTACAAAGGCTAGAGGTTACATGTGCAAAACTGTGGTTGCCTTTTCTCTTGCTCCACTCAAGGACTCCTAACACGTCAAACGCCCACTCAGACACAACTACCTTCTCACCTCAACATTAACAGTGCATCAAAGGCACGAAAGACGCTTCAGCACTGGGATATTCTGCACAACAGCACTGACTAAAGCATCTGTTGTGCAGACAAGCAAAGGAGGAAAGATAAAACCCTGAGACCTGCTACTTCTAATCTAACACTATGCAGCAACAAGGGATATCCAGATTAAGTACTGCTGGAACACAACCAACATGTGTAACAACATCACACTACTAAAACACCAGCTACTAGGCAATCACTTGGTTGTGCTCCTCAGATGCTACAAAATAACCAAAAATAAATCCATTCCCTATTCAGTATTCCGGCCCACCGTGTTTTTAGTATTACACTTTACACACATTTTGATTTAGCAAAATCAATGGGATCTTGCCCCGAATTGGGTTGGGTGCCAGATAATAGCAAAATGATATGCTTGAATTAATCTCAGCCACCAGTGATTGCTCAGGCTGCACTCCATTCACTTTTCCTGTTTAGGATTTTCTACTTGGTTTGACAGTAAAGCAACACAGGCCAATAAAGTTGAGGAAATGGGAAGGTTTAATCACAGTATTACCTAGGCTCTACTATTCTCAATTGTAATTTGAATGCTATGCTACCAATGTATTGTAGCTGTCCGTGATAAAGCAGAAATGAAAAGTGGCACTGCATTGTTAAATCAATGGTCACATATCTCACAATTTCTTATTTAGCTTGTATAAAAACTTTAATGTTCTCATTATATATTGGTAAAGGCAGCAAACTGCTACCACAGAGCAAATACACTGGATTAAGTGGGGGCAACAAACAGCATTTGCTCTTTTTATGTAATTAGTGATTGTGTTGCACATTTCTGACACTATACTGGGCCAAGTAGTGCTCCATAATTTACTTGGTGCACTTTCACAAGCTCAGCAGGCTCCGGTTTTCACTTTCGGGATTTCTAATACCAGACTGCTTCCTTTACGGAGGACATGAGCACAGAGTGAACTGTTTAAGCCAAACATTTTCCTCTTTCTTTTGGATTACACTGGCAAGGAATACTTAGGAAGCGTAAACACAAAACAGCCTCCTCCTTCATCTAAAGCCCCTCACTTATTACAACAGGTGTTCTACACTTTTAAGCAAAATTGTGCTGGACATTTGTCCTGCTCTGCGCCCAAAACACTTTAAGACTAACTCAGAAAACGTATTCAACCAATATTAAAATAGTATTTGTTAATGCCCTAATAAGGAGCCTTAGCTATCACTACACAGACCATGCAACAACAATAACACTGAATCCTCCTATCAGGTTTATGATAAAAAGCTGAACATGACTACAAGAGTAGAAGAGCAGTCAGAGGGGTGTGACCAACAGCCCTATATAAAGCTGAAGCTCATGGATAAATCTAAAATTATGTGACTATCCATTCCTTCTACGTATGCTTGGATTTTTTTTCTTGGACACCAGAAGATAAGATGACCTCCTCGCCTCCCTACAAGGTTCAAGAGCACACAGCAGCAACATCCATGTCAATGCACATGAAGTGACCATATTGAATTTTTCCATCAGCCTTAGAGTATCACCTCTCTAGCTAAAACCAAAGACAATCTGATTCTTGCACCTTACTTCTGCCTTTTATAGGCTTAAGTATGGCAATTTCTAATTTTTGTTCAATGCAACATCTGACAGTTTCCGAGCACCCAACGGGTGCATAGAGAGCAGCAGTGGCAAAATGCAAGTACGTGTGAATGCATTCTTGGAAAACTGATTAAAAGCATATATGAATGCTACTCACTTTCTGCGATTCCTGACTACTTGGTGCACAAATTGAAGAATTGCCTAAAAAAGCTGCTAAAAATCAGAAAATTCCATTTGAGATAGGTTAAGGCATCCAGTAGAGCGGAGGCTCTCTTCACCGTGAAAGCTGCCTCAGCATGCATCAACAACGCAAGCTCCCCGTCAGCACTTTTGTTGACGAGACAAGGGGAGGGTGAGCCTCAGTCCCTAAAATGTCTTGCAACCCTGTGCCCAGTCTTCCCAGTCCCAAGGACACAATTAATCAGACTTTTGTAGGACTTAAAAGCACTTCCAGGAGTCGCTGATCTGCTTTTTGCAACTAATGGGATAAGTCAATCTCAGATCAGTGCATTCTACAAATTGTAAGGGAGAAACAGATCCAATTAGAACACATCCATCCCATCTGCAGATATCCATTAAAGCAACTAACGCTCCTCCAAGAAGTCTAGAAGCTCCATTAAGGAGGACATCTTCATTTCCAGAAGTAGATGTTTGGGAGGTAGGAGTATGCTTAATCTCATTATTGGTTGTAGATCTATTAGGGGGCTACAGGTCCTGTATTTGAAAGCTGTGGGCATTTTCCTCTCGTAACTGCAGCATTGAAAATGGTTGCACTAAACCTTGCTGTACTACCATTTTGCCTATTCTCTGCACCATATCTTGATGTGTTCCCCAGTGGATCAATCTAAAAGTGTTCTATAGGATGTTGCAGGCCCTATGGTTCCTGTTCAATCTAGTAATGTCTTACCTGGAACCAGAGCAAGATCTAGAATTAATCTGACACTCGCTCCAGACAAACATGGGTAAGTCTAGTTGAACTTTGCACCTTTTCTCATAGAGCAAGCAGTTTTGATCAATAGGCTCGCAAAGCCAGGAATCAGTTTCAAAAACAGAGGGTTAGGGTAGTGGTGTAGCTCCATCAATTAGCCCCTGTGCTGAGCAATCGGCCCAATGTTCAGTTCCAAAGGCCACTTATCTTCTGAGAAGGTTGGATGTTCCAAGTAGATCAGTTATGCATATTCTTGCGTTCTCTAAAACATGGTTTTCCTTCATCCTCGATATTTCTGAGGCTCAATTCATCATATCAAAAAAGGGGGGGACCGGGAGCTGTATTTAAACAGGTCCTGCACACAAGCTCCAAATTGAACTGTGTATCAAGGGGGTGTGCAGTTCCTAGCGGGAGAGGCGGGGAAAGGGAGGTCTTTCTTCGTGATGCCCTCACACACCCCGAAAGGTGTCATGCTTCATCATTGGGCCTTGCTCCTCGTCGGGCCGGCGCTGCAATGCCCGACGGGCTCCCATAAACGGGGCTCTTTGGCGGAGATCTTTTGAAGAAGCCGTAGGGGGCGTGCGGGTGTGAGGACTGGGTAGTGCACAGGGTAGTGGTTTAAAATAAGTTGAGCAATCCTACTCTTGTATGTTTTATTACTGTGGTAGCTCAGGCTTAATTAAAATAAGTGGGTGCCCTAAATGGATGTAATGTTCCTACAAGGCTGTCGTGGTGTAATGGGTCAACATGTTTCGTGCCTACTTTGCCCCCCAACGGGTCAGATGGCACTTCATCAGGACCAAGAAACTAAAGGTGAATGGTGCACTACCGCTGGCCTGGCTCTCTTAATTGTATCCGATGACCAGGCGCAGTAGGATGTACCCTAGTAGACTTATACCGGGGTAAGGAGACCGGGTGGGAAAGTAGGAAAGGGAGAAAAAAAACAACAAGAACAACCAATGGAGAGTTAAGGTAGGCGAGAATTCTCGGTGTGGTGCTCTTGTGGCAATTGCAGTCAGACAGCTCGGTGTGACCGTGGGGTAGCGGCTGCATGCATATGTGATCTAGTTGTTGCGGTACCCAGGAGATACTGTTGAGATAATTGTGTCAACAGATTCATTAGCACGAGTGCGCTAGTGAGCGCAAAGTGAGCCAGTAATGGCAGGTAGGCTTTCAAACTGACATCCGGTGGACAAATAGTTAAACCAAACTGGCAGCTCATGTTGAACCAGCAATCATCTGTGTATGCGAGAAGGTGCACGTGCATAAATGCGGGGAATCATACACACTCTCACTATGCTGTTAATTGTAACATAAAAGGTTTATGTACAGCTGTTGTTTAAGCCCACCTGGCGGCGTAACTAGTGCCAACTGACGCTGTGTGCTATTGCGCGAAGGCGAGACTATAGGCAGGGTACGCACGTAGAGTAGTGGCCAAGTTTGTATAGTAAGGCAGCTGTCATACACGTATTCAAGGAAGTGTACGTGCACATAAGTGGGGGAGTGTGCACTCTGTCATTATGCCGGTGTTAAAAGGTATAATGGTGGCCATTTATAGATCCCAAGCCGCGGCGTAACTGGTGCCAAATGTCGCCGTGTCTTGTAACGGCAGGACGAGTATACATGCAAAAGACACACACAAGCAGAGTGGTGGCTATCAGGGTAAAAGTGAACGTGTGAGATAGAGTGAAGCGCGCACTGGAGTTAACTCGAATTAAACGCTGACAGTAGATGCTTGAATCATAGCACCGTGGTAGACTCACCCCTGGTATAGGAGCCTACAGCTGACGGGGGAAGCAGAGCACGTTGGTGCTCTGTAGCTGTGGAAAAAGTGAGGCGGTCACAAAAACAAGCAGAGATAAGTGGCTTACCGGAGTTCATGGAGGCAGAATACTCACAAAGGGTGGCAGCCGACTTTCGTCTATCCTACTCTCGCTCTGGGCCCCGTGCCGGTAACTTCTGGGTCCGAAGCTTTTGTTCACAGGAGGACGTCAAAGGTGTCCTGAGGCTAGAACGGTGACCGAGCGGCCATCTTGGGGGAAGTTGTAACTTTAGTGATATGTACAATGTGGTGGCTACGCTAAGGTTCACTGAACGAGCAAGGGGGTTATTGATAATTAGAACTTGGGGTGTATACAGGTAAGGAATGTCTCGGAAAATTAAATTAAAACCGTGAGTTATGCATAAAGCCTCATGTGTGGAAGCTGGACAACCACATCAATTTTGTAGTCAGTCTTGGAAGAATGAAAAACACCCGAATTTGCGAGGTGTAGATAAATGTATGAGGGAGAGTCTGGCGTCTCAGTACGAGATGTGGTGAACAAGGCCTGGTAAAAGGGTTAAGTCTCTCTGAAGGCCATTCTCGAAAAGTTACAACTGAGGTTTATGTACACTGCCTCATGTATGGAAAGCAGACAAACCGCGTCAATTTGTAGTGAGTATTGGGAGAAAGTAAAAAAACGAATTTGCAGTGAGTAGTTAGGTGTATAAAGGTAGGTCTGGCCTCTGAGTGCGAGATGTGGTAAGCAAGGCCTGGTAAAAGGGGAGTGTTTAAGGAGTCAATTAGGGACCAAAAGGGGATTGGTTCATGGTTCATATGGTATTGGCCATAATGCTGGAGGGCTAGGGTGAGAAAAAAGAAGTGCCTGATGATGGAAGTGTGGTCTTGTGCATCATCTTTATCGGTTTAATTCAGCCCAAGGGATATCATCGTTGAGACCCCGGTGTCCGATGAAAGTTTGAACACCCAGTTTTTTTACCTTCCTGAATAATGCTTCTTTTGTGATATTTGTGAAGGCTTCCAGGATGGTCCAGTGTAGATCATTTGGGGTATGGTTATGTTCGACATATTGTGCACACATCTTTGTATTGGTCTTTCTACATCTGATGTTGCTTCTATGTTCAGTGATCCTTGTTTTTGCGGGGCGGGTTGTCATGCCTATATACTGAAGATGGCAGGGACAAGTGATTAAATAGACACAGTTACGGGTGTTGCAGTTGGTGTGTTTGTTTTGCCTCCATGTCCAAGTGTTTGTCAGTAAGATGGTCTTAGTGGCTTTAGTAAGGAGACAGACTACACATTGTCCGCAGGGGTAGTGGCCTGTGACTGGTGGCAGATTCCATAATGTGTTTGGAGGTGAAGGTGCACTCCTTTTTGGTCTGGTATTGATAAGTAAGTATTTGATATTAGAAGTGCGTTTGAAAGCAAATCTGGGCTTGCTGAAAGACTGTTCCCCTACCTGGAGAATTCTCCAGTGTTTGTTGATGACCCTTTTTATCATGTTTGACTCCGATGTGTAGGTCGTAACACATGTGATAAGGTCAGACTCAGGTTTGGAGTGTGTCTCAAGTAGAGCCGAACTGTTGGTGTTTCGGGCTCGTTTCTGTGCATTTTTTATTTTGCTGATAGGGTATTGTCTCTGGACTAGGTGTGTACTCAGTTCAGAGGCTTGTCTATTGAAATCATCCACGTTACTGCAGTTTCAGCGTATGCGCAAAAACTTACCGTATGGAAGGTTCTCCCTTAAAGCTTTTGGGTGGAAGCTATGGTAAAGTAATGGACAGTGGCTGTCAGTCGGTTTTTTGTAAGTGATGGTGTCCAGTCTGTCTTGTTTTTTGATGATCAGGAGGTCAAGGAAGGGTAGCTCTTGCTCTGAACTGTTGGCTGTGAATTTGAGATAGGGGTTTAGACTACTGATCCAAGTGAGGAAGGCAGGGATAACATTAGCATCCCCCTTCCAGAACACCAGGATGTCGTCTATATAGCGTCGCCATACCTGGACATTGTCCAAGTAGGGGTTAGAGTCAATGAGCACGTGCTTGCCCTCAAAGTCTGACATGTAAAGACACGCCAGACTTGGGGCAAAGGTGCTGCCCATAGACGTCCCCTGGGTCTGATGGAAGAGGCGGTCCTCAAATTGAAAGAAATGTTCTGTTAGTGCGATGTGTGCACATTCCATGATGAAACTTATAGTGGTGGGAGAGGTCCATAAGTTATTTTGAAGGATTTCCTCTACTACCTCAAGCGTGATCTGTTGAGGAATGTCGGTGTAGAGGGCCTCCACGTCTAAAGTTAGGAGAACGTCAGGTCGGGTGCCCTCTAGGTTGGTTGCCTCTATCAACTTAAGGCCGTCTCTGGTGTCTTGGAGGAATGTGGGTGTGGTTTGGACCAATGGTTGGAAGAAGTGGTCGCAGAACTTAGACAAGGGTTCCAAGACTGACCCTTTGCCCGAGACTATAGGTCTCCCAGGGGGGGGGGGGGGGGGGGTTGCACCCCCTTGTGGATTTTGGGCAAAGTGTAGAAATAGGGCAGCTTTGGGTTGTCGTTAGTCAGGAAATTGGCCTCGTTTTTGGTAATCCACCCCTGGTTGAGAGCTGAGGAGACCAGTGAGTTGATGCGGATTGAGAGGCGCGATGTGGGGTCCTCGGTCAGGGGGGTGTAGTAGTGGACATCCTGAAGCTGGCGCAGACATTCGGTCCTATAGACAGCGGTGGACATAATCACGATTGCTCCACCCTTGTCAGCCTCTTTGATTGTAATGGCAGAGTCATTTGCCAGGGTCGTAATGGCCTCTGCTTCTAGTTTCGATGTATTGGAGAAACCTGCCCTGGTGCGTTTTTCCGCTATTTCTTTCAGCTCTTTCAAAGGTGAGGACCTCGGGGGCTGACCATGCTGGAATTGGGGGTGAAGGTGGATGGTTTTCTTAAGCCAGTATCAACCGGTTGGGATTCAGGTTGGTTACCGAAATAAGCTTTCAGGTGTATTTTCCTGAACAGATTTTGTAATTCGCAATTGGTGCGAAAGTTATCAATTTTTGGGGTGGGGACAAATCCCAGACCTCGTTTGAGAACGGTGGTTTCCATGGTCGTGAGTGGTCTTTCGGAGAGATTCACTATTAACTTTTCTTCTCCAGGTGGCTTCTCAACTCCATATGCATTTGTTGTGCTTGGTCCTGCCATTGTACTTGTTTGGGCTGGTTTTGGTTCCCTCTTCTTTTTCTGCCTCGCCCTCTGCCCGAGCCTCTGCCTAAAAAAAGGTTGTGGTTGGAAGGGGGCAAACAGTGGTTGGGGCCCATGTTGAAAGTTGGGATATTGCTACATCTGCGGGCCCTGGTAAGAGGGTGGCGGCGGACCCTGGTAGGAAGGTGGTCCATATCCATACATCATATTCAATTGTGTTCTTTGTTGCTGATGAGGTTGGTGGCCACCTCGGCTGTCGGTGCTGGAGTTGCTACTTGAGGAGTAGGTTCTTCTACGTGGATTGGAGCGGTCGTCAAATGAGTTATCTCCTTCTGTGGGGGTATAGTCTTCTTTGAGGTAAGGGTATATTTTTTCCTTACTGAACCTTGTTATATCCTTTTGTAGTTTGGCAACTTTTTGCCTCATTAGGTAGTCTTTATTGTCGCTGATTTCGCTGGTGATTTCGGCCAGTTTAGCCTTGAAAGCTGTGCTGGCAATGGTGGCTTTTAATGCCCCTTCAGCTATGGTGATCTTCATTAGAAGTTTGTCGGCCAAGCGTTTAGCTGTTTTGATGATCAGAACCAGCAGGTCCCTGGTGCATTTCCAGGCCACCAGGGACCATTCTTCCTTGAACTGCTTGTCCTCAAGAAAGATTCTTGGTGTGTTAGTGACTATTAGACCATTTGGGGCAATGTTGGCGCGTAGATATTCCGTCATGATGGCCCCATGCATGATGATTTTCATCAGTTGTCGTTTCATGTTGGTGATTGTGGTCCAGTCACTGCTAGAGCTCGTAGCTGCTCCCCCATCCTGGTCAAGTATCGACGGTGTTCTCAATATTTCAGAGACCAGGTTGTCGCCAAAAGAGAGTCCTTGGTTGTTCTCCATTGTGTTATTAAGAACGTATGCCACTTCAAAGTTAAGGGCAAGGGAAGGTCCCACGGCTGAGCCGCCGTGCTAAATATATCAAAAAGGGGGGGGGGGGGGGGCCGGGAGCTGTATTTAAACAGGCCCTGCACACAAGCTCCGAATTGAACTGTGTATCAAGGGGGTGTGCAGTTCCTAGCGGGAGAGGCGGGGAAAGGGAGGTCTTTCTTCGTGATACCCTCACACACCCTGAAAGGTGTCATGCTTCATCATTGGGCCTTGCTCCTCGTCGGGCCGGCGCTGCAATGCCAGACGTAAACGGGGCTCTTTGGCGGAGATCTTTTGCCAGGACCTCTCTGCTCAGAGATGAACACTCTTTTACCTGTGCTCGGTACACAGTCCATCAAATGCAGGCATAGGGAAGGATGCCTAGTATCTCTGCAGGTCTGCTACATACTTTCGCGCCAATTCTCACTATTCTGAGCATGCTACTAAATATTTGGAATGAGAAACTGGATTTTAGTGGCTGGCTCTCAGCTCCAACGAACATCGTTCCATCTCCTTCAGAGCTTAGAAAGAAGGAGAACATTGGCTATTACCGATATTTCCTGTCTGCCAAGAGATTATCTCTTATGCCTTCTGGCAACAATGCTTTCTGACAAATGTGAGCAAAGAAATTAAGGAAAATCAGTTTACGTATATGGGGGGGTCGATTATGGATCACTGCTACCGCGCCAGTTTGCAACGCAAGTTATTTTTAAGCTTTTGGATTTAAGAAATGCTGCTTAAAAATTCACACAATTCCTCATCTTATTATATATGGTTCTTATTTTAAATTGTATGATATACAAATCAATGGAATTTTTTGTTATCTAATGACCCAATCTCAATGTCATGACAAATTTGGGATATCAATGCAACTCATGGAACACTAAGAACATACACCCAAGGCTAAATATGGCTACATCAGCAGGGAAATCAAAGTTATTTTAAAAAGTATCCAACTTTAATCAAGTGCAAGTAACACTGAATCAACCATGAAATCGGTCCATCATTTTATTTGACCATACAGAGTACACTTTAAACATGAATGCTGCAATGTGCTGTGGATGAGAGTGTAGCTTGATGCCCATTACTACGAATGCTCAGCATTTGCCTTCAAAATTAGTTTCATCCCTTCAAATCTGAATTTCTTTGGATCAATCATGTGAGGCGGCACAGTGTCAATTGCCAGAATCTATTCCTATCTCCAAAGTCTTTCAATCATGGAGACCTCATTTGTCTGGACTGACCAGCCACTTGCCTCGCAACTTTGTAAAGGCACACAGAGAGGTAGTTCTCTTTTGTAACCGGATATCTGTTGGTTGCCAATGTAAACCTTGGCAAGCAAAAATATGTCAAACAGAACCTGGTGCACAGCTGTCGAATTTACCAAGCTGTCTCTGGTTAATCAGTTTTAGGCACCTGCATGGTATCTGACCTATTAATTCCATTTTCTTTTGCCAGAAAGTTTTGTTACATGTTTAAGCAATACTGCCAGGGTTAGCAAACAAAAATAGTAATTCAGGAGCAAAGCCATCGAGGCTTAAATACATCAGGCGCTTGCAGTGCTTTTGCATCTGATTTACCCACTGGGGCAACAAAACGAGTAATAATACATTCTCATTTCTTTTCACCTGCTTTGGATGCACTGTCCTTTTTAAATCATTTTGCACTTGCTGGTACCAAAAGCAAAAAGATCATAAAAACCATGAGCTAGCACGGTTTGTTCTCAGGTCCCAATGCACGTCAGAGAATTTAGATGCAAATATTCTTGGAACCCAAGTTTGCCCTCTCACAAGGACCTTAAATGATCCCACTGGACACTTTTAAAGCAACCAGGGACAAAAAAGTTGGGTCTGAACTCAAAACAGTACTACAGGGAAACCGAATTAATGCTTTCATATTTTTAAGATATGGATCAAGCTCAGAAAAGGGATACACATCTAATTTTGCCCCACAACGATAAGCCTTATAAAACAGGATTCAGTTTATATGCTTCAGCATCACAAGACACAGCAGTTCTCTGGACTTATTTCTGGCAGCGTTGAACTCCTCAAAACTTGCACATAAAGCATCCATTAAACATTTGTAATAGATATAGCCGTTATCATCCATCCTACTATTCCAGAGGTTATGTGTTATTGCGCACAGCAAATGAGTATCCACTCCAGATACTAAACAGAATTCCGATTCAATAATGTTATGTAATAAATAATCGACAATGTACTTTATTAAAATAAAATTTTAAGAACAATGTGCAGCGAGAGTGCAAGGTGAAAGATGCTAATAGGTGATTATCACACCTAGAACAATCTAGCTGTAGAGCCATTCGGTGAAGGGATCTCCCAGTCTAGAAAAACCTCCAGGCCTCCTTTGAAGCAATATCAGACCTAACCAATCTACAACGAGAAATTAGAACTAAAAGTTACATAAAACTACTTCGGAAAAGCCTTACTGCTGCTTTGCCAGGCGATCAAGAGGCAAACTGCAGAACCGTGCATAAAGAAATAACAAAAAGTACAGACAAGTTATATTAACCTGACTGACGCGGACATAAAGGCTTTAAATTTTAGAGGTATTTGCAATTAGGTATTAAAAACAATTCTTTCGGCTTTCAAAAGGCTAACTGTCGCAATATAAAGTGCATTACACATTTGAAATAGAAACCAACTCTAGTAGTATACAATACTCACATACCAGAACAAGTGTTTAAAAGGACTTACAACATCCTATTATTTGGTGAGAATGTGTTCATCTGCAGAACTTAAATACATTGTTCAGTATTCAGTGAAGTCCTTGCATTTGATTTACACTATAAGTTCACTAGATGCATTTTCATGGCACAGAATAAGGAAGGGCAGAGAAAAAAAACATTACACGATTTATATCGAAGATACGTCTCATACACAGAGTACAAATACACATCAGCCCAACATCAACCATTCATTCTGAATAGGAAATCACAGACTGAAGTTCAGGAAAAAAAATCAAGGGCCCTTGGCATCCACTCCGCTCCATAAATAGCAAAGCATACAGCCTATCTTTGCTCATCGTCACAAACAGGTTTTCATCTAGTGATTAAGCAGGCGTGAGCTAAATAACTATACACCCTCAACATTTAATTAACTAATTCCTCAAAGTCGTCAAAGTATTAATGAGTTCCAGAGACAGACCAAACGCCAACATTGCATGACTAACTTTATGTACAACAGGAATTCCATTGCATGGGCCGTTTAAAACATTTTGCGTCACTGAATCACAGATGCTTCCATCTTGGGCATTATTTGCCCAATCATCTCTCCAAAACCTGCCCATTAGCAAAGGCTTATCCACTTCATGTTTTGGAGACAGGGTTGGGCAGACATGTAGACTAGCATACACAATATGTGTAATCATCATTTGCTCTTCTCACACACTGACAGATCTTTAATGTAGGACTGGCATTATGCCAGAGGTCAACACAAACATACCATGGACCCCACAATATGCCAAGAAATCCCATCATTGTGGAAAATCCCATCATTGTGCCAGTTTTTTGCAGGGTGGGCAGAGGGCACAAATCATACAGGCTCTCAAGCAATGTGTACACACAGAGAGGTGACGCAAACACACAATAGTGACATTTTTTTTAACTTCTGAAACATTTCCGTACTGCTATGCCGACGGCAGTTAGTGCTTTAGGTTTTTTGCCCTCTCTCTCAGACTGGAAGCTGCTGCTCCCGGATAGGTGCTACTGAGGGCTTGGGATGTGTATATGGGAGAGCCTCGGGTGGCCTGGGGAAGAGAGGAAGTAAGATTGCCTTGAGGGAGACGAGAGGAAAGGAGGGCTAATAAGTGTGTTTCAAGCACCCAGTGGAAAGAGAGCTAGCAGATTCAGCAATGTGTGCACGGAATACATTCTTGATGGTGGGTAAACCTCCAGCTTCCCTTTCAGAGGAAAGAGTATTTTTTTTATCCATTTGTTGTTTTCCCCTTTGCTAGGAAGGTTAGCAGCAGGCTATTTTTACCTTTTATTATGCAGGTGGGAGGTTTCTCACACCTTCATAGCAAGAACGGTTTTAATTCTCCCCTACTGACATACTAAGACACCCATTATCAAGAACCTCAAGATAACGCTAAGCCTCAAGGAGCTTCTTCATACTATTCTAGTAAAATCTAAAAGGAACCCAGAGGCTAACTCTTACTCACCCAAATCCAGATGTGAAGCTCTTATATAAACAAACTGATGAACCCCAAACTACCTCTCTCACATCTACTCTCCCAAATACTTTAAACAGCGAGAACTGGACATAGTCTACTGGATATATGCATTTAGTAACAACAAACAATGTCTTGGTCTTTTACCCTCCTATACTCGATTAAGTACAAGTGCAAGGGATGAAGCCCAAACCTTAATGCTCCATTCGACTCTTCAAAGTGATGGTCTGCTTAAACAATACATGCACATAATAGTAGCGAATCACTCTTTCCAATGGACCCTTTACCCACCTTCTATGAAAAAAGCCTTTTGCACATTTCTATTGTGAAACTTATCACCTTACTTTTTTAGCATTTATAAAATAAATTGTCATGGAAGTATCTGGACTGCAGGGTAGGTCTATCAGCAGCAGTTCCACGACTAATAAACCATCTGCATATTGCAATACTTAAACTTGCTTTCCCGCAACACTTGGTTGATCTGCTTGAGTTTTCACAAATATAGAGAAATAAGAATTATACAGGGAGAACAAAAAGTGAGGATTCCATACATTCCATTTTCTGTCCCAATTCTTTTGGAGAACTCCTGATTTTAACCCATCAGGATTCGCACCCATGAGTTCGAATTGAGTGAGACTATAATTTTTAGTGCCCCTTTAGGAATGCCTTTTAGTTCTGTCCAAACCTAGACCTTTTGTATTGCTAAATATATACACACACTATACATGCTTACTTACAAGGTCCCTCATTCAGCCCTCTTCATCTATTGGTGTACTGTAGTGAAATCCACATTTTGCTTCCACCCACCTCAGCATTCAGTATGGGGCACAGGGTCAGCCATCTTCAGACATAACCTGCACAAAGTGCACATCAACACAATAAGTCCCCCCAGTGTCTGAACCTACAGGTCTCATGTTTGCTTTAATATATATATATATATATATCATTTGCGGCCCGTGGAGAAGGGTCATCGAAGAGGAATATATATATATATATATATATATATATATATATATATGGTTTTAAACAATTTTGTTTTAATACAATGTGTACCTTCATACAAAAACCATCCACAAACAAAATACACACCAAGTATGACCACTACTCTGTCAGGGCCAGCATTATGCCAGAGAACAACGTCATCATAATACAGACCTCCGTAGCATACCAAGAATTTCAATCACTGTCAGTTTTTGGCAAGGTTAGAAGAGGGCAGAAAGCATACAGGCTCTCACTCAAGTGTGCACACACACACTGAGAGGTTATGCGCACACAAGCCATAACGTCATCTGCCAATGCCAGACCTATTAGCTTTGCTAATGCTTTTTTTTTTTTACATCTTCCATATGTGTGGTCAAATTTATGAGGTGCGTGAGTATATCGACGAACACCATGTGCACCACCATTTCTCTTTTTTACATACTTCTGGTGCATTTAGATTTAACAGCAAGGTATATTATTAGATTCTGAGCAGTTCCAGCGAAATCGTACCAGTTCTAAAAAAAAAAATCCTTATATTATCTACCCAGCTTGTCAATTAACTTAGGAAGGTCTAAGCAAATAACTTTCCGATGGAATCCAATAAAGAAATGCAGCATATTAAGAGCAGCTGTGAACGAATAACTATTTTGTAAATCAAATCTCCACAACAGAGATAGGTGCTGTCATCCAAAGAATGTTTGGGCTGGACTGTTCCAATGGGGAGCAGGGTCAAGACTGATTTGGGTATGGCTGGGTTTAAACTAAAATGGCATGGGGGCGCAACAAAAAACTATGGATTTAGGCCCAGATCCTTGTACGGGGGTGAATGTTCGACATTGTTCAGCATTCTGTCCATCAACTGTTCTCTTTGCATTTGTCAACCAAAGAATAAACAGGTTTATTTAATGTAGGTGGGTAAGTGTGGTGAGGAGGAACAAAACAAAAGAAAAAAAACAAACAACCAATACAGTATAGAAAAAAAAGGTGATTCCATTTACATCTGCCGACACAAATCGAATAAAACACCTTAGTGATTTTCCAAATTTTAAAGTAGTCTGGTTGCCCCCCCCCCCGCCAAAAAAAGTTTTTTAGAATTAGTCAACACAAACCACAGAAAACGAGCCATCTGGCAAATCTCGAATTTTAAAAGAATCCAAACAGCAATGAAATACCGTGGCTCTGAAAGAATGAGTTGTTCTAGTTTCCCACGGTCTAGACATATGATAATATAACCGTAACTGTTTCTGTTAAAAAACAAAAACGTCCTCCAGAGATTTCACGTGCTCCGTTTCAAGATTCCACGCGTTGCATCCCATCAGCTATTCAGGCCTTCATTTTTAACTTAACGCATTGAGCAATAGCAACGCAGTAATCGTTAACTCCTTAAATGCGGAATGGGCTCTTTTTGACTTTTCCAGATTACAAAGTAAGCAGCCGGGGCAATAATGCACTGGCCGAAGCCCTGCCCCGCCCCTTCTGAAAGGTACTTCCTCCTCCAGCGAGCCTAACAAGTGACGCATCCGTCCGCCGTGTAACGTTTATGACAGCGCTTCTGTCAGAGCCTGAGCAGGAGCACGTCAAAGGTGCCCTCCTTATTTTCTGAAAGTCATATTTGTGTAAATATAAACAACAAATATGGTTCTACTTGAAGGGCAATGCTCGAGCTTTCTACGCCATGGTATGGAAAAATCTCCTGGAAATAGGATTCGGGGGTGCGCGGAGTGGGGAGAAAAAGTAGTGAGTGGAGGCGAAAGTAGCCGATGTGCTCCCTGCAAAAAGAGCTCACGGTCGGTCAGCACGACCCAGAGTAGAGTTAACCGATACTGTTACAACTAAAGGAAGTAGTCGCATGCGTCTGCCAGTTTATGTCAGACACCAAAACACGAGCACGCCTGGAAACAGTAGCATTGAATGAAAAATATACACACGCGATAACACCGAAAAGAAAAACCATCATTTTGGCTCCGAAACGACACACATGGAGTTGTTTTCACAGGCAAAACAAAAGTCGTTAAGTTCGCATGCAATGGGGTTCCGCCATATGCTCGTTAAAATGACTAATATGCTCAAAAGAGAGGGTCGCCTCGCTAGCCCCGCCGAGTTGGAGTGCGTGGCACGACCAGCGTGTTTGAAAGTGCTGACGGCGTGGAGCTGCGGCCGCTGGCACAGAAGGCGAGCCTCGCAGCGCTCGCTAGCTCCGAGAAGTAAACAACCTGCTGCTAGGAGCACCGCATCTCCTTTGCATAGGTGAGCGGGGGCGCCGGTTGCACCCGCTGCGTACTGGAAGTCTGCCATACGGCGCACGTAAACACTGCCACCCCCTTCAAGCATGTCTCACACTCCCAACCCAAAGACACGCAAACCACAAACCTGCTGAAGGAAAGCGCCGGTTTGGCGCAGGTGGGTGTGCAGCGGTGATCACGGCCGCCCCCCGCCCGGGGACATGTTGCACTCTTCTCCCAAGAGGGCAGGAAGCTCCCACATCCGATGTCACTGACCCTATAATACGCCCTCAACTCCACAGGATTTCAGCCAAGAAGCTCGGTTATGGGGGAACCACGCAACGCTGGCCCAGGGGTAGCCTCGAGTAAGGAAGAGCCCGAGGGAGGCGTTACGAGCTCCCGGGCCAAGGCTGCCCTGCCCCCACCGTGCAGAGTGCCAGCTGCTGCCAGAGCTCGCGAGAGGCGGCCGGGCACCGCCCCCTCCCCGGGATCAGGGACCGGGCGCACACCGCCACCCACCGGCCCCTGGAGGCACCAGAGCTGCGCAGACTCGGCTCGGTATAGACGCGTTGGTACCCGCGTTTACCCGGGAGAGTCAAGGGTTTACGGGCATGTTCCAGGGTCACCAGAGCCTAAGAAAACGGCTGAAAATGTACAGTGTTTACGTGTAACCATAATGGACTTGGCCGTTCGGGAGGTGCGCCATCGCCTGCGAGCCGTACTACCGGATATCTGGAATGTGTTTTCGTATGTGTGTATTTTTAGTCGCACTTTATTTAATTGCAAAATAACGGGCCAAGTCCCTTACTATTTCATGTTGCCAGCCGCTGCGACCAGGGACGGGGATGGAGTTGGCACGGACCTCACATCGGAGAAGGCGTGACTCACACGAGTGACAGTCTCACCACTACTTCATCTAAGTCTGTAATTGTAAATGCGCATGTCATGCCGTGCGTAGGTGTGTCGTTTAGTCTGTCATGCGCACTTTAAAGCCTCTGGTGTGTGATGCATCAGCATCAGAGAGCCTGGTGGGCAGACACCGAGGCCACCACTCTTTACTGTCAGATCGCTGGATTACCTCGCCCACTAACAGTCAACCAATCCCGAAGCTGCTCTCTGTTTTAAAGAGCGACGTGAGAATTGGCTTGTGGAGCATGTCGTGTTGGTACCAGGATAACCTGAAATTGGAGAGGGAACCGTTACTGGAATAAAGCGATGGTGATCGCAGATTTGAAACAACAAAATGTAGTGGTTTCATCGCATTCAACAAAAGACTTATTATTCTTTTGACTTCTTTCACCGAGCGCAAATACATATTGTGTTTATGATGTCTCAGGAGGGCTTATCTGCTATGAAGTGGGTGAAAAGTTTGGCCATTTGTGCTCACTCTACAAAATCGTGCCAGCAGAGAGCCGTCCCTCCCGCGTCCTTTAAAATACTTCCGTTGGGAAAGGACTTTGCATCGTTAATGCCCCCGGGAAACAATCCGCTTTCCAATTATAATTCAAATTGTAGACGGAATGCCCAACAACCCATTAAACAGAGCAAGACTCTTTGAATACCCTGTTGTGTTACGAATCTTAGTAGGAGTTGTTTAGTCGACAAAGCAATTTTCACTTTTCATTAATGTGTGTACTTTTCTTATTTGCATTTCGTTATTTATTTATTGTCTTCCGCATAAGCCATATTACCGTAAGTATAACAAGGATTGCCATTAGGTCTGACTTATGAATGAAAGGGTCAGTGATGAGTTTAGGCACTCAATAATTTATCACACGTGCACCCTGTCAATCATTTTTGCATTCGTGCATCCATTCATCCATCCTCTGACTCAGTCTTGCATTCACCCTCTGACACAACCACAGTAAAACACACACAACATATGCAAGATACATTTAAAGAATGCAAGTAGAAAAAAGAAAATATGCTGTTGTCTCAACAGTGCAGTCATATGCTTGCTATAACAAAACTAAACAGCATCAGGCGTCCGTCTTGCAGAGGTATTGTAAACAGTCAATAGTTGTTTTAAAGTTCCAGCATGACTGCTGCATTTAGAACCAACGTGCTGGTTGTCTTGGATATATAAAACTCATACACTATGGACTACAACGTTCCATAATGGTTGCCTGGTTAAATCAAGTCAAGTTAAATTTTTATTGGTTTAGAGCTCGACCGAGTTCAATAATACTTACAATTGTATATATTTTAACAGCAATTAAAGCGATTGTAAAAAAGACTTAAGAAATTTAAAAATATTATAACAGACTAACTTGTTTGGAGGAGCTTTTATTACACCAATCAGTTCATTTGTTTTAGTTATTTTCCATGTCAAATACAATGGTATTATAAAAAGCTTTCTAGCATCGACAACGGTCGCATTTGGCCATACAAAACGTATGTGTTTAAGCTCTTGGACCCCGCAGTCACAAAGATCACATTTTTCTGTCAAATTAGCACTACCAGTCCATTGCCTTTTATAATCATTCAAGGGTAATATACCCAATCTTAACATGAGTATAATTCATCTGACATTGTGATCCAGGAAGAAGAATAAATATTTTTGAGTATGCTTAAAAAAATTATTAGAGTAAAATTTGAATATTTTTAAGGTCGAGCAGTGAGCAATGTCAATCATATAACTTATTCTGGGGGCTGCATTTTTTTAAAAACAACTTAAGTTGAGCAGGAGTTAACGCCTGTAAATGAACAAGAGCACATTGCATTTCAGATAAGGCAACCCTGAGGTTTGCATTAAAAGTTTCTTTTTTTGCACTGTCAGTAAATGTCTCTCGCTTTATCAATTCTCTTAAAGTGCCTTCAGAAGCGTGTTATGGGTTGAAAGCCCACCTAAGCACATTAACCATAGATAAAAAAAAATAGGCACTAGTGAGAGCAAATTCCACTCATAGAGCTTGTGCTGGAGTAGCTTGACTAAGAGAAAGAAATTTATTAAGAATCTTCCCTTCATATACATTTATAGAAAACCATATATATTAAAGAATATATTCTAGTGCACCCAATAGTATTGAATGAATTTGTACTCTTTTGTATGTGTGTATATATGTGTATATATATATTTATTTAGGAAGTACTATCCTGCAGGGTCACAAAAGGGTGCTCCAGCACATAAGGGCTATCAAGAACAATGATCAAACATACCCTGTGGCCCGCCATTTCAATGAAATCCATGCGGGCAACCCCAAGTATCTAAAATATTTTTTTATAGACTCTATTCCCATCAACAAAAGGGGTGGCGATCGAGAGAAAGCACTCCGCAAATTGGAAATACAACACATTTTAAATCTCGACACCAAACACTCTAAGGGGTTGAATGCCACAGAGGAATTACATGCTAGCCTATATAGTTAAAAGCTTTATCTTAAATTGCAAATAGAAATCTTACTCCCTTTTAAAACCCACTATTCCTATCAGGCGATAATCAAAAGACCTTTATATAGATATATACTTTTTAGACTTATCCTAGATTGCACCAAAGCTGCCTATCCTTAATTTTTACTTAGCTTAGCACAGTTTGCACAGAGGTTTTTAATTAACACATGTCACTTTTTTCACACATCTTTTGCACATAGAAACAGCAAGTACAGTCGAAAAAAATATAAAATACAGGGCAATGTCTCCCTGTTTTATGGTTTTTACTAGCTTCGTTATTTCCCGTCCATTCATGTATGATTGATTTTAGGTATTCATACCAAGATAAGGCAAAATCAACAAGCAATGAACAGTTCACGCAATTATTTATTGAATGATATTTATATATTCAATAGCACATGTATATATATCTATTTATTTATTCGTGAATATCATGCACTGGCAATATCAAACCAACAACGACAAATTTCTGCGTTAGCATTTATTAAAAGTGTTGTTTAAAGTTAGCCTGTGAAAACTATGGGAGGTTAGCAATAACTCTTCCATGTCTATGATCTTCCTGTTGTTAAAATGCACCGGTCACTTTAAATAATAGTCACGTGGTTAAAAAAGTCAAAGCAACATGGTATTTAAAGAACTGTCTCAGCTGAATGCGCGTCATGTGATCAAGTCCCCTGTGAGGGACGAAACGCGTCATGGCTGCTGCGATCTTTTGGGAGCGAAAATAAATATTGCAGTACGATGAACTCCAGTGGTCCGTGCTCTTTCTTTACGCTTAAGAAGACTGGCGGTACGAGAAGGAGTGTGTTTGGATATTTATATAAAAAAAAATATATATATATATGTATATATATTCACTGAAAAAAACCAAAAGGTTACAGGGACGTTATAGTTAGGCTCAGATTTCACTCGTACAAAACCATAGAAATTCAGCAGTTATAGTTACCTGAGCTAACTATAACTTATGCCCCAGCTATGCACTGCTTATGACCTCACATATTACATCACTCATGACACGGTTAGTGACATCACTGATGACATCACTGATGATGTCATCCCATGAGTGTTTCATAAATGTTTCTGAGACTTCAAGATATATACTAAGCTACAACATAAGTTAAATTACTATTCTTTACTAGTAATTAGTCATAGTATATCTTACATATCTCATCTGAGTGGCTGTGTGACTGACTATCAGTGTATGAGTGGCTGTATTGATGTGTTAGTGGGTATGTGAGTAGCTTTATGGGTGAGTGAGTGGCTGTGTGAGTGACTATTGGGGGTGAGTAAGTGTGTGAGTCGATGTATAGGTGAGCTAGTGGCTGTTTGAGGGGCTGCATCGGTGTGGGAGTGTGAGTGGTGGTATGAGTTATTGAGTGGCTCTGTGAGTGGCTGTATGGGTGAGGGAGTGGATGTGTGAGTGCCTGTATTGATGAGTGAGTATCTGAGTGTGTATAGGTAAGTGAGTGGACATGAGTTTCTATTGGAGAATGAATGTGTGACTGCCTGTATGGGTGTTTGTGAGTGGTTGTATGGATGTGTGAATGGGTATGTAAGTTGTTTTGTGGGTGTGTGAGTGATTGTATGGGTGAGTGAGTGGCTGTGTCAGTGGCTATATGGGTAAATGAGTGGGTGTATGAGTAGCTGCATTGGTGAGTGAGTGGCTGTATGGGTGGGTGTGTGAGTACCTGTATGGGTGAGTGAGTGAGTGACTGTGTGAGTTTCTGTGTGGCTTATTGAGTGGGTGTGTGAGTGGCTGTAAAGGTGTATGAGTGGGTGTGTAAGTGTCTTACTGGATGTGTGAGTGGCTGTATTGGTGAGTAAGTGGGTGCATGAATGGCTGTATGGGTGAGTTAGTAGGTGTGTGAGTAGCTGTCTGAGTGGATGTGTGAGTGGCTCTATGGTTGAGTGAGTACTGGTCTGGGAATGGGTATGTGAGTGGTTGTGTAGGAGTGGGTGTATGAGAGGTTCTATGGGGGTGTGTGCGTGTCTGAGTGGTTCTGTGGATGATGTCATCAGTGATGTCACTAATCATGTCATCAGTGATGTAATATGTGAGACCATAAGCAGTGCACTGCAGGGGTTTAAGTTGAAGTTAGCGAAATTTCTATGGTTTTGTACAAGTGAAATCTGAGCCTAACTATAACGTCCCTCTAACCTTTGTGTTTTTCAGTGAATTGCTAAGGTTTTTTTTAATTCTATTTCCTAACTATCACATCCATGTAACCTTTGTTTATTTCAGTGAATTTCTAAGGTTTTTTACATTCTATTTCCTAACTATAACATCCCTGTAACCTTTGTTTTTTAAAGTGAATTTCTAAGGTTTTTAACTTTTATTTCCTAACTGTAATCTGAAACCTTTTGCAGCGAGTGTGTGACTGAGTTCGTGAGTGTCTCAGTGGGTGTGTGAGTGCGAGAGTGTCTCAATGTGTGTGAGTGGGTGGGTGAGTGTCTCAGTGGGCCTGGGAGTTACTGCATAAGTGTCTCACTGGTGTGTGAGTGGGTGCATGAGTGTTTGAGTGGGTCTGTGAGTAGATGCATGAGTGTCTCACTGGGTGTTTGAGTGGGTGCGTGAGTGGATCTGTGAGTGGGTGCATGAGTCTCTGAGTGGGTGTGAGAATGTCCAAGTAAGGTAGCGAGTGCCTCCATGAGTGTGTCAGTCAGTCTGTGAGTGACTGCATGAGTGAGTGGGTCTGTGAGTGGGAACATGAGTTTCTGAGTGGGTGTGTGAGTCTCTGGATCTGTGAATCGGGCGTGAGTCTCTGAGTAGATCTGCGAGTGGGTGAGAGAGTATGAATGATTCTGTAAGTGGGTGCATAGGTGTCTGACTGGGTCTGTGAGTGAGTGTGAGAGTGTCTGAGGTGTTCTGTGAGTGGGTGCATGAGTGCCTTCATGGATTCTGCTTGTTCTTTGCTCATTTTCTGCCTTTTTTTGCTCACTTCTGACCTTTATTTTGCCCCTGTTTTCTTCATTCTGACCTTTATTTTGCATCATTCTGCTCTTTCCTGGGCTTTATTTTGCCTCTTCTGCTAGTTTCTGACATTTATTTTGCCTCTTTCTGCTCGTTGCTGACCTTTATTTTGTTTCTTTCTCCTCGTTTCTGACCTTTATTTAGCCTCTTTCTGCTCATTGCTGATCTCTATTTTGCCTCTTTCTGCTCTTTGCTTACCTTTATTCTTCCTCATTCTGCTTGTTGCTGACCTTTATTCTGCCTTTTTCTGCTCGTTTCTGACCTTTATTTTGCCTCTTTCTGCTAGTTTCTGACCTTTATTTTGCCTCTTTCTGCTCATTTCTCACCTTTCTTTTGCTTCTTTCTGCTGATTGCTGACCTTTTATTCTGCCTCTTTCCACTTGTTGCTGACTTTTATTCTGCCTCTTTCTGCTCTTTTCTGACCCTTATTTTGCCTCTTTCTGCTAATTTCCCACCTTTATTCTGCCTTTTTTCTGCTCGTTGCTGACCTTTGTTCTGCCTCTTTCTGCTCATTGCTGACCTTTATTCTGCCCTTTTCTGCTCGTTTCTGGCCTTTGTTCTGCCTTTTCTGCTTGTTTCTCACCATCATCTTGCCCTTTCCTGCTCGTTGCCATTATACTATGAGGAGGGGGGCAGCGCAGCCCCCTCCCCAGGCTGATTTTTTTGCCCCAGGGTTCCCACCCCCGGGGCCCGGCCATATCACCGGGTGCCCCCAGGGCATCTAGTGTGCTATGGGACTGTGGGGGGAGCCTCAAGGGCCCCACGGTCCCAGTCGGTTCCCTGCCTCCAGCAGGAGGCGGCATTGATCTGACAGACGGGGCTGCTGAAAGGCAGCATCTTGTTTGTCCAAGCAAATGTTTTCATCTGTTTCCCTGCACACATATTTGTGTGCAGGGAAACATATGAAAACTCTGCTTTCTGCATGACGGAGCTGTTTGACAGCTGTGGCTTGCAGAAAGCAGAGTTATGTTTGCTTTTGCTTGGTGGGAGCTGTCAGCTCCCACCAAGCTAAAGCAAACAGCTACCTTCCGAGGGTGGGCACCTCAGGAAGTAGCAGGAGCTGGCCCTGGGGGGTGTCGGTCCCCAGATGTTAGACTAGGCCCTTTTTGCAGGTTTATCCCAAACTTTTTTTTTTTAAACTTTATTTATCTTATTTTTGCAAACAGCAGAATAAACCATAACATCAGCATCAATCAGACTGTGCACAGTACATTAAAATATCAAAGGGTAGTTACATGCATGGAATACCCACACTCAAATCGGGCTGTAACATTTTTGTCTATGTGGTTCAATGAATTATCGCGCACCCCCATCATGGCCCTCGGCCCGCCAGTGGCTCTCAAGTGTCTCTCTGACATGAACGTCCAGCCATCTGTCCATTTTAAGTGTACTCCAGTTATATAGAATGTGCACAACAGATAAATTGCCTACAGCAATGCATTATGTTACACATCGAAGATTCCGCCTGGTCGGCCAGCGGAGGAGGCACCTAGTCTCCCTCATTGTGCTCCCGGAGGTATGATACCAGCGGTTCCCAAATGTCTCTGGGGCGGGACGTATCCGGCAGCAATTCTGCGTAGGTTGTGAGTTGGTCTTTACCATATACTAAGTCGTTGAGCTAGTTTTTGAATTTAGGGGCTCTCCCCCTACCCCATCTGCAGGCCACCTTCGGTTTGGCCAGTAGCAATCCCATGGCGGTAAATTTTCTGTGTGGTTTTGGGACATCAGCTGTGTACCCCAGCAATGCTAGTAAGGGGAAATAAGGGAGGGGGGTGGCGATCATCTCAGATAATGCATCAAGTACCTCCCGCCAGTAACCTTGGACCTTGTTACAATTCCACGCTAGATGTAAGAAATCAGCGCCCTCCTGGTGACATCTTATACAGTGGTCCTCCTCTCGCAGCTTGTATTTGCGCAGCATTGTGCGTGTGTAGTAAGTTCTGTGCAGGAACTTAAAGTGTATTATACGCAATCTGCTGCTAGCCGTGATTTCAGCAATCTGCGCACAGCAGAAGTTCCACTGCTCATCTGTCAAGGGAGATTCCAGGTCCTGATCCCATGCGGCTCTGGCACCTGGTGGCGCATATGGTCTTTCTGACAGCGCCGCCCGGTAAATGCGGGATACATCGTGTTAAGGGCCAGACATTTTTAGTGTGGTGTGTAAAACCTCCAGTGGGGTGGGTTCCTGTGGAAAACTCGGCATGTTGGCCCGTATGTCATGCTTCAGCCTGATGTAAAGGAACATCTCCAGGGGGGTAGTGCCCTCTCCCGTCAATAGCTCCTTTTGATCTTTGAACCGTCCCTCATGATACAGGTCCCCCCATGTGTGCAGGTTCCATCTACGCAGCATATCACGACATACTGCCTCCTGTGTAACGGGGGCGTATGGAAGGTGTGGTAGTGGCATGAGAGGGGAGTATAGTATGGTCTTGCCCATTTCTTTAGTCAAGCGTTTCCAGGCAGCATTGGTACAAGAGACTGTATGATGCGATACCCCCTCACCCGGAACCCGCGCTCCCAGTAGGGATGTTAGGGGTGTGGGCGACATATAGCCTTGCTCGATGGCCAAATGTGGCATGAAGGGTGGCGGGTGAAGCCAATATATTGCATAGTGGGCCTGAGCACTGAGGAAATATAATTCCATGTCTGGGGCCTCAAAGCCCCTCTGGAGAAGGGCTGTGTCATGAGTTTCCACCCTAGTCGGGGTTTCCTCCCGCCCCAGGCCAGCTTGATGAGCAGCGCCCTGGGTAATAAGGTATATTAATAAATAAGTAGAGGAGCTTAGGGAGGATATTCATTTTCATCAAAGCTACTCTGCCGGCCAGTGAAAGCGGAAAGGTAATCCACCGATCTATCCAAGTGCTAATTCTTTCGATCGCAGCCCCATAGTTTGATCTAAGTGTATCCTCCAGGTTCCTGGTGACGACGACACCCAGATACTTTATCTCATCATCACACCAGCTCAGCGGGTACTCAGGGTCAAACCTAGGGGTGTTGGGTGTGAGCGGGAAGTTCTGCGATTTGCTCCAATTCAGCTTTATCCCAGATAAATGGCCAAATCTAATGAATTCCCTCAGGATGGGATTAAGACTTGTGCTGGGTTCTCGGAGGTATAGGGTAATATCGTCCGCATACAGCGATCTTAGGATTTGGCGAGAGGGGTATATAATGGCATACTCTCTATGATGCTGCCTGATTTTGGCTGCTAGGGGCTCAATGGCTAAGGCAAAAAGTAACGGGGATAGCGGGCATCCTTGGCGGGTGCCTTGCTTAATAGGGATAGGGTCAGAGTATAACCCGTTGATCTGTATCACCGCCTCCGGCCCAGAATAGAGCAAATGGATCCAGGCTAAAAAGGGACGATGGAGCCCCATTCGGCCCAATATGGCAAGCATATAATTCCATTCCAGGGAATCAAATGCCTTGGTGGCATCTAAGAATGTGGCAGCGGCTGAGCTGTCGAGGTCAATGTCATGGAGGAGTGCAAAGGTAAATTGTGTGAGGTGGCCCTGCCGCAGACAAACCCCGCCTGATCCAGCAGGACCAACCCTTCCCTGAGCAAGGTCAGCCTGTTGGCTATGACTTTGGCAAGTACCTTCGTATCACAATTAATTAAAGATAGGGGCCTGTAGGCCTCGCATTTATCAGATGCCTTTCCCGGTTTAAGCAAAGATATAATTAGAGCTTGCCGCATGGAAAGAGGGAGAAACCCAGAGTCAC
Organism: Calotriton arnoldi; assembly: GCA_963921515.1. Classification (NCBI taxonomy): domain Eukaryota; kingdom Metazoa; phylum Chordata; class Amphibia; order Caudata; family Salamandridae; genus Calotriton; species Calotriton arnoldi. The sequence goes on from CAWUFW010003017.1 coordinate 1,748,168, forward strand.
AGGCCTCTTCAAATACTTGTTTGAGAACGGGGATCAATTGCTCACTATAACATTTATAAAATTCGGCTGGTAGGCCGTCTGGTCCTGGGGCTTTGCTGGAACCCAGCCCCATTATTGAAGCTCAAATCTCATCCTCCTCGATATCGGCCGATAAGAACTCTCTGCGGGAGTCGCTGATCCAGCCCAAGGCCGTGTCTTCGAAATACGTGGCTATATCTGGGGGGGCCTGGCCGCTGGCGTGGTAGAGTGCGGCGTAATATTTGGTGAAGGTGTTTAGTATTTTCCGCGAATCTGTGTGTCTATACCCCTCATCGTGAGGTGATTTCCATATTTTGATTAGCAAACCTGGGAATTCTACTTACCTCCACCAGGGCCCTGCCAGGGCGCTCACCCTCGCCATAGGATCTGGCAGTGTAATATTTCGATCGGAATTTGGCCTCGCGTTCAACTTCCGCAGAGTACTCCACAAGGAGCTCCTTGAGACGAGCTTGTGGTAATGTGTCTTGCGAAGAGGCAATTTGCGGCTCAACTCGTTTGATGTCTTTTTCTAGCCTGTGCAGTGTGCCTCTGATGGAGCGCAAAATCCCCCGCTCTTGGCTATACAGAGGCCTCTGACTGTGACCTTAAAGCTCTCCAAAACACTCGGAAGGGTGATGATGCTGTCAATGTTGTGCGGGAAGAAGTCTACAATCTCCTGGCACAGTTCCTCCCGAAAGGCACTGTCCAGCAGGGCCGTAGGTATGAGTCTCCAGGACCGGTATGGATTTTATCGGCCCGGCAGGCTCCAGCTTCATAAGGACCGGAGAGTGATCCGAGAGGGTGCGAGCTAATTACGTTGCCTCTCTAAGCCATGTGTTGAGACCGGCCGATAATAGCCAGTAGTCCAGGCGGGACCAACTATTGTGCACAGTCGAGAAAAAGGTGCCCTCCTGTGGAATAAAAAGCCTTTTTAGGGGTTCACTGATGCACCTGGTCCTTAAACCAACAAAGAAGAGATTGGCACGGAAGCTGGAATATCAAAATAACAAGTTTATTAACCTCACATGAGGGAGACTGCGTCAATACGGTATCCTCAGGCTACTGTATGAGGCAGTCCATGGAGTACAGATAGCATGGGTCTTTTATGCCCAGTTTGTAGCTGAGTAAGCATGAAGACTCAAAAAGAGGCGGTACAAGTATACACATGAATAGCTATTACACATATAAGGACTAACAGAAAATACTTAGTCAACAAAGTAGGAGGAGTAACAGAGTTGCTGACATTAGTTAAAATAGCCTGACAGTTACTCTAAGAGCAGGTGCATTCTAGCAGCTACAGGCCTTTCTGAGCATGTGCAGTGCTCTGGCTCAGTACTGAAGGAGTTAATTATAGTTCCTGACTCAAGTGAAATACAAGAGCAGGCAACAGTGAAGAGGGAGAAAGCACATGGCGAGCACATGGCTAACTAAAATGGCTGCCACAAACAAAATGGCTTCAGCTGATGCTAACAGCGATTTCAGCTAGTTTCCACAGATGGCCGTTTTAGCATTAGCTGAAGACATCCGCTATGAATTAATAGAAGCATGGAAGTTATCCTGCACATCTATCCTCATAAATCCATTAATATCCTGATCCATTGCTAAGTGGGCATTTACATTTTGAACATTGTTTAACTGGTGAGATACAAGTAGAAATACATGGGGAACAGAGCATTGGGTCATAATGAACACACAGATAGCAGGAGAAAATAATGGCTATTATTACAAACAGAACTATCAATATTTTCCAACCCCAAGCAGAAAGTAAATCCCAAAACCATCCAGTCCAATTCTAAGTTTCAGGGCTCCGATGTATTTCAGTGACCATCTATTTCAACTTCAGAATAGCCAACAGCACATATCTAATATAATATCTTAATAAAAAACATTTTTAATAGACCTTTCCAGTGTTCTTTTTATGAGGGCTAGAGTACCAATTGATATGCTCAGGAGGAGGGCAGAGTAGTATTTATCAATTGTTCAAAAAAACGTTTCTCTTGCAGAATAAACATTCCTCCAAATACTAGTATTAAAGAGAACACACAGATTATCACAAAAACAATTTTCACTTCAGGGGACCAGGATGACCAAACGGGGCCATGGGAATTAGGACGAGGAGCCGCAAAGGGCTGCTCCTCCTCAAAAATGGGACGACCAAAGGGATATATTGCTAAAAAAAAAAGTACTTTAAAGAATAGAAGCCGCTGTACAACCAGCCAGAGGGGAGTCTTCTCCCTGTGTCCGTCTGAGCCTCACAGGCAGGCTCCTATCATTCATCAAAAGTTATTTTCCAACGGTGGAGCTGTCCAGCTGGCAACTCAAACAGACAATCAGGGCCCAAAGTTTCTTTTTCTTTCAGGATAGAGCACCCTCCCTCCGGGGCAAATGCCCTCAGCGATCCTGTCCAGTGTCTCAGGCAGTGCACCAGTATTTTTCACTTTAATCTAACAGGCACCAAAGGCACTGCACCTGTACCCTGAACTCAAGTCCTTCCCTAACTCCTGTGTTGCTCCGCTGGCGCACTGCTCTTTTGTCGGGGCCACAGATTGTACCCAGTATGCCCAGGCACCTCCTTATCAACAAACAAAGGTGCAGACTTGCATTCACTTGGGGACCAGGACTCAAAGGCCTGATGCTGGAATATCTGAGGCAACCCTTGTTTCAAAGAGGGTCACCTCAAGCAAAAGCCTCCTTGCCGTCCTTGTCGGTCTGTGACTCTCTCAGCTGGACATCAAAAACTAGATCCACGCAAAGAATTCTCCATCCTGATTTGTGACCCCGTATTTTGTTCAAGACAGTAGCAGGGGTACACACTTCCCCGTTTTGTTACTGGGCCCAGTGCTTCCGGCCTTCTACCTTCACTGCGGTCCTAGTTGCCAGCAATGCCTGTGCTGGTTCCCTTTACCTCAACTCCAAGCTGGATCGGCGCTAACTCCCTAGGCTGAATCTGATGTCCGGGCCCCTCTGGCAATGGTTGTAGGGCAGCAGATATCTATTGATGGACAGAACAAAAAATCTTTAGACAAGGCATACAAATAATCTATCAACAGAGAGGATACTCTATTTCAGAAAACTTCTTTAGTCTTTGGGCGCCCCATACATTAGCAAGGCACCCAAGAACCACTTCATCTATCTGAGAGTAAAAAAAAACCTGGACCTATTAGCGAGTATAAAAGGAACTTTTTGGTGAACTGACAAGAGTAAAACGTTACACTATTTGAAGCAGCCAAGGAAGTCTATGTTTATTTACTAAATTCTGAGGGAAAAGAAAAACAATACGGACATACTCTAAATCCTTACATTTGTGTATTCCTATATTATTCATCTGAAGGACCTCAAGAAAGGGAATTTTTAGAACAAGCATTCTTTTGTGCTTCTTGTCTTAACAAGCTTGTGTTTCATAAGTCATAACCTTTCACTACTTGTACAGGACTGCAGACACTTCTAAAATTATTTTTCTTACGTAAAAACACCTACATTTTACGCTTAGGACCATGCTCTCATGTTATAGGCGCGGCGGGAAAATCTAAAACTGCTAATTTAACAGGGATCCTGTCAGCTCAATTACACAGACTAATAAGAGACTAGTAATGCCTTTGCAAAACTGTATGTAGCATAAGAATAATATAAACAATAATGGGGTTATCACCTGAGAAGTTTAGAACAAAAACTACCCACATATAGTTCCCCTTTAAAGGTCAAATAAGGGAGCATCAATCTAGACTACTCATCCTTTCATAATTTCATGAGACAGGATGGGCAGTAACATGGCGTATTTTTTTATTCATTTTATTAATCTTAACAATTTTAAAACAGTATTACTGAATAGCCAATTAGACGTCTCATGGCCGTTCCTAGACAGCTTAGACTGGCTCAAGAGAGAGTGAGAAAAAGAGAGAGAGAGAGAGCACATAAATCAAGAAAAATGACAATGTATTACTTAATTTTGCTTACCCTTAATTTGCCCAGGAGCTAATCTCCCTAATCTCCTCCCCCATTCGACAGTAGGTAACCTGAAACAGGTGACCTCCTGACGACAATATTTACCCCCATTTTTGGCAGATAACTAGGAGAAACCACACCAAAGAGGACATTGGACTGTACCACTTTACTAGAAGACATTAATCCTTAACCAACTACCAATTCCTTTTTAGCTCATTGAGCTGTGTAACATAATAGCACATTAATGCAAACTTTATTTCATAGCCTTTTGATCTGGCCCTAGCACAACAATTTTGAGTGAAAACCAGTATTTTTGTATGTATGGCAGAGCTATTCTCTGCATATGGCCTACAGACGCTGCTATCCCTTGATAATGTTATTCAATAGGATAAACCCCACCTGCATATCTCCTACACTTGTATTATTTCGCAAGAAAACAGTGATATCAATATTTCCTTTAGCTAATGTTACCTAAAACATTACCTGTAGTGTTTTACCCTACAATGTTAGAATCAGGATATTTAATTAATACAAAAAAATCAGTTTATCAAACTATTCTTCAACAATACAAGCTTTCATAGTGTAATGTAGAAATCACATACTGTCACAGTGGCTCCCTGCGTGGACATTTTTACATGCAGTAGTGCTGGTCAGTTCTAAATACAGAACTTGGCCTCTGACCCTTAAACCTGTTGTCCCCTGTCTGAGAAAGACTATTCCATGCGGTCTTTCCAATTCAAAGTAACTCTGAAGAAGCACAGCTGAAAAGCAGTCCTATTCCGTGCCTGTGTGCTAATAATTGTAAAGGTAAGATGCACTTTTTGCTGTCTTATTTTTGTTTTTATTCCTGTGAAATGTGCGTTCTAGCACCTAAAGAACCTGCTCAAATCTTCAGCCTTCTGAATGCCATAGTGCGCCCAGAATTCTTGTGCATAAAAGTAAAAGATTGCATAAAGGCTTGCAATGTAATTCTCATGTCTGTACAGCTACTCATTGCATAACTTTGTAAGTCCCCTAAGATTCAGTAATATTGTCATTGCTAGAGAAAGTAATATTCACCTTTTTAATTTTGATGCACAGTATATTTTAACCATTTAGACATTGAAATCTTGACACACATTTTGCACAAGGTGATTTTCTGTAGTGCTAAATATTACTGAATTTTTACAATAGTGGTATTAGACATTATGAAAATCCTAATAGTGCAAAATGTATTTTTTTTTAATAATGATCACTAACCCTTTTGATGTTTCCACATATGAAAAGCAAGCCTCATTCCTTTCCTTTTGCCTTTAAATGCATGTATTTATAACACTAAGCACAGAAGCTGTACTGAAACATAAAATAGTTTGTGTCACTTTTTAAAGGGCAGTAATTATTTGCCATCAGAACCACAGAAGTGCTTATTTAGAAAAACAACAAGAAAGAAAGTCCCTACTTTTATTCCTTCCTCTTTTATCCAAAATAATGAAGCTGTATTTCTAACTTTTAAAATCAGTAGTCTTTAACGCATGTGCTTGATCTGTAGCTTGTGGCCATAGCCATGTGTTGTTTACTCAGCTGTGCTTTACGATCAGCAGGCCTCAACTTCTACGCATTTTTCAGGAGAAAAACCCTTTGCTGTATTGTAATGTTCTCAAAAAGTTTGCAAACCATTGATTACCTCTGCTTGTTCTGACAGACAGCTTCCTTCGGTACAGACAGCTTTGAGCAGCTGTTTAAATGCTCTTGGTTTTTTTTTAGCGCAGGGAATTGAGCACATTTCAGTCTATTTAAAACCCAGGCATTCCAAGCCAGTACAAATCTATGTCTTGCAATGTGAAAAAGAGCTTTTATTTCAGCAGCAACCAATTACACAGATGTTGTGAATGCCTTTTAATATTAATATCTAAGGATAATGCTGTAACATTTTGTATTAAGTCCTAGTTATGAAAAGCACACAAATTCATTTTTTTTTCTTTCTTTCTATGAGGCCTATTTTTTTCCTATTGAGTGTTAATTCTAATGTTTCTTTACCATTGTGGCAATATTCACACATCTATATTTTGTTACTATTTTACTTTAAATAGTAGCGTGCAGCTGTTTAGCATATATTATATAATTCATTCCTTGAATTTTAAAATGTAATTCTTTCAATGACATTTGCAGAACAGAATTACGACAACAACCCAAATTGAGCTCATTCCAGACATTTTCAAGAAGGGGGCCACACACTCGGAGCACACAACACTGCTTGCTAAGGCAAGCCATTCTCACACAAAAAACATAGTCACTACTCACTGAAACAAATACTTCACAAACATCACCACCGGTGTCAATCCACAAACCACATAGACACTAAAAAAAAACAATTAACCCACAAATCAACACTTAGGACAAAAGCAAGAGACAGCCCAGAGACTGTACTCAAACCAAACCATTTGTAAATACCAATTGTAAGTCATATTTACAAACGAAAGGACTCTAAAAAAAAGTACAGAGATTACACCAAAACAAATAGACAGCCAAAAGACTGCCATGTTCAAAAAGACAGGCTCGCGCCTCAGACCTTTTCCAATAATACACCAAATTACCAGTTGGGCTGGCAGAACACTCAAAAGCGCTCCGTATCACCACTTATGAATTTTACTAAGTGTGCAGATCAGGATCCTTTTTTATATATATTTGTTCCATAGTGTACTATACATTATGGAAGAAATACTCATATTTAATGTACATAAACCTATTAGGTATCCCCTCTTAGGGGAGTCAGCTGAGTACTTCCTAAATCCATATTGGTACCTCCAAGACAGCAACACTTTCTACGAAGTGTGCTAGGAGCAGGCATGGCAAAAATATTATAGTATATATAATATTATAACAAAGTGGTACTTAACACAAACTGTACCGTTCAAGAATTCAAAAATTAGAGAAAAATCTCCTCATTACCTGCCTTCATTTGCTGCAGCAAACAAACAAACAAACCAGAATCTTAGCCAAGCTTATCCAAAGTGTTGCTACAGCAACCTTACCAAACCAAAGTCTCCAACCTCCACCTGCCAAGTTCTGAGTGACCTAACGGTCGTTTTGAAATACTCACGCCAAAGAAGATCTCAGCCGGGACCGGCCATCACCTAGAGGGTCAGATCGGGAAAACCGGAGAACACGTTGGTCTGCAAAGACAAAGGGTCTCCTCATGCAGGATACCTTCCTCAGTGGATTCCTGCCTTCTGTCACGACCGCACTCTCGGATGGCCGGGTCTCCGATGAGTCCCACGTTCGGGCGCCAATTTGTGGAATAAAAAGCCTTTTTAGGGGCTCACTGATGCACCTGGTCCTTAAACCAACAAAGAAGAAATTGGCACGGAATCTGGAATATCAAAATAACAAGTTTATTAACCTCACACGAGGGAGACTGCGTCAATACGGTAACCTCAGGCCACTGTATGAGGCAGTCCATGGAGTACAGGTCTTTTATCCCCAGTTTGTAGCTGAGTAAGCATGAAGAATCAAAAAGAGGCGGTACAAGTATACACATGAATAGCTATTACACGTATAAGGACTAACAGAAAATACTTAGTCAACAAAGTAGGAGGAGTAACAGAGTTGCTGACATTAGTTAAAATAGCCTGACAGTTACTCTAAGAGCAGGTGCATTCTAGCAGCTACAGGCCTTTCTGAGCATGTGCAGTGCTCTGGCTCAGTACTGAAGGAGTTAATTATAGTTCCTGACGCAAGTGAAATACAAGAGCAGGCAACAGTGAAGAGGGAGAAAGCACATGGCGAGCACATGGCTAAATAAAATGGCTGCCACAAACAAAATGGCTTCAGCTGATGCTAACAGCGATTTCAGCTAGTTTCCACACTCCTTTTGCGTTGGATGTAGGGATCTCCACGCATCAAAGAGCTGGTGGTCAGCCATTATGGCCAAGAGATGTTTGGTAGCATGTGGGTGGGAGGCCGAGTGTGAGTGTGAACGGTCTGTCTCCGGATCTATTGCCAGGTTAAAATCACCCCCCCCCATATAATAAAAGAAGAGCCTATTTCCAGTATGTGCCTCCACAGCTGATTAAAATAGTTTGCGTCATCGATGTTGGGCGCGTAGCAGCTCACCAATGTAACCGTGTGCTCCGCTAGTTTGCCCCACATGATACTGAATCTACCCTGAGGGTCTTGTAAAGAGCCTAGTGGGCGGTAGTCCAGGCCTGTCTTTACCAAAATAGCGGTGCCTCTGGCGTAGGTGGAAAATGAAGAGAAACAGCTGTGCGCAGCCCATCTCCTGCCAAACGTGGGTAAGACCCCGGGGGCGAGGTGCGTTTCTTGCAACATCGCCACCTGTACATGATGTCTATCTCGGTAATGTAGGACCTGTCTGCGCTTGCGGGGTCGCGAAGTCCCCGTACATTCCACGTTAAGCAGTTAATGGTGGGTTTACGAGTCTGTGGTTCACTAGCCATACAGATCTTTATAAGTGCGGAAGTGACATTTGTCTGACAACATTGACCGGATAAGAATATTCCAAGTACAGTACATGCATCTACAGCGTATGTAACTTCGAGCGGTACCATGCAAAACAGAGTAGTATAACATTGTGGTGAAACAATCCCCTCCCCCCACCCACACCTGCGGCCCAAACCCACAGGGAATAGATGCCCCTCCCAGACCCAAAAACCAACAGCGCAGGCATTTTGAGAAGCGCTCTGTAGGATTATCGCCCCTCAGCCCAGATCCAACCACGAGGAGTACAGAGGGCATGGAGGAGGCATAAGCAATTAAACTCTGCACTAACCATGTCAAAGAGGCAACCATTAACATCTCATGCAACGTATAAAACATTCTTAGGGGGAATTCCCTCTGGGGGTACACTCCAGAGAGGCCTTCAGCGCACCTCGCACAGTGCGAGGGAGCCCGGGAGAAAATTGTCACAATGTTTGCCACAGGGCTGAGTCACTCGGTATGTGGGCTCTACAGCGCAGGTAAAGATTCAGGGCACCCGGGACGGCGCAAGTCGCGCCCCAGACCCCAACTTAGCAAAAGGAACAATCTCACCAGCACACATCAGCGTCTTTGATTTTACCGATGCCGGCACTACATCTCTTCATGGGCAGGCGAGGACCGACCGGAGCCAGGATCGTCAGTCGGCAAGGTGGGGGAGCGCCTCGTGCAGGACTTCAGGAATTCCTGAGCGTGGTGCAGGCTGCTAAGGAAGTGCGTCTTTCCTCGGTGCTGGACCTGTACTCTCGCCGGGTATAGCATGGCATAGGGGATGCCAGCTTTTTGGAGCTTCTTTTTAACTGGGAGGAATTTCTTCCGTGCCTCTTGTACTGCCATGGTGAAGTCCGGGTAAAGTGCTACTTTCACTCCCTCATAGGGTAGGTCTTGTTTCTCCCTCGCAAGCCTCAGTGCAGTGTCGCGATCTCTGTAGTTGAGGATGCGAGCCAGGATTGGGCGTGGCGACGCCCCAGGTGGTGGTCTCGCCATGAGCGATCTGTGGGCCCGCTCAACTATCAGCACCTTGGAGAAGGCTTCAGTTTTGAAGAGACCCAGGAGCATACACTCGACATAATCTTCCATACGGCCAGTGGCTGTAGTCTCCGGGACTCCCACTATGCGCAAGTTATTTCTGCGCGAGTGCGCTTCTAAGTCTTCATTTTTTGCCGCTATAACTTGGAAAAGTTTCTCCATACCTTGTATCTTGGTGCTGCTAGCATCGGCGGCATCCTCAAGAGTGGAGATATGTTGCTCGGCTTCAGATAATCGTCCATCATGTTTTTCCAGTTTTTGCCTGAGGAAGTCCATGCGTAAGTTCATAGAGTCCATCTTGGACTCAATGGAGGTTAGGCTTTGGCGTATCGTAAGAAGTATTGCCTTGAAGTCTTCATCTTGTGTTGGGGCAGAGGAAGGTTGGTCATCTTCTTTTTGCGACTCTGCATCCTCGCTTGGGGCTTGCTTCCGCGCCGGGAATTGTAATTTCGCCTGTTTGCCCTCAGTGCGGCCCATTATGCACTCCTCCTCGCTGGGGTGCTCTCCTTATCGCTCACAGTGCCCAAGGACAGATTCCAGCAGCAGCGGGCTTGAGATGCAGGGGATCTTCTGAAGGTTGGGTAGGGATGGCGCCGTCCCAGGTGTCCGGGTAGTTGTAACTCAGTCCTTATTCGCGCCTCACGCAGTGTTGAGTAACTTTTTGTATCTGGGGGGGGCGCAGCACTCACCACAGCGTGTGTGTGCCCCACGGCTCCTCCATGCAATGTGTAATGGACCGGTGTAGCCTTCCAACAGTATAGGCCTGCACGCCTCCCACAGGGCCGTAGTGTAACAGAGCAGGGTTCAGGAAGGCAGTTCAGCCACACGTTTCGAGCCAGCCAGACAGGTCTCTATGGCGCCCAGCGCTGCCAGACATACACGTCCTGGTGGCAGCTCCCCTGCAGCAACACAGATCCCTAAACCGCTCTCACCTGTATACCATCCAGGCGATATGAGCGCGCCGGACCTGCTTTAGACGCCAGTGCGCTCCGATCCGTGCAACCAGTGATTAGGCTGCCAGTGACATGTAGTCTCTCAGGTGTCTGCCCTTCTTGCCGGATTGCGTGATCTTTACAGCCAGAAGGGTCGCTGCGCCAGTAACCTTATATGCGCAGCTTTCAGGCTCAATGGGTTCCCGCCTCACATGAAGAGGCAAGGTTTAGCAGGCCCAGATCGGCGGTCCGGTTGCTCACGCCCCAAGCAGCCGATCAGCACTCCGCCGTACAGCTCATGCCTCCAGGTAGCCTCAGTATTGCAGTTCCTTCCTCGCTCGCGGCAGCACAGTGTCTCAGTCCGCCCTCACCTTCGTATCTGGCCGTGGGAGCAGGCCGCCAGGGCTCCAGGCACCTCCACACGATCACCAGCAGTCACCCGGGCCGGCACCTCCGTCAGACCACAGCAAGGACACCCTCGGGTAATCGAGCGCTTAATAAATATCCTTAACATAACATAACATAACAAGGTACTTTAGTCGCACTGGGCCCCCACCGCAACTTACTTCAGCGGGCTCTGGTGCACAGCAAATGTAGCGATTTGCGGTCTAGGGCACACGGCCACGGCGCGGGGTTGCTCTAGGACGCGGGCTTCTCCTCTCAGCACCCGGTCGTCGCCATTTTGTTGCCCGCCTTATGTAAATAGGCCGGATTTAGGAGCGGGCCGTTATATCTACGGCAGCAGCACGGCAGGAGCTCCAAAGCAGCTTCCCCGCCGCTCGCTGTGCTTACGATCGGTTATCTATGATTTCGGAGCGAGTAGGCGCCCCGTGTGCGCAGGATAATGAAGGATTCTGCTCCCGGGCTGACAGAGCCTCCCTAAGGTGCAGCCATCTTGTCTGCCAGCTCTCTAGCGCCCCCCTTATCCCCAAACTTTTTGCCTTTTGCATCCTATTTTTCTGATGCTGTTTTCATTGGACACTTTACCACTGCTAATCAGTGCTAAAGTGCATATGCTCTCTGCGTAAATTGTGATTTGGATTGGTTATCCATGATTGGCATATTTGAATTACTGGTAAGTCCCTAGTAAAGTGCAGTGAGTGTGCTAGGGCCTATAAATCAAATGCTACTAGTGGGCTTGCAGCACTGGTTTTGCCGCCCACATGAGTAGCCCTGTAAATGCGTCGCAGACCTCCCACCATTTGGTTCCTAGCCACTGATTGTTGTTGAAACGATTGCTGCTGAAAAGAATTTGGCTTTTAGCCATTTATGATTATATTATATAACATGTAGATTGATTAGATACTTAGGATGAATAATATATATAATAAATGAGAAAACATTAGAAATTTTTATCTGTTTTTTGTCACTGTGTATGTCCATGTATTCTCTGTCTTCATTGTATAGAATGATGTTTATGTGAATGTTGATACGATTGTAGTAAGCATGTGGATATTTTTAATATCATTATTTATTGTATTGCTCTAATAAAACATATTTTTGTATTTGTTTATAATATGGTGTTTTTGTCCCTTCAGGCTTAATTCTGAATTATTGTCATGTCTTGATTATATTTGAGTTGCCCAAGGTCTTTGCAATTTCATTTGATCCCTGCCTAGAGGAACTCTCACCTAGTAGCAGGGGGCTCTTGTTCATTTACATTTCCAGACCTCCCACTGCAGTGTCTGCGCGCGTAGTTTTAAACTGCCATGGTGACCTGGAAAATCCACCAACTTGCCAGGCCCAAACCTTCCGTTTTCTTACATGTAAGGCACCATTCAGGTAGTACCACGGTACCCCTATGTCAGGATGCAGTGTATGTGAAAGGTAGGACATGTACCGGTGTGTTTTACATGTCCTGATAGTGAAATACTGTGTATTTCGTTTTTCACTATTGAAAAACTGTCTGCGCTATATGTTAACATGGGAGCTGCCTTGTAACATCTTACAAGCGCAACTTTCCATTGGGACAAGATAGAGATATGGAGTTTAGGCTCGATGACCTCAGAATTTAATAACACACCTTTTAGTAAAGGTGGTTTTTAAATTGTGTGTTTGAAAATGCCACTTTTAGAAAGTGGGCATTTTCTTGCTGTACCATTCTGTGTGCCTCTGCCTGTTTGTGTATTTACTGTCTGGGTTTGGGGTGACAGGGTCTGGGGATGTGCATTCACTGTAGACTATCACAATGGGGGGTGAGGTGTGTGCTGCTTTGCTTGGGTGACAATAGACCTGGTCTGCATTTAGAGTGGTGGGAGGAGTTTCGCTAGGACCTGAATAGGCTGTGTCTCCTTTGCCCAATGCTGTGTCCACCCCCTGTGGTCAAGCTGGACCATGGATGACAGAACTGGTTTGGACTGAGCTCAGAGACTCTGAAGCAAAGAGAACAATGGGAGAATGGGGTATAAGTATGAGACCTTAAACCCCAGGACTTTAGATTACTTCTGGAAACAAGAGGACCCTGCCAAGAAGAAGAGCTGAAGAGCTGTGTGAGGAGCACCACTTTTTCTGTGTGAGGGGTGGGATAGCCTGCAGTTGCTGCTTCTATCTGTGCCAGAGGAAAAGGACTGACTCTTTTTCCCCTGCTGTGGTATCCTGCTTGAGAAGGTCTCCAAGGGCTTGTATGTGCTTGCCTCCTGTTGGAAGTCTCAGGGAGATCAAAGACTTCAAGAAAGATCCTTGCTGGATCCCAAAGTAACCTGCTTGGAAGGAGAGCTGAGGAGCTGTGTGAGGAGCACTGCCCTGCTGTGTGTGGAGGTGGACCGGCCTGCTGTTGCTACTCCTATCTGGAGCAGGAGGAGGACTGGACTGTCCATATACCTTTTTTGCAAAGAAGAAAGCGCGTGGTGAGCGCTGGGTTTTTCTTTTCTCCAGCCCGTGGCTGATTTCCCCCTCATCCTGAGGAGGTTCTGCAGGAAAGAGAGGTATGCTGCCAGGTGGGATTGCTGGTTAGCCTGTACACATCTTGTGGGGCCCCTGCCTGTTGCCCCTTGCCGTGAGAGAGGAGTGAAGTTGCCCCATGCAAAGCCCCGTTCGGGAGCTGCTGTTTCCCAGGAGTCCCGGGTCTGCCTTCATCTGTGCATTGTGCGCAGACCCCCTCCAGAGGTCGCATACATCTTCATGGAGCTGCCAAGCTGCCAGTGTTCCAGGGAGCGTGTGGAGCCCCAGCGTGTCTTTCTTCACTGCGGGGCCCGTCACCGAGGCCCGCCGACAGCCATGAGTGGGGAATTGTCACGCAGCTGACTGCCAGCTAAGGAGACGCCGCAGCACCCCTCAGCGAGGCCTGTTGTCAGTGCAACACACCTCTGCTCCTGGGGAAACCCTTGTAGGACTACCCACACTCGGGCCAGAGGGGCATATTTTGAACTCCCTGCCATACCTCCTTTGGGCTGGGGAAGACTGCAGTGGTTTGGTGGCACCTGCACCGCATGGTCACGGGCAGCTGCCTGGGGTGATTCTACGCACAGGGGACCTAACTAGGACTCCCCGCCGACATGGGGAGTGTATCTGCCCTTCCCCCTTTCTCTTGTGGCATACCGCTACGGGAACAGTCACGATTCTGCTGGCAGGATGGGAAGCGGTCCTCGACGGAGGTCCCGTTCCTGCTAAAACCATCCACTATCATATTTACTGTTGTAGGTGGGCAGATGCCTGGTAACCTATGTTCAGGGGACAGTTTACTTTAAAGATCAAAGGAGAAGTGCAAGGGCACTGTCTCTCCGGGTTCCTTGCCGGTGTAGGTGATTTACCCTATGTATTCAAGGTGATACTTATCTCTGTGGATATTAACATGGAGAAAACACGTTTTGGGACCCCCTCCCCTTTTTCTCGGCCCCTGCTTGATGGATCACCATGAAACTTTCAAGACAGTATCTGAAGTGAGAGTCATACTAGTTTTGAAAAGTTTGTGAGGATTCATCAAACGACAGCCAATGTTTTTGTCAAAGGAAAAAACACTCTTCCTATGGAAGCTAGGTCCTAACTATAACTACCTATTGGTGACTGGAGAGAGAAAGGTCAACAAAGGTGAAGTATAAGATTTGTGATCTGAGCACCACATATTTATCCACCAGGGTTTGGACTAATGCTATATTGTAGATTGCTGAATGCTTAGGTATGAGCCCTGCCTGAACTTGTGGAATTACCAAAGTCAAATATTCCCACTCCTCTAGGTGACCCAAGATACTTGTTGAAAAGACCTTCCCCACAACGTCCAAGTAAAGCAATTTAATGATAATTACTTGATAGGAAGCTAGACCCCTTTTATGAAGGGGACAACTATGCTCCCAGACCAGGAATGTGGAATTTGCCCTTTATCATAACAATAAGTAAACAGAGGAGCTAAAAAATTGCTCTAAGCTGCAGGGTTCTCCTTCAGGACTTATATTGGAATTTTATCAGGACCCCAGTGCTGCATAGGATCTACCGTTTTTCATGAATATCTCAATCTGCTTTGGTGTATGGGGGTATTACACTCTGAGCATATATATTTTGCACATGTACAGACATTTGAGGCATCCTATGCTTCTCTAACGAAGGATTTTAGGCACAAAGATTGAGAAAATAATCTTGCCACTGTGAGGGAGGGATGGGAATTGCAGAAGGAGCTTGCTTCTTATTAGAAACATATTGCTATGAAACTCCAAAAGGATTTATGATTTTTCTGCAGTGCTGCCAAGTGTAGGTCCAGCCAGTTTTGATCAGCTATTTTTTTGTTGAAATGAAGACACACTTTTTTTTTTTTTTTTAAATGGCTTGTATTTTGTTACGTATAAACATAGGGCTATGGGGAAGTGACCCCTAATGCCCAGAGGGTTGAGAGGATTCCATACTGGAGTATAACCTCCCAAGTCAAGATATTTTATCACAAAAAATACTCCTATAGATTAACTGATGGTTAACATAAAAACTGTGTTACCTAAATACGATAGGGAGGTGTCTATGTGAAGATCTAGAACTGCAGACACCCAAGGGTGCGCAAGGAAGCAATTCCTTTTTGTTTAGTTACCCTCACACACCCTAGTGGTGTCATGCTTCATCATCGGGTCACCCCAACGCCTATAAGTTGGGGTGGGCTCAACCACAGTGTTGGGAAGCTCTTTGGAAAGTGAAGACCAGGGGGATTATAGATAAAAATCCTCCGACAGGCCCCGGTTTCCCTTTATTATTGGGTCTGTCAGGGATATTAAAAATAATTAAAAAGAAATGGGTCAATGGGAGTGATAATGGTCCTATGACCCTATTGCCAACATGTTTCAGTCCTGGGATGGCCGTAAAGGTCCTGGACTTTCTTCAGGGCAGAGGTCGTCCTCCCTGGGAACAACAGTGAAAGGGGAGTCCCTATCCTGTGAACGAAAAAAGGGCAGAGTAGCTGCTCCTTTTGTATAAATAACAGATGATTAATCTGTTATACGCAGTCCTTCATCTCTGAAAAACACAAGAAACAAAACAAACACCATATCGTTTCCATTGCATAAACATCATTTGTGTAGTTATTAACACCCCTAATTAGGTGCGTCAACTGTGACCCAACATTTAAATAAATGCCAGGTGAGTGTGCAAATGGAAATTCTCATTTACATCATACTCATGCCATACACAATTATATCTGTAACATAATAGTGCTATGTGGCAGATAAATGTGCGGTGGCGATTTTACTCGCATACTGACATTATCAGCATGCCAGTGTGTGTACTTATTCCAAAGTGAAAATATCGCGTGACAGTCTATAAGAACAGCACTAGGCTGCTATCAAGCAGTGTACTATTGTGCAGGTATATACTCGCATCTTTGCTTTAAAAATACTAATCATAATAAAAGCATCCATTTTCTTACCCATTTTGCGGAGAAAAACTGTGTCACAGGGGCCCGCTAGGCGTGATGGAATAGCCCTGTAGTCACACTCTGTTGTATTGTTTGGGGGTGGGGAGAAGATGAAGTATACCGGAAGTTTTTTAGTCAGGGCAAACAGTCTGTGTTTAGCAAAGTAACACGACTAAACCTGTTGTAACCACCTGTCACCCCCTACTTACTTCTTCAAGGGTCCTATCCCGCCTGTGTACCTACTTGGTCCGAGTCCCCGGCTTTCGCTCTTCACTGCCGTTGAACAGGGATATAAATACCTTTATTTTAGCGGGAAAACCTCAATTGAGTGTCACGCCCATGGTATACTCAAGTGCCGTTAGGCACGTAGATGCGTGTGTGATGTGCCATAGAGGATCATGGGATTTGAAGTCTTTTTACAAAATGGTGTCTCGATCCGAAAAATCGGTTCGCATTGGTGTTAGATTTACCGAAGAAGCCTCGATGTAGGGCTGACTCAACAACGTAATTCTAATATCGTGACACACTTAAATTTACATATGTGTCATACAATATCTACATACGGGTGGGAGTTTGTTGGCAGATTAAAGAAAACAAATTTTCATGCTCGGAAATCAGTGTATAATTAAGATGACAAGCAAGATGTCAGTGTCATGATGGAAGGGGATAATGGGAACAATAGTTCCTTTGCATTTAGATGGAACTCGAGCAGTAAAGTTTTAGTCTATTATACTAGTGTGTATAAATGAGTATTTAGAAATGGTCACTTTATACATTTTAATCAGAAAGGAAAAACCAAAAGACTATCCAAAGATACTGTTCATATAGCATCTCCATTTGTCATAACAAGAGAGATAGCAGAGATGATATGTAGCTCAGTAATGTTTATTTATTTAGCTGATTCCAAGGTATAGAATCATTCAGACCAATTTCATATGTCTTCAAACGATACACCCATCGTTGTTCTCGTTCTAGAAGTCTATTCGTCAGATTGCCTGAGCCTTTCACTTTCTCTATAACTGTCCACCGTATGTCAGTGTCTTTATGTTGTTTTTCTTTATAGTGTGCTGTTAATTTAGTTGCGGTCACTGCTCGCCTTATTGTGCTTCTATGTTCACTAATGCGAACTTTGACCTTGCGACTAGTCATACCGATATAGCTCAAATTGCATGGGCACTTGATGAGGTAGACTACTGATTCTGAATTACAATTAGTATGGGATCTTTGTTCCCATGGAAAGTGTAGGCCTAAATCAAGGCTTTTAGTATGTTCTGTAAAGGGGCACACTACACATGAACCACATGGAAAATGACCTAACACAGGTGGGTTATTCCACAATGTAAGTTGAACATTGTTTACATTTTTGAACGTGTCAGTGTGAACTAGAGTGTCTCTCAAGCTTTTATTCTTTTTGAATGAGAACATGGGTTTTTCATAAGGGAGTCTATTTGAAGTAAGAATGGGCCATTTCTTGTTGATGATTTTCTTCACCTCATTAGAAGAGGAATTAAACGTGGTTACACAAATTATTTGATCAAGTGGGGTCTTTTGATGGGACTCTAGAAGTGCAGCTCTTGGAGTGTTACGAGCTCTTTTACTAGCTTTTTCTATAATCTTGTTCGGATATTTTCTCTGTCTAAGTTTGGTGGTGAGAATTGCAGCTTCTTTTTATAGTCTTTCAAATCTGAGCAATTTCTCCGTACTCTCAAGAACTGGCCTACCGGAAGATTCTCCCTGAGAGAGCGTGGGTGCGCACTGTCAAATCTTAATAAACTGTTCCTGTCAGTGGGCTTTGTATATAGTGAGCTTAACAGAGTACCGCCAGCTGCTCTCAGTGTAATATCTAAAAAGGAAATCTTTTCTCTATCCATATTCATAGTGAATCGTAGATGGGGATTTAAACAATTAATCCAATTCATGAAGCTATTGAGAGTCGAAACTTCTCCCTTCCAGATGAGAAGTACATCATCAATATATCTGTACCATTTGTATATATTAGTAGTATAAGCATTTGCCGTCCAAATATATTGATCTTCAAAGTGACCCATATACAGGCAGGCTAAACTGGGGGCAAAGGTACTGCCCATTGAAGTTCCGTGTATCTGAAGATACAACTGGTCCTCAAATTTGAAAAAGTTTTCTGTAAGGGCTAACCGAATCAAAGTGATAACCCACTCAATAGGAGCTGTCCACTGCCATTCTTCTTGTTTTAGAATATCCTCTATTACTTTGATACTTTCTTCCTGAGGGATACTTGTATACAATGCTTCCACATCAAGGCATACCAAAATGTTTTCCTGTGGGTCATATTCTATGTCTGTCAAAAGATTAAATAGATGTTTTGTATCTTGTACGTATGAAATTATGCGTGTAACCAGAGGTCGTAGGAACCAGTCAGCATATTTCGATAAAGGTTCAAGAATAGATCCAATTCCAGATACAATAGGTCTTCCTGGGGGTGGTATCCTGCCTTTATGGATCTTAGGTATTGTGTAGAACAGAGGTGTTCTTGGATCATCTTGGTTGAGAAAATCATGCTCCTTTTTGGTGATCCACTCTTTTTCAAGGGCATCTGTCGTCAATGTTGATATCGTGGTTTTTATCCGTTGGGTTGGGTCCCTATTGATCTTTTTGTAATATTTGGTATCTGCCAAGAGATCAAAGCAAGCTGTTCTGTATGCATTAGTCTTCTGAATAACTGTTGCACCGCCCTTATCTGCTGGTTTTATAATTATATCAGATCTGGTTTTTAAGGTTTCGAGGGCTGTACGTTCCTTGGTGCTCAAATTATTGAAGGTGTCTCTTTTGGTTGTAATTGTTCAATTTCTTTGATTACTGCTTCCTCGAAGGCCATCACCTCTGGGGGCATTGTTGATGTTGGAGGAAGAAACGTGGACTTTAATTTAAGGTTGGTATAGCTGTCATCATTATCTTGTCTTTCTTTATCCATAAAGAAAGTCTTGAGGCGGATCTTCCTGAAGAATTCACTTAGTTCACATCTTAGACGGAATTTATCCATGTAGGTAGTTGGAACAAAACCTAGTCCTTTGTCCAGGATCGCCTTCTCCTCTGTCGTCAAGACTACGTCTGTTAAGTTGACGATTAGTCCCTCATTGTGCTCGTGCTCGGCTGTGGTTGACCTCTGGGATGGCTCCGTGTGTTGATTGGGGTCCTGTTGTCTTCCCACTGGACCCCTTGTTCCCACGTCTTCCTCGTTTGCCTCTTCTTCCGCCCTGTCCTAAAAAATGTTGGTTAAATTCAGGCTGATAGTAGGGTCCAATAGGGTATTGTGGTGGTCCATGGAATGGAGCTGGGCCAAATGGGCCAGGCCATGGATACATCTGTGGTTGTACAAATCTTTGGTTAAAACCCCTCTTCGAGGTCTCCTTTGTTTTCCTCTCCTGCTTCTGTTAGATCCATCACTGGACCACTCTTCTTGTTCCGAGTCGGAAGTTGCCGACTGACCACTATAAGAAGATCCTGAGTCCGAGTGTTCATAACCCTTATAGTCATCTTTTATATAGGGGTACACCCTCTCATGACTAAACTTCTTCAGGTCTTTTTGTAACTTACTGATTTTATTTTGCATTAGATAGTCCTTATGTTCACTTATTTCTTTGTTTACCTCTTCAAGCTTTTTCTTATAGAGAGTCAGCTTAATTTCTGTAATCAAGCAATCTTCGCTGGTTTTGATTTTAATTACTAATGCTTCAGATAAGCGTTTAGCCGTATTAATAATGAGGATCAACCAGTCGCGTGAACATCGCCACGCGATCAGTGACCACTCTTTTTGAATTGGGGGTCATCTAAGAATATTCTTGGGGCATTGGTGACTAGTAGTCCATTTGGTGCTGCGTTTCCACGGAGATATTCTGTCATAATGGCACCATGTAATAAGATTCTCATCTGGCATCGCTTCAGTTCTTTCAACTCGTCCCAATTTTGTGCTTGGGTAAGGCTCTGACTGATATTGGTATCAGATAACAGGGATGGCCCTGCCAAAATGGCAGATGCAATGTCATCTGTGTAGCCTAAACCCAATTGTTCTGCCATGATAATGTCGGATGATAATGGATGCAAAAGCTACAATAAACAGTATGTAATGCTGTACGTGACTGTAAACGCTAGTATTATTCACTAATTAAAGTACCATTATTGAAATTCAGAATGAGTTCTGAATTATACCCTACAGCTGTACGCTGCGCAACATACGTATAAACATAGGGCTATGGGGAAGTGACCCCTAATGCCCAGAGGGTTGAGAGGATTCCATACTGGAGTATAACCTCCCAAGTCAAGATATTTTATCACAAAAATACTCCTATAGATTAACTGATGGTTAACATAAAAACTGTGTTACCTAAATACGATAGGGAGGTGTCTATGTGAAGATCTAGAACTGCAGACACCCAAGGGTGCGCAAGGAAGCAATTCCTTTTTGTTTAGTTACCCTCACACACCCTAGTGGTGTCATGCTTCATCATCGGGTCACCCCAACGCCTATAAGTTGGGGTGGGCTCAACCACAGTGTTGGGAAGCTCTTTGGAAAGTGAAGACCAGGGGGATTATAGATAAAAATCCTCCGACAGGCCCCGGTTTCCCTTTATTATTGGGTCTGTCAGGGATATTAAAAATAATTAAAAAGAAATGGGTCAATGGGAGTGATAATGGTCCTATGACCCTATTGCCAACATGTTTCAGTCCTGGGATGGCCGTAAAGGTCCTGGACTTTCTTCAGGGCAGAGGTCGTCCTCCTGGGAACAACAGTGAAAGGGGAGTCCCTATCCTGTGAACGAAAAAAAGGGCAGAGTAGCTGCTCCTTTTGTATAAATAACAGATGATTAATCTGTTATACGCAGTCCTTCATCTCTGAAAAACACAAGAAACAAAACAAACACCATATCGTTTCCATTGCATAAACATCATTTGTGTAGTTATTAACACCCCTAATTAGGTGCGTCAACTGTGACCCAACATTTAAATAAATGCCAGGTGAGTGTGCAAATGGAAATTCTCATTTACATAATACTCATGCCATACACAATTATATCTGTAACATAATAGTGCTATGTGGCAGATAAATGTGCGGTGGCGATTTTACTCGCATACTGACATTATCAGCATGCCAGTGTGTGTACTTATTCCAAAGTGAAAATATCGCGTGACAGTCTATAAGAACAGCACTAGGCTGCTATCAAGCAGTGTACTATTGTGCAGGTATATACTCGCATCTTTGCTTTAAAAATACTAATCATAATAAAAGCATCCATTTTCTTACCCATTTTGCGGAGAAAAACTGTGTCACAGGGGCTCGCTAGGCGTGATGGAATAGCCCTGTAGTCACACTCTGTTGTATTGTTTGGGGGTGGGGAGAAGATGAAGTATACCGGAAGTTTTTTAGTCAGGGCAAACAGTCTGTGTTTAGCAAAGTAACACGACTAAACCTGTTGTAACCACCTGTCACCCCCTACTTACTTCTTCAAGGGTCCTATCCCGCCTGTGTACCTACTTGGTCCGAGTCCCCGGCTTTCGCTCTTCACTGCCGTTGAACAGGGATATAAATACCTTTATTTTAGCGGGAAAACCTCAATTGAGTGTCACGCCCATGGTATACTCAAGTGCCGTTAGGCACGTAGATGCGTGTGTGATGTGCCATAGAGGATCATGGGATTTGAAGTCTTTTTACAAAATGGTGTCTCGATCCGAAAAATCGGTTCGTATTGGTGTTAGATTTACCGAAGAAGCCTCGATGTAGGGCTGACTCAACAACGTAATTCTAATATCGTGACACACTTAAATTTACATATGTGTCATACAATATCTACATACGGGTGGGAGTTTGTTGGCAGATTAAAGAAAACAAATTTTCATGCTCGGAAATCAGTGTCATAGGACCATTATCACTCCCATTGACCCATTTCTTTTTAATTATTTTTAATATCCCTGACAGACCCAATAATAAAGGGAAACCGGGGCCTGTCGGAGGATTTTTATCTATAATCCCCCTGGTCTTCACTTTCCAAAGAGCTTCCCAACACTGTGGTTGAGCCCACCCCAACTTATAGGCGTTGGGGTGACCCGATGATGAAGCATGACACCACTAGGGTGTGTGAGGGTAACTAAACAAAAAGGAATTGCTTCCTTGCGCACCCTTGGGTGTCTGCAGATCTTCACATAGACACCTCCCTATCGTATTTAGGTAACACAGTTTTTATGTTAACCATCAGTTAATCTATAGGAGTATTTTTTGTGATAAAATATCTTGACTTGGGAGGTTATACTCCAGTATGGAATCCTCTCAACCCTCTGGGCATTAGGGTCACTTCCCCATAGCCCTATGTTTATACGTATGTTGCGCAGCGTACAGCTGTAGGGTATAATTCAGAACTCATTCTGAATTTCAATAATGGTACTTTAATTAGTGAATAATACTAGCGTTTACAGTCACGTACAGCATTACATACTGTTTATTGTAGCTTTTGCATCCATTATCATCCGACATTATCATGGCAGAACAATTGGGTTTAGGCTACACAGATGACATTGCATCTGCCATTTTGGCAGGGCCATCCCTGTTATCTGATACCAATATCAGTCAGAGCCTTACCCAAGCACAAAATTGGGACGAGTTGAAAGAACTGAAGCGATGCCAGATGAGAATCTTATTACATGGTGCCATTATGACAGAATATCTCCGTGGAAACGCAGCACCAAATGGACTACTAGTCACCAATGCCCCAAGAATATTCTTAGATGACCCCAATTCAAAAAGAGTGGTCACTGATCGCGTGGCGATGTTCACGCGACTGGTTGATCCTCATTATTAATACGGCTAAACGCTTATCTGAAGCATTAGTAATTAAAATCAAAACCAGCGAAGATTGCTTGATTACAGAAATTAAGCTGACTCTCTATAAGAAAAACTTGAAGAGGTAAACAAAGAAATAAGTGAACATAAGGACTATCTAATGCAAAATAAAATCAGTAAGTTACAAAAGACCTGAAGAAGTTTAGTCATGAGAGGGTGTACCCCTATATAAAAGATGACTATAAGGGTTATGAACACTCGGACTCAGGATCTTCTTATAGTGGTCAGTCGGCATCTTCCGACTCGGAACAAGAAGAGTGGTCCAGTGATGGATCTAACAGAAGCAGGAGAGGAAAACAAAGGAGACCTCGAAGAGGGGGTTTTAACCAAAGATTTGTACAACCACAGATGTATCCATGGCCTGGCCCATTTGGCCCAGCTCCATTCCATGGACCACCACAATACCCTATTGGACCCTACTATCAGCCTGAATTTAACCAACATTTTTTAGGACAGGGCGGAAGAAGAGGCAAACGAGGAAGACGTGGGAACAAGGGGTCCAGTGGGAAGACAACAGGACCCCAATCAACACACGGAGCCATACCAGAGGTCAACCACAGCCGAGCACGAGCACAATGAGGGACTAATCGTCAACTTAACAGACGTAGTCTTGACGACAGAGGAGAAGGCGATCCTGGACAAAGGACTAGGTTTTGTTCCAACTACCTACATGGATAAATTCCGTCTAAGATGTGAACTAAGTGAATTCTTCAGGAAGATCCGCCTCAAGACTTTCTTTATGGATAAAGAAAGACAAGATAATGATGACAGCTATACCAACCTTAAATTAAAGTCCACGTTTCTTCCTCCAACATCAACAATGCCCCCAGAGGTGATGGCCTTCGAGGAAGCAGTAATCAAAGAAATTGAACAATTACAACCAAAAGAGACACCTTCAATAATTTGAGCACCAAGGAACGTACAGCCCTCGAAACCTTAAAAACCAGATCTGATATAATTATAAAACCAGCAGATAAGGCGGTGCAACAGTTATTCAGAAGACTAATGCATACAGAACAGCTTGCTTTGATCTCTTGGCAGATACCAAATATTACAAAAGATCAATAGGGACCCAACCCAACGGATAAAAACCACGATATCAACATTGACGACAGATGCCCTTGAAAAGAGTGGATCACCAAAAGGAGCATGATTTTCTCAACCAAGATGATCCAAGAACACCTCTGTTCTACACAATACCTAAGATCCATAAAGGCAGGATACCACCCCCAGGAAGACCTATTGTATCTGGAATTGGATCTATTCTTGAACCTTTATCGAAATATGCTGACTGGTTCCTACGACCTCTGGTTACACGCATAATTTCATACGTACAAGATACAAAACATCTATTTAATCTTTTGACAGACATAGAATATGACCCACAG
Organism: Calotriton arnoldi; assembly: GCA_963921515.1. NCBI lineage: Eukaryota > Metazoa > Chordata > Amphibia > Caudata > Salamandridae > Calotriton > Calotriton arnoldi. Next base: position 1,772,642 of record CAWUFW010003017.1, read on the forward strand.
GAAAACATTTTGGTATGCCTTGATGTGGAAGCATTGTATACAAGTATCCCTCAGGAAGAAAGTATCAAAGTAATAGAGGATATTCTAAAACAAGAAGAATGGCAGTGGACAGCTCCCATTGAGTGGGTTATCACTTTGATTCGGTTAGCCCTTACAGAAAACTTTTTCAAATTTGAGGACCAGTTGTATCTTCAGATACACGGAACTTCAATGGGCAGTACCTTTGCCCCCAGTTTAGCCTGCCTGTATATGGGTCACTTTGAAGATCAATATATTTGGACGGCAAATGCTTATACTACTAATATATACAAATGGTACAGATATATTGATGATGTACTTCTCATCTGGAAGGGAGAAGTTTCGACTCTCAATAGCTTCATGAATTGGATTAATTGTCTAAATCCCCATCTACGATTCACTATGAATATGGATAGAGAAAAGATTTCCTTTTAGATATTACACTGAGAGCAGCTGGCGGTACTCTGTTAAGCTCACTATATACAAAGCCCACTGACAGGAACAGTTTATTAAGATTTGACAGTGCGCACCCACGCTCTCTCAGGGAGAATCTTCCGGTAGGCCAGTTCTTGAGAGTGCGGAGAAATTGCTCAGATTTGAAAGACTATAAAAAGAAGCTGCAATTCTCACCACCAAACTTAGACAGAGAAAATATCCGAACAAGATTATAGAAAAAGCTAGTAAAAGAGCTCGTAACACTCCAAGAGCTGCACTTCTAGAGTCCCACCAAAAGACCCCACTTGATCAAATAATTTGTGTAACCACGTTTAATTCCTCTTCTAATGAGGTGAAGAAAATCATCAACAAGAAATGGCCCATTCTTACTTCAAATAGACTCCCTTATGAAAAACCCATGTTCTCATTCAAAAGAATAAAAGCTTGAGAGACACTCTAGTTCACACTGACACGTTCAAAAATGTAAACAATGTTCAACTTACATTGTGGAATAACCCACCTGTGTTAGGTCATTTTCCATGTGGTTCATGTGTAGTGTGCCCCTTTACAGAACATACTAAAAGCCTTGATTTAGGCCTACACTTTCCATGGGAACAAAGATCCCATACTAATTGTAATTCAGAATCAGTAGTCTACCTTATCAAGTGCCCATGCAATTTGAGCTATATCGGTATGACTAGTCGCAAGGTCAAAGTTCGCATTAGTGAACATAGAAGCACAATAAGGCGAGCAGTGACCGTAACTAAATTAACAGCACACTATAAAGAAAAACAACATAAAGACACTGACATACGGTGGACAGTTATAGAGAAAGTGAAAGGCTCAGGCAATCTGACGAATAGACTTCTAGAACGAGAACAACGATGGGTGTATCGTTTGAAGACATATGAAATTGGTCTGAATGATTCTATACCTTGGAATCAGCTAAATAAATAAACATTACTGAGCTACATATCATCTCTGCTATCTCTCTTGTTATGACAAATGGAGATGCTATATGAACAGTATCTTTGGATAGTCTTTTGGTTTTTCCTTTCTGATTAAAATGTATAAAGAGACCATTTCTAAATACTCATTTATACACACTAGTATAATAGACTAAAACTTTACTGCTCGAGTTCCATCTAAATGCAAAGGAACTATTGTTCCCATTATCCCCTTCCATCATTGACACTGACATCTTGCTTGTCATCTTAATTATACACTGATTTCCGAGCATGAAAATTTGTTTTCTTTAATCTGCCAACAAACTCCCACCCGTATGTAGATATTGTATGACACATATGTAAATTTAAGTGTGTCACGATATTAGAATTACGTTGTTGAGTCAGCCCTACATCGAGGCTTCTTCGGTAAATCTAACACCAATACGAACCGATTTTTCGGATCGAGACACCATTTTGTAAAAAGACTTCAAATCCCATGATCCTCTATGGCACATCACACACGCATCTACGTGCCTAACGGCACTTGAGTATACCATGGGCGTGACACTCAATTGAGGTTTTCCCGCTAAAATAAAGGTATTTATATCCCTGTTCAACGGCAGTGAAGAGCGAAAGCCGGGGACTCGGACCAAGTAGGTACACAGGCGGGATAGGACCCTTGAAGAAGTAAGTAGGGGGGTGACAGGTGGTTACAACAGGTTTAGTCGTGTTACTTTGCTAAACACAGACTGTTTGCCCTGACTAAAAACTTCCGGTATACTTCATCTTCTCCCACCCCCAAACAATACAACAGAGTGTGACTACAGGGCTATTCCATCACGCCTAGCGAGCCCCTGTGACACAGTTTTTCTCCGCAAAATGGGTAAGAAAATGGATGCTTTTATTATGATTAGTATTTTTAAAGCAAAGATGCGAGTATATACCTGCACAATAGTACACTGCTTGATAGCAGCCTAGTGCTGTTCTTATAGACTGTCACGCGATATTTTCACTTTGGAATAAGTACACACACTGGCATGCTGATAATGTCAGTATGCGAGTAAAATCGCCACCGCACATTTATCTGCCACATAGCACTATTATGTTACAGATATATTTGTGTATGGCATGAGTATTATGTAAATGAGAATTTCCATTTGCACACTCACCTGGCATTTATTTAAATGTTGGGTCACAGTTGACGCACCTAATTAGGGGTGTTAATAACTACACAAATGATGTTTATGCAATGGAAACGATATGGTGTTTGTTTTGTTTCTTGTGTTTTTCAGAGATGAAGGACTGCGTATAACAGATTAATCATCTGTTATTTATACAAAAGGAGCAGCTACTCTGCCCTTTTTTCGTTCACAGGATAGGGACTCCCCTTTCACTGTTGTTCCCAGGGAGGACGACCTCTGCCCTGAAGAAAGTCCAGGACCTTTACGGCCATCCCAGGACTGAAACATGTTGGCAATAGGGTCATAGGACCATTATCACTCCCATTGACCCATTTCTTTTTAATTATTTTTAATATCCCTGACAGACCCAATAATAAAGGGAAACCGGGGCCTGTCGGAGGATTTTTATCTATAATCCCCCTGGTCTTCACTTTCCAAAGAGCTTCCCAACACTGTGGTTGAGCCCACCCCAACTTATAGGCGTTGGGGTGACCCGATGATGAAGCATGACACCACTAGGGTGTGTGAGGGTAACTAAACAAAAAGGAATTGCTTCCTTGCGCACCCTTGGGTGTCTGCAGATCTTCACATAGACACCTCCCTATCGTATTTAGGTAACACAGTTTTTATGTTAACCATCAGTTAATCTATAGGAGAATTGTATTTTGTTACTCCTAATCACTGAGGGTTCAGTGTGTTGCAAATGTATTAGTTTATTTATTTTATCTGAGAGAACCCTATCTTTTAAGTCTTTTTGCATTGCCAACCTCTTGTGGGGTTACTGGGCTTCTGTATATCAAAAACAACTGTTAACAAGTTGTGTTCAAATTCTTAGGTAAGATTACCTTCTTCTGACAAAGCATTGTCCCTTGTGGTGAACAGTATTCTATTTGTCTTACTAATGGAAGAAGAATTCCAAAATCGACGCCTGCAGTACAGTTTCCTGTATTTAGTGACTGGGTTCAGGTGTGTCAAAACTTTAACTCGAGGATTAAATGGATTATCGCATGGTCACTACCATTGACAAATTGAACCTGAAGTTGTAAAAATTTACTGAAAAGGTCAGAACTAGAAATAATATAATAAATGATTGAATATCCAAAGGCACCTCTTCCTGTAAATGATGCAGTGTTGCCCTTGCTAACTCTTCCATTTAGTCTCACCCCAGTTATGACCAGCAGGCTGTCTTGAAGGATCTTACATCGTTTGTCCATGCTTCTTCCAGATCTTTGTCTTTTTTGAGCTTGAAGTGCAGCATTTGATATCTTGGCATTAAAATTGTCCATCATTATTATCTGATAATTTTGTTCAGACTCCAAGAAAGATTCAATTTGATCAAAGATCTTCAACAGAAGTGAGTGATATTGCAAATCAGGAGCAACATAAATATTAAACAATAAAAGAACATTTGTACGTGGGTATTTGTCTTTGATGTTTTGATCTAATACACTGAATACTGTTACTGAAGAAGGGTATAACTTCAAAGTCCCACAGTAAATCCACAGAAATTTAAATGTGGAGGCCACCTTTAGCATGCCCTGTCTTTGCCGGGACATCTTCTACGTAGTAGCAGTCCATATGAAATTTGGTTAAATACCAGGTCTCTTGAACACAGATGATTGCCTGCTTTAAATTTTCTAAGGTGGTGAGTTTATCATCTTGCAGCCCTGCTAGATCCCAGAAGACTATCGCCAAGTGATTGCTAAAAGGGGAGTTTAAAGGCATAGTTTGTTTTATTTTCATTTAGGTTTCCGGAAAGCCAGCACCAAGAACTTTCACTATTTTTATATTCTGACGAATACAAGTTATTATTTCTAATATGTCTACCCTCTTGATCGACATGTATGATAATCGTGTCAGTAGAATCCATAGTGTCTGCCAAATTTTGGGTTGTAATGCTTGAAGGCAATGAATGGGACTTCAGTCTGGACTCTTGATTGAGGCTCCTACTGGGGGAATGTAGGACGCTCTCTCTCTATATAGTGTACTAAAACTAAGCACACTGTGCAGATAGTCATTGGGTCCCCAATCGGTTTACAGAGGCAAAACTAGATATTACTAATTCTCTCTTTTGTGGTAGTGTGGGCAAGCAGTTAGGCTTATCAGAGGGTAGTGCTAAGCATTTGTTTACTGAGGTACACACTCATAGAATAAATCGAAGACCAAAGTAGAAAAATAACACTTGTTTTTATATATGTTTTAAACTCAAGAACTTTGTTCAAAGGTAAGTACAGTTTTCGATGAAAATATTCACAGGTAAGTAAAACGTTTAAACCTGTGCGCTTTTACGCGCAATGCAATTCTATTGGAGGAAAAGTCAAAGATGCATAAAGGTACGTACAGTCGGTTTCAGGGGTTCACCTTCTGGGATCGTAATAGTAGTGGGCCAAGGTTCAAAGTACAATCAGCAGTTCTTCGGGAACCACCCGGGTTCTACCGGGAGCAGGGTGCTGGTGAGGCTGGTAGCTGGCGCTACAGAGAAGGGGGGCCACCTGAAAAGAGGCTGCAGAGGGGGACTTGTGGGCAAGTCAGAGGGCTCCCAAATGGGGGCTCAGGTCGCAAGGGGTGTTGGAGCATGGGGGCACAGCCGGTTCATCGGGACCCAGGCAGGGGGGCTCAGGAGCAGAGGGGTTTGGTCGGCTGGGCTGTGTGCGCAAAGATGCACCTCGTGGTCAGAAACAAACAGCTGGCAGGGGCAAAATCAAGGTGGCTGGGCCACTCTCCAAGTGGGTTTCAGTGATGCTGATGTCCTCGACGGCTGCTAGGTCCCGGTGCAGTGAGAATCCAGACTGGACTCTCGCTGCTGGTGTTTGGTGCAGGGGGTCTGGTTCCACAGAAGTTGGTGCTGCACGGCCTCCTGTTGGTCCCGGTGTCTTCACACTCTGTTGCAAGATAGATCTGACCTTCCAGAGCACGAGTACCTTCTCCTGGTCATCTGTGTGGCGTCAGTCGGGCCGGGGACCTGCAAGGCGGCAGACCGGACTCTGCTGGTCTGTGCCTGCAGACTGCAGGGGAGTAGCTCCTCTACTCCAAAGGAGAATGTCGGTGGGGTTTAAAGGGCAGGCTGGCTACCCAAGGCTTTGTTAGTTCTTCAGCTTGCAGGATGAGTCACTCTGCCACGATTGTTGAGAGAGGGCTGTGGATGGCAGTGTTTGGTGCCAAAGTTCTCCTGCAGCTCTCTGCAGGAAGTGATTCTTCTTCGTCCTTCTTCTGTTGATCTGTCGAAGCTGAGTTCTTGGGTGCAGGGGTGCCACCTAAAAACTCAATTTGTGGGCATTCTGGGGAATGACAGGTAGTAGCCAATGGGCTACCTACCTTTAAGGTGTCTACACCCTCTATATGACCATGTCCTGTGGTAAGTGGGCATAACCCTGACTCTAGAATACTAATTCCACCCAAAATAACATGGAGGAATCTGAAAAGTGGGGTCCACATCTGCTTGCCCGCCCTAAGTGTGGTGCTGGCTGAATGTGAGCACACCTCCTAATCTTAATCATTTTCCTGCCTATCTTGCAGCCCCAAGGTGCGGTCAGGACAGGGGGCTGGGCCCCTCCACCATCTGGAGAGGCCCGGGGTCGCATAACAAAGACAGCAGGGCCTTTGAAGTTTCCTGCTCTGGAATGCCCATCCTGCTTGGAGGAGGTGTGAATATATCCGCCCAGAGCAAGCTTTGTTCCTGACCTCTGAGAGCGAAGGCTCTCACCTCAGGAGATCAGAAACCTGTCTATGGTGGCTGGCTGGTTGAGACTACTCAGGCAACACACTAGTAGATGGTAGGTTTTCAGGGGGCAACTCTAAGGTGACCTCTGGGTGCATTTATTAATAAATCCAGCACTGACATCAGTGTGGATTTATTAAGACGAGGTCTCCAGGCCTTGTACTAGTTATGGCTTCCTTGTGCACTAGTAATAATTAAGAGTTAACTTAGATATCACTGGGACATATCCACTCCAGCAGATATGCCCACACATGGGTATAGTGCACCCTGCCTTAGGGCTGTAAGGCCTGCCGTAGGGGTGACTTACCTATGCCACATGTAGTGCTGGCAGGCATGGAACACTGGGATGTGTGCCATGTCGACTCTTCGGTTTTCTCTGCACCAGGACATGCAGGATGCAATGGCAGTTTGCGTGAGCTTGGTGAGAGGTCCCTTAGGGTGGCACAATTTGTATTCCAGCCCTAAGGACCCTCTTTAGTTCCAAAGTCCTAGGTACCAGGGGTACCAATTACTAGGGACACTGGTACTGGGGTCCTAGATAGCAGGAACCCCGTATACTCTCATTCAAAGTTGCACCAGATACCAGGCAAAAAGTGTGTGTGGGGGGGTAACCATGTCAAAAGGGGCACTTACCTACAGGGAAAATAAAGAGCTTATTTTGTGTACATCAAACCAGTTTTGTAAAGAATATCACAGTCCTGCAAGAATATAGAGAGGATCAAATTAGACCAGAATTCAACTTGCACTATAGACAAGTCATGTATTCTTGGAGAATATACCAGTTTTAGTTCAGGCAAAAAAATGAGTGTAGTTTTGGGTAATTGCGTAAAAGCCATAAGATTCTTTTTCTATTGAGTGGATTTTAAAATTTGAGAAAAGATCTGTAATATCCAACTCAGTAGTGGAAAGAGTTGGCTTCTGCATGGAGCAACCTATTATTGGAACGTATTACTATAGATTCACTGGACTTAAGCAAACCTCCAGGTTCTATCTGATGAACACTGAACGCGGAAGCATGTTTAACATTGTGTGTGACTCTTCGAAGTTCTAAGGTTGGTCGCTGGTAACTCCTATGCCTTCAAGACAAAGGTATACTGTGCAGGGTTCTTATCCACATTAATAGCATGGTTTGCTGCTACATCTTTTTTTTAGTCTGAGAATCAAATCTTATTCTCCAGGAGCTCTTTTGGTGATCCTGCAGTTTGCTTTTCTTATTTTAGATCTTTTCCTTGTCTTTATTGCATTATCTACTCTTGGTGGGGGTGTAGTTGTAACTGTGGAAACAGATGGAACATCGGCTGGATTTTCCTTATGAAAAGAGCCTTTGTATTTAATAAATATTGGGAATTAGGATACTTGGTCTAATTTCGGGTGGGGGGTGCTCCTGATCTTCTGATGTTTTAAAAATTATTTCCGTAGCGAACATACAGACCCTTCTCCTTTTCCCTTTTGTGTTTAGTTTAATTTTGCAAGTTTGAGTCACATGAGATCTTTTTTTGAACATTTCAATTCAGATCTATTTCATCATTTCATTAAAGGGGTAACATTCTCTTCACCTGCTTTATTGCATTTTTTTGTTGAGGATGAGCCATTTAAAGATATTAGGGATTTTAAAACTGCTGTTTGGATTTCAAGATTGTGATCATATTTAGTGGTTACCTTCTCCATCAGCGTTAAAATTGAATCTAGTATTCTATGCAATGCCTGCATATCTTCATAGAGGTGAACATAATCTCCTGGCGGTTGGAAAGAAGTAATGAGAAGGAAATCAGGTGAAAAAGAAATGTTTTGCGGTCTCTGGGCCATTGTTCGGCGTGTTGCTGAAAAGCTCATGTGTCTCTTTTGCAGATGTCACCCTATTCACACGGTGTAGCTGACTCATCTCTATATCTGTTAAAGTAAAATCCAAAGGTGGAACAGAGGAAGGTAATACATCTGTGACGATAGACTGACCATGTGAATTAGCAGGCTGACCTGAACTACTTGTACCCGCTTTGGGAGGAACTTTAGTGAGTGGAGAAGTCATATTTTCCACTGGAAAGTTGCTGCCTTGCTGATCGATGTTAGTATTGTGAGTACTGGAATTATTGTCTCTACTTCCTTGGCGAATCTGGACCAATTTTCTGTATAACTTTCAGGACCCCACACCTCTCCCTGTGGACCAATGATCGCTGCCACCACCTACAAGATGAGATGAGGTCTTTCAGTTCTTAAGACGCTACACTTAATTCCTTACAGAAGTATCCAACAAATAATAGATTTAGTACCAATGAATTTGCCCAAAGAGGGTTATGGGTTTTTACAGTTTGTAGGATGAGATTGCTCACCCTGTGCTGCATAGGAATCTGTGTGCACTGTGAGTCATCTGTCCTAGACAAGATCGTGCCCACCCCGCCACCCCCATAGGGGTTAGATAGCTGGGCAACGCAGAGGGCAATGCAGGAGACAACTTGAGCTAAAAAGCAGATAGCACGTCCTTCATTCGTTAGTTGTCCCCGCACCCCCGGTGCGAGGGAGGCAGTGGGGAGGCAACAAGTGTAGCTAAAACAAACAGTGTGTCCTCCATTTTTTCAATCAATGTCGGTCCTCCATCCTGCTTCCAGCAGGGACATGGGTGGCCATGAGCGCAATCTGGTCACATCAGGAAAGGGTGTGAGTCTGCGGGCTGTGGCTTGGAGCGTGGCTCCCCTCGGGTGGGGGACCTCCTCAGGTGGCACCACCACTACGCACCATGCTCAGCCACATGCCCAGCTGGGTCTGGGCGACTCTTGGAGCTCGAGCACCCTGGGATGAGCCGGCTGAACCACCGCTGCCCTGAGCCCATGCTAGCTCCCGCAGCCTGAGGGAGGTTGCTCTCGGCTGGTCCGGGAACTGTTCCACTAAATGTCAGGAACACCTTGTTTAGAGGAAGTGGCCTTGTGGGATGCGGTTTACTGCAGATGAAATGAGCGGTAAGCAAGTGACCTGTTAGCACTGCCTGGTGAGCTATAGAAGCCTCTTAAGAAACATTAAAATAAAAAGAGGAGAAGCAAAGAAATGAATGGTGAACTATAAAAGGAGAAAACTTAAGGACTGGCCAACCAACCCTGACACTGAAGCGCACTCATTTCCAGGTGGATGTACACATGATCAAAAATGCCATTATTAACAAGGCAAGAAGCTAATGACTTGTGGACTCAACTATTTCCCCATAGAGTACGCTGCCATGGATGAAGCAGAGTATATATGACACTTAGGCAGACCAGTGACAGAAGAGGCTGATCGAAAGGCCCTCTTTGGATCTGTATGGCCATATATTCATATATATAGGTGTATATATTTTTTAATTGTCTTGATTACAAGATCCTGGCAGACTATTGGAGATTCTAAGCAAGAATTATTACAGTGCAAATCTTCTCTCCCCACAGTTTGTCAGAAGCAGTAGCTAGCTCCAAAATCCTTCTCCACAAAGGCAATCTGCGACATTTCCTGTAACAAAATACCTCTCTGTAGGTTTTAATACAGAGAAATAACAATCCACACTTAAATGCCTATTGACTTTGATACATGCTGTTCACAATCAATACATCAGGTCTACTGCGTATATCATAACTTTTCATATTAAACACATCAGACCTATGGCATTGGAAATATTTTTTCCAAGTGAACCAATCATGTCTCTACCTGTTATCGTTGGATTGTCACCACAACCAACTGATGCCCCCTGTACTGAGCTTAAGGGTTCTCACAAGGCCACCATCGGGTATACAGCCATAGAATTACATAGATTACATAATTACATATGGCAAAGCAAAATACTGTCTCTCTTAAGTGACCTAACAAGGATTCTGACAGTGTAAATCTTCTATTCTATGGTTTGTCAGAGGGGTTAACCAGCAGTAAAACCCTTGCCTACTATGGTAATCTGTGGGATTTCATGTAAGAAAATGGCCATCCATAGACTTTAATATAGTGTAACAACAATCTACCCTTAAATGCTTATTTACTTTACTATATACTTTTCACAATCAATATGTCAAGCTTGCTGCCTTTATCATAACTTTCCATTATAAACAATCAGGCCTATAAGCTTTATCTATGGCTTGTCTCCGTAACCAACCCAGACCTACTGTGTTCGTCATAAGCCTTTTCACAAGGTAACCATTAGCTATACAATAATAAAATTAAAATATATGCAAAATGCTCTTGTCAAAGCATTATGAAATTTCCACTACTAAGGCTGAATAAAGATTGCCATGGTGAAAATCTTCTATCATCATGGTTTGTTCGGGTTGGTCACCAAACCAAAACCCTTGCCTACTACGGTAATCTGTGAGATTCCATGTAACAAAATACCTGCCTACAGGCTTTAACACAGTGTAATAACAATCCACCTTTAAAATACTTTTGCCTTTAACACATGCTTTTCACAATAAGTAAGTAAGGCCTACTTGCTTTGTCATAACTTTTCATTATAAACAGATCACACTAAAGGAATCTGACAAATCTTTTCCCATTGAACAAATAAGGCCAATAACCTTTACCAGTACCTTGATACTATATATAACACAGGCCCAATGAAGTGCATATACGTTGAAACCATCAGGCATTCATTTATAACATTACAAATATATACACATTTATAGTTGTCAAAACAATATACAACCCCTCGCAATAGGGCCTAACAAGAATTATCACGGTGAAATTCTACTCCCACGGTTTGTCAGAGAGAGTTGGCAACACCAATACCCTTGCCTACTGTGGTAATCAGTGAGATTACATGTAACCAAATATCAGTCTATGCCTTTAACATAATGGGGTAACAATCCCCTGGTAGAGGCCTATTGGATTAAACAAATGGTTTTCACAATAAATAAGCCAGGCCTACTGCCATTCTAATACATTTTCATAAGAAATAGGTCAGACCTATGGCATCTGGCATAACATTTCCTGGACACCAATCAAATCTATAGCTGTTATCATTGGCTTGTCACCATAACCAGCTCATGCCTTCTGTACTGAGTGAAAACGTTCCCACATGGCGACCATCTGGGAAACAGTCATACAATTGCAAATGCATACGAAATCACAGTTGGCAAAGCAAAATGCTAACTCCTCTAATAGGGCTTAACAAGGATTCTTACAGTGTGAATCTTCTATAGCCATGGTTTGTCAGAGGCGGAAACCAACACCAGATTACCTTACCTACTAAGGTACTCTGTGAGATTCCATGTAACAAAAAAAACTTTCTGTAGGCTTTAATTCAGAGTAATAACCTTTAAATGCTTATTGACTTTCACATATGCTTTTCAAAATCAATGTTCCAGTCCTACTGCCTTTATCAAACTTATGATAATAAATAATCAGGCCTATAGCCTTTATCATTGGCTTGAGACCATAACCAGCTCAAGCCCACTGGTCTGAGCGTTAGCTTGCCAGAAGGCAATTTAAACAAAATTACCGTTGGCAAAGCAAAATACTATCTCTCCTAGGAGAGCCTAACAATGGTTATTGTAGTGCATATCTTCTATCCTCATGCTTTCTTACGATAGATCGCCAACACCAAAACCCTTGCCTTCTATGGTAATCTGAAATTCCATGTAACAAATTACCTACCTTTAGGCTTTAGCAAAGTATTAACATTCCATCCCTAAAAATCTATTGTATTTAACACAAGATGTTCACAATACGTAGGACAGGCCTCTGGCTTTGTTATAGCCTTTCATAATAAAAAGATCAAACCTTTGAAATCTGGTAAGACTTTTCCCTATGAACTGATGAAGCCATTACTCTTTACCATTGGCTTTACACCTTACCCACCACCAGCCTATTCAAGTGCACTTAAACAGGCAACCATCATGCATACAGTAATAAAATTATAACTATGTAGACAAATACAGCTTGAAAAACAGTATACAACCCCTCTCAACAGGGCCTAAAAAGAAACATCACAGTGAAACTCCCCAGGGTTTGTCCGAGTGGATGGCCAACGCCAAAACCCTTGCTTACTATGGTAAACTGTGACACTGCATGTAACAAAATACCTGCCTACTACTTGTAACAGTGTCATAACAACCAATTGGTAAAGGCTTACTGGCTTTAACAAATGCTTTTCACAATTAAAAACTAGACCAACTCCCTCTGTGGTAATGTTTCATACCAAGCAGGCCAGATCAATGGCATTGGACATAACGTTTACAGGTGCACCAATCAGGCATATAGCTTTTCACCAACACCAACCCAGGCCTACTGTTACGATCATAAGCTTTTCCGTAAGGGAACCATCAGACACACAGTTATACAGTTAGAAAGGTATACAAAATGACAGTTGGCTAAGCAAAACATTAACTCTACTACGAGGGCCTAACACGTATTCTCACAGAGCAAACCTTTATTCATGGTTTGTCATACGTGGTAACCAACATCAAAACCCTTTCCTACTTGGGTAATCTGTGACATTGCTTGCAACAAAATACCTATCTGTAAGCTTCAATATAGAGTAATAATAATCCACACTTAAATGCCTTTTGACTTTAACATACACTTTTCACAATACATATGTCATGCCTAATGGCTTTATGATGACATTTCAAAATAAACAGGCCAGGCATATAGCCGTGATCATCAGCTTGCCATCATAATCAACTCAGTCATTGCGTATTGAGTAAAAGCTTTACCACAGACCAAAAACTGCAATACAAGCAGTCTTCTTGGTAAAGCACACAAATTCTGCCCAATCAAATCCTGTACTCGGGGGAACCAAGATTTGGGCAGAGGTTAAGCTCCTCTCTGCAGTACTCTGACAGCTCTTTTTTATTTGATCACAAAAGGCCAGCAAAAAGCCAGACCTAAATGTCCATTGCTAAAGTAGGGTTAAGTGCTGGGACTGCAATACATTTCTTATGACTGCCCTCCTCGCATCTGTACTGCTGCCAGAAAAAAACAAACGCCATAACTTATCTAGTTATCTAAGGCAATTTAATAGCATTACAATGTCAAGTTCAAGCTCAGGCAGCCATACAGCTAGTAGCTCAGGCAGCTGGATAAATAAACTAAAGAATCACAGCTGTGTGGAAGAGAAGAACCTTTTTTTTCTGTGGAAGCACACAACTTCTGCCCAATCAGCACTTGTATTCCTGACTACCAACGTGAGCAGAGCCAAAGCCCTTCTCAGTAGTACTGCACTGTCAAGTCAGACCTTAAAAGCGGGTGGATGACAATCAACCACTACAAATGTGCAAAATTAATTCAGGTTTATAATCTGTAATAATTTATTATTGATAAAAGCAAATTACAATGTTATTACTTAAAATACAAGCATCCTTATAAAATTAAAAACACGTTCTAAATTTCTAGCTTCTCTTCCGTAGTAGAGATCACGCAGACCAGATATCGGAGGCAAGAGAGGCAGTAATTGCTAGCTCATCCATCCTATTACAGAATGCTAGCGCATTCCCATGTGATTTAACACGATAGGACCTGAATAATGGCAGAAGATACCGTCAATACACTTTATCAATCGCTGTGCAAAAAAGCAAATAAAGTGCATTATTGTCTCTTTCTCACCAATAATACAATTACAATATTCATTTCCTTCTGAAAGTCTACCACACTTTTCTAGATACACCCTGGTTGGGAATGTACCCATCCTAAACTTAATATATAAAGTGTGACACAATAGAATAGAATAAAAAAAAGAACCACCTCTACTGGAGATGTCAAAATGGGTTCAATGTGCGGCCACACATCAGTTATTCCAACAGACTAGGTGCATCTGTAATTTACATGATTTGATAGAGCTCAAGAACCTCTGATGGCCAAAAATATTCCCTCAAAAGACCTAGGACAATCCAGATTTCCTGAAATCCTTCAAGCCATACACTGAAGTTGAGACAGCTTAAGAGGCAAGGCTACTAAATCAGCAAGATCCAGGGAAACAGTGGAATCAACCTGTGGAAATCTGTCAATAACTCAAGGAGTTGAAGGTACCACACATGAGCAGGCTAGAACAGATCCATTGGAACCTACACAGCCCTGTTTATTCTGAAATGATTGAAGGTACTGAAAAGCTTGATGAAAGGAGGAAAGCTTTGCACCTGAATAGCCACCCAAGGAGGAAGAAAGGCATCCATAGCTTTCAAATCCAGACACTAAGGAATTTTAGGTGCCTCTGCCTGAGATGTGAGGCACACAGACTTAGTCAAAAGGGACCTCAAAGCTTGTTGAAGCATTGGAAAATCCCTTGGTCTAATGCCCAATCACACCAGTCCTGGATCCCCAGTCTGACATATTTTTGGATAAGGGGAGTGTGGGCGCACACTGCCTCACATCCCAGCACTCAGTTTGCCCCGATGCATCATAGTAAGTGCAGTGCATGATAACACTTATTTCGGTGACACGCTTTAGTTTTTCGCCCTTGTTGTTGCAGCCAGTGCTGTGTATCTCTAGACATGTGTTTCAGGATAGTTGTCCTTCTTCAGTAGAGAGCAACACATTTTTTTGGGGGGTGCTGGAAATGCTGCCCAAAGTCTTCTCAGGTCTCTGTACCACTCACTGGGCGCAGGTGCATCAACCAGAGCTCGTCAGCTCATTAGCTCAAGGGAGCCTTTTTAAACAGGAGGAGGGTGGGCACACACTGCCTCACATCCCAGCACTCAGTTTGCCCCGATGCATCATAGTAAGTGCAGTGCATGATAACACTTATTTTGGTGACAGGCTTTAGTGCCTGGCATGGGGACTCCTCCTAGGGTCCCGCCTTTGTAGGGGGGGGTGGGGAAGTGCCCAAATGGCACTAAAGGGGCCGCCCTTTTAGGGTGGCCCCCTGCGGGGGCCGCGGGCAGCCGCATTCTACACATTTTAAATATTGTCAGTGATTGCTTGATTCTAACAAACTAGTAGGATGAGGCTGAAAAAACAGACACAGCCTTATAAACAATTCCTTTATAAATGCCTATAAAAACTGTATTTTCGGTCCTTTATCACAGAAATAGTGCTGAAAATCGCACCAAAATGCACCATTTAAAAAAAATAAAAATTCTCAGCAGAAGAACACCACAACCCCCTCTCATAATAAATGTGGGCTCGCTCACACGCAAAACTCATTCATTGCTCTTACTCCTCACCACTTTCAAATTCCACCAGCCGCCACTGGAACTTGTGCAACCACAGCATGCTAACCCCAGGGTAAAAGTGACTAGCGGTTACTGAAATTTCTTTCTTTTTCTTCTCAGCAACTTTTCCTCCTAATTTCTTCTCTTTGGAGCTTTGATCCAAAGGGGACTAAAATCTCCAGAGCAATTTCCTGCCCTTTCCAGAAGAGTTCAAAAGTCATCCATCAGTGTGCTAGCAGACACTCGACTTGAGACCTGTGTGCACATAACATTCATATCCACCTTTGATTCCTTCCTGGAGCCCATGTATTTGTAGATACCACCATGGCTCAGGTTCGGGTATGTAAATGTATTTTTTTTTCTTTGAGAATAACTTATGCCAAAACATATATCATGTATATATGTAAAATAGCTTTGCCTGTGAAATGTACATCATTAGTATTCGTAATAGACAGCCATCTCCCAGTTGAAAGCTTATCTGAATAAGGTGCTCTGATGCCTTAAAAGCTGTCTATACAACATTCTTTGCAGGCCCATCTAAGTGATTTAGGGAGTAGGTGGGACAAGTGTTTTTTTTTCCAGGGCAAGTAGATTTCTGGAGCATTTAGTCCCTTGCACCAGTAGTTTTTTAAAACAGTTCTGCACTCCTGTGAGTGATCATGTGTTGAGAAACATGCATGCGAGTGGGTGTTGACGTGTGGTTTTGCTGTGGCGTGTGGTGTAGATAGATAGATACATTCTTTATTGTGCGATTATTTAAAATCATTACAATAAAACCATGAATTCATTTGTGCATGTCAGCAGTATCACAACTATTACAGGGCCTATGAGAACATGGTCCCTGGAATGCGGCTAAAATATACTAAAATTCAGAAATATATGATTAAAACGGTCACTCTGCCTTTCAATGATACATAAATCTAAGGAGCAAACGTTAAAGTGCATAAAGAAACTGAAGTGCAATTATTGCCTCTAGATATATTACAGGCCTGGCCCACTGGCCACCCGCAATGTGACTTGGCAAACCCTCGCTAAAATACAGTTACTAAGAAGTTCCTCAGGAGCAAATCTTTCAGCTGAACAACATTTTTCCAGAGGTGTCGTCTTATGGGCTTTCGATGACGCTGTTGTTAAAGAGCATCACAAAGAACATGGAGGACACCTTTTATCACAGTTAGACTTTCAATGAGATGCCTCATAACCCTGAAACCACCTTTGTATGTCACCCCCCTTCTTGAATTCCTTGTCTACATTTTTGGGGATGTGCACAACTCTATCTGCTTGCACTGAAGAGTTGCTGCCACCACCAGTGCTGGATTTTCTCTTCAACTCCAGCTCCTTGAGCCCACGCTAATGATCTAATACCATCCTTTGTGACTCCATCTTGAGCCTCTCAAGCTCTATCTCATGCCTCCTAGCTTCCCTTCTGTCCTCCAGCTACTCTGGGGACAAACCACTGCTACCTGGCCTGGCGGAACCCCCCCCACCCAACAGCACATCTACCCTAGGAGTAGGCTCCTCCGCCTCCCCACTAAGATCTCCAGACTGCCCACTTGCATGTCTGGCTGCCACCCAGGCCCTCAGTGCCTTTTGTAGCTCCTCCTTCCAGGTGAGGCCTCTGACTTGGACCTTTAGGTTTTTACAAATAGCCTTCAACTCCTTGACGGTGTAGGTTTCCAACCTTTCCTCCTCAAAGGCCACCTCTATGGATGCAATTGATGATGCTGCTGCACCAGGCATGATGCAGTAGGAAGTTTAAGTTCCAAAATGATAGGATCACAAAAATAGACCAACAAAACAGTATGTGGTACGTAATGATCTGTGATATGGTAGTAGTGCACACCAATCACTGTAAGTCAAGTGCAAACACAAGTCCTATCCTCACCGCTGACAACCGCTGACAACCAATGTCTCTAGTTGGCAACGGTTTGCACCTTTGTCCAAGTAGTATCCCCCTTCCTAGTCAGGGTAAGGGGGATACACTTCTAAAATAACTCCTGCTCACCCCCTTGGTAGCTTGGCACGAGCAGTCAGGCTTATATCAGAGGCAGTGTGTACAGCATTTGCACATAACCAACAGCAATACAGTGAAAACACTACAGAAGGACACCACACCAGTTTAGAAAAATATCCAATATTTTTATATATCCAAAAGAAGACCAAAACAATAAATATCCAACATACAGTACTTTAAAAATATGCACTTTGCAAAAATAACTTGAAAACACAGTTCTTCCAAGTCGGTAGCTCCGTCTGGGGTACTGCGGTGCTGTAAACAACAGAATCCAACAGTTCCGTCTGACCGCGTCGGTCAGGGGCGTCGACAGACTTGTAAACAGTACCTTTTGTGTTGCGGCCAACACGTTGGTGCATGCCGGTCGTTGCAACCGTCGCAGTTGCAGTGTGAGGCGAGCGGTGCAGCGTGCGGTGCCCTAAAGTCGCAGTGCAGGCAGCGGCTCGGTGACGGTCGTCCAGCGGCGTCGGTGAGACCAGGGCTGCGGTGCGGAGTGAAGGCGGTGCTCGTTGCGGTGCGGCAGATCGCGGTGCAGGCGACAGAGCCGGTTGCGGGAAGCTGGCGTTGGTCGGTCCGGACTGAAGTGTGGGATGGGGCAGTGCGTCGTGTGACTTACGAGCGGTGCCTGCAAGCCACGATGCGGTCACGGAAGTCACGGTCAGCGTGCAAAGACAGTGGTGGTGAGACCAGGGCAGCGGAGTGAAGCAAGGCGGGGGAGTGCGGTGCCCACAGGTCACAGTGCAAGCAGCGGCTCGGTGGAGGCGGTCGTCGGTGAGACCAGGGTTGCGGTGCGAGATGCGGCGGTGCCCTCTGCGGTGCCTTCAGGACACGGAGCCAGCGTCGGAGTCGGTGACAGAGTCGGTTGCTTTTCCCTTCTCTGTGGCAACTGAAACAGCGGTTCCAGAAGCAGTACTCTGAGGTTGGTGAAGTCTTTGCAGTCCCTGAGACTTCAGAACAGGAGGCAAGCTCTACTTCAAGCCCTTGGAGATACTCAGCACAAGTAAAGAAAGTTCAGTCCAATCCTGGCTGGGAGACAGCTACAAATATCATTTTTGGACCTTTTGAAATATTTATTAAAAGCCTAATTCACTTCGAAAGTCTGATTTGTAATAAATATTTTTGAGAACGTACTTTTAAAAAGGTAACTTTTCCCTGCCTAAAGTTTCTAGTGGCTATTTGCTAAAGATTCAACTGCACACTCCATTTCAGTTTGCTGGGGGACATTCTTCTGTTAATGGACCTTTTTAGACTTTGATTGGCATGCAAGAAGATTTCCTTTAGTAAATCTAAATGTCCAATTATTTTATCAAATTATGCCATATTGGAGCTTCCAAGAGCATCATTTATTGTTTGCATGGCTACATTAATATCTTACTGCACCACAGTTTGCACTGTAGCATGGAGATCAACAGTGACACACTTTGTATTTTTCCCATAGACCTCCATATCTTCTAGTGAAGAATTTGAGTAGGAAGACCCAGGACCCACTGTTAGTTAGTTTATTTATTTGCCTAGTTACCGAAAACCATTGCAAAACAATAAGACAACCAGTAAAACCAATAATACACATATTAAAATACAGTGCTACGCATGCACATCTGATAATAGCTCCTTTGCAGACATGAGGCAACTAAAAAAGTAACTAATCATAAAACATTCTGTTGTTGCTTCGGTGTAATTAAAAAGAGCAACGTTGTCAGTTAAAACCCGACTCTTCGCATACGACCTGATGCCAGGTCGGTTACAAAGTGCTCTCAGTGCAAAAAGTGCTTAAGGTGTTTTTAAAGTGCTGATCTCATGTCTCGTTCCCAGCGTGATTTGCTCTGGCTAAGTGAAGTTGATCGGGGCTGAGTGTGATGTTTGGAGCCGCTCCCCACTAAATTGCAGACTGCCTAATAAGTAGATTGGATAAAATGGATTTGCTGCATGATTGATAAAACCCAGTGCTTTAAGAACAAGCAGTTTACAATCTTAAGGATGCACAAGGTTAGAATTTACATGTTTAAAAAGTCGATTTGAGCATTTTCTTATATTTTCTTTGCGCCTTTGCAAGCATGGTCATTTTGCCTAGCAATGTTGTGCTATGGTCACTAGGTGGAGGTAGTGCGCCGTGAGGCCCAATGCTGACTACAGGGGAGGTTTGAGATTGTTCCAAAGAAAATTTCCCTTGTGTGAAACTCTTTCGCTATTCTGGCATTTTCTTTCCACCAGTCTCAGAAACTTCACCAGGCAACAGTTCAACTGTGGGTCTCCAGGTGCAAAGCAAGCCAGCACTGCTTGTCTCCGAGTGCGAATCCCTCGTTGGTTTAAGTGAGGTTTTAGTAGTTGTTTTCGTTCTTTCAAAAGATCTTTGCATGTGCATAGGAGATGCAGCAGGTCCCCAAGGCGGCAGGTGGAGCCCGCTTTTTCCTTGAGCCAGTGAGGGAGGTGCTGTATGCAGGGTAGAAAGCCTAATCGGTACTTCAAAATTTTAATTTTGGTGGCTTTGGCATACCCCAGGTCAAAGTATTTCTGAGGAGCAGGGGCTGTGTAGGTGCTCCGAGTCATCCAGCCGTGAACCCTTTTTGAGAGGGAAGCCTTGTCCTCGATCCATGAAAGATGCTTTACAATTTTCCATACAAGTTTTTTTAATGTAGTATTATTGGTAGGTGTATCCCAGAGCTGGGTTAGCCCCATGTTGATCAGACTATTTTTAAGATAGTTTGAAGCGGGTGATGCAGCTTGCCATTGTAGCTCTTGCCACAAGTATTGTTTGAGAGTTCCTGGTGTAGCTTTCTGGACTTTGTCCCAGGTGGTAATATACGCCCCTTGTTTTGCCAGGGAATGTTTCTGTAGGCCGAATTCTAACCTAATCTGTGCGGGTGAGGTGTATTTGGGCAGGCTGAGAATGATCCTATACGCTGTTGTAACTGTGTTGTCCACTGCTTTTGAGTCCCTGCCCCTCTGTGCTTCACTGCCATAAGCAATTGTTGGCAGGAGTTTGGTGCATACCACTTGAGCCAAGAGCAGTATCGATGGCCCGCTCAGTTTGGAGTTAAGGTCCTTTAATGAGACTGAGGTGGCGAAGTGAGCTCAAGAATGATGATGGATTCAACCCAGATCTGTGACTGGGGGTGAGTGTCTGAAAAGTTTCAGCGCTCCGTCCATAATCTCCTTGTGTTTGCTTTGTTCGCCGTAAGTTGGCAGGGTATGCCCAGACGTGGGTCCCTTGCTCACTTTGCCACTGGATTCAAGCGAGCCTGGCTGATGAAGGGTGTTACCCAGAAACCGGTCCCAGGATGCTTGTTTCCGGTTCAGGGAAGACCTGGCTTAGCAGTTCGGGCTGGACTGTTCCCATGAGGCACAGGGTCAAGACTGATTTGCATATAGCTGGGTCTGAACTGAGGTGACGAAGTGAGCTAAAGAATGATGATTGATTCAACCCAGATCTGTGACTGAGGGTGAGTATCTGAAAAGTTTCAGCGCTCCGTCTATCATCTCCTTGTGTTTCCTTTAATGAGACTGCCAGGGCGAGGCCTTTACGTCTGATGGAGTTTTTCTGGGCAGTGAAGTGACCGCCTTGGTCGATAATCACACCTAGATATTTATATTCTGGTGCATATTTAATGTGTGTACTGCCCCAGAACCAAGTTGGGGATTTCTTTAGGTTTTTCCTGATCGTCATAGTCCTTGTTTTCTCCAGGTTGATGGTCAGGCCATTAGCTTCAGAATATTCCTGCGTGGTGGTAATGAAATGTTGTAGGCCCACCTGTGTATGGCTGATCAGGACTATGTTGTCCGCGTAAAGGAGGCATGGTAGTACTAGGCCTCCTAATCTTGGTGCGTGTGAGTTGCAGGTGTTCATTGCCGGAACGAGATCTGCTAGGAACAGGTTGAACAGGATCGGGGCTAAAACACATCCCTGTTTAAGCCCCTTCTCAGTTGGTATGTGCCTTGACAGAAAGGATCCTGCACCCAGCTTTATCTGGACCCATGTGTCTGTGCGCAGATTGATTATCAAGTTCAACAGAGTCTGTGGTATGCCCCAGCTCGCCAGTTTGGCCCACAGATTGTTACGATTTGCATGATCAAAGGCGGCCCAGTAGTCAATGAAGCATAAGTGTAGTGGCATATTTGTTGATTCCGCCTTGTTGATTAGCATTGCCATGGCTATGATATTTGTTGTTGTTCCGACAGATTTTGCAAAGCCGGTCTGGTTTAGGGGAATAATTGATTTCTCGTCGGCCCAAGTCTGGAGCTCTTCTAAGAGTGTTCCCGCTAAAACTTTTGCCTCGTTGTCCAGGAGAGCCACTAAACAGTAGTTTTTTGGCAAAGACTTGTCTCCTGACTTGAAAATTGGGGAGATTATCGAGCCTCTCCAGGAGCGTGGAAGTATGCCCAGTTGCCTTTTTTAGGTGAAGAGAGGTTCGAGGGCCTTGGCCCAGAGGTCTGCGTCTTGTTTAAACAGAACCGGTGGAATTCCGTTGGGGCCCGAGCCCCCTCTCTCCTTCCCTTTCCTATTTGCCGCTTAATTGCCCTGATTTCGCTGCTTGAGGATGCAAACATTGGCAGGTCTCCCCCTGCTGCTTCGGGTTCTGACGTGCTACCTTCCTCCCAGTGGATCTCCGGTGACACACCTCCTGAGTGGATTATGGTTTTTGATCCTGTGGCCAGTGGTTTATTTTCTTGATGGAGATGGTCCCCCAGGTAGCTTGCCCAGTCTTCTTCTGAGATATTGATTGAGATTCCCTCGTGTGTGGGGCAGATGAGGTGGTTTATTGTTTGCCAAAATCTTACGCTGTCATTCTGTTTGGTATTGGCGTGTAGTTTCGCCCAGAGCTAGTCCTCTATGGATCTATTGACTTCCCATTTCTGTCTCCTTAGCTGTACCTTTTGCTGTAGTAACAGTGCTGAGTACCTTTTGTTAGTTGGATTAGATCGGAGTTGTCTCAGCTTGATTTCAGTTTTTGGTGATTTTGACATATGCTTCATACTGCGGTGGCTCTGTAGTGCACTTGATTTGATCGGAACGGCGTAGGATTCTGCCATTGTGGTGGTAAAGTTCTCCCATTTTTAAATTTTGCTTGATCCGGCCCATGACTCAAAGAGGAGTGTTGCGGTTTGCAATAGACTCCCGCCTGCTGCATGTGTGAATTTGATTCTTCTGTAATTAGTTGTGAGCTCTGATCCTTGGCGGGTCCGAGGCCGATCGAACATAGGCGTGTTTGTTCGGAGCGTGATTTCTTGAGGGCAGTGGTCACTGTCAGCTTCTTCAACTAGCTGGAATGAGGCAATTTGGTTGAATAGAGATAAGGAGACGAAAGTATGGTATAATATAGTGTTTACTGTTGAAGAATGGTAGGTAATTGCAGGAGGGTTATCGCCGGCAGATCTACCATTGATTGCTCTGAGGTTGAGGTGTTCAAGGTCCTCAAGTAGGCGCTTGCCGGTTTTGGTTGGGCGACCTGATGGGGTTTTTCCCTGCGGTGGAATGTTCCAGATCGAATTTTAAATGGACACCTCATCGGCTGTCGAGGAGCCCATTAGATTAAGGTTTAGGTCCCCAGTAAGAATGATGTCTGTTGTTGCCCCTTCGCTTATGCATGCCTTCAGGAAGTCGCTCAGATTCTTTGCTGCCTTGATTTTCCTTTTTGGGTGTATGTAAGCATTTATTATTATAATGTCGGTATTCTTTTTTTCTGATGTTGTAGACGGGGTTAATACATTTATTGCTATAGTTGCTGAAGAGGCTGGGCCGATTGCGCGTGCTGTGGATGTGCTTGTGTTGAAGACATAGGTTGCAAGACCGCCCTGGAGGTGACCGTATTTTGCCCCCTGACAGCTGGGGTGAAAAAGCGCAGGTATCCTTGAAGGTGCGGAGGGTCTATCAGCCAGGTTTCCTGCAGTGCTATGATGTCAAATGTTCCTTTGGTAGTTGGCAAAGTCTGGGTCTGACATTTTACTTGGCAGTCCGTTAATGTTCCATGAAGATATCCGTAGGGAGCTATTGGCACTGGTTGGTAGTGGTTGATGGCTGTGTTGTCAATTTTATATTTGATTATTAATTGTCCTTGAGAACCATCTCAGGCCCGCTTGCAGAATCATCTGCTTTGCAGACTCCAAGCAGCTTCTGCTTATGTCTTGAAAGTGCTCTTTGTTAGTTGGAGAGTGCCCTACTGCTCCTCTGAGCACTG
The DNA here is from genome assembly GCA_963921515.1 of Calotriton arnoldi. Lineage (NCBI taxonomy): Eukaryota > Metazoa > Chordata > Amphibia > Caudata > Salamandridae > Calotriton > Calotriton arnoldi. The sequence goes on from CAWUFW010003017.1 coordinate 1,796,217, forward strand.
ATGTTGCGGTACTTTTTGGGTCCGCTTGTGCGGCATGTTTGATCTCTGGGATTAGCGGGGCATGGTAGCCGGGTTCGGTATAAGGAATGAGGCTTATCCCCCAACTTTTGAGGATGCAACTTTCTGAGAGTATTTTTGTGCCGTGGATGACGTTCTCCATGTGGTCTTTGTGTCTTCGCCCTCCAGGGGGTCTTTGCGTCGGATGAATTCTATTGAATCCAGATCCGAAGTCGTTACATCTGTCAGAGTTGATATATGAGACAGCAAGCGGATTATGTTTCCTCAATTCAGGATGTCGTGTGGGTCTTTTGATGTGTATTCAGGTATGAACCTGAGAGTGTTGACTTTCCTGCCTGGGTTTCCAGTCGGGGTGACCTTGTGTTTTTTTGAGGACAAGATGCAAGTCTTATTACCTGATGCACCTGGTGGAGCTGGGGGCCTGGTGTCTGCCATGCTTCCTTCTCTGTGTTGGTTATTTAAGTTGGATTCGGTTTCAAATGGTTGGCCCATGTTTCCCAGCCGGAGGGTTCCCAAGCTGTTCCGATCTTGCTTTAATTGGGCAGACTTCCGTCCTCCCATGGGTGCTTGGTTGTGTAATGAAAACAGTTGGGTTTTACTTATACTTGTGGGGTAAGGTTTACTTCTCTGTATGCAGTTTGGCTCCCTGGAATCTGAGTGTAGGGAGGTGTGGCTGTTCGGGCTTGACGTAGTTGCCTGGGGTGCCTTGTCAACTCAGTGGTTTGAAAGTGTTGTTAATGAGTTGCTAGGTTGCAGATGCGGTGAGTTTATTTCAGCCAGTTTACTGTTGGTGGTATTTCCTGCTGCGTCTTCATCTCTTTGTAGGTTGTTGATGTTGCAGTTAAAGTGGAAAGGTTTTATGTTTTCCTTCTCATCCTTCATAGGTAGCCGCGACGTTTCTGCGCATGGCGTTTCTTTGGTGTAGTTTTGGTTAGATCCCATTTCGGCATCTGTGGGGTGTTTGTTTCTCTCATCCGGTGTAGTTGTGGTTTCTTGTATTGTCTGGTCTGACGTCTGAGATGATATTGGCCTGAATAGGCGCAAGAAACCTTCCTGGTTTAAGCCCGGTTTTTGATTTCGGCCTTTCCTCCTTTGGGCTCGTCTTTGCTTTGCGTTTGTTTTGATATCCTGTGGGTGGCTCAGGAATGGACCTGTAGGCTGGTTGAGTGTTGTTACTTTTTTGTGGCCTTCCTTTATTACTTTGTGTTTGGCTGCAGTTTCGGTGGAAAGGGGTGTTTCTTTCTGGCTTGTTGCATGGTGTGTTGCCATGGTTTCTTGTGTGGCTTTGATGGATTGTTCTTCTGGGGGCGGCCTGTTCGGGCACTGGGATGCCCTTTTGAGTTGTGTTCACAGATTGCTCAGCATGGAGGGGAGGGAAGCTAGTTTATCAACAATTGGGCCGCACCCACAGCTTGATTTGTTGGCTTGTGGGTTGAACTGTATGATTTGAAGAAGAGTATTTAGAGCACCTACCTTCCCGTCAATAGCTACCACAAAAACTGCCAAAGTGTTCAGTAAGGTTAGCTGCGTGTCAATTTTGTCCGATTGATATTGAAGAGCCTCCACCAAGAGTTGCACTGTTTTTAGCAGGCTTGTCCAAGCACTTTCAGGGTCTGTTTTCTGCGCCTCCTCAGTTGATCCTCCTGGCCCTGTGTCTGTTGTTGACTCGTTCGCCATCTGATTCACTCCTACTTCCTGGTGCGCCCGTAGTTTTGGCTCTCCCGGGGAGTCGCTCTTGTGTTTAGCTGGCGGGTTCTGAGTGTGGGTCGCCAGCAGGTCCTCCCATCCTTTCGTGCCGAGGTACAAGAGCTGTTCTGAGTCCTCAGGCTCATATCTTAGTGTCCTCTCTGGTTTGGTTGGCAGTGGTGGAGATCAACAGCGACACAATTTGTATTTTTCCCAAAGCCCTCCATATCTTCTAGTGAAGAATTTGAGTAGGAAGTCCCAGGACCCACTGGATGATCCAATGAAACAAAGTTTAATCTAGCCATTTTTTGTTGGGCCTTCCATTTTTTTTTAAAAGAAAAAAACCTAACAGTAACCTGAAAACAAACTAAACTGGGCAAACAGCACACAGTGAGCCCTGGCTATAAATATTATTTATGTAAAAGCAAGGGAAACCATAAACCAAAAAAACACTGAAAATGTTTTAAAATATGTTTTTAACACTGTCACAAAAAGAGAAAAATGCTTGAATGAAATTAATAGCACACAAAAGAATGGCAGCCTACACAGAGAGGAAAGTAAACCTGACCAGGAAAAGGCTGTAAAACAGAGCACTCATCAAAAAGTTGTTCTGCCAACGTGTAGACAGGATTGGACGACTGGATGAATAAACGACCAGTCAAAGTGAACAGGCCAAACCAAAGTGCACAACAGCAGGGCCAGGAGTCATGGATCACATACAGCTCACACTGTGTTCATCAAGTGGGGGCTAAACAAAGTGTATGAAAATTTAGAAACACCTGTTCAACACCATGCTCCAGAAATCAGAGGGTGTCAGTAAGTGCAAACTGCTCCTGAAACAGGAGAAACCAAGTTAAGTGAAAGACACTGTTGGCTGTGGCTGTACAGGCTGCAGTCGGAGACCAGAAGCAGCTAATAATTAATGAAATTGTAATGGAAACATAAATAACCAGAGAGAAATTGCATGGAATGTTCACAAAATCATGAGACCTTTCAGATGAAAGGTACAATTAATTTGAAAGGCTAGAGAAATACATGTTCATCTGCTAGAGCAGCAAATAAGAAGGGAAATACTATTAGTTAAGGACATATTTATGATTGCCTGCTGCAGAATTGGTAAATTAGGTATGCCACCATATCCCATGATCCCCAAAACTGTGTTGGATGTTTTACTCTAATTGTGTAATGTTTGTTATTGCTTTTAGAATTTTCTGTAAAGAAGAGGTTTCATAAATTAACCTTTGTTCTTGCCATAGAATAAACTAAGTACATTTTCTGAGAAACAAGTGCAGTTTTTACTTTTGCCCTCAACTGACAGGACGAAGAAGATGGTAGCTCCAAGGATCAGATTTATTGTTACAGTCATTGTTTCCATCATTAGCGGTTAATATTCTGTTGTTAAAACAAAACAATGATCTGCTCAGTAATGTATCAAGTACCAATCTGAAAGAGAACTGTAGCATTATACAAACTGTCATACCCAGGTAGTTGTGGGGGAGTCAAAAAGTAAGCTTGATTTAGTTGAAGACCAAAAAAGAGAAATATAACATAAACATCTGTCAATGGCAAGGAGAAAAATCTGTATGATAGGGACATTTTTCCCCCCACTACTGACAGGGGCCTCCAACCAGTAGCTTGTGAGTTACTGTAGCTCTCCAGCTACCTCTGATTAGCTCACCTGTGTGCAACCCAGCTTATTAAATTAGAAAGATTTTGCTTGGTTGAATTATTACACATATATATTTTTTTTATTATACAACACTAATAATATTAGTAGCTCTCAATGCGTTTCATTGAACAAAAGTAGTTCTTAGTACAGAAATGTTTGGAGACCCCGGGCTGTAGTTGGTTGTGATGGAGCAGTCCTAAAAAAAAGACGATAGTCCACCACATCCTAGAAGCAAACACTGATTCCCTACCTTTGAATGAAGTTGCTCCTGCTAAATAACATGATATATTAGATGTCTAGAGCAAAAATCAAGGAGTCTCCCCATAGGCATTATTATTGCTGCATCAACGTAGAGCCTGGGGAGAAAATTCCATACAGTTCAATGTATTCCTTTGCAAACTAGGAAAGTTAGAATCCACACCAACACCTGGATAAATACTTAGCTAATTGCTTCAGTCATCATTCTCCATTCCCTGCTTCAGCATTATTAAGTATAATGCCAAAGAAGGAAGGTGATCTCTGCCCTCATATTGTCTACAGGCCATTGAATAAAACCATGATAAAGAAAGATCTCTTTTACCTTTCATCTTTGTGATTTTAGATCAAATAAAGAATGTTACCATCTATATCAAAATAGAGTTACAAGGGCTTACCATTTTTGTGTATGAAAAGGGGATGAATAGAAAATGGCCCTCTGGGCTAAATATGGTCTAGTCAAATATGAGGGCATACCTTCTTGGGCTTTGTAATGCCTGTGCAGCCTTTCTTTTTTTGTGAACAATATACAAGAGTACATAGGCATCTTTATTGTTTGCATAGAAGATATACTCATAGTTTCCAGAAACAAAGACGGACAAGATAAACATGTACGTTTGGTATTACAGAAACTACAATAAAATCAGTTGTATGCGAGACTCAAATGGCTTTAGCAAAAACCTATATGGGAAAACATTTATTAGGTTCTGTTGCACCTTGTCTATGGAGGTAACTGTCAGGGCATAAGTAGATTTATTGTATTACAGAAACTACAAGAAAATCAGTTGTATGCCAAAGCAGAGAAATGCTATTTTGACATATCTATCTGAATTCTTGAGATTCAAACTATCACACAGGGTCTGAAAATGGATCAAATACAAGTGTAGAATCCTGTTTTATTTTGTGTGGAATCCATCTGTTCTTGTAATCTTGTCCTGTGATACTCAATGATGAATAGGCCTGGCCTGTGGAACGTGCAGAACAAGTAATATGCTTATGTTGAACTTATGTTCTTTTAGCTTACACAATGAAATATCACAAGATGTACAATTCCCGTAACAAGTTACTGCCGTACTTTCCGAGCAAGGAATGTGTCAATCTATGTCCGTATATAGCATAGACCAAATGCCGAAAGTTGATTGCACAGGTATTGTGCAAACCTCTGTCCGGACACATTTGATGATCCCAGTCACCAGGATATGTAGACACCATTACCTGTCACCATCTGCATCACACATGTACCACAAGGTGTTGTTTCACTATGATTGGCTAGACGCTTAATGCTTGTGTAATACTTGCATCTTATGATTAGCAACATGCCATGTATTTGTCCATGATTATGAAGAAATCACTTTTTCTGTATCATTATTAGATATGAGTTTACACACCTTTTTGTGGTTTTCATCTATAAAAGAACTGGTGAAAGTTCTTGCAAATGGGACATGAAGCTGTTCAGCCCATGTTTCCAATGATTACGTATATTGAATGCCTCTGAAATCTTGACAATGTCTGCCGGTATCTTTATTTACCTCCTACATTTTGGTGGAAAATGCAAACCTAGGCATGGTGACCAGCAGCCCGAACACTGACCACGGTTGGCTTCCCTTCTCTTTGGTCTTTGTTTTGGACCATTGGATGGATGACACCCAGAGCAGTGACATAACAACTCTGCCTTCCCTATCCGTGTGGTGTTTGATATATGCTGTCAGTCACGTCGGTCCACTTCTCCACTGCGAAAAGTGAGTATCAGTGTTCCCCCTGCACACTTGCCCTAGCAGATTCCTTTTTTTTTTAACAAACTTTATTGAGCACCATAAAGTGATATCAAATTGTCATAGCAAGGGCAATATGGCATTTTCTTTCTTTTTTTCTAATCGTAACACAGATTACCTTCGTAGATTAAAGATCTGCTTACATATGTCGGATTAAAATAGGATATTCTTGTGACTATAAAAAGAGAGAGAATGAGTGCATACATAAGATACAAAGACCATGCGATACAGTATGCAATATGGAACTAAACAACCCCATTAACACACCCCATCCCACCCCCCCACCCTCCCTCCTGGCCTGTCGGTTCCTTTGTGCCATTTAACCTTGTGTGTGTATGTATATAGTACTTGCTGCGAGTCACTCCTGTTGTGCAGCTGAAACATGAGTAGGACCCTTACCAGCCCCTTAAAAACGAGGACCACTTACAACTGGATACATTATGGGGTAGGAATGATATGCAGAGGGTGAAGATCTAATGCTTTAAAACCTTCCAGCATGAGGTCCCATTCCATAGAAATGGGGTGTTTCCGTAGTCCGCGAGCCTCTTCGCGTCTAATGGCTGCACTTTCGGCACCGCACCACCGCACCACCTCCTCCTGCCACGCAGATAGAGTAGGGCATCTAGGGGATTTCCATCTCATGGTGATCGCTCATATGGCCAATATGAGGGCAAGGTCAAGGAAACGCAGTTGAACTTTCAAAGTTCTAGTGCGCTTGCGGAGGCCCAGCAAGCACTCCAGTATGTTGTCCGTGAGTGGTAGATGTGTGATCTCCCCGAGTGCAGTTCGGACGCCCCCCCAGTAATCACGCAGGTGAGAGCAGGCCCATAGCATGTGGGTAAAGCCCGCCTCTTCGGACCTACAACGTGGGCAGTGATGTTGGGCTTCAGGGAACATGCAATGAATTCTCTTTGGGGTCAGATAGGATCTGTGTAGTTCCATGCATTGTATGAATTTAAATTTGGCATTGCGGGATACACGCTTGGGGTGTTCTAGAATACTTGCCCATCCCTTATCAGTCAGTGCGTCGTCAGTTTGTTCTAAGGGCAGTGAGTGGGATGGAGGCTTGTGATTGAATACTAACGTATAACCATTTAATAAGATGGCTGCCCTCCCCCATGTAATAGAGAGATCGTACCAATTCGTGTTGCGGAGGTTCAGTACGTTGAGGTGCCCACGTCGTCCTAACATAGTGAGACACTGGTGCATGGGTTAAATAAAGATGATCCGGTATGCCAGTGGACTGTACAAAGGCGTCATGATCAAGGAGGGTTCCATCGCCAAATAGCGACCCCACCTCTTCTACACCAGCGTCCGCCCAGACGCGTAGCCGAGCCTTCGTGAGCCTGCCACCAGTGGTTGGTATTCCCAATAGTGGAATATTACCGGCATACGGGATCGTATCTGAGGTGTAAAGCAGAGCCTTCTTCCAGCAGTGGAGTGGCGTTTTAAGTAATGGAGGCACAACAGGGGGCATTTTTGCTTTCGGCAGTAACAGAGTATGTAGGGCTCCTCGCTCTAGATCTCGGGTCTCATATCCTATTTCCTGCAAGTTCCTGCCTGCTGTCCAATACGACAGCCATTGAAGCTGACAAGCATAAAAATAGGCCCTAAAATCAGGTACCCCCAGTTCGCCCTTGTGAGGCTCCAGCTACAATTTTCGAAGGCTCACTCTGCGTCGACCTGTTCCCCAAATAAGCTCTAGTAGGATTGTGTCAAGTGTGCGAAAGGTGGACAGAGGAACCACTAGAGGTAAATTCACAAAAAAGTATAGGAGTCGAGGGAGCACCACCATCTTAGAAATGGCAACTCGCCCCATCACCGACAGTGGCAGGGATGTCCAAAAGGATACACTTGAGCGTATTGCAGCTATTGCCTTAGTCAGGTTACCATCAAATTGATCCACCTGTGATCTGTATATCTGGATTCCCAGGTACTTAAATGTGTAGTGTGCTACTGGCAGGGTATAATTGCCAAAATGGAGCATGTTTGGGTGAGGTCCGTCGTGAAGATAGAAAGCGTTCGATTTCCCTTCGTTAATGGCAAGCCCAGAGATACGTTCAAAGGTGGAAAAAATTGTGGGGAGGGGTTCCGCCCGGGCAGAGAGGTTATGTAGATATATAATTATATCGTCAGCATAGATCGAGATTAAGTGTGTGGTGCCGTCTATTGGTATCCCAAGGTGTTCGGCAGTGTGCCTCAATGCTATCGCTAATGGCTCTAAGGCAAAGACAAATAACAGAGGGGAAAGGGGACAACCCTGTCGCGTGCCTCTGTGAATAGTGTATTCTCGTGAAATATGACTTCCGGTGCGAGCTCTAGCCGTGGGGCCAGTATACAGCAAACGCACCCAGGTAAGATATTCTGGGGGGAGACCGATGCGTCACGGGGCTGCGAACATGTACCCCCATGTAACAGAGTCAAAAGCTTGGCGTAGGTCTATCGCTATACATCCAACGTTGTCATACTCCGCTGGGGTAGCCAGCATGATATGATGTAGGCGTCTGAGATTCAGGGAAGTACTGCGTGTGGGGAGAAACCCGCATTGGTCTCTGTGGATTAGGGTATTTAGGTAGGGCAGGAGTCGGTTAGCTAAGACCTTACTTAGGATCTTATATTCGGTCGCTAATAGAGACAATGGTCGATAACTAGAGAGGTCAGTGCCGTCTCGCCCCGGTTTGAGGAGTGAAATGTCTAAGGCTTGCATGGTGGAATGGGGTAAGTGACCGGACTCCAAGGCTGTCTTGTAGAGCTCCTCTAACTTAGGAACAAGAGCGTCTGAGTAAGTTTCAAAGAATTCTATGGGCAGGCTGCCGAGTCCCGGGGCCTTGTTACTTTTCAGACCTTTGATAGCAGCCCGAATTTCATGCCTAGTAATGGGGCCTGAAAGTGCCTTTTGTGTGTCTGTTTTAAGGCATGGGTATGTGTAGCTGTTTAGAAAGTCTTCCACTAAGGTGTTATCGACGTGCGCAGGTTCGTTATAAAGATTACTAAAATAAGTACAAAAGGCATTGTTTATCTCTAGTTGTGTGTGGACCTTGCCCTTGTTAGGTACATTAATCCGGGTGATGATGGGAGGGGTTGGGCTGTCCCGCAATATCCGGGCCAACAGCAATCCGGACTTGTCAGCCTCAGTGTGTTTCAATTGTGTAAATGCCCTGTAGTCAATAACCCGGAGCGTTTCAAGGATCTCAGCATGTTGAATGCGTGCGTCACTCGCTGCAGCGCTTTCCAGCTCGGTCATGAGGTTTTCTATACGGATAAGGTTTCTATGTACCTCGTGACGAGCCCCCACTGTCGACCCAATTGCAGCGCCCCTCACGACCACCTTGAGTGCGTCCCATTCGATTAGATTGGAGGAAGCCGTGTTCCAGTTCTCAGAGAAATAGTTTGTGACGGTTTCAGATAGCGCGGTACGAAAGGGGGCATCCTCCAGTAGTTGGGGCCACAGCTTCCAAGTGGGGACCGGGGTAGGCACCCTACCCCATGTAAGGGTGATCTCTAAAGGGCAGTGGTCAGAGAAGGTCTTGGCCAGGTATGTGGAGTGGTGTATGTGGGTGGTGATGTTGATGGAGCACAAAAACCTATCTATCCTAGTTTGAAGTTGGTGTACTGGAGAATAAAAGGAGTATTCCCTATGTGTAGGGTGTAGCATTCGCCAAACATCGCCCAGTCCCCATCCAGTCGTCCAGGTTTTCAGGGCATCAGCCTGTTTGTGGGTGCCAGCGCCATGCAGTGGGGGATGGGACCTATCTAAGTCCACGTCTAGGACAGTATTACAGTCCCCTCCCAATATCCAGGGTAATGTGTCCCATCCTGTCAGGGCTATGCCTAGATGATTAAAAAACTTGTCCTGGTCAACGTTCGGGACATAAATGCTACCTAAAACCACTGGCAGGCCATCAAGGGTTCCCTTCAACAATATGTACCTACCCTGTTCGTCTGTACGTCGGTCTAGTTCTGTAAAGGGGACACCGTGATGAATCCATATGGCCGCCCCTCTTGCAAAAACCAAGTAGTTAGTAGAGAAAATGTGTCCCCTCCATTTCTTTCGAACCTTCAAGGCCTCCGAGTCAGTAAGGTGCGATTCCTGAAGAAAAACTATTTGCGCTTTACGCCTAAGGAGGTGGACATGGATTCGATGTCTTTTATGCACGGCACCAAGTCCCCGCACGTTCCAGGTCAGCAAGTTATATGAACCTAAGGTGGTGGAGTGGTCAGGCATGAGTCAATAATGTAAGCAGTGCTCCCCCTAACTCGGAGCCTATTAACTATCGCAGGCCAGGAGTGCCCCTTCCCCTTCATACTAATAATACTCGGCTCAGCTATTGAACAGTGCTGGGCCAAACAAATAACAAAAACGTACAAGCAGCATAGAGCAGTGCGTTCACTTCGTGGGGGGTCGCCGCCACCGCTCATAATGCTGCTTGTGTAGTTACAAAGATTCTGGTAGCTCAACGGGACCCGGGGGGGATACATATGAGCATGTGCGTCCAACATAACTAATCGCCTTAGGCATACATACTGCATAATACATGATAGTGACAAGTCCAACAAACCTAAGCAGAGAGGCATTATCAGGCAGTTTGGGCCCTAGGTACTAACATTGTAACTAAGGATGTACCTAATGTAACTAAGGATGTACCTAATGTGCCAAGACAAGTTCTGATTAACGCGAGTTAGGTAGGGAAAAGGGAAGGATACATGCAGTCTCTTTAGGTCTGCCATAAGCTTGTGTGGCCCTGTTGCATCAATGGGCAAAGTGAGCAGGCATTCCTTGTTATTCATCCGCCAGGTCATCGACAGTCTGAGGTGTCACCGAGGGGAACAGATTGATGCTATGTTCGGAGTCCGAGTGAATGGTACTGTCCTCTGATGAGTCGGACACGATCTTAAGGTTGTCGTCACGAAAGGAGTTCGCTATTGCCAGCGCCTCGGTCCTGCTGCTCATCATCTGTTCTTGTGTAGGACCAGTGGCGGCGGAGCTGTGCAAGCTTTTGGCGGCACGGCGAGGGCCACGGCCCTATGATCTTGTGGGGCTGTGACGCACAGAGCTGGACGGCCCATCTTGGCTCGATTCGAGGTTCATCACTTCCAGCCATTCCTCTGCATCATTCGGAATGTCAAAAAAGTAGGTTTTTCGGTCGTGTATAATTTTATTTATTCGAGCCGGGAACAGTAACGCATGTTTGAGCTGGGCCGCCCATAGTTTTTTCTTCACTGTCTGAAAGGATGAGCGCTGGCGTTGCACCATTACTGTATAGTCAGGGTAAAGCGAGATTCGCTGGTTCTCGAATTGGATCTGCGCACGTTCCCTCGCTTTCTGCAATAGTACATCACGGTCTCTGTAGTTCAGTATTTTAACGATCAAGGGTCGCGGAGGTGCCCCCGCCCTTGGCACTCCAGTAGGAATCCGGTGGGCCCTCTCCACGCGGAAGAATGGCGACAAACCCTCCTGGGCTACGTGGTCTCGAAACCAGGTTTCCATGAAGTCAGCCGCCTTGGGGCCTTCACTGCGCTCTGGAAGTCCTATGACGCATATATTATTCCGGCGGTTCCTGCCCTCTGCATCTTCGATCCCATCTTGTAGCCCGTGGACTTGCTGTTGTAGTTCTTGTATCTGTTTAGTGTGTTCCGTAATTCGAGGTTCCATGCTGGTCAGGGCTTTCTCATGGGCGTGGACCGTGTCGGCAAGTTTCACATGGTCCGCCCAGAGGAGTGTAAAGCCAGTGGTAAGGGTTCCGATCTGTTGTTCTATTACTTTACGGAAGTCTCTGACTTCCTTTAGGATCAGGTCCAGTTTGTCAGGTGAAACCTCAAGGGTCCTTGAGGAGGAAGAGCCAAGCGATGGGGGTCCAGCAGTAGTTTCTGGTGCATCCGCTGGGCCTCCTGTAACAGGATGATTGTCCAACGTTTTCCCCTTAAGTCTCCCCATGACGCCCACAAATTCTCTCCGGATGTGTACTGTATGAGCAATGCGGCGGGCAGAGGGGCACCACACAGCGTCAGATTAGTGTATTCCGGAGTCAAGCATGGGCGCCCCCGTCCCGGTACACTACATTAGTGGGCGTGCCAACAGAATGAGTCCAAGCACCAGATGAAGCCACTCCGTGTTGCAGTCCCCAGCGCCCCCACCCCAGGCCAGGCGGTGGGTGCTATCAAGGGAAGGCTAGATTGTCAGTCACTCCTCGCCGCCCAGCCGCGTTTGCGGGGGTCATCCGTTAGGCCCAGTGTTAGAAATGGGATCTCTAGTTGGCAAGGGCTTGCACCTTTGTCCAAGTAGGGACCCTTCTTCCTAGTCAGGGTAAGGGTTGTTACACTCGTGAAGTAACCCCTGCTCACCCTCGTGGTAGCTTGGCACAAGCAGTCAGGCTTAATTCAGAGGCAGTGTGTAAAGCATTTGCACATAACCAACAGTAATACAGTGTAAGCACTACAAACGGACACCACACCAGTTTAGAAAAATAACCAATATTTTATATACTCAAGACAAGACCAATTACGACGAAAATCCACAATACTGTACTTTAAAAACGAATGCTAGATACGGTAACTTCTTCTTTGCAGGAATAGCACAAAAGCAAAGTTCGTACGAGTCGGTAGCTCCGTCCGAGCCTACCGCGATGCTGAAAACCACAGAGTCTAACAGTTCCAGCCGACCGCGTCGATACGGGCCAGCAGAGTCATGAACAGACTCGGTAACAGTACCTTTCTCGTTGTGGCTGGTACGGAGTGTACGAGCCGGTCGGCGTTCGTCGCGGTTGCGGTGCAAGACGGAGCGATGCAAGGTGCGGTGTCCCTCGATGCGGTGCAGGCAGCGGCTCGATGAGCGTCGTGCAGACGGAGTCGGTGAGTCCAAGGCGTGCGATGCAGGGTGAGACGATGCTCGATGCGGTGCTGACAGGTTGCGATGCAGGCGACCAAGCCGGAGTGCGGGAGCTGGCGTCGGACAGCGGTGCGAGTCGGAGCAGTGCGTCGCAGGCGTGCGAGCGGTGCCCCAACTGCGGTGCGGTCACGACTCTTGAGCCAGTTGCAGCGACAGCGTCGGTCTGGCCCGGCTGGCACAGCGAAGCGATGCGATGCGAACTGCGGTGCCCACAGGTCACGGTGCAAGCAGCGGCTCGATGTTGGCGGCGTTGGACGTCGCCCACGGTGAGACCAGGGTTGCGATGCGAAGCGGGGCGATGCGGTCTGCGGTGCAAACAGGTCACCGGCCAGGGATGGATTCGGTTGACGGAGTCGGTTGCAGTTCCCTTCCTCTGTGGCGACTGAAACAGCTGTCCCAGAAGCGGTACCCAGAGGCTTGTGAAGTCTTTGTAGTCCCTGAGACTTCTTAACAGGAGGCCAGCTCGGTTTCAGGCCCTTGGAGATACTCAGCACAAGTTTGTAGAAAGTTCAGTCCAGTCCTTTCACTGCCCAAGACAGAAGCAGCAACTGCAGGCCAACCCAACAAAGCAACAACACAGCAAAGGGGCAGTACTCCTCCTGGCAGCTCTTCCAGCTCTTCGTCTTGGCAGGTTCCTTGATTCCAGCGAGATCTAAATTCATGGGGTCAGGGCCCCAATATTTATATCCCAAATTCCTTTGTTCTCTGAAGGCAGAGAGGCCTTTGCCTAGTCCAAACCAGTTCTGGAGCACTTTGTTGACAAGTCTCCGTCCCTTCTTTTAGTGAGCAGGCCAGGGACATCAGACGCACCACAGGAGGTGGAGCCAGCATTGTGGAGGGAAGGCACTGTCCTATTCAGGGCCCAGGTGCGACCCCTCCCACCCATCTACATGTAGATCTTGCTATCCAGCCCTGTGCTGACTCACCCTGTCTCCTGGCATCCCCCAGCCCCTGTCACTCACATTCCAGACACGGAATACACAACCTCGCAGAGGCAGGCTTGGATGGTTAGGCAAGAAAATACCCACTTTCTAAAAGTGGTATTTTCAAACACAGAATGTTAAAACCAACTTCACTAAAAGCTGCATTTTATCATTCTGAGTCCAGGCATACTAAACTCGAATTTCTACCATGTTCCCGGGGTCAGTTAGGATTATAAGCTGTAATAATCAAAACTGCCCGTTCTGGCCTAGGGGGAACAGGTAGCCTTGCAATAGTGAAAAACGAACTAGGCTGTAATTCACTATCAGGACATGCCGCACACACCCGGGCATGTCCTACCTTTCGCATACACCGCACCCTGCCCACAGGGGTACCTTGGGCCTACCTTAGGGGTGACTAACATGTAGCAAAGGGAAGGTTTAGGGACTTGCAAGTGTGTGCACTTGCCAAGTCGACATGGCAGCCCCAGGCTGCGCACAGGCTCTGCGATGGCAGGCCCGAGTTACATTTTACGGGCTGTTTGCGTGGGTGGCACAATCCAGTGCTGCAGCCCACCAACAGCATTTGGTCTATAGGCCCTGGCACTCGCAGTGCACTTTACAAGGGACTGACAGATAAACCAAATAGGCCAATCATGGAAACACCAATCCATAACGCATTTTATACAGGAGCACTTGCACTTTCCCACTGGACCGCAGTGAGGAAAGTGCGCAGAATCATTACACCAGCAAAAACAGAGTCAAAACCGGGAGGTCAGAAAGCAAAAAGTCAGGGGAAACACGCCAAAAGATGCCAAGTCTAACACATGTCCCCTCCAGCTGAAAGTAGGGAGAACTACCCAACCCCATTGGAGTTCTCTTCACTAAGGCGGAAGAACCTGGACAGACCATCTGCGTTGGCGTGTTCTGTACCAGGACGGTGTTCCACCGTAAAGTCCATTCCCTGTAGGGAGATGGACCACCTCAGCAGTTTTGGATTCTCACCCCTCATTTGCATCAACCATCTGAGGGGCCTGTGGTCTGTCTGAACCCGGAAGTGAGTCCCAAACAGGTATGGTCTCAACTTCTTCAGTGCCCAGACCACAGCAAAAGCTTCCCTTTCTATGGCACTCCACCTCTGTTCCCTGGGAAGTAGCCTCCTGCTAAGGAAGACTACAGGCTGATCCAGGCCCTCTTCGTTCAGTTGTGAGAGCACCGCTCCCACACCATGCTCTGAAGCGTCAGTCTGCACGACAAATTCTTTGGAGAAGTCAGGTGCCTTGAGCACGGGCGCCGTGCACATGGCTGCCTTCAGGGCATCAAAAGCTTTCTGGCAGGACTCAGTCCAGATCACTTTCCTGGGGTGCCTCTTAGAGGTCAGCTCTGTTAAGGGGGCAACGATGGTGCCATAGCCCTTAACAAATCTCCTATAGTAGCCGGTGAGACCTAAGAAGGCCCTCACCTCTGTCTGGGTCTTGGGGGGTTCCCAAGCCAGACTGGTGTCAATCTTGGGTTGTAGGGGCGCCACCTGGCCGCTTCCTACCTGGTGTCCCAAGTACACCACAGAACCCTGCCCGATCTGGCACTTACTGGCCTTGATCGTGAGGCCTGCACCTTGCAGAGCCCTCAACACTTTCTCAAGGTGCTGTAAATGTTCTTCCCATCTGGAACTGAACACAGCAATGTCATCCAGGTAGGCGGCACTGAAATCCTCCAGCCCGGCCAACACCTGATTGACCAACCTCTGAAAGGTGGCAGGGCCATTCTTCAACCCAAAGGGCATCACCCGGAATTGGTAATGACCTTCTGGGGTTGAGAATGCTGATCTCTCCTTGGCCCCATCGGTTAAGGCAATCTGCCAGTACCCAGACGTCAAATCAAACGTGCTGAGGAACCGGGCAGCTCCCAACCGATCAATGAGCTCATCAGCTCTGGGGATGGGGTGCGCGTCAGTCCTGGTGACGGCATTGAGCCCACGGTAGTCCACACAAAACCGGAGTTTCTGGAGTGGCACCGGGCGCCGCAGCCTTTGGGACCAAGACCACTGGGCTGGCCCAAGGACTGTGGGAGGGCTCAATCACCCCTAACGCCAACATCTTAGAGACCTCCTCCTTGATGCTGGCTCTGACCCGGTCAGTCAACCTGTAAATCTTGTGCTTCACAGGATGGCTGTCACCGGTGTCCACGTCATGGGTACACCAGTGAGTAACACCGGGGGTCAGAGAGAACAGTGGGGCGAACTGTCCCAACAACTGGCGACAGTCCCCCTGCTGCTCCTGAGTCAGAGTAGGGGAGAGGATCACACCCTCTACTGACCCATCATGCTCCTTGGTAGACAGGAGGTCAGGGAGAGGCTCGCTCTCCTCTTCCACCCCATCATCTGTCGCCAAGAGCATACTCACTTCGGACCTCTCGAAGTGGGGCTTGAGGCGGTTCACGTGAAGGACCCTCAAAGGGTTCCTTGGAGCCTGCAAATCCACCAGGTAGGTGACGTCACTTTTGCGCTCCTTTACCTCATATGGCCCAGTCCACTTGTCCTGCAAGGCACAAGGTGCCACTGGGGCCATGACCCACACTTTTTGCCCAGGTTGAAATTCGACCAGAGTGGCGTTCTGGTCATACCATCTCTTCATTTCTTCCTGGCTGGCTTCTAGGTTCGCCTGAGCGAGTTTCCTGAAGCGGGCAGTTTGGTTTCTAAAGGCCAGCATGTAGCTAAATACATCCTGGGGAGTTTTCCTGGGAGCCCCCTCCCAGCCTTCCTTTACCAAACTCAGAGGTCCTCTGACAGGGTGGCCATACAGGAGCTCAAAGGGGCTGTACCCAAGAGACTTCTGAGGCACCTCCCTGTATGCAAAGAGTAGGCATGGCAAGAGGACGTCCCCCTTACGCCTCATGGGTTCTGTTAGACCCTTGATCATGCCTTTCAAGGTCTGGTTGAATCTCTCCACCAGACCGTTTCCTTGTGGGTGGTAAGGAGTGGTGAACTTGTAGGTTACACCACACTCCTTCCACAGGGATGTCATATACTTCGATATGAAATTGGTCCCCCTATCAGAAACCACCTCTCTGGGGAATCCCACACGGGAAAAGATCCCCATTAACGCCCGGCCCACCACTGGCGCCGTCGTTGTCCTGAGAGGGATTGCCTCCGGGTACCGGGTGGCATTGTCCACCAAGACCAGGATGTACCTGTTGCCCATGGCTGTCTTGGGATCCAGTGGCCCCACAATATCCATCCCTACCCTTTCAAAGGGTGTTCCAACAACAGGAAAAGGTTGGAGAGGAGCTTTGACCTTCCTCCCACTCTTACCACTTGCCTGGCAAGTTTGGCAAGACCTACAGTGTGCATCTGACTGCCTTCGCATTTGGGGCCAAAAGAAGTGGGTGACAAGCCTGTCAAAGGTCTTGTCCTGCCCCAAATGTCCTGCCAAAGGCACGTCATGAGCCAGACCCAGTAGGAAGGTCCTAAAGCGCTGGGGTACCACCAGCACACGGGCTGACCCAGGCTCAGCAACCTTATGCTCACTGTATAGGAGACCACTCTCCCAGTAGATCAGATGTGACCCGGACTGATTACCAGCTGCCTGGTCTGCAGCCTGCCGCCGCAGACCCTCCAGAGTAGGGCACTCGTTCTGCTCCCTGCAGAACTCCTCCCTGGTGGGACCCCCTTCTTGCTGCCAATGGGTCAGCTCAGAGATGTCTCCCAGTTCGGCTACCTGCTCCCCTGTAGGCACCGGGCGTCCCCCTCGAGGTCCGCCTCCTCCCGGTCCGTGGGAACTTCGGGGGCCGGTTTCCCGCGCCCCTGCCCTTTCTCTTGGCAGGGACTTGGGCCACTGTTTCAGGCTCCAAGTCCTCTTGATCACCCTTTCTGGCTGCCATTGACCGAGTAGACACGCATGCCCACTCTGGCAACCCAAGCATCTCCAAGTGAGACCTGAGCTCAACCTCCTTCCATGAGGACTGCTCCAGGTCGTTTCCTAGCAGACAATCTACAGGCATGGTAGGGCTCACAACCACCCTCAAGGGACCTGAGACCCCCCCCATTGAAGGGGAACCTGCGCCACCATACATTGGCACTCTGAGTTGTCGACAGCAACTACTTGGTGGAATGCTCCTGGGACTACTTGCTTCTCAGACACCAGGTGACACCGGACTGAGGTCACACTAGCTCCAGTATCTCTGAGAGCCTCTACCCTGTTCCCATTAATGGTCACCCAGGTGCTATATTTCTTTGTGTTAGGGGGCACCTGGTTTCCTGGGACCATCTCACTGTCCCCTAGTGAGACAAGGGTCATTTCTGCGGGATCCCCACCCTCCTGTGGGCACCCCTCCTCCCCAAGCGCTACACTAGCCAACACTTTGGATTGTCCACCGGTGGGTGGCTGTGTCCCCTTCGGGCACTTGGGGTCCCCCTTAAAGTGACCTACCTGGTCACATGCATAACACTTGCGGGGGCCGGTCTCAACAGGCTTCCCTGTAGAGACCCCTTTCTTCTTATCACCGGGGGCTGGGAACCTTTACCCTGGGTACTAGTTTGGGGCCCTTTAGAGAACTCCTGTGCTTTACCCTTGTCCCCCCACCTTTCTGCTGGGGACCCTGCCCACCTTTGGCTGAGTCTCCCCCAAACGCTTTCTTGTGGACCCTGGTACTCACCCAGCGGTCCGCTTCCATAGCAAGCTTCCTGGGGTCAGTTAGCTTACTATCTACTAGGTGCTGGCGCAGATCTGCAAAACATAGACTAGACAAGTGCTCCCATGCAATCAAGTTGTAGAGCCCCTGAAAATCTGTTACACTACTGCCCTTCACCCAACCATCCAGAGACCTGCAGAACACATCCACACATTCCAACCAAGTGTTGGCATCAGACTTCTTACTGGACCTGAACTGATCCCTGTACTTTTCAGGAGTAAGACCATACTTCGTGAGAAGGGCATCCTTCATGTCAGCATAGGTGAGGTGATACCCCTTACCCAAAGCTATCAGAGCATCCCTTGCTTCTTCAGGGAAGAGTGGCCACAATCCTGCTCCCCAATTCTCCTCAGGGACCCCATTCATGTGTATGGCTGCCTCATAACCCTGAAACCACCTTTTTATGTCATCCCCCTTCTTCAACTCCTTGCCTACGTTCTTGGGAATGTGCACAATCCTGTCTGCTTTTCTGGACGAATTGCTGCCACCATCTGAGCCTGACTTACTCCTAAGTTCTAGCTCCTTCAGTTCTCTCTCATGCTCTAAGAGCATCTTCCTCTCCTCTATGGCCAATCTCTTCTCCTCCCGCTCACTCTCCAGCTTGAGCTTCTGCAGCTCAAACTGCCTGGCCTCCCGCCTGTCCTCCAGCTCCTCTGGGGACAGACTGCTGCTGCCTGACCTGGCGGGTTCCCCCCTACCCAAAAGCATATCCACCCTGGAAATAGGCTCCTCCACCTCCTCACTGAGGTTACCAGGCTGCCCACTGCCATGTCTGGCTGCTACCCAGGCCCTCAGCGCCTTCTGTAGCTCCTCCTTCCTTGTGAGGCCTTTAATTTGGACTTTCAGGTTTTTACAAATTGCTCGTAGTTCCTTTACGGCGTAGGTTTCCAACCTATCCTCCTCAAAGATAATTTCCAGAGATGCAACGGATGATGCAGCTGTGTCAGGCATGACAAAAGTAGTGAGTTGAAAACTGGCAAGATCAAAAATAGGCCAAAAGAAAAAGAACCAGTATGTGGTACGTAATGGTCTGCGATATGGTAGTAGTGCACACCAATCACTGTAAGTCAAGTGCAAACACAAGTCCTATCCTCACCGCTGACAACCAATGTTAGAAATGGGATCTCTAGTTGGCAAGGGCTTGCACCTTTGTCCAAGCAGGGACCCTTCTTCCTAGTCAGGGTAAGGGTTGTTACACTCGTGAAGTAACCCCTGCTCACCCTCGTGGTAGCTTGGCACGAGCAGTCAGGCTTAATTCAGAGGCAGTGTGTAAAGCATTTGCACATAACCAACAGTAATACAGTGTAAGCACTACAAACGGACACCACACCAGTTTAGAAAAATAACCAATATTTTATATACTCAAGACAAGACCAATTACGACGAAAATCCACAATACTGTACTTTAAAAACGAATGCTTGATACGCTAACTTCTTCTTTGCAGGAATAGCACAAAAGCAAAGTTCGTACGAGTCGGTAGCTCCGTCCGAGCCTACCGCGATGCTGAAAACCACAGAGTCTAACAGTTCCAGCCGACCGCGTCGATACGGGCCAGCAGAGTCATGAACAGACTCGGTAACAGTACCTTTCTCGTTGTGGCTGGTACGGAGTGTACGAGCCGGTCGGCGTTCGTCGCGGTTGCGGTGCAAGACGGAGCGATGCAAGGTGCGGTGTCCCTCGATGCGGTGCAGGCAGTGGCTCGATGAGCGTCGTGCAGACGGAGTCGGTGAGTCCAAGGCGTGCGATGCAGGGTGAGACGATGCTCGATGCGGTGCTGACAGGTTGCGATGCAGGCGACCAAGCCGGAGTGCGGGAGCTGGCGTCGGACAGCGGCGCGAGTCGGAGCGGTGCGTCGCAGGCGTGCGAGCGGTGCCCCAACTGCGGTGCGGTCACGACTCTTGAGCCAGTTGCAGCGACAGCGTCGGTCTGGCCCGGCTGGCACAGCGAAGCGATGCGATGCGAACTGCGGTGCCCACAGGTCACGGTGCAAGCAGCGGCTCGATGTTGGCGGCGTTGGACGTCGCCCACGGTGAGACCAGGGTTGCGATGCGAAGCTGGGCGATGCGGTCTCCGGTGCAAACAGGTCACCGGCCAGGGATGGATTCGGTTGACGGAGTCGGTTGCAGTTCCCTTCCTCTGTGGCGACTGAAACAGCGTTCCAGAAGCGGTACCCAGAGGCTTGTGAAGTCTTTGTAGTCCCTGAGACTTCTTAACAGGAGGCCAGCTCGGTTTCAGGCCCTTGGAGATACTCAGCACAAGTTTGTAGAAAGTTCAGTCCAGTCCTTTCACTGCCCAAGACAGAAGCAGCAACTGCAGGCCAACCCAACAAAGCAACAACACAGCAAAGGGGCAGTACTCCTCCTGGCAGCTCTTCCAGCTCTTCGTCTTGGCAGGTTCCTTGATTCCAGCGAGATCTAAATTCATGGGGTCAGGGCCCCAATATTTATATCCCAAATTCCTTTGTTCTCTGAAGGCAGAGAGGCCTTTGCCTAGTCCAAACCAGTTCTGGAGCACTTTGTTGACAAGTCTCCATCCCTTCTTTCAGTGAGCAGGCCAGGGACATCAGACGCACCACAGGAGGTGGAGCCAGCATTGTGGAGGGAAGGCACTGTCCTATTCAGGGCCCAGGTGCGACCCCTCCCACCCATCTACATGTAGATCTTGCTATCCAGCCCTGTGCTGACTCACCCTGTCTCCTGGCATCCCCCAGCCCTTGTCACTCACATTCCAGACACGGAATACACAACCTCGCAGAGGCAGGCTTGGATGGTTAGGCAAGAAAATACCCACTTTCTAAAAGTGGTATTTTCAAACACAGAATGTTAAAACCAACTTCACTAAAAGCTGCATTTTATCATTCTGAGTCCAGGCATACTAAACTCGAATTTCTACCATGTTCCCGGGGTCAGTTAGGATTATAAGCTGTAATAATCAAAACTGCCCGTTCTGGCCTAGGGGGAACAGGTAGCCTTTCAATAGTGAAAAACGAACTAGGCTGTAATTCACTATCAGGACATGCCGCACACACCCGGGCATGTCCTACCTTTCGCATACACCGCACCCTGCCCACAGGGGTACCTTGGGCCTACCTTAGGGGTGACTAACATGTAGCAAAGGGAAGGTTTAGGGACTTGCAAGTGTGTGCACTTGCCAAGTCGACATGGCAGCCCCAGGCTGCGCACAGGCTCTGCGATGGCAGGCCCGAGTTACATTTTACGGGCTGTTTGCGTGGGTGGCACAATCCAGTGCTGCAGCCCACCAACAGCATTTGGTCTATAGGCCCTGGCACTCGCAGTGCACTTTACAAGGGACTGACAGATAAACCAAATAGGCCAATCATGGAAACACCAATCCATAACGCATTTTATACAGGAGCACTTGCACTTTCCCACTGGACCGCAGTGAGGAAAGTGCGCAGAATCATTACACCAGCAAAAACAGAGTCAAAACCGGGAGGTCAGAAAGCAAAAAGTCAGGGGAAACACGCCAAAAGATGCCAAGTCTAACACCCAGCAATAGGTGCGTAGCGTCCTCACTCACTGGGGGTCCAAAGTGAGCAATCCAGCAGGCCACCTAGCGTCCCTCGCAGTAAGCAGGCTTTGCCGCGCACCACCTCACAGCCACCCCGGTGCGGCGGCACTATTCCGGCTGCGCACACTTCGGGCCAGGTACAGGACAGGTGCCAAGGAAGGTAAGCCCACCACACTCTCTGCGCCTTATGTCTCAGTTGTGCAGGGGGGGAGGACGCCCAGCAGGCCCTGCACACAGCACGACCCACCCGCACTCACCGGAGGATTGGGGCTGCCTTTGCGTATGTCTCTCACCGTCACCTGCGATCCTCCGTCGTGGCCCACCGCGACGCGCAGCCACTCCAGTGTCCAGAAATCCTCAGCATCCAAACGGGGCCGGCCGCAGGGCACAGCCACAGCCGCAGGGGGGGGGCCCCTGCACGACCGGAGGCAGGCAGGGTTCGCGCCGCCACAGTACCGCTGGTCTCGGGGGTAGGCAGGCCTTTGCCGCAGTAGTGCACAAATCCGTTTGGAGGGCCACTCCGGTCGCAGAGATCAGGCGGTCCGGGTTCCAGATGCAGCGCCGCAAGGACGCCGCGGCTGGCTTCAGCACCCCTACCCAGCCAGGTGAGGGGTCGTATTGACCGGAGGCACCACACGGTGTGGCATACAGCGGCGCAGGGCGGGGGCGCCAGCAAAGCACAGTATTCGGCGGAGGGCGCCCGCATCAGCAGTAGTCCTCAGCCCTCGTCGCCGCAGGTCGCCAGGCCTCCCTCTCGGTGTTCAAGCACCACCGCTCTGCTCCGCTTCGCGCCTCCGGCTCTGATACACCACAGCAGCCAGCCGAAGATCGCCTCCAGGTACGGCGCTTGTCACGGGGGGGTCAGGGCCACCAGAGCCAGCGGGAGCCACGGTTCAGCAGCAGCGATGTTGAGGCAGGGAGGCCGCAGGTCCGCAGCTCATGGCAGGCGCGGCCCACCAACAGAGCCGCCGCTCCGATCAGGACAAAGTCGGCTGATTTGCTTCGTAAGCACTCGATGACCACAGGACTGCGCTTAAAACTCGAAGAGCAGGTCTGTGCCCGGTGATGGCATAGGATTAGTCCCCCCAGGGTCCGGAGCCTCACCAAACCACGTCCGCCATCTTAGGAGGTTAGCCACGCCCCCCTGCCCTAGCAGATTCCTGCTTATACTCTCATACTATATTTTGACATTGCATATTTCACACGTAGCTTTACTTCGGGATATCCTTTTTACTTCCCTGACGGACTGACCTCCATGTACCTTGTGGCACAATTCATACTGAATTCGATTTCGCGCTGGTGGGCTATCCCAGGCGAATGTAAGTCCATTTTTATATAGCGCAGCTACTCACCCTTACGGGTCTCAAGGCGCTGGGGGCCGTAGTGGAAATTAAGTGAACTATTGCCCAGAGTCACATGGTGCTGAGCTGAGCTGCCGCCGGAGCCGGGGATCGAACCATGAACCCTGTGCTCCGAAGTCAGCTGCCCTGGCCGCTGCACCACACCTCTCCATGTAAACAGTGCATATTTTTTTTGTGCGCTATTTTGTATGGTTTGGTGTACCAGGTGTTTGATGTGTTATATTGGCCAACAAGAAAAGGTGGTTGTCCTTCTGTGATTGTGGGAGGCAGTGGGTGCTCCGCTGCTTTGATTTGTCTCCTCCATCTACCTGGTAATTCACTGGTACCGAGTGTGTGCCTAACAATTGAATGTCTTTTCACTAGGTTCTGGATGCCGGTTTGGTCTCCAGTTGTAACACAGGGTTCTCCCTGGTTACAAGAGGAGGGCGTCATAGGGATGATTCCGAGCTGAAGGAATGCATTTTGTTACCTGTTGTGGCCACTGGGTCCCAGGACATAACGCCTTATGTTTGAGTGCCACACTAGTACAGAGGGTTTGACCTAATGGTTGGGTGTTTTACTGCGTACCAAGGGTTGGTTATGCCATGTGTTCATATATTTTTTCGGTACCACTTGCTATTTTTAGTGTTGGTTGAGGTTTAGCTATTACATTTGTTCTAGCACTTTTACATATTGTTTGTTTATCCACCTGTCGCAATGCTGTGACAATGCCATTCTCTGCTAATGCCTTGCAGCTTTCAGGGTGATTTAATTTTTTTTATTATTAGTCATTGATTATGTCTTCGCCACACTTTAGATATCCTGTCCGATATATGTTGCTTATTTATTTCCCTGTGCTTGTATATTTTTTGGTAAGAACGCAGTGACCTGGTCAGTTTTCGAAATTCTTGGTATTACTGTGATTCCCTTTTCCTCTCCCATTGCTCTCTGGGATAGAGCTTTGGGACTTTGGGATTGTGGTGTGTGGGTAGGAAATACCTGGGCAGCTACCAGGGCCAGTTCCCTTGGCTTTTGTGTGTGTGAATGTGGTTGGTTATCCCACCATCATGTCATCCATGGGTATGAGCTCTGATCACTAGTCCCAGAGACATTGTCTTGCATCCTTTGTCCAGTATGTGTGAAATTGTCCTTGATGCTGTGGGGACAGCTATTGTATCTTCAACAACGGAGGGGGCATCGCTCCTCCTCGGTCTCAATAACCATGCAGTACCATCTCTTCTACAGGACACCATGGATTTTGCTCAAGGGCTTTGTGCACATGGTGCAAAGCTGCTCACACGATGGCAGGAGTATTTACAGAAAAATAGGAACATAGAATTGGACCAGTATAGCAAGAATACAGAGAATACGTGGACTAACAACAACAAAACTAAAGACTGGAAGGTTAAAAGAGTAAGTGGCCAGGGCAGGGGCAGAGGGAGAGGTAGATATGGAGGCAAAAGAACAGCACCCTGGCTGTGACCAGGGATCACTTGTTTCAATTACAATGAACTCGGCCATTGCCACAGCACCTGCCCCCTTCCGCACCCTCCAGGGACCTGCCACGGGAGGCCGCCACAACAGTATACTACCTTCTCTGAATCATCAGGCTCGAATAGTGCTGGAAGTGAAGGAGACCAACCCGGCACCAGTAGTGGATACCAATATCAAGACAGCTGGTACCAACAACCACAGGGACCGTCTTTTTTAGAAGACACTCAATGGAGACCACCGAGAGGGAGAGGCTACAGCTGGAACAGAGGACCCCGGAGGGGACAAAACTAACAAGGTCAGAACTGGGACGTTGGGAGACAACGTGGGCAGAACCAGAAATGGGTGCGCTTTCCTCAGGGGAGTCACGGCGAGATCCAGACCCGTCGGCGGGTCTACAGATGGTGACAGGCCCCACAAGCCCCATTATTAACCTCTCATCATATGTGCTCTCTGAAGACGAAACCAAGGTTCTCAGTAAAGGACTCTCTTTCGTACCTACGTCGCACCCCAATCAATTCAATAGTAAAACAGAACTGCATTGATTCTTTCGGAAGGTTAGGTTGAGGCATTATTTCAAACACGCCCAACCTATATCCTCGACAATGCAAACAGGACTGAGAGTACCAACTACCTGTATGCCACCCTCCCACATGATGTCACATAAAATTCTCACCTTTGAAAGTGTGGTACTTCGGGATGTTCTCAATGCATGTTCCAAGCAGAAATACACAAAACATAATGTCACCAAGGGAGAGCGAGAGGCACTAAGAACACTCAGAAACAACAAGATGATTGTGATAAAGCTGGCAGATAAGGGGGGAGCAATTGTGGTACAAAATACCCCTGACTACAAAGCAGAGATCTACTCGCTACTGCGGGATGGCGTGAGTTACTCCTTGCTCAACGCGGACCCAACCAAGGAGATTAGAACATTGATCCTGAATATCACAGAGAAAGGCAAGAAAGATGGGTTTCTATCCGACCAGGAGTTTGAGTACCTCAATATGAAACAACCAAGGCTCCCTACCATCTACATGTTACCCAAGGTACACAAGAATCTTCAACACCCACCTGGCAGTCCCATTATTTCAGGGTGTGGATCCCTTTTGGAACCGATATGCAAATTCATTGACTTCTTCCTTAAACCTCTTGCTGAATCAACGAGAACTTACCTGCGAGATACAATGGAAGTGATCAATTTGATTGACAATATGCCATTCGACCCTGAAAACCAACTATTGGTGACACTAGATATAGTATCACTATACACTAGTATCCCACAACGACCAGCTTTGGAAGTAATGATAAAAGCACTGGATAAGAGATCACAGCCCTCACCTGTTCCTACTGAATTCATAGTGCAACTACTAGAGGTGGCTATGATGAAGAAGTTTTTCTTTTTCCAAGGTGAATTTTATTTACAGACAAAAGGAGTTGCGATGCGCACTGGCTTCGCCCCTGATCTAGCAATATTATACATGGATGAATTTGAGGATAAATTCATCTTGAGCCAGACCAATCCTTACATTGATAATGTGGTACATTGGAAACGATATATAGACGATGTGCTTCTCATTTGGACAGGCACTACAGCGGATTTGCAGAAGTTCTTTGAATGGCTCAACACAAGATCAGAACACATCAAGTTCACCCTCCATTGGGACCAGACCACCATAGACTTCCTTGACATCTCGATAAAAACAGAGAACGATCACCTGTATACCACCCTGTATAGAAAACCAGTGGAACGCAATACACTATTGAGGTATTCCAGCCACCACACGAGAAGCTTACGTGACAATTTGCCTTTCGGCCAATTCTTGCGGATTTGAAGGAACTGTTCCCGGAAAGAGGACTATTTTACAGAATCCGACGATCTCATCAATCGCCTGGTGGAACGGGGATATCCCAAAAGAATGGTCAAGCGAGCAATGAAGAGGGCCTGGTTCAATGACAGGGACTCCCTTTTGACACCCAAACAGCGACCAACGGTTAACCAGAACAGGATGATATGCGTGACTACATTCTGCACTCGAAGTAACGAGATCAAAAAGATCATAAAATGGACACTGGAAATTGATGGCAGAGGATCTAGAGTCACCAGACCCACCGATGCACTCCTTCAAAAAGGCGAAAAATGTAAAGGATCATGTGGTACAATCCCTTCTTGAAACACCTCCCCAACCTACGATTCAGACATTATGGAAATTACCAGAGATTGTTGGCCACTATAAATGCGGCCAATGTAAAGCATGCAAACTGACAATAGAAACCAAGCAGCTTTGTTACAAACACCACACTATAGACCTCCAGGTACACACCAATTGCAATACAACAGACGTGATCTACGCTATTATCTGCCCCTGCAATGAGATGTATGTAGGCCAAACTAGACAGAGGGTGAAGGCCAGGATCCTACAACATTGCAGCAGGATACGGTGTGGTACGGTTGGTGCACCTTTGGTTGATCATTTCCAAGAACAGGGGCACCAACCAGAGTCTATTAAATGGGTGGTTCTGGAAAAAGTGTCTTTGGGGCCTAGGGGTGGTGACATCAACACCATCCTTAACATACACGAGTGTAAATGGATGTACACTATGGATACGGTCTGCCACGGTCTAAATGAAGTAGTTGCCACCAACGCACAACTCGCTGTTCTGAATACTGAGTAGTGCTGTGGCAGTGGTTGTTTGAGTGTTTTTGAGATACTATTTCATATTTGATATGTTAGGGCCTGTACCTTACTCCTATGGCTGTACCTATGCAACCCCTGTCTTCCATACCTCAGCAGAACAACATCTTTTCATAAGAAATATGTATGCAATGTGACTTTCTCTTTCACTGTAGATATGTCCTTGACGAATATGTGTAATTTTGTGATATTCTATGTTGTGACATTTCATTTTTTATCATAGACACATCTTACTCCAGGTTATACCGGTGACATCTTTTGACAACCCTATGTGGGCTCTGCGTTATAAACATGTCCGTCTCTCAATGTTATGTACATGTATGGACACAACAGGTTATCATACCGCTGACTACATTTTGACCACCATGTTCAGTTGACTATGGATTTATCGAGTCATATTTGTTGTCAATATATCTTGTTTTGTATTTAGTCGTTATTTGTCCTATGCCCGTAGTCCCCTTCTCTGGCCATTCCAGTTTTAAGTATTTTGTATCAGGTTTGAATACTCCGTATTTGTATTTAACTAATAGACCTTGCACGAGTCAATTACCATTTAGAAAACAGACTCCATTCGGTAAACCGGAGTCAGGCAACATGCCGGTATCAAGCGTCTGCACCCAGCGTGCACGCAGCCGCTCATGTTTTTATCTAGGCCACAGACCGGGACCCTGCATGCCATTCTTTTCGGAAGCTGTCGTCTGACGGAGGTACATTGGCAGTTCAGGCAGTCCATTCGATTATAACTGCCACAGGATACGAGTTTTTGAAGCCTGCTCCTCTTTGTATGTTTGTTTTTAGACTTACCGGGTGAAGTTGAGGATTCAATCCTGTAAGGTATTTGCCTATTACTGTGGGAGTCTGTCTTTAAGTCACTTCACTCTCATGAGGGGACGCCAGCACTCTATTCTTTTCGACTGGGCTACACATTATTTAATTGCACAATGTAATCCATCATGCTTTCGTGCACTTGCGGGTTGTCGCCGATTCTTTCTCGCCCAAGAACCTGCACCGAATATTGATAAATGTTTCCAAGCACACCGTATTCAATAATAAGTACTGGACAGCGGGTTTTCCCTAGTGTTTGTGTCATAGATGGATGGCACTTAACACTCAGTTTCTTCGGCAAATAGGCACAGCCTGGTCTCACCCATTCGTTTCAACCTGGCTAACCTTAGTGATATGGCATGTTTACAGTGTGTTTACGTTTTGATACTCGGTCACTGATACATTGCCTTTCTACTGTTTCAGTACACCACTGAACATTTTTCCCGTCTACCTGGGTGATTCTTGGACCCATTCCTGCCTGTGAGCAGGACTATGGTGGTACTTAGACTGAGTGCGCCTTTATCCTTTTTCTGAAGTAAGTCTCATGCTGCTCCAGAGGCGCCTTCATTCTCCCCCCCTTCCCCCCCCTTTGTGTCCTAATGTTCGTTCTTTTCACCATAGGAGCTTTAATGAGCCCATTCACCGCATTTCGCAGCCTGACACGCCTCGCTGCTTTTCAAACTGGTAAATAACGGTTTGTTGTACTTTGCATTCACACTCGATCATTAGTCATATTTTCACTAATACGGAGTATTCAATTTACTCTAGGTGCTCCCTTTCTGTCCTGATGAAGACCCCACATTAAGGACTTAACAACCTTGAATACTTGAAGGGGTCGAAACGTTGACTTTTACTCCCTTTTGCAACAAGCTGTGACGACTGAGAATTGTTATCAGCGTCCTCTACAATGCTATGTATTATTATGTAATAGGTTGCCTGTTATAGGCTGGACAGGTTTCATCATGTAAATACAATGTATATATGGCACATTACCTCTCCCTTCTTTACAACCCTCACAAACGCACTTTTTTCCCCTGAGCACTGCATTCTATCTCCTTATTCCTGAGCACCTTTATTTCAAGTGCATAAATGATTATGATGTTTTCGATAACCAATTGATGTTTTGACAATAAATTGCATCTAATGCAGATATATGAAAGATATATAGTGAATGCCTTTATCGATTCTCTTTGAAATTGTCGCTACTGTGACCATTTTCCTACTGTACTGCAATCTTACCCGGGTCCGGTAGCATTACGGGTTACCCCATTGATACTTAACTCAACAACAGTTTGTCCAGACAGCTTCCCACACCTCTAATGCTCCTGATAACTTTGTACCACAATTTTAGGGGGTTATAGATGAAAAGAGTGAGTTAGTAAGTTTATAAGAGTTGAATGAACTGTTTCCAAACTTAGATGAGGAGGATGTAAGAGCAATGATGGAGGAGTATGATTAGTCATTTGAAGAAGTGACTATAGCTCTGAAGTTTAAAATAGTGCAGCAAGTTGTGGGAACAAAAACAGGCACAAACCCCACTGAGCAGCTCTCTGCCCAGCATACGATACATGTACAGGAAGGGGCTACCATTTCCATTGACTATCTCACTGTCTCTCTGTTGAGGGAGTTTCACAACTTAGCTCAGTTGGCCTGCGGTTTACTGACTGAGGGTCAGGGACTATTAGAGAGAATGACCGCAGCATCTACCAAAGTGCAGTCTGGACAGATTAGCGACTGTCCGGATGCATTGATGGTAGGAATATCTCCACCTCATGTTTCTACTGTCTTTCCACATGATGATAGTTCGCTCGAAAGACCTACCACATCGCAACAATTGTAATTTTATCTTTGGTATTACCTGAATGGCACCGAGCATAACATTTCGCCATTTATTTTCAAAATGAGATAGTGACAAGTCATACCATCTAAAATTAATTGTGATATTAATAAAATAAAAGCTGCAAAGGTCTTGTATTAGTTATGCATGTGAAGATTAACTTCCCCTTTAAGGCTCACCACAGACTCTGGGCATTGCACAAAGAGCAAAGCCACAGATTGTCACAATATCCTTTGACACGACAAATAGAAGTGTACTGTATGGACAGTAGACAGGGATAGTTTTGTGGGTTTAACGTGTGTTCTTGGCAGAGGGAGAATGCACAACAAATTCACAAACTTAATGTTGGTGCATAATAAATATTTGGATTTTCTTAATTCTAAGGTTTGTATGGTTTATCATACACCCTGGATGCAGGGTTGTATATATACATATATTGATAATTAAAATAATTGGTTGGGGCAGAAGTATTTTTTCCTTCCATGTTTTTCCTAGGTTTCAGAATATAGAAGAGAAGATGTGTTTTTTGTATGTGTCTGACTGTATTCTGTTTTATGTTGTATTTGACATGGTTGGTTGGAGTTTTTGGGGTGTATCTTAATATATCAAGTACAGTGACATGGATTTGCATCCATGTTTCGGCAGGTTGCAGTTGTATACTGTCCATAATGGCCTTGAGTATTGAAAACACCTATAGTTAAGTTTCTTTCTCTCTATCTTATTGCCTATTAACTATTGTTCCCTAGAATGTAAAATGCCTTAAATGTATCGATCAGATTGAAAATACTTGCATGTGTAATTCAGACAGGATAGCGTGGGTGGAGTATGGGAATCATTTGTTCAATTTGGGTACATCTTTGTGTAATAGAGATTCTGGGGAAGGAACCCAATGGTTTAGCAGGATAAAAAAAAAGTGGAGGGATGGGAAAGGGATGGAAAGTAGGATGAAAAAGGGTTTTGTGATTGAGAAATAGTAGATGAATATGATATTGATATTGACTATGGAATTATGGTTGGATATTCAAAGTGATGGTGACTTGGTTTTCCAATTTTTTCACTTCCTATTCCTTTTCAAGTATAATTGGAGAAGTTTTATGTTGAAAATGTTGCATCAAGCAGTGACCAAAGAAAGAGAAAATTGTTATCACCCTGCAAAAATTAAATGTCATGTTTCAACACACCTTGTACTTCCAAAGTGGTGCAGTAGTGTACAGAGGACAGAGCTTGGTCCCATCACACATCAGGGCTGGTTTCCCCTGATTTAGAAATAAGATAGGTACATATGCAATAGGTACATATGACCCTGGCACCACTGCAGCCCCATCGAGTAAAGTTCCAGGTTCCTCATATCGTACAAATATGGTTTAAACTGACAACAATTCTGCCCTTGATAAATGGTATGTGAATGAACAATTATTGTTATCATCCTGGCCATATGTAATAGAAAGGAAATTGTTCCATAAGGAGTGATATTAAATGTTTCATGCATTATGATTACACTGATTTTTATTATGAATTACACCACACATGTAGTACAATAGACTGTGGGATCAGGTGTGCACAAAGAGGAGGAGTTAACTGAGTTATCTCATACAACAATGAGCTGTTTCCATCAAAGTGTGACTTTTTCTGCAGACTCTCATGAGCTAAGAGACTTATTAACACCATTGGATTAGTATTTCTATTTTACAAGTATTTGTTTCCAACTTTCCAGCAATTACAATCGACTAGAGTATTATTTCACTCAAGAACAGTGCCTCCTAAAAGAACTGATCTGAATGGTGCAGTGTTTGTTTCCAAAGTGATGTAAGGTCTTTGCGAAGGGCTTGGGGTAAAGCAAAACTGCATTGTGTCTACCACCCTCTAGCAGCGGCGCATTAGTTCGGAGCAGTGTGCAAAAAGAAATATTTGTGCGTCCCCTGAGCTGTGCTGGATTGATGCACTAATTGAAAGAGTGAAAAGAGTGACTAAACTGAGCCCACACAAAATTGTGTTTTGGCTGGCCTATCCACATCAAGGGCACATGTCCATTTTCTGCTGTCAGTAGCTGATACTTAATCATCAGATGCTGCAGGCCCTGCCTGACTGAACAACACCAGATGGATACGATCTCCAACCGGGAGATTGTGGCTGGGCCCTTGGCAATGCTCACATCAGACATCAATGCCTTTCCAGCAGGTCCCCCCTATGACTACCACAGCTGCAAAAGGGCTGATCTCCTGGATGCACGACACGGACCTCACGCCAAGAAGGTGCCCCCCACCAGTGATGCAACAAGGACCAAGAGAACCAACCATCGCCTTCATTTCCTGCAGTTCCTGTTGAAAGACATCCCAGGGGAGAGGGACTTGTTCAGACTTTGAACCCATAACCTGAGTTGAAAGGTACCTATGTCATGTGCTAGTAACCTGTGACGCTACACGGAAGGTAAAGGAAATTTATCATTTTTAAGGTTTCTTTTGAAATTTATTGAAACAACAATATTCGACATTTCTTCAAGGCTCGCCAAAAAATGGCTATGGATACCAACAGTTATCTGTGCTACTGCACTGCTCATGGTGCTTACGGATTTCACACAAATACCTTTTACTTCAAAGTAGGATTATTGAATGACATTGAGACTTTGAACTTTTTACGACAGAGAATAAAGGAAATGGAGGAAATATTTGTGAGGGAAAGGTACTATGTTGAATTGAAAGTGAAATATGATGCAAAGTTATATGCATTATGTCATCTAGTATTTGCGTACACCTGCTCCATCAGTGCCTAGTAGATAATAACTTACTGAGTAATAGGTAGCATCACCTTTGCCAACTACAGCTGTGAAGAAAATACACCTACATAAAAGTTCCATTATCTGTCTAATAATAATTGTCATCAATAACAGAGTATTACAGAATTCCTAGTTAAGGTATACTACTAGGAGGAGTTCCTCTTGGGTTTTAATATATACCAGCAAGTAGTGGCCCAAATATGCATCCCAGATTCCCCAGTGCATGGAGAGAAAGATCTTTTTCCACATGTACACACACAACAAGTAGTTAATTACTATTTAGATTTTGTTATGATCAACAATATCCCATGTGTAATATCTGTCAACATGAAGTATCACGAGTAGTGATACACCATAACAGCCAAGGACTGACAAAGAGGTACTAATGATGATGCGACCCAGCAATAGTAATAGTTACCCACATCAGCAACAGCACATATGCCAGACACAATATTTAAACCTAAACACTGATGGATACAGGGCAGTGCCAGGAGAATTAGGAACACTGTGTCATCATTGATTATCAGAGGAGGAGATGTGGAATCCTGTTTTATTTTGTTTTGAGTCCATTCTGTTCTTGTAGTCTTATTCTGTGATACTCAATGTGGAACGTGCAGAACAAGTAATATGCCCTAAGTTTGAACTTATGTCCTCTTAGCTTACGAATGAAATATCACAAGATGTATAATTCCCGTAACAAGTTTCTGCCATACTTGTCGAGCAAGGAATGTGTCAATCTATATAGCAAAGACCAAATGGCAAAAGTTGATTGCACAGGCATTGTGTAAACCCCAGTCTGGACATTTTTGATGATTCCAGCCACCAGGATATATAGACACCATTACCTGTCGCCATATGCATTACACATGTACCACAAGGTGTTATTTCACTATGATTGGCTAGACGCCTAATGCTTGTGTAATACTTACATCTTGTGATCAGCAGCACCCATGTATTTGTCCACAGTAGTGAAGAAATCACTTTTTCTGTATCATGATTGGATATATGTTTACATGCCTTTTTGTGGTCTCATGTATAAAAGAACTGGTGAAAGTTGCCGCAAATGGGACATGAACCTGTTCAGCCCATGTTTTCTGTGATCCCGGATATTAAATGCCTATGAAATCTTGACAATGTCTGCAAGTTTCTTTATTTAGCTTCTACACAAGTACAAGCAACCAGCCTACTCCTTGAATAATTTGCAATACAAGAATTTTTATCTTCGGTTTATACAAGATTATTCCAAGGTCATATATCTCCTCTCATGTTTGCTCAAAAAGTAAACCCATGTTGGTTGGTCAACTGAAGCAGAAGAATCATTCAGATAGGCCAGTTTTCCCAAAGTTCCTGTCTTGACGATGAGCTGATACCCTGTACTTCTTTTTTAAAAAGGAGACTCATAGAGTGCAACACTTGGGGTTACACTGTCCCAACCTATCCAGATACAGGACAGATGCACCCAATATACTATGTTGAGTGTAACTGCATGATTATGCTGAAGGAATTGCTGGCAATGAAGGCAGCTTTTGAAGAATGGAGAGATTATTTATTGGGAAACAAAACACCAGAAACTGCCTAAGCGGGTCATCATAATCTTGCTATTCTACTTTCTGCCAAGGCTCTGACTGCAACATAGATACAATGTTCTCTCTCTTTTGTTTTTGTAGAATGAAATCTTGTTTTCATATAGTCACCCAGATGGTTAACCTGAAAAACTGATGCTGTTACATTGAAGATCCAAACATACTTACATACTTACTTATGCCTGCTACCCCTCCTGGGGCATTGACAATCAATCAGGACTCTCCGGCCATTCTGTCGTGGGTTTTTCTTTCAAACTGACTCCAGGTGAAACCCATCTCCTTGCAGTCTGCCTTGGGGCCTCAATGCCAGGTATTTCTTGGGAATATGTGATGTTACAACGCGTTCCATTACAACGCGGTACGTTACATCGCAGTTATTACAACGCAAGTCGTTACAACGACTTGTGCTGGAGGGCGCTGGACTTAGGAATAGTTTGATTTACTATTCCAACTCCAGTCTACGTACAGTAGGGAAGGTGTTGGAATAGTAAATCTTACTATTCCTTAGTCTAGAGCGCCATCCAGCGCAAGTCGTTGTAATGACTTGCGTTGTAATGACTGCGATGTAAAAGCATTGCGTTGTAACGACCGCGTTGTAAAGGTCGTTTCCCGTTTCTTGGCCTTCCTCTTTTCCTTTTCCCTTCCGGGATCCAGGTGAGGGCTTGCCTGGTGGTGTTTGATACAGGCTTGCAGAGAATGTGACCTATTGAGGCCCAGCGTCTTTTTCATAATTTCTGCATGAGCAGGGAGCTGGAAAGTCTTCTCCCATAGGTCCTTGTTGTTGATGATATTCAGCCAGCGAATTTGAAGGATTTTCCTCAGGCAGGTGCTGATGAAGGTCTGGACTCTGTTGGTGGTGATCACTGTTACCCTCCAAATTTCCGCTCCATATAGAAGGATCGATTTTATGTTGGTGTTAAAATGACTTATCTTAGTTTGCAGCGTTAGGTCCTTGGAGCTCCAGATCTTCTTTAGCTGAATGAAGGCAGCCCTTACTTTGCCGATTCTTGACTTGGCATCGGCGTCTGAGCCATCCTGCTTGCCTATGACACTGTCCAGGTAGGTGAAGGCCTCAACCTCTTCCAGTGTATCGCCTGCAAGACTGACTGCAGTAGTGCTGGCCATGTTAACCTTCCGGATCTTGTTTTTTTCCCTGTGGATATTGAGACATTGTACACAGCAAAGATTTACTAATGACAATACTTCCAGCAGAAAACTTTTTCATAGTCACCTAAACACCAAACAGATAAAAAGTGTTATGTCTAGTTATGGGTGAAGAAGGAACCGTATTGGCATGTGGGCTTCTGGGGATCAACAGCTTTCTGTTTATTCTCATAGAGAAATTACGAAAACAATCTTTAAGTGACTTTCATGCCACCTGACTTGCAGGACATCCTGGTATGGCTAAAACCATGGTGCTAATTAAAAAACACTATTGGTAGGTAAATGTGAACAAAAAAACAGCAGTATCTAGCTGCTTCTGACAACTATATCAGAGCAAAAATTGACAGATTGAAGTCTCTGGGATTGTTCAAACCTCTGGAAAGAGAGAGCTTCACCTTGGCAGCTGTCCCAAAGAGACAGATTCCCATTTGTGAATAAGTTAGCACTGCCTTTGAAGTTTCAGTAACTTATCAGCTGTTCACAACCATAATCGGGGTTGCAAACCATTAATACATAGCATTGTGAATTATAATTATAAAGGCATGTCCCTTTCATGGCCGGTCCTAGTTGTTTTATGAGAAGGCTTTTCTCTGTATGTTTTAAACCAATGTTTTTACTACATAAGGCTTCTGAAAATTTATTCTGCAGAACCAGATATGAAATGCAGATGAGCTAAGGAATTTTGCTTATTTATTTTTACGATGGTTTGACTTTATTGTATCAAATTGCTGTAAATTGATGCAATGGAGTAGGATGGGAGTAGACAACAGACACTTGCATTATGCTTTTATGTTTGCTCACTTGTGCTTGATACATGTCACCAGGATGGAAACATGTAATCCCTTTGCTGGTATTGGATCTTTACATGATATGTAATTTGAGTATGTGTTATGTTATGATAATCGAATTACTGAACTACATGCAACATTGGGCATGAAAACACTGGGGCATGAAATATGATGTTTTCAGCAGTGGGTTTGCTTTTCAAAATGTATTAAGTATTATTTATTATCCCACTGGGGCATGAGTTTTAGTGGACCAGTATTACATGTTGGGTAGACACGATTGTTTGTGAATTTTCTGAAGTGATGCTTTGTATGTTATTTGCACTACTTAAGATGGCTGTCATTGTTCTCATCAGATATCGACATGTAAAAAAAAGCAAATAATTGAGTAGTGACTCTTTTGACATAGTAGTTCGTCATAATACAGTAACAATAGATGAACATTGTGTAATTTCTTTGAATGTTTTGTTCAGTTCACTTAATTTTGTAGATACTTGGGTATATTGTACTGCTAAGCAAACACAAGGAGATGACGGACGAAGCGCTGAAACTTTTCAGACACTCACCCCCAGTCACAGATCTTGGTTGAATCCATCATCGTTCTTTAGCTCACTTCGCCAGCCCAGTTCAGACCCAGCCATATGCAAATCAGTCTTGACCCTGTGCCTCATGGGAACAGTCCATACCGAACTGTCAAGCCAGTTCTTCCCTGGACCGGAAACAAGCATCCTGGGACCGGTTTCAGGGTAACACCCCTCATCAGCCAGGCTAGCTTGAATCCAGTGGCAAAGTGAGCAAGGGACCCACGTCTGGGCCTACCCTGCCAACTTACAGGTGAACAAAGCAAACACAAGGAGATGATGGACAGAGCGCTGAAACTTTTCAGACACTCACCCTCCTAGAAAGCCTAAAGAAAGATCAATGCTCACAAGAACTTACAATAGAAAAATCTATAACCCAAATTAAACCTAAAAGATCCTAGCAAACCAAAGAAATGTATGAAATGCTACAAAGTACAACTCTTAAGGACTACGCTACCTAGAATCCATTGCTTGAACAATACTATAAAGCAACTAGCACTCCAACTAAAACTAAAATGCAACCTTAAACAACAAGCAATTCAAAGGGCATTTGTTTATAAATACTACCTAATTTATTCTTACTAAATACACTGAATTACACATTCCTAGTGACAGTAAGTACGAATATATTAAAATAACATTATTAAATAATTAATAAAAAACTCAACATACACCACAAAATAAGTAAACATAAACAAACTTTTAGTAACAAATTCATAAAATATACAACAGTTATTTGAGCATCACTGAAACCAAAACTGAAAAATAAAAGAAATGAAATGTTTAAAATATAACCAATTCAACTTCTTTTTTTTAAAAACAAGCATCTAAAAATTGGCAGAACCTTCCACTGCAATGAAGAATCTGTAAAAAAAAAAGCATGATATGCCCATCCATACATAACAAATACCCAAAATACACAACAAATAATATGTCATTTATTTAACATCAGAAGTCACATGATACAATTAATTAATAAAGTACACCACCCTGCCCATAATTCACTAAGGCCTACTGCACAACACTACAGAAATCCAAAGTAAAACCTAACACAAAACTATATAACAACAGCAAAACAATACACTACTCTAACTTTACTATACACTACCCACATCCCACTACCTCCCATACCTTAAAAAGTAACTTAAAAGTAGTCTTACCTGATCTATATACCAGCAGCAGGGAACCACGGCTGACAGGAACCAGGTATAACCAAAAATGATGTACTGTTTTAAACATGTATTAAATTGTTTACAAAAATATCTCAAAAAGTTCAATACATTTTTTTTAATTAAGTAATAGCACTAGTTAATACATTTTAAATACATACATAATTGCAAAGTGTTTATTGAATGTTAAAATAGAAATGTATCAGTGAATAAGTTATTATTCAAGCATATGTAAAAAATAATTTATGATAATGTGAAATGTATGTATATGATTTTACTTGAAAAATTAACAGCAAAACATGTTCAAAATACATAAAGAAAATGTGTAAATGTACACTAACAGACAACTATATTAAAACTTTTAATAAAGAGTGTTTTTGTATATAAAACTATGTGTAAACAATAATCAATATAAAGCTATATATAACAAGTGTGATAAAACATGTTTTACTAAAATATATGAATAAAAATCAAACTGTATGTATTTGTGAAAACATACAAATGGTACACACCATCAAATAATAAAAACCTACACATATTTAATAAGCATAATTTATTATTCTCACTCCAATACATTGGGGAAGGTATCAGCCTTTAAAGCTGTAAAAATTACTATTCAATTCAATTCAATAAGACTTTATTTGGTTGAAATAAAAACAGCCATAAAAGCATACAGATTACATAAAATGCATAAAAAGTCTGGTGTGCCAGCCCAACATTCTGTTGTAAATTCAATAATAGATAACATCATATAAAATAAGCGCAAACATTAATCAGTTTCTTTAAAAGGTTATAAGATAGTTAAAAGGCATAGAACAAAGTTAACTGGAATACATAGTGCCCTGTGACTGCACCGCTTCACGAAGGAATAAGCTTACAGAAATACGAGACTCTTCCTCTGATAATTGTTGAAGATAGTGGTAAGCCTGGGTGCAGTGGTGAAAATCTTTAAGTTTTAAAAAAGAGACTAACATTTTTTTAGTATAGCTTTTGTAGAAATCACAAAAAAAGAGAAAATGTATAATTGATGGCATAATACATCATTACATGAGCATTCTCTAGAATCAAGGTTGTGCTTATACCCATGGGGGAAGCAGAGTGAGTATTAATGGCCTGATTACAAGTACAGCAGTCCATTAGTCTGCTGTAGTCACGGTGGTGGTCCATGGACCGCCAGAGTGGCGGTCCACTGGCCGTTTTACGACTTTGGCAGTTGGACCGCCACTGGACCGCTGCTACCGCAGGAGATCTGCACTCTCACTGCAGTGGCGCAGTGATCCGAGGAAGTAATATGCTGGCAGTGTCACTGTGGCACCGCCGATCATATTACGAGTTTCCTCACTGCCCTCCTTTTCATGGCAGTGAGTCGCCATGAAAAGGGTGGCAGTGAGGAAACTAAGAAGGGCCCCTTGTTGCCTCTGTCATTGGGGTGCATTCAGGGGGGCACATGGTGTGCCCCCTGTATTTCTCCACCCCCAGTTCCTGCTCAGGAAGAAATGCATGGCATGGTGAATTTCTTACTTTGCAGGAATGTGCTATGGCGCTCCCACAGCTCTCCTTTGAGCCTTAGAAAGGCACCGCCGTGGGACCTCAGCAGCATGCCCCGCTTGCCAGGATTCAACTTGTAATCCGGCCAGCAGTCTGACGACAAGTTCGGGGGTCTTCCTTCGGGCGCTGGCCTGGCTGCCCTCGGGAATACTACCAAACTCGTAATAAGACCCTTATTGTTATCGGCTCTGAAGTAAAATATTAGGGAATGCTCCCAATTCCCTCTATTGTTCCACAAACAGCTTGTGGAAGAGATCTCAGGGTTTAAGCAGAAGTAGCTTGCAGTATTTGGTTTCATGCATTCAACATTTAGCCTATCTGCTTGCAACTGAGCTAATAATAAAGCTTGCACATGCTTTCTGTCAGAGGCAACATGGGATAAACTATCAGAGAAGATGCAGGTTAAGCCAATCCTTTCAAGTGATTTATTGACATATGCCAACCATGGGATAGAAAGGCCCTTGTCACAAGCCAAATAGTCAGTAATTTTATCCCTTGTGAGTGCTGCTTCCTCTGTCTTCCAAAGGGATAGCCACAGTAAGGGGGGTCTAGTACGAATTTGGTCACTCAGGTAATTTAGGCCCAGTTCTTTGTGACACATATAAATGTTTTTCTTCCCTCTATAAAGTAGTACAATCATTAATAACCCAGTTTCCGCCCTGTATGATGCTATCAGGACACATTGGGCGGCATATATCTGCAGCATTGGGGCCAGCACCCTTCCACCCAAGTAACATGGGTGGCTGAGAAGTTACCTAACCGCTCTAGACAACTTTGCCCTACATAGTGAGATTTGAGGAGCCCGCGATCCGGATGAACTAAAGGTAAACAAAAGTGATAGTGCTCATAGAGAGTTGGGCCCAACTTAATGCTCGTGAGTTTGGTGCGCTTAGGGCCACATGTCATTATGAATGATTTTGCAAAATTGGTTGATAACTCAAGGTTGGCCATAAAGTGCACAAAGGTGTACTAACAAACGCAGGGCATTTCGGGGGCAGGCAATAAGAATGACGTCATCCTCATAGAGTAGTGCTGGCAGTGGAACACAATTTATTTTAGGGACATCAGGAGTGCTTAGGGTTAGCTGAGGGCTAAGCTTATTGATGTAGAGGATAAACAGCAATGGGGCAAGCACACGCCCTTGGCAGACCCCTCGCCTAATACTAATTTCATTCAACACCTCGCCATTTTGACCAAACCCTACCCTGTCTTTCGTGTTCATGTGCAGTGATACTAATAGATGCACATGGATACACTTCTTAGTGCCGCCGAACTCCCGCAGCGTGGATGTGCCTGGGCGAAGACCAGGCCAAGAGCAGGCCTATTTGTGTCCATCTGCAACTGGATGGCCTGGTCTTCGCCCAGGCACATCCCATGCTGCAGGAGTTCGGCAGCACTTAGAAGCTCTACGGCAGTCCTCAGGCCCCTCCTGGAACCAGGAAAAGTCTAGGAGGCAAAGTACCACCCCAGCCAGGGCCTCAGCAACAGGCAGTGCAGGCCCGTGAGAGCGGGCAGGATACCTGCTGTGAAAAAGCGTACTATCTCTACTTCCACACCAAACTAAGCTAAATTGGGGAAGGTGTTGGATATCAAAAGGGTTACATTTCCAAATCACACGCCAATCTAAGGTACATTGGAGAAGGTTTTGGACATTAAATGGGTTAGATTTACTATTCACACTCCAACATAATCTAAATTGGGGAAGGTGTAGGGTATTGAAGGGTTACAATTACTATTCCAACTCCATACCAGCTATAATTAACTATTTTAGATGCTGTTTATCCATGAGGAAGAGATATGGTACTCGTGTAATTGTCCAAATTGTCTTGGACGTTTTATAAACAGTTTGTTGCAGACAACTGATTAATTAATTTTATATGATGATCTTTTTTTACTGCATGTTATATTTTATTAGTTTGTTTTTACCTTCGGATGCTTTTATGGTTTGGATTTTAAGCTGAATAAAGCTGATTTGAATATTCCAACTCCAAACTAAGGGGGCCATTATGATGCCAGTTGGACCAACTGTCCGACCGCTGCAGCCGCAATCTGATTTGGACTGCAGAGGCCGGGAAAGTTCCCCCGCCATATTACGATGCAACTGCTGCTACTGTGGCAGTCTCATCTACGGTGGTGCACATATCCCCGAATATGTTGCTGCAAGTGCGTACAAAATCACAGAAAACATTTGAATTGTACAGATATGCATGACAAATGTGGGGATATGCCTTGTGCTGCATGTACCCCATTGCTGGAGTGTTTTGGAATGTGCACAGTTCAATCAATGGGGATACACACTGCAGAAGGACTTACCTAGATTCCGGCTCCACAGGGTCATAGACATCAAGGTACAGCTGCTCAGGTGTAGGGGGTACCTGGAGAAAGGGATCCATGGTGGAAACTGCTGGGAAGAAGCAGAATTGGGTGAGTATGCAAAACGTTTGTTTCCGATGGCTCGAGGCAGTTGGTCAGACCACCATGGTCAAATCGTCGGAGACCCACATTGTAATCGGGACAGAGTTCGGAGATCCCTGCACTGCCCTATGGCTGCTGTGGTCTGTCAGCGGTCGGTCGGAGTACACGATGCATGCATTGTAATCCGGCGGTCAGATTGACCGATTCTGACGAGACCTCAGCGGTCCGACTGCCACCGAAAAGACCACAGAAACCGGTTGACCAGCATGTAAATGATCCCCTAAGTTACATTAGGGAAGGTGTTAGACATAAAATTTGTTACATATCCTATTCCAGCTCCAATCTAAGCAATTTTTTGGAAGCTGTTGGACATTAAAAGGGTTACTATTTCCACTTCAATTTAAGGTACTTTGGGGAAGGTGGTTGATATTGAAAGGGTTAAATTGACTATTTCCACTCCTATCTAAGCCACTGTGAGGAAGGTTAGATTTACTATTCCAACTCCAAACTAAGCTACATTGAGAAAAGTGCTAGATGTCAAAAGGGTTAGTTTTACTATGCCCACTCCAATCTAAGCAATTTTGGGGACAGTGTTGGATAGTAAAAGGGTTACGTTTATTATTCTAAAACCAAATGAGGCCTCTTTCTGGAAGGGGTTTGACATTAAAATGGTTATATTGAATATTCCCACTTCAAACTAAGCTATACTGGTGTAGGTACTGGATATTAAAAGGGTCAGATTTACTACTCCCACTCCAATCTAAGCTACTTTGGGGAAGGTGTTAGACATTAAAGGGTTTACATTTACTTTTCCCACTCCAATCTAAGCTACTTTGAGGAAGGTGGTTGGCATTAAAGATTTACTATTCTCACTCCAAAATAAGCTAAATTGAGGTAGATGCTGGACATTAAAAGGCATGCATTTGCTATTCACACTCCAATCTAAGCTACTTCGGGGAAAGTGTTGGGGATTAAAAGGGTGCCATCTACTTTTCCCCCTTAAAACTAGGCTACATTGAGGCAGGTGTTGGACATTAAAAAGCTTAAATTTACTATTCCCACTTCAAACTAATCTACTTTGAAGTATGTTTAGAATATTACAATGTGTACACTTACTATTCCAACTCCAATAACTTCCAAGGTTATTTCCTATCCAAATCAAATATAAGCTAAGTTTGGTAAGGTGTTGACATTTAAGGGGTTAGAGCTACTAT
The DNA here is from genome assembly GCA_963921515.1 of Calotriton arnoldi. Lineage (NCBI taxonomy): Eukaryota > Metazoa > Chordata > Amphibia > Caudata > Salamandridae > Calotriton > Calotriton arnoldi. Next base: position 1,839,065 of record CAWUFW010003017.1, read on the forward strand.
TCCCATTCCAATCTATGCAACAGTTGGGAAGGGGTTGGAGATTAAAAGATTACATATACTATTCTTACTCCAATTTACACAACTGTGTGGAAAGTATTCGACATTAAAGAACCAATAAATAATAATGATATTCCCACTCAAGTCTAAACTACATTAGAGAAGGTGTTGTACATTAAAATCATTACATACTATAGAACCAGTTAAATATATAGTAAATGTCATCAATCACAACACTTTGATATTTCATTATTATAAAGAGTAAATTTACTATTAAATATTATAGAGTAAAACATTGAAAACTATATGAATCACATAATATCATTCTGGGTTATTTTATACATATAGACAGTAATATTTATGTAAATTTGTGTAATATCTTATTTTATTAATGGAAATGTTTGAATTCATACAAATATCCAAATATTAAACACACAGATACGTGTGTATGTATATATATATTCACTGAAAAAACCATAGGTTTCAGGGACATTAGAGTTAGAAATTAGCATTTAAAAACCTTAGAAATTCACTGAAAAAACCACAGGTTTCAGGGACGTTATAGTTAGGCTGACATGTCACTCATACAAAACCAGAGAAATTCGGCCGTTATAGTTAGCTGAGCTAACTATAACTCGCGCCCCCGCAATGCACTGCTGATAACGTCACATATTACATCACTCATGACATGGTCAGTGACATCACTGATGACACCTCAAATGATATCACTGATGACATCACTGATGACATCATCCAGTGACTGTGTGTTTCTGAAACGTTTAAGTATGTTTTATATATATATATATATATACGCCAAGGTGTATTGAAGAATGAGTTGGTGTATGAGTGTCTGAATGGATGATTTAGTAGGTGCATGACTGACTGTATAAGTGAGTGATTTAACGTGTTTTATTGAATGTATGGGTTAGTGACTAATCTGTGTGAATGTCTGTATCAGTCTGTCAGTTGGTGTGTAAGCAGCTTCATGGGTTGGTGAGTAGCTACATGAGTGTCTATATAGGTTATTGATTAGTTGTCTGAGTACCTGTATGGGTGCGTGAGTGTCTGTGTGGGTGGGTGGGGAGTGTTTGACTCCCTGCATGGATGTGTGAGTGGGTGATTCACTGGGTGCATGGGTTCAAGAGTGCAACTGTGAGGGGTTGTGTGGGTGGGTGAGTCTGTGTATGGCTGTGTTGGTGAGTGAATGGATGTCTCAGTGGTACGTGTGTGAGTAACTACATATGTGAAAGGCAGTATATGTGAATGTTGGAGTATATAAATGATTATATGTGAGAGTGAGTGATTGTGAGAGTGGCTGTATGGATGAGTGTGTGCTTGTGTCAGTGATTGTATAAGAGAGTAAGTATGTGTTAGTATCTGTATGAATAAGTGAGGTGGTTTGTGTATAACTGTATAGGTGAGTAAATGGGAGTGTGATTGATTCTTTGCATGACTGACTAGGTGTGTGAGTAACTCTATGGGTGAGTGGCGGTGTGTGAGTGCCTGTATGGGTGTATGAGAGCATATGATAGTGGCTGTGTTGATGAGTGACTGCATGTATGAGTGACTGTATGGGTGAGTGAGTAGATGTGTGTGTAGACCTAGGAATCAGTGACTGGGTATGTACTAACTGGTATTGGTGTGTCTATGGTTTGGTAGTCTGTATGTTAGAGTGGGTGTATCAAAGGGTATATTAGGGTGTGAGGAGGTGCATCAGATGATCACATGGATGATGTCATCAGTGATGTCATTTGAGATGTCATCAGTGATGTCATCAGTGATGTCACTGACCATGTCATGAGTGATGTAATATGTGACCTCATCAGCAGTGCATTGCGGGGGTGCGAGTTATAGTTAGCTCACCTAACTATAACGGCCAAATTTCTCTGGTTTTGTATGAGTGAAATGTCAGCCTAACTATAACATCCCTGAAACCTGTGGTTTTTTCAGAAAGAGGGAAGAGAAGTGCAGAAAGAGGGAAGAGAAGTGCAGAAAGAGGGAAGAGAAGTGCAGAAAAAGGGAAGAGACGTGCAGAAAGAGGGAAGGGGGTACATAAAGAGGCACGAGGGGCGCAGAAAGAAGCAAAAGAGATGCAGGAAGAGGCAAGAGAAGTGCAGAAAAAAACAACAGTGGTGCAGAAAGAGGCAAGAGAAGTACAGAAAGAGACAAGAGAGGTGCAGAAAGAGGGAAGAGGGGTACAGAAAGAGAGAAGAGGGGTGCGGACAGAGGCAAGGGGGTGCAGAAAGAAGCAAGAGAGGTACAGAAAGAAGCAAGAGAGGTACAGAAAGAAGCAGGAGAAGTGCAGAAAGAAGCAAAATGGGTGCAGAAAGAGGCAAGAGGGGTGCAGAAAGAGGCAAGAGAAGTGCACAAAGAAGCAACAGAGGTGCAGAAAGAGGCAAGAGAACTGCAGAAAGAGGCAAGAAAGTTGCACAAACAGGCAAACAAGGTGCAGAAAGATGGAACAGGGGTGCAGACAGAGGCAACAGAGGTGCAGAAATAGGGAAGAGAGGTGCAGAAAAAGGCAAGAGGGGTGCAGAAATTTGCAAGAGAGGTGCCAAAAGAAGCAAGAGGAGTGCAGAAAGAACCAACAGAGGTGTAGAAAGAGGCAAGAGGAGTGCAGAAAGAGGCAAGAGAAGTGCAGAAAGAAGCAAGAGAGGTGCAGAAAGAGGCAAGAGAACTGCAGAAAGAAGGAACGGGGTACAGAAAGAGGCAAGAGAGGTGCAGAAAGAGGGAAGAGGGGTACAGAAAGAGGGAAGAGTGGTGCGGAAAAAAGCAAGAGAGGTGTAGAAAGAAGCAAGAGAAGTGCAGAAAGAGTCAAGAGAAGTGCAGAAAGAACCAACAGAGGTGCAGAAAGAGGCAAGAGAGGTGCAGAAAGAGGCAATAGAGGTACAGAAACATGGAAAGAGAGGTGCATACAGAGGGAACAGGGGTGCAGAAAGAGGCAAGAGAGGTGCAGAAAGAGGGAAGAGGGGCTCAGAAAGAGGCAAGAGGGGTGCAGAAAGAAGCAACAGAGGTGCAGAAAGAAGCATGAGAAGTGATGAAAGAGACAAGAGAGTTGCAGAAACAGGCAAAAGAAGTGCAGAAAGAAGCAAGAGAAGTGCTGAAAGAAGCAACAGAGGTGCAGAAAGAAGCAAGAGAAGTGATGAAACAGACAAGAGAGTTGCAGAAAGAAACAAGAAAGGTGCAGAAAAAAGGAAGAGAAGTGCAGAAAGAGGCAAAACAGGTGCAGAAAGAGGCAGGAGAGGTGCAGAAAAAGGCAAGTGAAGTGCAGACAGAGGCAAGAGGGGTGCAGAAAGAGCCATAAGAAGTGCAGAAAGAGGCAAGAGAGGTGCAGAAAGATAGAAGAGGGGTACAGAAAGAGGTACAAGGGGTTCAGAAAGAGGCATGAGGGGTGCAGATAGAAGCAAGAGAAGTGCAGAAAGAAGCAACAGAGGTACAGAAAGAGGGAACAGGGGTGGAGAAAGAGACAAGAGAAATGCAGAAACAAGCAACAGAGATGCAAAAAGGGGTAAGAGGGTTGGAGAAAGAGGCAAGAGGGGTACAGAAAGAAGCAAGAGAGGTGCAGAAAGAAACAAAAGAAGTGCAGAAAGAAGGAACAGAGGTGCAGAGAGAGGCAAACGGGTGCAGAGAGAGGGAAAAGGGGTGCAGAAAGAGGCACAAGCAGTACAAAAAGAAGCAAGAGAAGTGCAGAAAGAAGCAACAGAGGTGCAGAAAGAGGGAAGAGGGGTGCAGAAAGAGACAAGAGAAGTGCAAAAAGAAGCGACAGAGATGCAGAAAGGGGGTAGAGGGGTGGAGAAAGAGGCAAGAGGTAAGCAGAAAGAAGCAGTTGCTGTGAGAAGTTGGCCTGGCATATGCTGTCCACTAATTATAGTGGGCACCTTGCACCAGTCCAAACAACCCCTTATTGGAGATAGGTTAAAGACAACCTTTATTGAAAGCTATCCTAGTGGTAGCTATGGAGAGCAGCCTTCAGGCTAAGTCTTGAAGGAATGTAAAGCAGCTTGTTTTACCAGTCTATAATCTCTTGAGTGACCAAATGAAAGAGAACCACACCAGGTATATATTCAAAATATATGTATTTATTACTAAACACACCCCTCTAGTCTCTTTATGAGGCTAGAGTTCGAAGTACATAAAGTATAAGTTAGTTATCTACAGTAATAGCACAAATACACGTTTGAGCCCCAGGTGCGTACCAAACCATATACCAATAAAGTGGTATAAGAACCACGACTGAGCTAGACACAAGGCCTAGAGCCTGTAGAAGTGCTTGGACCACAAGGAACCACCCAAGGCAGTGACACAGGGGACCCACGGGGGATGCGTGCAGTGTATGAACACAACCGCGAACCACCGTTAACTTCTATGGGGAAAGTCGCGATTAGAATTTAAAAGAAAAGGGACACTTAGAGGAGGACTTGGAGCAAACCCTTTGAGAACTAGGCTGTTCTAGTGTCAATACCCACGGGAGCACCGGAGTACTCGAGTTACCTCACCCAGGGGAGCCGGGTGCATAGGTGTCTTTCGGGGTCGGGTTTCGTCATCGCTTTCTATGGCGATCTGCTGCAAAGTTCTGCTGGCGACCAAGTCGAAAGTGTTCGGGAGGATCCAAAGGTGGATCGAAGATCTGAAGAACCTGAAAGCAGAGGGGACAGAGTCTGGGTCACTAGCCAGTGACCAGGAAGGTGATGAGCAGATGCCCACCGATGTCGAGTGCTTCAGGTAGGTTGACGGTCGTCTTGACTCTTCAGCCACGAGGTCCAGGAGGTGTCGACGACAACCAGGAGCTGGATTCGCGCTGTCCCACGACGTTTGTCGATTGCAGGGGTGTCGGCGACTGGATTGGACCCAACAAGCCTTGGCAACGGCAAGTCTCGTGGAAATAGAAGAAGGACGATGTTGCAGACCAGCAAGGTCTGGGGGACTCACCCAGCAAGGATAAGTCAGGGCACACCTGGAGCAACCAGGGAGCCCAAGCAGAAAATGATTGGCCTTCAGAAGGGCCTACTAGCCAATGGACTAGCGACCGCGAAGGAGCCTCGAGATGATGCACGTGGAGCTGGCTCACAGGACACTCGTGGAGTGGAGGCCATGATCTTCGGTGCAGTTGGTGCTGGAGGCTGGGGCTACTCGGAGCCCAAACCACGACTTCGTGGGAGACCCAGAAGAGGATGCACTTGCAAATGCGTTTGGTGTCCAGGGGTCACGGTTCCACGTTACCCACGACAGCTATGGGCCTCAGCTTTGCTGGGGACTCAGGGCAGCCTCGGGAAGTCTGGAAATCCACCTCTGGTGATGCAAAGACTTCGGCGTCCGACGGGAGTTTCAGCGATGCAGACCGGACAATTGCTTCTTTGGTGCCTGCCAAGCAGGGAGTCACTCCTTGACCCCAAGGGAGATTCTTCAGTCCTCTAATCTTGAAGTAGAGCGTCGAAGGTCCAGGATTCTGTGTCAGAGTTTCGTCCAGGTAAATCTAAAGTCCTAAGGACTGGGTTCCCCTACTTATACTAAGGTAGGGGGTTGGACATACTCTGTGGCCCCACCTATGGGAGGGCCAGGGCAGAGGGGTGGTTACACCCCTTTCCCTTTGTCCAGTTTCGCGCCAGAGCAGGGTTTGGAAGCCCCTGAGCCGGTTTGAACTGGGGTATGCACAGGGACACCAAGTGTGCCCCCAGTGCAGGATTTCAAAGCACCCGAGAGTGCTCCCGCCCAGCCCCAATACACACTATCCTGTCTGGGGAGGTGGTCACACCTCCCTGGGACAGGAAACCTATTATCCAGGCCTCCCCTGCTGGAGTTTCGGTCAGCAGCAGGAGGCCAGACTCGTGTCTGTGGCAGCGGCATCCATTTTGTGATGCAAGGGCTCTGGAAAGCCAGTACCGGGTATACCGGTGTGTACATGTCTTTCCCTCTAGAAGGGTGGAATGCTACCCCCGCCGCCAGAACTGGCGGGGGTAGTATTCCAAGATGTTTGACACCAAACACGACATGTTTCCGTGCAGCCATCCCAAAGTTAGCATTTAACGCGAGGTTATAATGCGCTTAAGAGTATATGGTCAGGCTGCACTACAAACAGCATCAGAGAGGGGTCTCCGAACGCTGCAGAAGGGCCCTGCTCATGCAGGGGCACCCTCTCACATAGGAACCACGCACTCTGCCTTCAGGATTGATAAGGCCTGCCATAGGAGTGACTTATAGGTTTATATGTGTGTATGTATATAGTGATATAGGTAGCCTATATCACAGTAAGGGGTGCATGCACCACCTTACCCAGGCTGCAGTAGCAGACCTGTGGTGTCAGTTTGGATGGCCTTCCAGGGGTGGCACAATACATGCTGCAGCCCCTGGTAGGCCTCTGAGGTACCTATGCCCTGGGTACATAGTATACCATATACTAGGGACTTATAAGGGCACTCCAGATTCCAATCAGAGATGTGCCTAAGGCACATGGAAACCATTTTAAAGAGGAAGCAGCTAGGCTGGGGTTCTGATTAGCAGGGTCCCAGCCAGACTAAGGTCGAAAAACAGTGAAGCATCAGCAAAACGTGGGGGTACCCATGTGAAGCAGATCCTACTCTCCTACAGTTGCAGAAAGAAACAAAAGAAGTGCAGAAAGAGGCAAGAGGGGTGCAGAAAGAGGCACAAGAGTTGCAGAAAGAAGGGACAGAGGTGCAGAAAGAAGCAAGAGAAGTGCAGAAAGAAGCAACAGAGGTGCAGAAAGAGGAATGAGGGGTGGATAAAGAGGCAAGAGAAGTGCAGAAAGAAGCAACAGAGATGCAAAAAGGGGGAACAGGGGTGGAGAAAGTGGCAAGAGGGGTGCAGAAAGAAGCAAGAGTAGTGCAGAAAGAAGCAACAGAGGTGCAGAAAGAGGCAAGAGGGGTGCAAAAAGAGGGAAGAGGGTTGCAGAAAGAAGCACGAGGGGTGCAGAAAGAAGCAAGAGAGATGCAGAAAGAAGCAAGAGAAATGCAGAAAGAAGCAACAGAGATGCAGAAAGGGGGAAGTGGGGTGGAGAAAGAGGCAATAGGGATACAAAAAGAAACAAGAGCGGTGCAGAAAGAAACAAAAGAAGTGCAGAAAGAAGGAACAGAGGTGCAGAAAAAGGCAAGAGGGGTGCAGAAAGAGGGAAGAGGGGTGCAGAAAGAGGCACAAGGGGTGCAGAAAGAAGCAAGAGGCATGCAGAAAGAAGCAAGAGAGTTGCAGAAAGAAACATAAGAAGTGCAGAAAGAAGGAACAGAGGTGCAGAAAGAGGCAAGAGGGGTGCAGATAGAGGGAAGAGGGGTGCAGAAAGAGGCACAAGGGTTGCAGAAAGAAGGGACAGAGGTGCAGAAAGAAGCAAGAGAAGTGCAGAAAGAAGCAACAGAGGTGCAGAAAGATGGATGAAGGATGGAGAAAGAGGCAAGAGAAGTGCAGAAAGAAGCAACAGAGATGCAAAAAGGGGGAACAGGGGTGGAGAAAGTGGTAAAAGGGGTGCAGAAAGAAGCAAGAGAGGTGCAGAAAGAAACAAAAGAAGTGCAGAAAGAAGGAACAGAGGTGCAGAAAGAGGCAAGAGGTTTGCAGAAAGAAGCATGAGTGGTGCAAAAAGAAGCAAGAGAGGTGTAGAAAGAAGCAAGAGGAGTACAGAAAGAAGCAACAGCGGTGCAGAAAGGGGCAAGAGGGGTGCAAAAAGAGGGAAGAGGGGTGCAGAAAGAGGCACGAGGGGTGCAGAAAGAAGCAAGAGACGTGCAGAAAGAAACAAAAGAAGTATGGAAAGAAGGAACAGAGGTGCAGAAAGGGGCAACAGAGGTGCAGAAATAGGGAAGAGGGGTGGAAAAGGGGCAAGGGGGTGCAGAAAGAAGCATGAGAGCTGCTGAATGAAACAAAAGAAGTGCAGAAATAAGGAACAGAGGTGCAGAAAGAGGCAAGAGGGGTGCTAAAAGAGGCAAAAGGAGTGCAGAAAGAAGCGAGAGGTTCAGAAAGAAACAAAAGAAGTGCAGAAAGAAGGAACAGAGGTGCAGAAAGAGGCAAGAGGGGTGCACAAAGAGGGAAGAGGGTATGAAAGAGACATGAGGAGTGCAGAAAGAAGCAAGAGGAGTGCAGAAAGAAGCAGCAAAGGTGCAGGAAGAGGCAAGAGGAGTGCAAAAAGAGGGAAGAGGGGTGCAGAAAGAGGCACGTGGGGTGCAGAAAGAAGCAAGAAATGTGCAGAAAGAAACAAAAGAAGTGCAGAAAGAAAGAACAGGTGCAGAAAGAGGCAACGGGGTACAGAAAGAGGGTGGATGGGTGGAGAAAGAGGCAAGGGGGTGCAGAAAGAGGGAAGAGGGGTGCAGAACGAGGCAAAATGGGTGCAGAAAGAAGTGAGAGGTGCAGAAAGAAACAAAAGAAGTGCAGAAAGAAGGAACAGAGGTGCAGAAAGAGGTAGGAGGGGTGTGGGAAGAGGGGTGTGAAAGAGACACGAGTGGTACATAAAGAAGCAAGAGAAGTGCAGAAAGAAGCAACAGAGGTGCAGAAAGAGGGAAGAGGGGTCGAGAAAGAGACAAGAGAAGTGCAGAAAGAAGCAACAGAGATGCAGAAAGGAGGAAAAGGGGTAAAGAAAGAGGCAAGAGGTGTGCAGAAAGAAGCAAGAGAGGTGCAGAAAGAAGCAACAGAGGTGCAGAAAGAGGGAAGAGGGGTGAAGAAAGAGGCAGGAGGGGTGCAGAAAGAGGCAAGAGAGGTGCAGAAAGAGGCAAGAGGGGTGCACAAAGAAGCAAATAAGGGGCAGAAAGAGGCAAAAGAGGTGCAGAAAGTAGAAGAGATTTACAGAAAGAGGCAAGAGAAGTGCAGAAACAGGCAAGAGAGGTACAGAAACAGGCAAGAGAGGTGCAGACAGAGGGAACAGGGGTGCAGAAAGAGGCAAGAGAGGTGCAGGAAGAGGGGTGCAGAAAGAGGCAAGAGCGGTGCAGAAAGAAGCAACAGAGGTGCAGAAAAAAGGAAGAGAAGTGCAGAAAGAGGTAAAACAGGTGCAGAAAGAGGCAGGAGAGGTGCAGAAAGAGGCAAGTGAAGTGCAGACAGAGACAAGAGGGGTGCAGAAAGAGCCAAGAGAAGTGCAGAAAGAGGCAAGAGAGGTGCAGAAAGATGGAAGAGGGGTGCAGAAAGAGGTACAAGGGTTTAGAAAGAGGCACGAGGGGTGCAGATAGAAGCAAGAGAAGTGTAGAAAGAAGCAACAGAGGTGCAGAAAGAAGGAACAGGGGTGGAGAAAGAGACAAGAGAAGTGCAGAAACAAGCAACAGAGATGCAGAAAGGGGTAAGAGGGTTGGAGAAAGAGGCAAGAGGGGTGCAGAAAGAGGGAAAAGGGGTCGAGAAAGAGACAAGAGAAGTGCCAAAAGAAGCAACAGAGATGCAGAAAGGAGGAAGAGGGGTGAAGAAAGAGGCAGGAGGGGTGCAGAAAGAAGGAAGAGGGGTGCAGAAAGAGGCAAGAGAGGTGCAGAAAGTGGCAAGAGGGGTGCACAAAGAAGCAAATAAGGGGCAGAAAGAGGCAAAAAAGGTGCCGAAAGTAGAAGAGATTTGCAGAGAGAGTCAAGAGAAGTGCAGAAAGAGGCACGAGAGGTACAGAAACAGGCAAGAGAGGTGCAGACAGAGGGAACAGGGGTGCAGAAAGAGGCAAGAGAGGTGCAGAAAGAGGGAAGAGGGGTGCAGAAAGAGGCAAGAGCGGTGCAGAAAGAAGCAACAGAGGTGCAGAAAGAAGCAAGAGAAGTGATGAAAGAGACAAGAGAGTTGCAGAAACAGGCAAAAGAAGTGCAGAAAGAGGCAAGAGAAGTGCTGAAAGAAGCAACAGAGGTGCAGAAAGAAGCAAGAGAAGGGATGAAACAGACTAGAGTGTTGCAGAAAGAAACAAGAAAGATGCAGAAAAAAGGTTGAGAAGTGCAGAAAGAGGTAAAACAGGTGCAGAAAGAGGCAAGAGAGGTGCAGAAAGAGGCAAGTGAAGTGCAGATAGAGGCAAGAGGGGTGCAGAAAGAGCCAAGAGAAGTGCAGAAAGAGGCAAGAGAGGTGCAGAAATATGGAAGAGGGGTGCAGAAAGAGACAGGAGAAGTGCAGAAAGAAGCAACAGAGGTGCAGAAAGAGGGAAGAGGGGTCAAGAAAGAGACAAGAGAAGTGCAGAAAGAAGCAACAGAGATGCAGAAAGGAGGAAGAGGGGTAAAGAAAGAGGCAAGAGGTGTGCAGAAAGAAGCAAGAGAGGTGCAGAAAGAAGCAAGAGAGGTGCAGAAAGAAGCAACAGAGGTGCAGAAAGAGGGAAGAGGGGTGAAGAAAGAGGCAGGAGGGGTGCAGAAAGAGGGAAGAGGGGTGCAGAAAGAGGCAAGAGAGGTGCAGAAAGAGGCAAGAGGGGTGCACAAAGAAGCAAATAAGGGGCAGAAAGAGGCAAAAGAGGTGCAGAAAGTAGAAGAGATTTGCAGAAAGAGGCAAGAGAAGTGCAGAAAGAGGCAAGAGAGGTACAGAAACAGGCAAGAGAGGTGCAGACAGAGGGAACAGGGGTGCAGAAAGAGGCAAGAGAGGTGCAGAAAGAGGGAAGAGGGGTGCAGAAAGAGGCAAGAGAGGTGCAGAAAGAAGCAACAGAGGTGCAGAAAAAAGGAAGAGAAGTGCAGAAAGAGGTAAAACAGGTGCAGAAAGAAGCAGGAGAGGTGCAGAAAGAGGCAAGTGAAGTGCAGACAGAGACAAGAGGGGTGCAGAAAGAGCCAAGAGAAGTGCAGAAAGAGGCAAGAGAGGTGCAGAAAGATGGAAGAGTGGTGCAGAAAGAGGTACAAGGGGTTCAGAAAGAGGCACGAGGGGTGCAGATAGAAGCAAGAGAAGTGCAGAAAGAAGCAACAGAGGTGCAGAAAGAAGGAACAGGGGTGGTGAAAGAGACAAGAGAAGTGCAGAAACAAGCAACAGAGATGCAGAAAGGGGTAAGAGGGTTGGAGAAAGAGGCAAGAGAGGTGCAGTAAGAGGGAAAAGGGGTCGAGAAAGAGACAAGAGAAGTGCCAAAAGAAGCAACAGAGATGCAGAAAGGAGGAAGAGGGGTGAAGAAAGAGGCAGGAGGGGTGCAGAAAGAAGGAAGAGGGGTGCAGAAAGAGGCAAGAGAGGTGCAGAAAGAGGCAAGAGGGGTGCACAAAGAAGCAAATAAGGGGCAGAAAGAGGCAAAAGAGGTGCCAAAAGTAGAAGAGATTTGCAGAGAGAGGCAAGAGAAGTGCAGAAAGAGGCACGAGAGGTATGTAAACAGGAAGAGAGGTGCAGACAGAGGGAACAGGGGTACAGAAAGATGCAAGAGAGGTGCAGAAAGAGGGAAGAGGGGTGCAGAAAGAGGCAAGAGCGGTGCAGAAAGAAGCAACAGAGGTGCAGAAAGAAGCAAGAGAGGTGATGAAAGAGACAAGAGAGTTGCAGAAACAGGCAAAAGAAGTGCAGAAAGAGGCAAGAGAAGTGCTGAAAGAAGCAACAGAGGTGCAGAAAGAAGCAAGAGAAGGGATGAAACAGACTAGAGTGTTGCAGAAAGAAACAAGAAAGATGCAGAAAAAAGGAAGAGAAGTGCAGAACGAGGTAAAACAGGTGCAGAAAGAGGCAGGAGAGGTGCAGAAAGAGGCAAGTGAAGTGCAGACAATGGCAAGAGGGGTGCAGAAAGAGCCAAGAGAAGTGCAGAAAGAGGCAAGAGAGGTGTAGAAATATTGAAGAGGGGTGCAGAAAGAGACAAGAGAAGTGCAGAAAGAAGCAACAGAGGTGCAGAAAGAGGGAAGAGGGGTCGAGAAAGAGACAAGAGAAGTGCAGAAAGAAGCAACAGAGATGCTGAAAGGAGGAAGAGGGGTAAAGAAAGAGGCAAGAGGTGTGCAGAAAGAAGCAAGAGAGGTGCAGAAAGAAGCAACAGAGGTGCAGAAAGAGGGAAGAGGGGTGAAGAAAGAGGCAGGAGGGGTGCAGAAAGAGGGAAGAGGGGTGCACAAAGAAGCAAATAAGGGGCAGAAAGAGGCAAAAGAGGTGCAGAAAGTAGAAGAGATTTGTAGAAAGAGGCAAGAGAAGTGCAGAAAGAGGCAAGAGAGGTACAGAAACAGGCAAGAGAGGTGCAGACAGAGGGAACATGGGTGCAGAAAGAGGCAAGAGCGGTGCAGAAAGAAGCAACAGAGGTGCAGAAAAAAGGAAGAGAAGTGCAGAAAGAGGTAAAACAGGTGCAGAAAGAGGCAGGAGAGGTGCAGAAAGAGGCAAGTGAAATGCAGACAGAGACAAGAGGGGTGCAGAAAGAGCCAAGAGAAGTGCAGAAAGAGGCAAGAGAGATGCAGAAAGATGGAAGAGGGGTGCAGAAAGAGGTACAAGGGGTTCAGAAAGAGGCACGAGGGGTGCAGATAGAAGCAAGAGAAGTGCAGAAAGAAGCAACAGAGGTGCAGAAAGAAGGAACAGGGGTGGAGAAAGAGACAAGAGAAGTGCAGAAACAAGCAACAGAGATGCAGAAAGGGGTAAGAGGGTTGGAGAAAGAGGCAAGAGGGGTGCAGAAAGAGGGAAAAGGGGTCGAGAAAGAGATAAGAGAAGTGCCAAAAGAAGCAACAGAGATGCAGAAAGGAGGAAGAGGGGTGAAGAAAGAGGCAGGAGGGATGCAGAAAGAAGGAAGAGGGGTGCAGAAATAGGCAAGAGAGGTGCAGAAAGAGGCAAGAGGGGTGCACAAAGAAGCAAATAAGGGGCAGAAAGAGGCAAAAGAGGTGCCGAAAGTAGAAGAGATTTGCAGAGAGAGGCAAGAGAAGTGCAGAAAGAGGCACGAGAGATACAGAAACAGGCAAGAGAGGTGCAGACAGAGGGAACAGGGGTGCAGAAAGAGGCAAGAGAGGTGCAGAAAGAGGGAAGAGGGGTGCAGAAAGAGGCAAGAGCGGTGCAGAAAGAAGCAACAGAGGTGCAGAAAGAAGCAAGAGAAGTGATGAAAGAGACACGAGAGTTGCAGAAACAGGCAAAAGAAGTGCAGAAAGAGGCAAGAGAAGTGCTGAAAGAAGCAACAGAGGTGCAGAAAGAAGCAAGAGAAGGGATGAAACAGACTAGAGTGTTGCAGAAAGAAACAAGAAAGATGCAGAAAAAAGGAAGAGAAGTGCAGAAAGAGGTAAAACAGGTGCAGAAAGAGGCAGGAGAGGTGCAGAAAGCGGCAAGTGAAGTGCAGACAGAGGCAAGAGGGGTGCAGAAAGAGCCAAGAGAAGTGCAGAAAGAGGCAAGAGAGGTGCAGAAAGAGGCAAGAGGGGTGCACAAAGAAGCAAATAAGGGGCAGAAAGAGGCAAAAGAGGTGCTGAAAGTAGAAGAGATTTGCAGAGGGAGGCAAGAGAAGTGCAGAAAGAGGCACAAGAGGTACAGAAACAGGCAAGAGAGGTGCAGACAGAGGGAACAGGGGTGCAGAAAGAGGCAAGAGAGGTGCAGAAAGAGGGAAGAGGGGTGCAGAAAGAGGCAAGAGCGGTGCAGAAAGAAGCAACAGAGGTGCAGAAAGAAGCAAGAGCAGTGATGAAAGAGACAAGAGAGTTGCAGAAACAGGCAAAAGAAGTGCAGAAAGAAGCAAGAGAAGGGATGAAACAGACTAGAGTGTTGCAGAAAGAAACAAGAAAGATGCAGAAAAAAGGAAGAGAAGTGCAGAAAGAGGTAAAACAGGTGCAGAAAGAGGCAGGAGAGGTGCAGAAAGAGGCAAGTGAAGTGCAGACAGAGGCAAGAGGGGTGCAGAAAGAGCCAAGAGAAGTGCAGAAAGAGGCAAGAGAGGTGCAGAAATATGGAAGAGGGGTGCAGAAAGAGGTACAAGGGGTTCGAAAAGAGGCACGAGGGGTGCAGATAGAAGCAAGAGAAGTGCAGAAAGAAGCAACAGAGATGCAGAAAGAGAAGGGCCCAAAACATATTGTGGAGACATCAAAACAACCTATCACAAAACGACCTGGTTTTGCAAAGGGGCTCACCTGGGTTTTTGGCCACACGCTCGGCGGCCATCTAGGGAAACCTACCAAACCCAGACATCTTTGAAAACTAGACACCTGGGGGAGGTCAGGGAGGTATGGCTTGTGTGGACCTCCCAACGTTGTCCTACCCAGAATCCCCTGTAAACCTCAAATTTTGCTGAAAAATCAAATTTTTCTCAAATTTCTCTTTGGGAAAGTTGTAGGATCACCTGGCTGACACAAATTTCCTACCACTCAATGTTTACCTAGGTCTTCCGATAAAAATGGTACCTCACTTGTGTGGGTTGGCCAAGTACTCACAACAGCAAGGGCCCAAAACCTATTATGGAGACATCAAAATTACCTATCACAAAACGACCTGGTTTTGCAAGGGGGGCACCTGGGTTTTTGGCCCCGGGCTCGGTGGCCATCTAGGGAAACCTACCAAGCCCACACATTTCTGAAAACTAGACACAATGGGGAGTCCAGGGAGGTATGGCTTGCATGGATGCCCCAACGTTTTCCTACCCAAAATCCCCTGCAAACCTCAAATTTTGTGAGTGGGATCACAATTCCGGCACAAATGTCCTACCACTCAGCATTCCCCTTGTTCTCCCGAGTAAAATGATGGGTGGGCCAAGGGCCTGTGACTGGGAAGGGCCAAAAACATAGGGATTAATGGGATGGCACAGCGAATTCTAAGCGCTACATTTAAAAAAATAAATGTTTTTAGCCAATTCTGTATTGGACAGCCACACAAGGGAGATATAATTTTACTCGGGAGACCAAGGGGAATAAATAAATTGCGACTCGCAAAATACTGTTTTGCGACTCGGTATTTGGAAGGGGCATTCCCTTCCAAATAGCGACTCCATAGCCATGTACGAATGTTTTGCGACCGCAATTGCAGTCGCAAAACACTCGCAAATTACCATCTACTTCAAGTAGGTGGTAATGCATTTGCAAATGGGAAGGGATCCCCAGGGGACCCCTTCCCCTTTGCAAATGCATGCAAAACGTTTCTTTTTTTTTTTTATGCATCCCGTTTTCCTTTAAGGAAAATGGGCTGCATTTAAAAAAAAAAAGCTGCTTTATGTAAAAGCAGTCCCAGACATGGTGGTCTGCTGAGCCCAGCAGGCCACCAACCCTGGGAGGGCCAGCCATTCCAAATGGGGTCGCAAAATGCGAGTGACTCATTAATAATCATGAGCCTCGCATTTTGCGACCCCATTGGGAATCCAAGACTCTGTTGTACATGCCAAATAGCGAGTCGCAAATTGCGAGTCGCTATTTGGCAGGTCTTACATCTGGCCCCTAGATTCCAGAACTTTCCATCACAGAAATGTGAGGAAAATGTGTTTTGTTTTGCAAAGTTTGAGGTTTGCAAGGGATTATGGGTAACAGAACCTGGTGAGAGCCACACAAGTCACCCCATACTGGATTTCCCGGGATGTCTAGTTTAAAAAAATGTAAAGGTTTGCTAGGTTTCCTTTGGTGCCGGCAGAGCTAGGGTCCGAAATCCACAGCTAGGCACATTAGGAAAAAAGGGCCAGTTTTCACTGGAAAAATGTGATGTGTCCACATTGCGTTTTTGTCCGTTTCCTGTTGCAGGTCCTAGGCCTACCCACACAAGTGAGGTACCATTTTTATCGGGAGTCTTAGGGGAACGCTAGGTGGGTGGAAGTTTGTGGATCCACACAGATTCCGGAACTTTCCATCACAGAAATGTGAGGAAAATGTGTTTTTGTTTTACAATATTTGAGGTTTGCAAGGGATTTTGGGTAACAGAACCTGGTGAGAGCCACACACGTCACCCCATCCTGGATTCCTCTGGGTGTCAGGTTTTCAAAAATGTATAGGTTTGCTAGGTTTCCTTAGGTGCCAGCAGAGCTAGGGTTCAAAATCCACAGCTAGGCACATTGCAAAAAAGGGTCAGTTATCCCACGAAAAATATGATGTGTCCACGTTGCGTTTTGGGCCGTTTCCTGTCGCGGGTGTTAGGCCTACCCAGACAAGTGAGGTACCATTTTTATTGGGAAACTTTGGGGAATGCTGGGTGAGTGGAAGTTTGTGGATCCGCACAGACTCCAGAACTTTCCATCACAGAAATGTGTGGAAAATGTGTTTTTTAACTAAGTTTGAGGTTTGCAAGGGATTTTGGGTAACAGAACCTGGTGAGAGACACACAAGTCACCCCTTGGTGTCTAGTTTTCAAAAATTTACAAGTTTGCTAGGTTTCCCTAGGTGCCGGCTGCGCTAGGGCCCAAAATCCATAGCTAAGCACGTTGCGAAGAAAAAGGTCAGTGTCTAGTGGGCTTTCTCCTGTCCTGGAGGGAAGTTCGGGGGCTATTGCCCTCATATGCCCCCAAGGGGGGCCCCAAGACAGTGGCTATTTATTTTGGGGGGTGGGGGCCTACATATATAAAAGCCAGCGTAATGCCTGGCACCTAGTGGTCTCTCTGCCCCCCGGGAGGCAGATCGGGGGCTATTGCCCCCATCTGCCTCCTGGGGGGGCAGAAAGGCTGTAGCAATTTCATTTGGGGGGTTGGGGTATTGGCATGCCTATTCTGGGCAGCCCCCACCCCTAAACTTTGAAAAAATAATCCCTGGTGCCTAGTGGGCTTCTGCCACCCGAGGGGGAAAGATTAGGGGCTAATGCCCCATTTGCCTCCCGGGGGGCAGAAAGACTGTGGCATTTTTTGAGAGGGGGTTTGGGGCATTAGCATGCCCATTCTGGGCAGCCCACACCCCTACATATGAAAAATAAGAATAATCCCTGGTGCCTAGTGGGCTTTCTGCCCCCCAGGGACGCAGATCAGGGGCTACTGCCCCATCTGCCTCCTGGGGGCAGAAAGACTGTGGCATTTTTTTCAGGGGTGGGGTCATTGGCATGCCCATTCTGGGCAGCCCCCACCCCTAACTTTTGGAGAAAAAAAATCCCTGTTGCCTAGTGGGCTTTCTGCCCCCCGAGGGGGGCAGATAAGGGGCTATTGCCCCCATCTGCCTCTCGGGGGGCATAAAGACTGTGGCAATTTTTTTTGGGGTGGGGGCATTGGAATGCTCGTTCTGGGCAGCCTCCACCCCTACGTACAAAAAAAATCCCAGGTGCCTAGTGGACGTTCTGCCCCCCCCAGCGGGCAGATCAGGGGCTGTTGCCCCATCTGCCTCCTGGGGGGGCAGAAAGACTTTTGCCTTTTTGGGGGGGAAAGGGTGGGGGCATTGGCATGCCCATTGTGGGCAGCCCCCACCCCTGGCCTATTATAAAATAATCCCTAGTGTCTAGAGTGCTTTCTGCCCCCCCCCAAGGTGGCAGATTGGGGGCTATTGCCCCCATCTGCCCCCTGGGGGGCAGAAAGGCTGATGATGCCATCAGTTAATGGGGGAGCAAAGGCTCTTGCCCAAGGAGCGGCTTCCCCCTCTCTGGTACCTAGTAGGTGGATCCCTGCTTGGGGAATGCCATCCTGGGGCAATCCCAAACAGGGATACACTAGGGAAGGGTACCATTAGAAAGGAGAGATTCTCCCCTTTCCAACGATACCTCTCCCATGTGTTTCGGTGCTCGGGGGCTGAGATAGCCCCACAAGCACCAAAACAGTGAAACTGAAACTAAGTTTCAGTTTTGTTTTCGGTGTAATGACGTCAGCGCGCCATGCGCGTGATCGTCATTACAACGAAAACAAAAAATATGTCTCGGGTGGTTGGGGGAAGCTCTTCCCCACCTCCTGAGGCAATGAAGAAAAAAAGGAAATCCCTCTGCTGTTTACAGCAGAGGGATTTTTTGCAAGTGTGCTCATTACGGAATGGTTCCATCATGAGCACACAAGCACTTGTGCTCATTACGGAACCATTCCGTCATGAGCATAGAAGGGGTTAAAGCACGATTTGGCCTTCTCCTAGGATCATCTCATGCAATGCCATGGCTGGGCACAATAAAACCCATGTCCTGTTGCTTATGCAAAAAAGGAGAAGAAAACATAATTCATTTAGTTTGTATATGCCCAGACCTGATGGAAGAAAGAAGGAGGCTACTTAAGTATAACTTTAACTCCTGCAGAGTTTGATCTTGCAGGCAAGCACTTATAAGATGTTATAAATCAACAGATATAGTTCTGAACGCTGCTTTTGTTAAATTTATGCTACTGGCAGAAAGGAAATTAGACTCCTGTGAATAGACTGCAGTAAACCCGGAAGACTGAACTTATAGAATTCCCTACAAAGAGGGTTCAAACTGGGTATACATAATAGCGAATTTGCACAAAATGATTTGTATTAGAAAAGAAGTGCACTCTTTTAGATACCACTAGTGGTAAGAAGCGATAGGCTCCTGTTATTTGCTTTTTTAAAAATGCATGTGGTGGTTTTGATCAAAAACACATGTGATGTTTACCTTGGTATTTCAACAAAGAGTTTTAGATTTGTAAAATTAAAATTTGTTATTTCTTTAAATGTATAATTTTTTATGTTAAACTGTTTTATCATATGTGGTGATTTTTACAAACACACGTTGTATGATTTTAAATAATCAAACAATACAAAAATTTACTTACTTAGATTGGTGTAGGATTTTTCTTGCATTGTATTTTCACTTTATTAATGTTTTAAATGGTGCATAAATACTTTGCACATTGCTTCTAGGTTAAGTTTGACTGCTTTTGTGCTAATCTGCCACATGGTTAAGCGCAGGTTAATTTAGGTTTGCTCATGTTTCACCCTGACAGAGGTTGTGGTTGATGGTTGAATAGGGTTTCACCCCCCTCAACCTGTAACACAATTTACTACAAGGTAGTTATCAATATTGTCATCAATGATGTCATTGGACATGTCAAAAGTGATGCAGTCTGTGAGGTCATAAGCAAAGTTTGGTGGGGGTACAAGTTCTGTTTAGCTCAGTAAACTATAACTGGTTAATTTCAGTGTTTTTCTTTTGAGTTCATAATGGTATGTCATAGCTTACATTTTCACCTAACTGTAACGTATAATGTCACTTTAACCTTGGGATTTTTCTGTGAATTTCTGAGTTTTTTTATGTAAAATAAGATAATATTAATATACCTAACTATAACATCGCTTTAACCTTTGTTTTTTTAGTGAATTTCTAGGCTTTTTTAACATAAAGTAAGATCTTATTACCATACCCAACCCCTCGTTGGCAATCAATCCATAGCTGCACACAGCCGGATAGTGTGCGGCGTGTAGTTGAATTCATTTTCCCAGTCCCTTGGGAGCCCCTTGGGAGTCCTGCGGGATTGTGGCTATCTCAGAAAACATTTATAAAAATAAATTAAGGCCTGGGGGTTCAGGGGGCGAGGGTACTCCTATTGTTACCCTTATATAGTATCTTTTTTAACATTTTCAGGATAGTTTTCAAGTCCTGTAATGGCAGCCGCAACATTTCTGTTCACATTCTGTCCAGCCAATCAGATCACTCACTCCAAAAAAATGCTCTCAGCAAATCAGAAGGCTTGAATATTTGAGTTTCATTCCATCTGTTGGCATATATACATTTTGAATATATGAATTATTGTTAATTTCTACCAAACTAATGAAAGTATTACACTGAAAAAGCACACTTTATGGGCAAAGATAATGTTTTCTGCCCAATTTGGTGCACTTCCATTTCTGGCTGTAGCACTGTCTAAAATTCCTATGGAAATTACATGAGGAAATTGCCTTTTGAGGCTTGCCTTTTTCTCAGACCCCACTTGACAGATTGCCCTGGAACTTTGCAGGAAGGTGCTGAAATAGATGAGCTTTTTTTTGGAATGTTTCGTCAAATGGCACGAAAGGTATTAGCAAAACAAAAAACTCTCTTCCTATGGAAAGTATGAGCTAATTGTAACTGCATAACTGCACAGTGTCGGGCACCACTGTGATATCCACATATTCACTGAAAAAAACAGTGATTACAGAGATGTTATAGTTAGGAAATAGAATTTAAAAAACCTTAGAAATTCAGTGAAAAACCCAAAGGCTACAGAGAGTTATAGTTAGGCTCAATTTTCACTTGTACAAAACCATAGACATTCAGCAGTTATAGTTACCTGAGCTAACTATAACGTATGCCCCCACAATGCTCTGCTTGGGACCTCACATACAACATCGCTCATGACATGGTCAGTAACATTGCTGATGACATCACTGATGAAATCTCAAATGACATCACTGATGACATCATCCACAGAACCACTCACCCCATGCAGCCTCTTGTATGCCCACTCACACCCACACAACACTTATATACCCATTCACAAACCTATACAAGTATTCACACACCCACTCACTCTCCCATGGAGCCACTCTCACACCCACTCACTCACTCATACAGCCAGTCACACAACCATTCACTCACCCACACAGCCACTCATACTGCCAGTCACTCACCCACAAAGCCACTCACACATCCGTACACTCACCCATACAGCTACTCACACATAAATGTTGTCAGCATTCCTGCCACAGCTCACCTCTCTTGACTATCACAATATACCGGCATGACTCATATCATTCCTCCCAACACTTATGAATGAACAAACATCTTGTACCCTGACCTTTGACCCTATTACATGCTGATGGTAATAGCTAACTGCAGCTAGTGTTCCCCAGTTTGTTTCAAAAGACTTAATAGCTTTTACAAATGATTTACCATGCATATACAAGATCAGGTTTCAGGAGCCACTGAAACATTCAGAAAATCCACCAGAATAAACATCAAGCAACCAGCATAGATGACCTCAACGTGAACCTTCCGGAAGACAGCCCTCATCAAATTAATCTCCTGCACCTGTTCCTTGCTGTCAGCAATTAGAACACGACCTTTGTGAACATTCTAAAACACCTTCTAGAAGACAGCCTCATCAAATTAATCATCTGCACCTGTTTCTTGCTATAAGCAATTAGAACACGACCTTTGTGAGCATTCTAAAGCACTTTCTAGAAGGTAGCCTCATCAAGCTAATTATCTGCACCTGTTCCTTGTTACAAACAATTAGAATGTGGCCTTTATGAACGTTATAAAGCAGTCTTATTTTAAGACCATCCACACTCCTCCCCTTCGCTTAGCCTCTTTGCCAGCCACTTACCTGTTTCTCTGCTTCCAAGACTCTGTCTTGCCAGCTCCCTTGTTCCTTCCACTTCGACCTCACCGCAAAGGATGTCCTGCATCAGTCTCGCACCTGGGGAAAAAAACAAGAAGAAAAGGAGAGAAGCATTAACAGACTTGATTTTGCTACTGTCAGACAAAACAATGTGTTCTTACCTTAAAGTCTGCAATGTTGAGATTCGCAGAGACGTTATGTACCAACTTCCCAGTACCCCACCTGTTTCACCTGAGTATTCAGTGATCACTAGATGTTACAGGAAGGTTCAAGGAGGAAGGCCTGGGGCTTGGATATGTGAGGCTTCTAGTTGTCAACTTGCGAGGCAACCGAAGAAAACATTTAGTTGTTATGTTTATATAAGTGTATTACAAGTATTGCACCTTTTAAACATTAATTCCTCAACCTATGTGATAGTTACCTGCGATCAACTAATGCTATCCTCGCATTTGTAGTGATGAGGACAAATGGTCTGTGATTCTAGTGGTAAAGATGATGGTGGTGCTATTGAGGGTAGATGTAGTCTATAATACACAAAAAACAATTTACCAATTATTTTACAGACATGCAGCAATTGTACTCAGTAGATTAAAGTAGTAAGTGCATAGTTTTCTCTGTTGTACTTACGCTCCAAGTCCCAGAAGAATCAGAATGTAATGTTTCTTTTACAAGCCAATGTCTCTTCACAATCCAAGTTCCAGAAGATTTAAATGCAATGTCTTTTCTTCTACGTCTATGACTACTTGGCTAACTTCAATAACAAACTTTGAATTTGAGAAGTTTTCAATACTTGTTTCACTTTTCCACAATAAATTGTTTCCAAAAATTAACTTTAGTAATCTTACTTGCGTTGGGTACCGTGCTTAATGATTTCTTCTTTTGTTACAGCATTCCTCAAGAACGAGTGGAAGAAGCAAAGAAATCGAAGGTCGCGTTCCGTTGCTATGGAGATGAAGACCTCGGTAACAGGGAGCAGGTAAGCATACGACGTGTAACCTCCTGGATTTCCGGAAGGCAAAGCATTTTCTAGAACACGGGTGTGGCATTATATAGTCATGCCACACCCAAGATGGCCACCATTGCGTGTGGACGTGGATGACGCTTTTTGACGCTCCCGTGTCTGTTAATGCGCATGAATGAGACTCGGCCGCTTTGCATGAGAACCGGCACCGAGAGTCATGCTTCCTTGTTCAGGTTCGTTTTTGGCAGTCTACAGATCACATTGTTTTAGATCGCTCTTTTTGTCATTAACACAGTCTATGTAATTCCTACATCGGTACAAATCATCTCGTTTACAATTTCCATAAATGAACAGATAATCGGCATCATGTTATAGCAGTAAACACATATGAACATAACTTCCTAATTTGGCAGTGCTGGTGCACGGGACATGGG
Source organism: Calotriton arnoldi (assembly GCA_963921515.1). Lineage (NCBI taxonomy): Eukaryota > Metazoa > Chordata > Amphibia > Caudata > Salamandridae > Calotriton > Calotriton arnoldi. Next base: position 1,861,410 of record CAWUFW010003017.1, read on the forward strand.
TGGGTTTTTGTTTGTAAGAAAATCGTGTGACATTGAAGTGGGTGACTGAGAGGCTGAAAGGTTAGTATCGTGACAGTACCTCCCCGTCAAAATCCCCCCTAAGACTGATGGAATAGGACGTGGTTTGGAAGGATACAGTGTATGAAATGATTGTACTAATCGAAGTGCATTTTTGAGGTGAGCTAATGATTCCCATGAACGTTCTTCTGGCCCATACCCTTTCCAATCCTCTAAATAGTATAATTTACCTCGAATACGTTTTGAATCTAAAACAGCTTGTACTTTGTATTCTAATTCTCCATCTATCTCAATAGCTATGGGTAAGTTGGTTCTCCTGGTTGCAGGATGGTATGGTTTCAATAATGAAACATGAAAAACTGGATGAATGCGATACGTAGGTGGTAATTGTAAACGCATTGCTACAGGATTAATGATCTGTTGAATCAAAAAGGGGCCAATAAACCGAGGAAGTAATTTATTTGTTCCTTTCAATCTCAAATGTTTAGTAGATAGCCACACTTTATCACCGATTGTATATGATGGTTGTGGTGAACGATGTTGATCAGCTATAACTTTTTGAGTTTCTTTGGCTTGAGCAAGATGATAACGAGCTTGTTGTTAGAATTCACGTAAGTTTTTATGACACTCATTTACTGTAGGAACTAGTGTTTCTGTCTGCAAGGTCCAAGGAATATCTTTAGGGTGAAATCCTTGTGCACCGAAAAATGGGGACATACCTATTGATGAATGATCAGCGTTATTATAAGCAAATTCCATTGCCCACAAGAGATCAACCCATTCATGTTCACTGTCAGCTAACATACACCGTATATATTGTTTTATAGATTGATTTGTGCATTCAGTTAAACCATCAGTTTCTGGATGATAACTGGATGATGTCCGCACTTCCATGTTTAATGTTTTACTCAAAGCTTTCCAAAACCGAGAAATAAATTGGGGTTCTCGATCGGAAATTATGATGGAAGGAATGCCGTGTAGACGAATGATATTAGACATAAATGCGTTGGCCATCTCGGATGCAGAGGGAATTTTTTTGAATGGTATGAAATGGGCCATACGAGTAAACTGATCCACCACTGTTAAGATGGTAGTATAACCCGCTTTGGTTATAGGTAAATTTACTAAAAAATCCAAAGAAACTGTGTGCCATGGTTGTGGAGGTATCGGAAGTGGTTGTAATAACCCACAAGGGGTCTGATGCGTAGCTATATATTGAAAACAAATAGAACATGTTTCAATATAGTTTTGAATATCATTAAACATGGAGGGCCACCAAAATTTTATTTTCACAAAATTATATGTTTTCTTTACACCTGCGTGTGCAGCCAATGGTATATCATGCATCAATTGTAACACTATGTTTCTTAATTCTGTTGTTGGGATAAACAACTGTTTGGTTTTCCATAATAAATAATCATGAAATTGAAGAAACGGATACTGGGATATCCAACACTTTGGTGATTGTGTAGCAATTTTTTGTTTTACTTCTTCCAGAAAGTCAGCACTATTTATCAATCGTTGAAAACATTGTGGAGGGAGAATAGGAGGAGAATCACAGTGTTGTTCTGATGCTTCTTCCTCTCCAATACGTGATAAAGCGTCAGCTTTGTTGTTTTTCTTTTCATGGGCGGCATGTGATCGTGAAATGATAGTCATTAAAAACAAAGACCAACGAAGTTGTTGAGCTGATAATGCTTTTACAGATTTTAAGCATTGAAGATTTCGATGATCTGTATAAATGGTCACTGGATGTCGAGCACCTAACAAATGATGACGCCATTCTCTGAAAGCAGATTTTATAGCCAACAACTCTCTGTCAGCTATTGGATAATTTGTTTCAGCAGGTAATAATTTTCTTGAATAATAAGCAATGGGGTGCAATTGGCCAGTGTCTTTGTGCCTTTGAGATAGTATACCTCCAATTGCATATTCTGAGGCATCAGCTTCCACAATGAATGGGCGAGTTGGGTCAGGGTGCACTAATGTAGGAGCTGAAGTAAAATGGTTCCTTAAGTTCTGAAAAGCTTGTTTCGCAGCAGCATCCCAAATGAATTTGACACCTTTGCGTAGTACTTTGGTGATAGGGGTTATAATGTTTGACAATTGCGGTATAAACCTCCTATAAAAGTTAGCAAAACCTAAAAAACTTTGAATCTGTTTTGTTGTTTTTGGGCTGGGCCAATTAAGAACTGCTTCTTTTGTTTATCCACTTCAATACCTTCTGAGCTTAATACATACCCAAGAAATTTTACTTTGGAGACGTGAAAAACACTTTTTTCCAACTTGACATAGAGAGTGCTGTAATAACTGTTGGAGAATGGCTCTCACCTGTTTTACATGTTCTGCTTTAGATCGTGAATATATTAAAATATCATCTATATAGACTACACAACAAACATCAATGAATTCCCTCAATACCTCATCAATAAAAAACTGGAATGTTGCAGGAGCATTGCAAAGTCCGAAGGGCATAACTTGGTATTCGTAAAGACAGAATTTCGTACGAAACGCAGTCTTCCATTCATCGCCCTCACAAACTCGCACCTGATGGTAGGCTTCTAGCAAATCCAGTTTTGTATAAATAACTGCGTCTTTTATTTGATTGAATAAAGGTGGTATTAAAGGTAGAGGGTACCGATTTTTTAATTGTGACGTTGTTTAGGGCACGGTAGTCGATACACACACGAAGCTCTCCCCCCTTCTTTGGTATAAAAAATAGAGGTGAAGAGACCGGGGATATAGACTGTCTAATGAAACCATTAGCCAGGTATTCATCAAGGTAAGTTCGTTAATATTAATTTTCTTTTTCAGTGTGGGCGTATATACGACTACAGGATATTGTTGCTCCTGGAACCAAATCTATTCTACACTCGTAGTCACGATGGGGTAGTAATGTATTAGCTTTTTGTTTATCAAATACATTGGATAAATCAGTATATTTTATTGGTACACCATCTAACGCTAAAACACTATTCACCATTTTGGGAAAGTCATATCCTTGTAATTGATGTGAAACCTCATTGGTTGAACAACAGGAATGTTTACATTGTTCAGAGGAGAATGTCACCATTTTATTAATCCAATCAATTTGCGGGTTATGCTGAACGAGCCAGGGAATGCCTAATATTAAACGAAATTGTGGTGCATCAATTACATCAAAGTGAATTTGTTCTGTATGTGAATTTTCACACGACATCATTAAGTCTTCTGTTTGATGTTGTATTAATCCTGATGTTAACTCTCTCCCATCCACAGCCCTTACAACTTCATGGGAACTCTTGGGTTGTAACGTTAATCCTAATGTGTGAAGGAACTTGGTATCAATAAAGTTACCAGTAGACCCCGAATACAGTAATGCATGTACTGTCCAAGGAACTTTTTGTACAGCTGAGGATTTAAGTGTTACCATGATACTAAGATGATGGGAAACAGAAGTGGGGGTTGTAGAGGCCAAACTGGGTGATAAACTCAACAAAGTAGACTCTTTTTCTGTCGAGTTCATTAGTTTTCCGTCTGCTGTGTTACAGCCACAGTTGTTGTCTTTGGACGAGGTTTCAATGGCGATTTGGACATTCTTTTACAAAATGTCCTGATTTGCCACAATATAAACATTAGTTTAATTTTCTCCTTTTTTCTTTCTTTTCTTTAGAGAGTGGCCCTCGAATTGTTCCAATTTGCATGGGCTCCACGGTATCTGTCTTATTTGTTGTCTCTACTCTATTAGGTCCTCTCTCGCTCAACACTATGACCCTGTGTTCTGTTTTACATTTCTCTCCCCACCTTTCTAGTAAACGATGATTTAATTTAACAACTAAATCTATAAACTCATCACAATTTTCAGGTGGTTCTAATATTTGCGCTATCATGTCTTTTAATTCGTCTTTTAATCCCCTGTAAAAAAGAGATACTCTTTTTTCTTCTGGCCATTCTGCTTCTATCACCAAACGATTAAAATTAGAAATATACTGTATCAAATCGGATGATCCCTGTTTTAAATTTAATAACTCATTATCTGCAGCTTGAACAAAAGCATGTTTTGCAAAAAGGCGTTTCATAGTTTCTTTAAATTGCTGATAATTGTATAACAGAGGATCATCTCTTTCTATTAACGTCAGTGACCATAAAGCTGCATCCCCCCCTAAATAAGATAATATAAAAGCTACTTTGGAAGCATCATCAGGAAAAGCTGTGGGCTTTGCCATAAAATGAAGATGGCATTGATTTAAGAAAATACTGCATTTGTTGGAATCCCCATGGAAGTGTTCAGGGGGCGCTAAAGGGATTGGTGTTGGTGTAATGACCTGAATTTGAGTCGGTGGTACTGTACTAGAACCGGGGGCTCCCGATGGTCCAGGGAAAGTAGATGGTGTTAGGATTGGTTTGTTTAAGGGGGGGGTCTTTTTGACTGTTGGGCATATAGGTCTGTTTTTAATGACGTACGGTCGTGCCACAATGCAGCATTTTCAGCTTTGATATCCGCTAACATAACTGCTATATCTTGGAGGGAAATAGCTTGAGCATTGTCCATAATGGCTGGACGAATCTATTGTCGTGGGCTTCGCCTTCTGTCAGACAAAGCAATGCGTTCTTACCTTAAAGTCCGCAATGTTGAGATTTGCAGAGACGTTATGTACCAACTTCCCAGTACCCTACCTGTTTCACCTGAGTATTCAGTGATCACTAGATGTTACAGTAAGGTTTAAGGAGGAAGGCCTGGGGCTTGGATATGTGAGGCTTCTAGTTGTCGACCTGCGAGGCAACCGAAGAACACTTTTAGTTGTTAAGTTTATATAAGTGTATTACAAGTATTGCACCTTTTAAACATTAATTCCTCAACCTATGTGATAGTTACCTGTGATCAACTAATGCTATCCTCGCATTTGTAGTGAGGAGGACAAATGGTCTGTGATTCTAGTGGTAAAGATGATGGTGGTTCTATTGAGGGTAGATGTAGTCTATAATACACAAAAAACAATTTACCAATTATTTTACAGACATGCAGCAATTGTACTCAGTAGATTAAAGTAGTAAGTGCATAGTTTTCTCTGTTGTACTTACACTCCTAGTCCCAGAAGAATCAGAACATATTGTTTCTTTTACAAGCCAATGTCTCTTCACAATCCAAGTTCCAGAAGATTTAAATGCAATGTCTTTTCTTCTACTTCTATGACTACTTGGCTAACTCCGAAAACAAACATTGGATTTGAGAAGTTTTCAATACTTGTTTCACTTTTCCAAAATAAAGTGTTTCCAAAAATTAACTTTAGTAATCTTACTTGCGTTGGGTACTGTGCTTAATGATTTCTTCTTTTGTTACAGCATTCGTCAAGAACGAATGGAAGAAGCAAAGAAATCGAAGGTCGCGTTCTGTTGCTATGGAGAAGAAGACCTAGTTAACAAGAAGCAGGTAAGCGTACGACGTGTTCCCTCCTGGATTTCTGGAAGGCGAAGCATTTTCTAGAACACGGGTGTGGCATTATATAGTCATGCCACACCCAAGACGGCTGCCATTGCGTGTGGACGCGGATGACGTTTTTTGACGCTTCTACGTCATTCCGTCCCATGTCTGTTTATGCGCATGAATCAGACTCGGCCGCTTTGCATGGGAACCGGCACCGAGAGTCATGCTTTCTTATTCAGGTCCGTTTTTGGCAGTCTACAGATCACAATGTTATAGATCACTCCTTTTGTCATTAACACAGTCTATGTAATTCCTACATCGGTACAAATCATCTTGTTTACAATTTCCGTAAATGAACAGATAATCGGCATCACGTTATAACAGTAAACACATATAAACATAACTTCCTAAATTGGCAGTGCTGGTGCACGGTACAGGGGTGGGTTTTTGTTTGTAAGAAAATCGTGTGACATTGAAGTGGGTGACTGAGAGGCTGAAAGGTTAGTATCGTGACAGCTACACGCTGAGCTCCGTCGCCAACTCACACTTGCAGACAGGGTAACTTGTATATTACTGTTGGCAGGGCTATGCCACAAAGGACTTGGGTGAAGCTAACCCTGTCCAAATTAGCTTGTAGGTTTGATGCTGGACGCATACTCACTACAGTTTTGAAACTTTGATGAAGGAACCTCTATGGACTATCTAAAAACAACTGGCAATAAAACTAAAGGTTGGTTGGGATATAAAAACCTTTCATGAGGTTGACACCTTAAAAGATATAGATAATACTAGACTAAAGCCTTATTATTTGTTTATAGATAACATATCTGCCGGTACCATTCATCAGACTGGTGTGAATGCCTGCTGCATTGTTGCGATTGAGTAGATTAGATACAGCATCTTTTGAATCCACAAGTTCTCTCCATCCCCATCTTCAAGTAGGTGGTAATGCATTCGCAAATGGGAAGGGATCCCTAGGGGACCCCTTACCCTTTGCAAATGCATGCAAAATTATTTTTTAAGGGCAGGGACCACTGCCTGCCCTTAAAAAATGAAACAAAAATGTTTTTTTGTTGGTTTTTTTAATGCATCCTGTTTTCCTTTAAGGAAAACGGGCTGCATTTAAAAAAAAAAAAGCTGCTTTATGTAAAAGCAGTCTCAGACATGGTGGTCTGCTGAGCCCAGCAGGCCACCATCCCTGGGATGGCCAGCCATTCCAAATGGGGTCGCAAAATGCGAGTGACTCATTAATAATCATGAGCCTCGCATTTTGCGACCCCATTGGGAATCGCAAACAGTGTCCAAGACTCAGTTGTACATGCCAAATAGCGAGTCGCAAATTTCGAGTCGCAAAAGCGACGCAATTTGCGAGTCGCTATTTGGCAGGTCTTACATCTGGCCCCTAGATTCCAGAACTTTCCAGCACAGAAATGTGAGGAAAATGTGTTTTGTTTTACAAAGTTTGAGGTTTGCAAGGGATTATGGGTAACAGAACCTGGTGAGAGCCACACAAGTCACCCCATACTGGATTTCCCGGGATGTCTAGTTTTAAAAAATGTATAGGTTTGCTAGGTTTCCTTTAGTGCCGGCAGAGCTAGGGTCCGAAATCCACAGCTAGGCACATTAGGAAAAAAGGGCCAGTTTTCACTGCAAAAATGTGATGTGTCCACATTGCGTTTTTGTCCGTTTCCTGTTGCAGGTCCTAGGCCTACCCACACAAGTGAGGTACCATTTTTATTGGGAGTCTTAGGGGAACGTTGGGTGGGTGGAAGTTTGTGGATCCACACAGATTCCGGAACTTTCCATCACAGAAATGTGAGGAAAATGTGTTTTTGTTTTACAATATTTGAGGTTTGCAAGGGATTTTGGGTAACAGAACCTGGTGAGAGCCACACACGTCACCCCATCCTGGATTCCTCTGGGTGTCTAGTTTTCAAAAATGTATAGGTTTGCTAGGTTTCCTTAGGTGCCAGCAGAGCTAGGGTTCAAAATCCACAGCTAGGCACATTGCAAAAAAGGGTCAGTTATCCAACGAAAAATATGATGTGTCTACGTTGCGTTTTGGGCCGTTTCCTGTTGCGGGTGTTAGGCCTACCCACACAAGTGAGGTACCATTTTTATTGGGAAACTTTGGGGAATGCTGGATGAGTGGAAGTTTGTGGATCCACACAGATTCCAGAACTTTCCATCACAGAAATGTGTGGAAAATGTGTTTTTTAACTAAGTTTGAGGTTTGCAAGGGATTCTGGGTAACAGAACCTGGTGAGAGGCACACAAGTCACCCCTTGGTGTCTAGTTTTCAAAAATGTACAAGTTTGCTAGGTTTCCCTAGGTGCCGGCTGCGCTAGGGCCCAAAATCCATAGCTAAGCACGTTGCGAAGAAAAAGGTCAGTGTCTAGTGGGCTTTCTGCCGTCCTGGAGGGAAGTTCGGGGGCTATTGCCCTCATATGCCCCCAAGGGGGGCCCCAAGACAGTGGCTATTTATTTTGGGGGGTGGGGGCCTACATATATAAAAGCCAGCGTAATGCCGGGCACCTAGTGGTCTCTCTGCCCCCCGGGAGGCAGATCGGGGGCTATTGCCCCCATCTGCCTCATGGGGGGGCAGAGAGGCTGTAGCAATTTCATTTGGGGGGTTGGGGTATTGGCATGCCTATTCTGGGCAGCCCCCACCCCTAAACTTTGAAAAAAATAATCCCTGGTGCCTAGTGGGTTTCTGCCACCAGAGGGGGAAAGATTAGGGGCTAATGCCCCATTTGCCTCCCGGGGGCAGAAAGACTGTGGCATTTTTTGAGAGGGGGTTGGGGGCATTAGCATGCCCATTCTGGGCAGCCCACACCCCTACATATGAAAAATAAGAATAATCCCTGGTGCCTAGTGGGCTTTCTGCCCCCCAGGGACGCAGATCAGGGGCTACTGCCCCATCTGCCTCCCGGGGGCAGAAAGACTGTGGCATTTTTTTCGGGGGTGGGGTCATTGGCATGCCCATTCTGGGCAGCCCCCACCCCTAACTTTTGGAGAAAAAAAATCCCTGTTGCCTAGTGGGCTTTCTGCCCCCCGAGGGGGGCAGATAAGGGGCTATTGCCCCCATCTGCCTCTCGGGGGGCATAAAGACTGTGGCAATTTATTTTGGGGTGGGGCATTGGCATGCCCGTTCTGAGCAGCCTCCACCCCTACATACAAAAAAAATCCCAGGTGCCTAGTGGACGTTCTGCCCCCCCAGCGGGCAGATCAGGGGCTGTTGCCCCATCTGCCTCCTGGGGGGGCAGAAAGACTTTTGCCTTTTTGGGGGGGAAAGGGTGGGGGCATTGGCATGCCCATTGTGGGCAGCCCCCACCCCTGGCCTATAATAAAAGAATCCCTAGTGTCTAGAGTGCTTTCTGCCCCCCCCCAGGGTGGCAGATTGGGGGCTATTGCCCCCATATGCCCCCCGGGGGGCAGAAAGGCTGATGATGCCATCATTTAATGGGGAGCAAAGGCTCTTGCCCAAGGAGCGGCTTCCCCCTCTCTGGTACCTAGTAGGTGGATCCCTGCTTGGGGAATGCCATCCTGGGGCAATCCCAAACAGGGATCCACTAGGGAAGGGTACCATTAGAAAGGAGAGATTCTCCCCTTTCCAACGATACCTCTCCCATGTGTTTCGGTGCTCGGGGGCTGAGATAGCCCCACAAGCACCGAAACAGTGAAACTGAAACTAAGTTTCAGTTTTGTTTTCGGTGTAATGACGTCAGCGCGGCATGCGCGTGATCGTCATTACAACGAAAACAAAAAATATGTCTCGGGTGGTGGGGGGAAGCTCTTCCCCACCTCCCGAGGCAATGAAGAAAAAAAGGAAATCCCTCTGCTGTTTACAGCAGAGGGATTTTTTGCAAGTGTGCTCATTACGGAATGGTTCCATCATGAGCACTTAAGCACTTGTGCTCATTACGGAACCATTCCGTCATGAGCATAGAAGGGGTTAAAGCACGATTTGGCCTTCTCCTAGGATCATCTCATGCAATGCCATGGCTGGGCACAATAAAACCCATGTCCTGTTGCTTATGCAAAAAAGGAGAAGAAAACATAATTCATTTAGTTTGTATATGCCCAGACCTGATGGAAGAAAGAAGGAGGCTACTTAAGTATAATTTTAACTCCTGCAGAGTTTGATCTTGCAGGCAAGCACTTATAAGATGTTATAAATCAACAGATATAGTTCTGAACGCTGCTTTTGTTACATTTATGCTACTGGCAGAAAGGAAATTAGACTCCTGTGAATAGACTGCAGTAAACCCGGAAGACTGAACTTATAGAATTCCCTACAAAGAGGGTTCAAACTGGGTATACATAATAGCGAATTTGCACAAAATGATTTGTATTAGAAAAGAAATGCACTCTTTTAGATACCACTAGTGGTAAGAAGCAATAGGCTCCTGTTATTTGCTTTTATAAAAATGCATGTGGTGGTTTTGATCAAAAACACATGTGATGTTTACCTTGGAATTTCAACAAAGAGTTTTAGATTTGTAAAATTAAAATTTGTTATTTCTTTAAATGTATAATTTTTAATGTTAAACTGTTTTATCATATGTGGTGATTTTTACAAACACACGTTGTATGATTTTAAATAATCAAACAATACAAAAATTTACTTACTTAGATTGGTGTATGATTTTTCTTGCATTGTATTTTCACTTTATTAATGTTTTAAATGGTGCATAAATACTTTGCACATTGCTTCTAGGTTAAGGTTGACTGCTTTTGTGCTAATCTGCCACATGGTTAAGCGCAGGTTAATTTGGGTTTGCTCGTGTTTCACCCTGACAGAGGTTGTGGTTGATGCTTGAATATGGTTTCAACCCCTCAACCTGTAACACAAGTTACTACAAGGTAGTTATCAATATTGTCATCAATGATGTCATTGGACATGTCAAAAGTGATGCAGTCTGTGAGGTCATAAGCAAAGTTTGGTGGGGGTATAAGTTCTGTTTAGCTCAGTAAACTATAACTGGTTAATTTCAGTGTTTTTCTTTTGAGTTCATAATGGTATGTCATAGCTTACATTTTCACCTAACTATAACGTATAATGTCACTTTAACCTTGGGATTTTTTTGTGAATTTCTGAGTTTTTTTATGTAAAATAAAATAATATTAATATACCTAATTATAACATCACTTTAACCTTTGTTTTTTTAGTGAATTTCTAGTCTTTTTTAACATAAAGTAAGATCTTATTACCATACCCAACCCCTCGTTGGCAATCAATCCATAGCTGCACACAGCCTGATAGTGTGCAGCGTGAAGTTGCATTCATTTTCCCAGTCCCTCGGGAGCCCCTTGGGAGTCCTGCGGGACAAGTATTGCACCTTTTAAACATTAATTCCTCAACCTATGTGATAGTTACCTGCGATCAACTAATGCCATCCTCGCATTTGTAGTGATGAGGACAAATGGACTGTGATTCTAGTGGTAAAGATGATGGTGGTGCTATTGAGGGTAGATGTAGTCTATAATACAGAAAAAACAATTTACCAATTATTTTACAGACATGCAGCAATTGTACTCAGTAGATTAAAGTAGTAAGTGCATAGTTTTTGTTTGTAAGAAAATCGTGTGACATTGAAGTGGGTGACTGAGAGGCTGAAAGGTTAGTATCGTGACAGTACCCCCCATCAAAATCCCCCCAAAGACTGATGGAATAGGACGTGGTTTGGAAGGATACCGTGTATGAAATGATTGTACTAATCGAAGTGCATTTTTGAGTTGAGCTAATGGTTCCCATGAACGTTCTTCTGGCCCATACCCTTTCCAATCCTCTAAATAGTATAATTTACCTCGAATACGTTTTGAATCTAAAACAGCTTGTACTTTGTATTCTAATTCTCCATCTATCTCAATAGCTATGGGTAAGTTGGTTCTCCTGGTTGAAGGATGGTATGGTTTCAATAATGAAATATGAAAAACTGGCTGAATGCGATACGTAGGTGGTAATTGTAAATGCATTGCTACAGGATTAATGATCTGTTGAATCAAAAAGGGGCCAATAAACCGAGGAAGTAATTTATTTGTTCCTTTCAATCTCAAATGTTTAGTAGATAGCCACACTTTATCACCGATTGTATATGATGGTTGTGGTGAACGATGTTGATCAGCTATAACTTTTTGAGTTTCTTTGGCTTGAGCAAGATGATAACGAGCTTGTTGTTGGATTTCACGTAAGTTTTTATGACACTCATTTACTGTAGGAACTAGTGTTTCTGTCTGCAAGGACCAAGGAATATCTTTAGGGTGAAATCCTTGTGCACAGAAAAATGGGGACATACCTATTGATGAATGATCAGCGTTATTATAAGCAAATTCCATTGCCCCCAAGAGATCAACCCATTCATGTTCACTGTCAGCTAATATACAACGTATATATTGTTCTATAGTTTGATTTGTGCATTCAGTTAAACCATCAGTTTCTGGATGATAACTGAATTATGTCCGCACTTCCATTTTTAATGTTTTACTCAAAGCTTTCCAAAACGAGAAATAAATTGAGGTTCTCGATCGGAAATTATGATGGAAGGAATGCCGTGTAGACGAATGATATTAGACATAAATGAGTTGGCCATCTCGGATGCAGAGGGAAGTTTTTTTAATGGTATGAAATGGGCCATACGAGTAAACTGATCCACCACTGTTAAGATGGTAGTATAACCCGCTTTGGTTATAGGTAAATTTACTATAAAATCCAAAGAAACTGTGTGCCATGGTTGTGGAGGTATCGGAAGTGGTTGTAATAACCCACAAGGGGACTGATGCTTAGCTTTATATTGAACACAAATAGAACATGTTTCAATATAGTTTTGAATATCATTAAACATGGAGGGCCACCAAAATATTCTTTTCACTAAATTATATGTTTTCTTTACACCTGCGTGTGCAGCCAATGGTATATCATGCATCAATTGTAACACTATGTTTCTTAATTCTGTTGTTGGGATAAACAACTGTTTGGTTTTCCATAATAAATAATCATGAAATTGAAGAAACGGATACTGGGATATCCAACACTTTGGTGATTGTGTAGCAATTTTTTGTTTTACTTCTTCTAGAAAGTCAGCACTATTTATCAATCCTTGAAAACATTGTGGAGGGAGAATAGGAGGAGAATCACAGTGTTGTTCTGATGCTTCTTCCTCTCCAATACGTGATAAAGTATCAGCTTTGTTGTTTTCTTTTCCTGGGCGGCATGTGATCGTGAAATGATAGTCATTAAAAACAAAGACCAACGAAGTTGTCGAGCTGATAAAGCTTTTACAGATTTTAAGCATTGAAGATTTCGATGATCTGTATAAATGGTCACTGGATGTCAAGCACCTAACAAATGATGACGCCATTCTCCGAAAGCAAATTTTATAGCCAACAACTCTCTGTCAGCTATTGGATAATTTGTTTCAGCAGGTAATAATTTTCTTGATTAATAAGCAATGGGGTGCAATTGGCCAGTGTCTTTGTGCCTTTGAGATAGTATACCTCCAATTGCATATTCTGAGGCATCAGCTTCCACAATGAATGGGCGAGTTGGGTCAGGGTGCACTAATGTAGGAGCTGAAGTAAAATGGTTCCTTAAGTTCTGAAAAGCTTGTTCCACAGCAGCATCCCAAATGAATTTGACATCTTTGCATAGTAATTTGGTGATAGGGGTTATAATGTTTGACAATTGCGGTATAAACCTCCTATAAAAGTTAGCAAAACCTAAAAAACTTTGAATCTGTTTTGTTGTTTTTGAGCTAGGCCAATTAAGAACTGCTTCTTTTGTTTATCCACTTCAATACCTTCTGAGCTTAATACATAACCAAGAAATTCTACTTTGGAGACGTGAAAAACACTTTTTTCCAACTTGACATAGAGAGAGTGCTGTAATAACTGTTGGAGAATGGCTCTCACCTGTTTTACATGTTCTGCTTTAGATCGTGAATATATTAAAATATCATCTATATAGACTACACAACAAACATCAATGAATTCCCTCAATACCTCATCAATAAAAAACTGGAATGCTGCAGCAGCGTTGCAAAGTCCGAAGGGCATAACTTGGTATTCTTAAAGACAGAATTTCGTATGAAACGCAGTCTTCCATTCATCGCCCTCACGAACTCGCACCAGATGGTAGGCTCCTCGCAAATCCAGTTTTGTATAAATAACTGCGTCTTTTATTTGATCGAATGAAGGTGGTATTAAAGGTAGAGGGTACCGATTCTTTATTGTGACGTTGTTTAGGGCACAGTAGTCGATACACACACGAAGCTCTCCCCCCTTCTTTGGTATGAAAAATAGAGGGGAAGAGACCGGGGATATAGACTGTCTAATGAAACCATTAGCCAGGTATTCATCAAGGTAAGTTCGTTAATATTAATTTTCTTTTTCATTGTGGGCTTATATACGACTACAGGATATTGTTGCTCCTGGAACCAAATTTATTCTACAATCATAGTCACGATGGGGTAGTAATGTATTAGCTTTTGTTTATCAAATACATTGGATAAATCAGTATATTTTATTGGTACACCATCTAACGCTAAAACATTATTCACCATTTTGGGAAAGTCATATCCTTGTAATTGATGTGAAACCTCATTGGTTGAAAAACAGGAATGTTTACATTGTTCAGAGGAGAATGTCACCGTTTTATTAATCCAATCAATTTGCGGGTTATGCTGAACGAGCCAGGGAATGCCTAATATTAAACTAAATTGTGGTGCATCAATTACATCAAAGTGAATTTGTTCTGTATGTGAATTTTCACACAACATCATTAAGTCTTCTGTTTGATGTTGTATTAATCCTGATGTTAACTCTCTCCCATCCACAGCCCTTACAACTTCAGGGAAACTCTTGGGTTGTAACGTTAATCCTAATGTGTGAAGGAACTTGGTATCAATAAAGTTACCAGTAGCCCCCGAATACAGTAATGCATGTACTGTCCAAGAACCTTTTTGTACAGCTGAGGATTTAAGTGTTACCATGATACTAAGATGATGGGAAACAGAAGTGGGGGTTGTAGAGGCCAAACTGGGTGATAAATTCAACAAAGTAGTCTCTTTTTCTGTCGAGTTCATTAGTTTTCCGTCTGCTGTGTTACAGCCGCAGTTGTTGTCTTTGGACGAGGTTTCAATGGCCGATTTGGACATTCTTTTACAAAATGTCCTGATTTACCACAATATAAACATTAGTTTAATTTTCTCCTTTTTTCTTTCTTTTCTTTAGAGAGTGGCCCTCGAATTGTTCCAATTTGCATGGGCTCCACGGTATCTGTCTTATTTTTTGTCTCTACTCTATTAGGTCCTCTCTCTCAACACTATGACCCTGTGTTCTGTTTTACATTTCTCTCCCCACCTTTCTAGTAAACGATGATTTAATTTAACAACTAAATCTATAAACTCATCACAATTTTCAGGTGGTTCTAATATTTGCGCTATCATGTCTTTTAATTTGACTTTTAATCCCCTGTAAAAAAGAGATACTCTTTTTTCTTCTGGCCATTCTGCTTCTATCACCAAACGATTTAAATTAGAAATATACTGTATCAAATCGGATGATCCCTGTTTTAAATTTAATAACTCATTATCTGCAGCTTGAACAAAAGCATGTTTTGCAAAAAGGCGTTTCATAGTTTCTTTAAATTGCCGATAATTGTATAACAGAGGATCATCTCTTTCGATCAACGGCACTGACCATAAAGCTGCATCCCCCCCTAAATAAGATAATATAAAAGCTACTTTGGAAGCATCATCAGGAAAAGCTGTGGGCTTTGCCATAAAATGAAGATGGCATTGATTTAAGAAAATACTGAATTTGTTTGAATCCCCATGGAAGTGTTCAGGGGGCGCTAAAGGGATTGGTGTTGGTGTAATGACCTGAATTTGAGTCGGTGGTACTGTACTAGAACTGGTGGCTCCCGATGGTCCAGGGAAAGTAGATGGTGTTAGGATTGGTTTGTTTAATGGGGCGGGTCTTTTTGACTGTTGGGCATATAGGTCTGTTTTTAATGACGTACGGTCATGCCACAATGCAGCATTTTCAGCTTTGATATCCGCTAACATAACTGCTATATCTTGGAGGGAAATAGCTTGAGCATTGTCCATAATAGCTGGGCGAATCTATTGTCATGGGCTTCGCCTTCTGTCAGACAAAACAATGCGTTCTTACCTTAAAGTCCGCAATGTTGAGATTTGCAGAGATGTTATGTACCAACTTCCCAGTACCCTACCTGTTTCACCTGAGTATTCAGTGATCACTGGATGTTACAGTAAGGTTCAAGGAGGAAGGCCTGGGGCTTGCATATGTGAGGCTTCTAGTTGTTGACCTGTGAGGCAACCGAAGAATACTTTTAGTTGTTATGTTTATATAAGTGTATTACAAGTATTGCACCTTTTAAACATTAATTCCTCATCCTATGTGATAGTTATCTGTGATCAACTAATGCTATCCTTGCATTTGTAGTGATGAGGACAAATGGTCTGTGATTCTATTGGTAAAGATGATGGTCGTTCTATTGAGGGTAGATGTAGTCTATAATACACAAAAAACAATTTACCAATTATTTTACAGACATGCAGCAGTTGTACTCAGTAGAGTAAAGTAGTAAGTGCATAGTTTTCTCTGTTGCACTTACACTCCAAGTCCCAGAAGAATCAGAACATATTGTTTCTTTTACAAGCCAATGTCTCTTCACAATCCAAGTTCCAGAAGATTTAAATGCAATGTCTTTTCTTCTACTTTTATGACTACTTGGCTAACTCCGAAAACAAACTTTGGATTTGAGAAGTTTTCAATACTTGTTTCACTTTTCCAAAATAAAGTGTTTCCAAAAATTAACTTTAGTAATCTTACTTGAGTTGGGTACTGTGCTTAATGATTTCTTCTTTTGTTACAGCATTCCTCAAGAACGAATGGAAGAAGCAAAGAAATCGAAGGTCGCGTTCTGTTGCTATGGAGATGAAGACCTAGGTAACAAGAAGCAGGTAAGCGTACGACGTGTTCCCTCCTGGATTTCTGGAAGGAGAAGCATTTTCTAGAACATGGGTGTGGCATTATATAGTCATGCCACACCCAAGACGGCTGCCATTGCGTGTGGACGCGGATGACATTTTTTGATGCTTCTACGTCATTCCGCCCCGTGTCTGTTTATGCGCATGAATCAGACTCGGCCGCTTTGCATGGGAACCGGCACCGAGAGTCATGCTTTCTTATTCAGGTCCGTTTTTGGCAGTCTACAGATCACAATGTTATAGATCGCTCCTTTTGTCATTAACACAGTCTATGTAATTCCTACATCGGTACAAATCATCTTGTTTACAATTTCCGTAAATGAACAGATAATCGGCATCACGTTATAACAGTAAACACATATAAACATAACTTCCTAAATTGGCAGTGCTGGTGCACAATACAGGGGTGGGTTTTTGTTTGTAAGAAAATCGTGTGACATTGAAGTGGGTGACTGAGAGGCTGAAAGGTTAGTATCGTGACAGCTACACGCTGAGCTCCGTCGCAAACTCACACTTGCAGACAGGGTAACTTGTATATTACTGTTGGCAGGGCTCTGCCATAAAGGACTTGGGTGAAGCTAACCCTGTCCAAATTAGCTTGTAGGTTTGATGCTGGACGGATACTCACTACAGTTTTGAAACTTTGATGAAGGAACCTCTATGGACTATCTAAAAACAACTGGCAATAAAACTAAAGGTTGGTTGGGATATAAAAACCTTTCATGAGGTTGACACCTTAAAAGATATAGATAATACTAGACTAAAGCCTTATTGTTTGTTTATAGATAACATATCTGCCGGTACCATTCATCAGACTGGTGTGAATGCCTGCTGCATTGTTGCGATTGAGTAGATTAGATACAGCATCTTTTGAATCCACAAGGTCTCTCCATCCCAATCCGCTTCCTCCTGGGATTTGCCTCGGGTATATATACCAATAACATAAAATCTATTAAAAAAAAATTCTATTATAAATTAAAACATTAAACTATTTAAAAATCTTTAAACCTAAATTTACCACTCCAGTCAGTGCAACAGTAGGGAAAGTGTTGGATAGCGGAGGGGTAAACATTACTATTCCCACTCCAGTGAGTGTAACAGTAGGGAAAGTGTTGGATAGCGGACGGGTAAAAATTACTATTCCCAAACCAATGAGTGCAACTCTAGGGAAAGTGTTGGATAGCGGAGGGGTAAAACTTACTATTCCCACTCCAGTGAGTGCAACAGAATGTTTATTGATATCAAATGGTTTTTCATCCGCCACTGTGCTTTCACAATAGATATCAGGTACCCATATTCTCGTCCCAATAGGACCTCGTAAGGAGTGACACCCCCTAGAGAACTTCTTGGCATATTTTGAGGGCTCGCTGTACCCCATATAAGTGATTGACCCAACTACCACCCAAACATAATACTCTTGCTGTTAAAGACTGCTTTAAGTCTCGGTTTTTCCTCTCCATGACCGAATTTCCCTCTGGATGGTACAGAGAGGCGTACCACAATGCTACACCCAAACCTTCCATGGCTTCCTTGTAAGCCCTAGAGCTAAATGCGGAGCCATGGTCAGAATGTAATGTGGCAACTGCGTATGTCCCTATAAAGACTCGCAAATCTTTTATAACAGTTCGAGTGTCAGCCGAGAGCTGAGGCCATACCTATAGGAATCTAGAGCATGAATCCACTGCCACCAAGATATACTTGTAAGCCCCATCTGATTGTAGGGGGCTGCAGTGGTCCAAATGGACACAAGCGAGTGGTCTGTCTGATATTTGTAACGGTGTCTGCGCAAGAGGTGCTACGGTGGAACCCTTCATCTGCTGACAGATGTCGCATTTTAAGACAAAATTCTTCATCTGTTTTGTTAAACCAGGCCACCAATAGCATTGTTTCAGTAAAGAAACTGTTGCGGTAATCCCTGCGTGTGCAGAACCTAGACCCTCATGTGCAGCTAGTATTAAACCTAATCTGCGATCCATGTTTGGTATTACTCTATCCCCCACTCCTGGAATTTGAGTGTACGGAATGTGGATTGCATCTAACTTGTAGGAGTACTTGAGTGGAAAACCTTTTGGTAAGGCTGGGCTGTTTTTGCGTGAAGCAATGACAGCTACCATTATCTGTCCATCTATTCTTGTTTTTGAATGAGTGATTGCAGCTACAACAGCAGTACGTACTGCCCCCTTTGCAGCTTCATCGGCCATTGAATTTCCTTCAACGTGAATGCCATTACGTTGATGACTCACCGTGTGTATCACGTGAGCTCTTGGTAGTTCGTTTTTCAACTCAGCTACCTGTTCCCATTGCATTTTATGCTTAATTGTGCCACCTTTTGGGTCTTTAAACCCATTCGGACCCCAGTAGTGGAGATATTCTTTGTATGACTGGACACAATAAAAAGAATCAGACACAATCAGTGTGGGGAATTCCAGATCCGTATTTATTATTGCCAGTAATAGGGCTTTTAGTTCTGCCAGCTGAGCCATGCAGTCTCCTAGAGACTGGATCTTCGTATCGCTAGGATAGAACTTGCCATCCTGCATACAACCTTTTACAATCACACAAGCGGCGCTGTACTGCTGTTTACTTCCTATGGCCGGCTGAGCAGATCCATCAGTGCAAATGATATATTCATACTGATCTAGAGGCATTATTTCATTTGGGAGAGGATATTCTTGTTCATATTGCAGAAATGCTTGGGTTTTTAGCCTTGGGTCATATCTGTATTCTACGTCCATTGCAGTGAGAGAATTAGCCCATTGTATCCATCTTGGATGTAAGGCTTTGGCATTAGGAATGCTTGCCTTTGTAGCAGCCTCTAAGGCTGGTACCGGAGTTACGACAATTATTCGCTTCCCCTGAGCCAGTGCTCTTTCTCTCACTACAGCAGTCTGTACTGCTGTCAGGATTTTCTCTGTAGAAGCAAAGCGCATTTCAGAGTTTGTGTACAAAGGTGATTTGTATGCTATAGGTACCGTTTTGCCTTCATTGAAGGTTAGGTAAGTGTACCCAGATTGACCCTCTATAATGCGGATCACCAGGTTGCGGACGTTTACGAGTGTCTGCAAGTGTTTTGAAGCTATCATGTCAGCTTGTAGGGAACAAAGGATATCTGTGTGTTCCTGTGTCCGATGCCTAACTGAAAAATCATGTCTTATTAAGTCGTAGAAAGGTTTTACTTTTTCTGCGTAATCTAAAATGTATGTTCTGCCAAACTTTAAAAATCCCTATTTAGGAGGTTGAGGCAGCACGCACTTTTCTACAAAGTTTGCTGCAAGGCTTTTTCCTTCACTTGATAACTTGTATCCCAAAAATAGGACATTGAGGTGGGCTATCTTTGATTTTTTAAAGTTGAATTTGTAGCCCTCAGAGGCGAACCCCAAAATTATGCTGCTCACTCTGGCCAAGTGATCCTTTAAACCATCATCCATCAGATAAATATCTTCTACATAGGGCAAGGCTTCTTCATCCAACCCGGGGCTATTATCATACCCTTAGGGGAGTCAACAAAATTGACGCTGAGAACCTAGCGCGGAAAATGCAGTTAAATACATGCTTTCAGGCGCTATATTTTGGCAGAACAATCCATTTGAGATATCTAGTGTTGTTTTGTATTTTTTCCACACAATGTTATTCATTAATGCGGCACTATGTGCATTCTGTACTGCAAATGTCTTAGTGCATGTGTTCAGATGTCTGTAGTCTAAAACTAGATGGTATGAGTTATCGGGTTTCATTACGGGAAACAAAGGTTTGTTCATGGAGGAGGTGCAAATTTCGATTACACCTTGGTATTCAAGTTGATCTACGATCTCTCTGACCTGTTTTTTCGCTTCTTGTTTTATTGGGTACTGTCTCTGTGGAGTTGGAGTAGTTTTTACTGGGATTGTATGGTGAAGTGACTCAGCATCCCACCCAACAAGGTCGCTTCTGCCCACTCCTGCACGTATGTGTGTTTTAAGTATATTGGAACGAGGTCGGAAAAAGCTGGTAAAATGACCGTTTCTCCCTTTGGGCAATCCATAACAATTTCAGGTGGCTAATCTTTTTCAACTAAAATGATGTCATAGCCAAAAGCCAGGTTCTCCCAAAAGAGGCCTTCAATTTTTCTGGGTTTGTCCCCCTCCATTTGGAGTGTTATCTCATGTAACCTATGTGAGACACTCACACTTGTATCAAGTGTTTCCACCGTCATATGCTCATTCAACTCCGCTGACACCAGAAATTCCATCAGGTTCTGGCGAGCTATTGTTACTTCTGCTGCGCTGTCTAGCATCGTCAGAGCCCATTCCCCATTCAGAAGTTGAGTCCTCAGAATTCTGGGCATGTCTTACTTTAAGACCTGCTACTTTCTTCTTTTTAAATTGAGGTTTTGATTTTGGCTTTTCTTCTTTCTTTGAAATATAATCTGAAGTGCGAGGCGTGTCTCTGGACTTTGTACGCTCTTCTTGTCTGTGTTCTGACCGTCCTTCCCTCTTGGAGTTTCTTGGTGAACCCTGAAAGGAACGAGAGGAACGTGTATCAGTATCCTGATACCTGTCAGGTTTTTTAATGTTATCTCTATTCCTAAGGTTGTATCTCCTTTCGGAGGGCTCCTGTTGAGGAGACCCACTTCTGGATTGAGATCTATTCTTTTGTTTTTTATTGTTATCCCATTTCTTCTTGGAAGAATCAGGTGCTTGCTTTGTGTTATCCTTTTCAGGACCACCCATAAGTTGAGGTTATGTTGCTCTACCTCCCAAACTATCTCTACCTAATTCAGCATAGGTGTCTTCAATAATTTTAGGTAATTCACGTTCCTGTTGTAAAGGAGTGAAATCCCTCAGGTGTTGGCGTATTGCCACTGCTGCTGCCTCCCCTTTTATATTTGCTAATATTATAGCTGATGCCTGGGCAAAATTACCTAATAATGTCATTCCTAAGTTCAGAGCAGGTTCTGTTCCATACTCAGTTTGTATTTATATTAATACGTCTGGTATCGCTGCTAATGATGGAATACCATGTGTTCTGGTATATATGGCAGTGAAAACTGTACCCCAAGAGGTACAGTCCTCTATCTGGGGAGCTATCCCCATTGGCAAGAAGATTGTTAGCTTTCTGTGTTTTTCTTGAGGGCTTGTGTGTGGAAATACTGTCTCTAGCTGTGTTATTTTCTGAGCTATCCAGAATGGCATTTGCTCACGTTTAGTGGGCATTTTACCCATAACTGCGTATAGCGATTGTGGTGTAATTTTAGTTGTAGATCCCTGAATTTGTCCTGTTTGTGTAGCCCTTGTGGGCTGGAGTGTGAGTGTTCTCATCACGAACTATGTCAGGTTTCTGTAGAGTTTTATTATTTCTTTGTGAAGTGGACGTAGGTCTGCCACTGGCATTGAGTCACTGTCTGGATGCGGTGTGTAAGCCGCAAGGACTGGCCAAGTGGCTCCGTCTCTTCGGAGTGGACCTAGTCTTACTTTGATTTTGTGTGGGGCAGGGCGCCTTTAAACCAGTTTATGTGCTCCTGGTAGGTGAGCGTAACTTCAATGTCCTCATACGGACAGTATTCATCTGGTGTTTCATCTGCAGTGTAAGGACAAAATGTATTGGATTGTGCATCTGCTTGTGGGAATTTAACCCATGAATAGAATACCTCTGTTCTATATGACTCATGAGCCTCAATCACGAACGTTACTGTCCCACCCCTAGCTGTGACTCCGTAGTCTGTTAGCTTTTGAGTAAGGGCATTTCTAACATTTTCTGAAATCTTGATTTCACCTTCCTCTTCTTCTTCCCTGACTACAGCAGGCTGTGCTCACACAGCGGCGTTTTCATCAGCCATTGTTTTTGAAAGAAGAATTTTCAAAGAAACTGAGATAAGGTTTTATGCACAGTAGGAACTGTTTGTCCTTCATGCTTGATATACCTACAGCCAATACATATGATATTGAAACCACACACAGGACCCAAGGGAGAACAACAAAGAACATATCGCTCCCTATCTAAATCTTGAAACTCGCTGAGAATATGTTCTACCAAAAATAGGATTAGAGATTAGTGTAAGTGGGAAAGAGATGTCTTTAACGGACAAGAACCCTCACTCACCCAAAGGTGACATGCTTCATCATTGGGCTCCCTCCGCACATCGGGGCCAGCCGGTCCCCAATGTGGGGTACGACTCCCCACCTAATGTCATGGTGTGAGGAGGAGCTGAGGTGTTTTTAGGCAAAGGGATGCCACAAAATGTTAATGGTGAGTGAGGGACAGAGTGCTGTGAAAAAGTGTAAGGAATATAAAACTTCCTCAAGGGCTCAAATAACTTTATTAGGTAGAGTCCTTGGAAAGGGTTAAAAAAGCAGAGGACAAGGGTTTTTAGAACAAATATACCCCTTCAGAGGTCAACATGTTTCTGCCTTTCTTTGGCTCCTAAAGGAGTCCTTAGGCATTCGTCAGGACCAACTATTAATAGTCACTCTAAAAGTGTGTATGCCACAATCATTTAAATTGTAAAGATTGGCTATACTGGCCGTTTCCAAAGGTGTAGTTCCTTAATTCGTCACCTCCATCTGAAACAAAGGAAAAGAGCAAGATACATTTTGCCTTTCTTTTCAAAGGAAACGATTCATCCCCCACCAACACTAGTGCAATCCACTATCACTAAAATCATGTTAAACACTAACATGTCGTTGAAATCAAAACCCAAAACGACAAGAGAAGAAAAAGAGAAAGTAAAGGAAAAAGGTTACCTGTGGGAGGGAACTGACATGGACTCTCTATAGCCACTAGGTACCCATTCAATAACTCTGGTACACTGAACTAAAATAAAAGAAAAGTGACAACAACCATAATGGCAGAAATGAACAAGATCAGAAACTTCTTACGCCAATAATCAAAACCGCTACACATTTGTAAATTTGTTTAAAAAGACATACACAGGACAGTCATCAACTGATCAGCTTGTCCCAAAAATAAAGGGAAGGGTCTCATTTATAAGGCTGAGAAAGAATTCTCAAACCGTCATCATAATCATGTGTCTCATATATTGAATTGCACTGTCACACGCAAAACATATCGTATGACATACTGAAGACGATTATATAAATCATCGTCTAGCCTTCATAAAATCTCTTCTTAGTCAATACCCTCGGTGTTACAAAAATAGATATTACCGAGTGGTGTAAGAAGAGTGCTCTAATTGAGGAAGGAAAAGGAAGGCAGGCCAATATCATGGTATGTATGTACCCCATACTTTAGAAAGTTTTCAATAATGGCACAGTCTCGAAAAAAAACGGCATTCTTTAGATAGGAGTATCGTCTAGCGATAACTCACTCCTTTCGTTCGCGCTCAAAACAGAATGTTTAGTTATGTACTCACCACAGTTCTCTATGGAGTATCCTATGTAGTCCTGGTCCTGGCAAGAGCAAGGATCCCGAGCGAAAACAACATATTTTAAAAAAGACGCCATACGTGCCCAGGAAGCGTAACCCGATGTCATTTTCTTAGAGGAAGCAACCGGATGACGGGAAATGTAATCTATCTAGTGCCGATTTTGCCAGCAGGCCCGGGCAGGAAACATCACAAGATGTCATTTCCTGGCTGTGCTTCAAAGGATGATGGGAAGTCGAGTTTTGTCAAAGGTGAGTCTGCTGTTAGGACGGGACTCTGGTGTGTTCCTAAACTGTAGTTACTGATTCACAACCAAGATCAAACATAAGCCGCTCAATCAGATAAATGCTGGATCAGATAAACGCTGGATACCCAGGCACCAACTTCTCCGTATGTGAAAGTGAATACGCCCGAGCCGCTCACACTCTTCAGGACGAGGGGGAGGGCGGCGGGGGGGGGGGTGTTTATTAGGTATTATTATAGGGCATCATTTTCCAGCTGAAATACTCAGTGATTTGGCGTGCATTAGAAATGAATACAAATTTTCTAGCACCGAGATAGCTGATCTCAGTCCAAAAGCACTAAACCAAAAACAATCAAGGGATGATCAGAGGCAAAGCAAATGTCATAAAAATAAACCTAGGGTTCAAATGATGAAAACAATAATCCCCAAATTTATCTGCCCAAGGTATGCCAGGGAATATCATCATTCAAACCCTGGGTGTCACATCTGAGCCTATATATCCATCTTTGTTCCCTCCGGAACAAAACTGACTTGTGAGAGCCCATATCTTTAACATATCTGGGCCTGTCAATGACTGTCCAGTGTATGTCGTTCTTTGTATGGCCACAATTCAAAAAGTCCATAAGAAAGGAAGGTGCACTCTAAATGAAAGCAATCAGTAAACATGTATTGTCCAAAGTTTCTTTTCTTTATTTACGTAGTTTGGTTAAAATCGGCACACAGCCAACGCGTTTCGTTCCCTTGTGCCACGGGAACTTCGTCAGGGCTGTAACAATCACAACATATATAACATAAATATACATATAGAAAACATATATACATACACCATCCACTAAAGTAAAAATATATATAACACACAAACAAATTTGAAACACATACAATGACCAAAAAGCGAAAGAAAACATAAACCAACAAAGTGTTCAAGGATACACCATCCCTTAAAAGACAAAAACCTATTTTTAAGAATTTTTTTTTTTTTTTTTTTTTTTTTTTAAAAAGATGCCACTTGAATTTACTAAAATATCACATAAGAGAAGCGCAAGAGGATATATATATAAATCATATAACACCAAAATATACTAAAAAACATACAATATTTAAACAGACAAAAATCTGAACCAAATATATGAAAAGTGGGAAAATAAAAAAATATATATAAATAAAAAGAAAACAGTACACAAAAGGAGAAAAGAACAATAATGCAAAGAGAAAAATGAGAAAAGAGGATAAAGTATAAAGCCTAAATAAGCAAGACAAAAAAAGGAGAGAGTTAGAAAGCAATGAACCTAAGAAGAAGAAAAAGAAGAAAAAGAAGAAAAGGGGGAGGACCATAATCCACCTGAAAGCACAAACCTAAAACGGTGACAGGTTAAAAGGTCGTGTATAGGTGTGTCCAAAACGTCACCATAGATCGCGATTAACAAAACCCAACAAGGGCAAGAAAAAGATATTCTATGTATCTCACCTTATGGGTAGTATAGAGAGAACGTACACAATTAAGTCACAGGTCCAATTGTTGTCACGGGGTACCGTTTCAAAATCAAGATCGTACGTCCCCTGATATGGTCAAGACACCCTATATAAACGGTCTTTGGAGAATACTCCTATAAATAAATTAAGATAAACAGAGCAAATACTAGACAGTATATAAGCAAGAGAGGTAAAAAGAGGCGAGATTTAAACTCGCCGATCTTTATCAAAAAATTAGAAAATTTCGGACCATGGGCTAGCTCACCTTTAGATTGATCGATAATAATGAGGGAGTCCGAAAATGGGGAGTCCCAAACGGCGCACTGCTCTTTAAATTTCAAGAAGTCAACTGCCAAGAAATAAACAGTTTATAAAGAAAAAGAATATATCCCAAAAAGCTACGAGAAAATTATTTATCTCCATGTGACACGTAACTATCAAACAAAAAACGGACCAGTATTTATATAACTTATATACCATGGCCCTGATTATATGAAAGACCAACATCCTGACAGTGATCAATTTATAAATAGTATCACAGTCTGAAAAATACAGGTCCTAAGTCACAACTGAGCCAGTATCCCTAACAATACACAGAAAAAATTCTCAGTGTGAGACGGTCATGTATACGATGGACCACAACTAGGAATTAGCAGGCAATTATATGCGAGGGAACAAGCACCCAAGAAATAGCGATATGATAGTATCTCACCCAGCCTGTACAGCCATATAAAAATACTAGAAAAATTAGACCAATATTCAATTATAAACAAGAGGCCTAAAATATTTTAATATCCATTAACGGTCAATAGACGGCCCGTTTTTGTCATAGTATATTAAAAGTTCCCAAAAAGTATTAAAAAAGGTGGACAGTGCCCCGTAGAATTCTACAATAAAAACAAAGAGGTGGCACATAGAGCATAATACTAACCAGCGTAATATCGTTTAGTACGACTAAATACAAACAGACATGCTGACGTACCCAATAATCACCTATTCTCCAACGAGAAAGTTTTCCGACGGCATGATAACCGACAACACGATAATACAAGCTCCCACGCCATTACTAGAATCAATTTAAGCAATTCCGAAGGCGCAAAATGACGTCAAGTTCATGCGACCGAAATGCATCACGTAAGTGCAAGAAAAAAGAACCGCGAGTCTGGCGGCCATCATGAAAATGTAATCCAAAAATGGAAAAACATATTATTGCCATGCAGTTTGAATATAACAATGATATGAAAGAGAGATATTTTCTAGTTGGTTTTGTAATACAAAAAACCCAACACGGATATCATGATTAACTGATTTACAGTTTTCAAAAAACTATACTGGTAAGTTTCCAACGTATCATAACCATAATACAATACTTTCTTAAAACGTTAAATACTCTAGTTTATAGACTTGACTCGAGACACGGTAAATAATTCCATAAAACAGAAAACAAGATGGTTATGGGAATGTCATCTTATGCCGACAAATCTCACATAGATGATGACAAACCCAGGGGCCATCTTGTAGTGTGTTCAAAAAGCAGTTTCCAAAGTAATCTTATCGCAGTATTTTCTAACTCACTAACGAAACCGCATATTCTCAGGAAAATCTCTTGAAAATCAATATAAAAACCTTAGAAAAGGGATACATAGTGAAAAAGAAGGGAAAGGAAAGGAAAGGATGAATTAGATATATACATTAATTGTCATTTTGAAACAAAAGAAAAAATAATAAAAGTTACAAATTGAAAAAAATAAATGAATAAAAACACAAACCCATTAGAGAGATTTTTTCTTCAAAGAATTTACTTAAAAGGCTATTCCCTTCTACAGAGATATGATGAAAAACCTTATTAGAGAGTATTTAACAGATACTTAAGCCACATCAATGTACACAATATACACCCTTCTATCCAAGAAAATAGTGTAATTCTTTATCAGTATTGTGGCCTTTCTCAGTGGCTTTAAGACGACATATCCATTTGGCTTCCCTCTGTCTACATAGCAGTTCACGATCGCCACCCCTAGCTCCCTGGGGTACATGGTCAATACCATGAAACCAGAAAGAATTATCATCGGGATGTACCTTCATATAATGGTCGCTCACAGGGTACCGGCTATCCTTGTTGAGTATAGCTCTACGGTGTTCCTGAATGCGAACTTTTAAAGGGCGTACAGTGCTGCCCACGTAGATGATATCACATTTGCAACCTAAAATGTATATAACGTGGGTAGTATTGCAATTAATAAAATGTGCAATTCTATGGGAATTAGAGGTATTATACGAAAAATTGGTAATTTTATTTCTGCCAAAAGGACAGATGTTACAGGTACCACAAGTAAAAAATCCAAGTGGTTTGGGTGGCAACCATGTATCACGTGGATTCATTATATAACTTGGACACAACGCGTCGCGTAGGGACCTCCCTCTACGATATGTCATGGAGGGTTTATCAGTTATACTCTTACTTAAGCCAGGGATATCAGTCAGAATACCCCAATTTTTTTCAAAATATTGTATATTTTGCCACTGTTTAGATTGTATTGGGTGACAAAACTAGCTGGTCGTTCCTTCCTGTTTCCAGTTGTCACCGCAGGCTTATTGCACAGGGTATCCTCCCGTTTAAGGTATTGCGCCTTATCTATTGCTTTGTCAATAACCTTTCTGTCATAGCCTCTCTTTAGAAATCTGTATCTAGTGTCCTGAATGTTCTTAAAATAAGTGTCTTCCTCACTGCAGTTTCTTCTTAATCTCGTCATTTCGCCATAGGGAATGTTGTTGATGACTGTGCGTGAGTGGGCACTGTCTGCACGTAAAAGAGCATTACAAGCTGTTTCCTTTCTGTAGAGAGAGCTTTGTACAAATCCCTCTTTGACATAAAAATGTATGTCCAAAAAATTGATTTTGTCTTTATTATGAGTCATGGTAAGTTTCACATTGAAATTGTTGGAATTCAAGTAACTATGATAATGATCTAGCTGTTCCATGGACCCTGACCATAGAACAATGATATCATCAATATACCTCCCCCAGAAAACGATATGCTCGGTCCAGGGGGAGGCACGTCTGTTCCAAGCATACTCCCTCTCAAACCACCCCATAAAGAGGCAGGCGTACGAGGGAGCAAATTTCGAACCCATGGCAGTCCCAAGTATCTGATGGAACCAGGTGGTATCATGTAGAAAGAAATTGTTACTCAAAATGAGATCTATCATCTCTAATAGCATTTCATTAAATTCGTAGTGCTCAGCACTTTCCCTGTCCAAAAAGGAACGAACCGCAAGTACTCCAAACTCTTTACAAATACAAGTATAAAGGCTTTCTACATCAAATGTAACAAATGAAAGCTCATCGGACCACTGAAGGTCCTTGAACTTATTCAGGATATCTTTACTATCCCTGATATACGAGGGAAGGTCACTAACATATCCTTGAAGTCGAAGGTCCACAAATTCGGAAATTTTCTCCGTAGGAGAGTTAATCCCTGATATTATGGGACGGCCAGGGGGAAATTTACCCCCCTTATGAATCTTGGGTAAAATGTAAATACATGGGTATTTAGGATTTTCGATTCTGAGATATCTGAACTCGTCTTCCGTCAATAAACCGATGTCCCTCCATTCACTCAGTTTTATATTTATCATCAAGGTGACACCTTTAATGGGATTCACTGGAATTCGTTGATAACACAAAGTATTGTTCAATTGTCGCTCAATTTCAGACATATAATCACAGTGGTTCATAACCACAACATTACCGCCCTTGTCGGCTTCTTTTATGACAATAGTTTTGTCAGCTTTAAGTCTATTTAACGCCTGCCTTTCATTGGCGGTAATGTTGTGGTTACTACGTACTATTGATCCACAAGATGCCTCCAATTTGTACAGATCTTTACTAACTCTATCATAGAAAGTGTCTATGCTCGGATGGTAATTATACGTGGGTACAAATTTAGATCTAGGTTTTAAATGACTATCAAAGTCACAGTTTTGTTCAATACCAAATTCCTTCAGTAAAGTCGACATATCGTTTTTGCCATCATCATCTAGACTAAGCAAAAGTTGTATATTGCGGATATCACTTACAGAGTGCGATATATTATCTGACTCAGCAGGGGGATTAGATGTTCTAGGGATTTGTTGAGAGAAGAAATCTTTCAGTTTCAAAGTTCTTACAAATTTATATAGATCAATATGAACTTCAGTCAAATCCCCTCCTTGTGTAGGACAAAAGTTCAAGCCCTTACTGAGAACAGACAATTCATTTTTATCCAAATTTTTATTTGACAGATTTACAATTTTCAAATCATATTCATTGTTTAGATCGTCAAAACCCATGATATTACCAATTACATTATCATTCATTATTTTATTTTCGTCACACCACTCTGTTTGCTGGCTAGACCTCTTCCCATACCTGCCCTTGGACCTCCTCCCTCCCCTCCGGGTTTTGGTTGGTCTCGTTTTTGTTGTAGTCTGCTGCTGATTCTCAATTTGGCGAGCTCCTTCTGAAAAGAAGAAGCTCCTTCCCCCAAAGGGGTCTCAGATGGTATATTCGAGGCGGTACTGCTCATCGAGGAAGATGATATACTACTACCAGAGCGCACATCCTCACTTTCTTCCCTCTCCTCACGAGTTCTTTTTCTCTCATCCCCCCCTTGGACATTATCAAATTTATTTGCGAACGTGTACACACGTCCGTCCCGATAGTCTCTATCGTCCCTCCTAATCTTTTTAAGTTTTTTCTCCTTCAAATATACCTGATGTTCTTCCATAACTTTTTTCAGAACGGTAAAAAAATTTCAATAAGATCTTTAGACTCCATATTGTTAATTTCTTTTTCCAGGGCCTCAATTTCCCCCTGTAGTTTTTCTCCTTTTTCCTTAGCATGACGTGTCAGTATTTGCATCATAACCTGTGATGCATGCTCAAGGTTACCCTCCCACTCATTTAGAAGATCCTCACTTAAATCTTCGAAAGTTGGGAAGATTAAAATTCTTAAACCCCTTGGTATTTTTTTATTAGCTAAATACTGTTGGAGTGTAACCCCGTCCCACCAACGGGATAGCTCCTGCTTTTTTAATCGTTCAAGCCTAATGAATAATGTTTTCAAACTCGCTTTATTGGAAGTGCCCTGCAGTTGGGGTTCCTTTGAACTATCAGTGCCAAATAAATTGAGGGCCATCTCCTCTCTTCCATCTTCAAATCTAGGCATGTTACTGTAGTTTGATAATAGTCACGAAGGGAATCAGTGCAAGACAGTCAAAATCCAAGGATTATAAAATACCAAAAAGCATACAGCAGCAGACCAAGGCCAAGCACATTAGATCCCACCAGTTTCATAAAATATTATTCTAGTGCAGCTACTTCCGGCATCCACTGCTGAAGGATGTCAATAATAGTACGAGTCCATAAGAAAGGAAGGTGCACTCTAAATGAAAGCAATCAGTAAACATGTATTGTCCAAAGTTTCTTTTCTTTATTTACGTAGTTTGGTTAAAATCGGCACACAGCCAACGCGTTTCGTTCCCTTGTGCCACGGGAACTTCGTCAGGGCTGTAACAATCACAACATATATAACATAAATATACATATAGAAAACACATATACATACACCATCCACTAAAGTAAAAATATATATAACACACAAACAAATTTGAAACACATACAATGACCAAAAAGCGAAAGAAAACATAAACCAACAAAGTGTTCAAGGATACACCATCCCTTAAAAGACAAAAACCTATTTTTAAGAAAACTTTCTTTTTTTTTTTTTTTAAAAAGATGCCACTTGAATTTACTAAAATATCACATAAGAGAAGCGCAAGAGGATATATATATAAATCATATAACACCAAAATATACTAAAAAACATACAATATTTAAACAGACAAAAATCTGAACCAAATATATGAAAAGTGGGAAAATAAAAAAATATATATAAATAAAAAGAAAACAGTACACAAAAGGAGAAAAGAACAATAATGCAAAGAGAAAAATGAGAAAAGAGGATAAAGTATAAAGCCTAAATAAGCAAGACAAAAAAAGGAGAGAGTTAGAAAGCAATGAACCTAAGAAGAATAAAAAGAAGAAAAAGAAGAAAAGGGGGAGGACCATAATCCACCTGAAAGCACAAACCTAAAACGGTGACAGGTTAAAAGGTCGTGTATAGATGTGTCCAAAACGTCACCATAGATCGCGATTAACAAAACCCAACAAGGGCAAGAAAAAGATATTCTATGTATCTCACCTTATGGGTAGTATAGAGAGAACGTACACAATTAAGTCACAGGTCCAATTGTTGTCACGGGGTACCGTTTCAAAATCAAGATCGTACGTCCCCTGATATGGTCAAGACACCCTATATAAACGGTCTTTGGGGAATACTCCTATAAATAAATTAAGATAAACAGAGCAAATACTAGACAGTATATAAGCAAGAGAGGTAAAAAGAGGCGAGATTTAAACTCGCCGATCTTTATCAAAAAATTAGAAAATTTCGGACCATGGGCTAGCTCACCTTTAGATTGATCGATAATAATGAGGGAGTCCGAAAATGGGGAGTCCCAAACGGCGCACTGCTCTTTAAATTTCAAGAAGTCAACTGCCAAGAAATAAACAGTTTATAAAGAAAAAGAATATATCCCAAAAAGCTACGAGAAAATTATTTATCTCCATGTGACACGTAACTATCAAACAAAAAACGGACCAGTATTTATATAACTTATATACCATGGCCCTGATTATATGAAAGACCAACATCCTGACAGTGATCAATTTATAAATAGTATCACAGTCTGAAAAATACAGGTCCTAAGTCACAACTGAGCCAGTATCCCTAACAATACACAGAAAAAATTCTCAGTGTGAGACGGTCATGTATACGATGGACCACAACTAGGAATTAGCAGGCAATTATATGCGAGGGAACAAGCACCCAAGAAATAGCGATATGATAGTATCTCACCCAGCCTGTACAGCCATATAAAAATACTAGAAAAATTAGACCAATATTCAATTATAAACAAGAGGCCTAAAATATTTTAATATCCATTAACGGTCAATAGACGGCCCGTTTTTGTCATAGTATATTAAAAGTTCCCAAAAAGTATTAAAAAAAGGTGGACAGTGCCCCGTAGAATTCTACAATAAAAACAAAGAGGTGGCACATAGAGCATAATACTAACCAGCGTAATATCGTTTAGTACGACTAAATACAAACAGACATGCTGACGTACCCAATAATCACCTATTCTCCAACGAGAAAGTTTTCCGACGGCATGATAACCGACAACACGATAATACAAGCTCCCACGCCATTACTAGAATCAATTTAAGCAATTCCGAAGGCGCAAAATGACGTCAAGTTCATGCGACCGAAATGCATCACGTAAGTGCAAGAAAAAAGAACCGCGAGTCTGGCGGCCATCATGAAAATGTAATCCAAAAATGGAAAAACATATTATTGCCATGCAGTTTGAATATAACAATGATATGAAAGAGAGATATTTTCTAGTTGGTTTTGTAATACAAAAAACCCAACACGGATATCATGATTAACTGATTTACAGTTTTCAAAAAACTATACTGGTAAGTTTCCAACGTATCATAACCATAATACAATACTTTCTTAAAACGTTAAATACTCTAGTTTATAGACTTGACTCGAGACACGGTAAATAATTCCATAAAACAGAAAACAAGATGGTTATGGGAATGTCATCTTATGCCGACAAATCTCACATAGATGATGACAAACCCAGGGGCCATCTTGTAGTGTGTTCAAAAAGCAGTTTCCAAAGTAATCTTATCGCAGTATTTTCTAACTCACTAACGAAACCGCATATTCTCAGGAAAATCTCTTGAAAATCAATATAAAAACCTTAGAAAAGGGATACATAGTGAAAAAGAAGGGAAAGGAAAGGAAAGGATGAATTAGATATATACATTAATTGTCATTTTGAAACAAAAGAAAAAATAATAAAAGTTACAAATTGAAAAAAATAAATGAATAAAAACACAAACCCATTAGAGAGATTTTTTCTTCAAAGAATTTACTTAAAAGGCTATTCCCTTCTACAGAGATATGATGAAAAACCTTATTAGAGAGTATTTAACAGATACTTAAGCCACATCAATGTACACAATATACACCCTTCTATCCAAGAAAATAGTGTAATTCTTTATCAGTATTGTGGCCTTTCTCAGTGGCTTTAAGACGACATATCCATTTGGCTTCCCTCTGTCTACATAGCAGTTCACGATCGCCACCCCTAGCTCCCTGGGGTACATGGTCAATACCATGAAACCAGAAAGAATTATCATCGGGATGTACCTTCATATAATGGTCGCTCACAGGGTACCGGCTATCCTTGTTGAGTATAGCTCTACGGTGTTCCTGAATGCGAACTTTTAAAGGGCGTACAGTGCTGCCCACGTAGATGATATCACATTTGCAACCTAAAATGTATATAACGTGGGTAGTATTGCAATTAATAAAATGTGCAATTCTATGGGAATTAGAGGTATTATACGAAAAATTGGTAATTTTATTTCTGCCAAAAGGACAGATGTTACAGGTACCACAAGTAAAAAATCCAAGTGGTTTGGGTGGCAACCATGTATCACGTGGATTCATTATATAACTTGGACACAACGCGTCGCGTAGGGACCTCCCTCTACGATATGTCATGGAGAGTTTATCAGTTATACTCTTACTTAAGCCAGGGATATCAGTCAGAATACCCCAATTTTTTTTCAAAATATTGTATATTTTGCCACTGTTTAGATTGTATTGGGTGACAAAACTAGCTGGTCGTTCCTTCCTGTTTCCAGTTGTCACCGCAGGCTTATTGCACAGGGTAACCTCCCGTTTAAGGTATTGCGCCTTATCTATTGCTTTGTCAATAACCTTTCTGTCATAGCCTCTCTTTAGAAATCTGTATCTAGTGTCCTGAATGTTCTTAAAATAAGTGTCTTCCTCACTGCAGTTTCTTCTTAATCTCGTCATTTCGCCATAGGGAATGTTGTTGATGACTGTGCGTGAGTGGGCACTGTCTGCACGTAAAAGAGCATTACAAGCTGTTTCCTTTCTGTAGAGAGAGCTTTGTACAAATCCCTCTTTGACATAAAAATGTATGTCCAAAAAATTGATTTTGTCTTTATTATGAGTCATGGTAAGTTTCACATTGAAATTGTTGGAATTCAAGTAACTATGATAATGATCTAGCTGTTCCATGGACCCTGACCATAGAACAATGATATCATCAATATACCTCCCCCAGAAAACGATATGCTCGGTCCAGGGGGAGGCACGTCTGTTCCAAGCATACTCCCTCTCAAACCACCCCATAAAGAGGCAGGCGTACGAGGGAGCAAATTTCGAACCCATGGCAGTCCCAAGTATCTGATGGAACCAGGTGGTATCATGTAGAAAGAAATTGTTACTCAAAATGAGATCTATCATCTCTAATAGCATTTCATTAAATTCGTAGTGCTCAGCACTTTCCCTGTCCAAAAAGGAACGAACCGCAAGTACTCCAAACTCTTTACAAATACAAGTATAAAGGCTTTCTACATCAAATGTAACAAATGAAAGCTCATCGGACCACTGAAGGTCCTTGAACTTATTCAGGATATCTTTACTATCCCTGATATACGAGGGAAGGTCACTAACATATCCTTGAAGTCGAAGGTCCACAAATTCGGAAATTTTCTCCGTAGGAGAGTTAATCCCTGATATTATGGGACGGCCAGGGGAAATTTACCCCCTTATGAATCTTGGGTAAAATGTAAATACATGGGTATTTAGGATTTTCGATTCTGAGATATCTGAACTCGTCTTCCGTCAATAAACCGATGTCCCTCCATTCACTCAGTTTTATATTTATCATCAAGGTGACACCTTTAATGGGATTCACTGGAATTCGTTGATAACACAAAGTATTGTTCAATTGTCGCTCAATTTCAGACATATAATCACAGTGGTTCATAACCACAACATTACCGCCCTTGTCGGCTTCTTTTATGACAATAGTTTTGTCAGCTTTAAGTCTATTTAACGCCTGGCTTTCATTGGCGGTAATGTTGTGGTTACTACGTACTATTGATCCACAAGATGCCTCCAATTTGTACAGATCTTTACTAACTCTATCATAGAAAGTGTCTATGCTCGGATGGTAATTATACGTGGGTACAAATTTAGATCTAGGTTTTAAATGACTATCAAAGTCACAGTTTTGTTCAATACCAAATTCCTTCAGTAAAGTCGACATATCGTTTTTGCCATCATCATCTAGACTAAGCAAAAGTTGTATATTGCGGATATCACTTACAGAGTGCGATATATTATCTGACTCAGCAGGGGGATTAGATGTTCTAGGGATTTGTTGAGAGAAGAAATCTTTCAGTTTCAAAGTTCTTACAAATTTATATAGATCAATATGAACTTCAGTCAAATCCCCTCCTTGTGTAGGACAAAAGTTCAAGCCCTTACTGAGAACAGACAATTCATTTTTATCCAAATTTTTATTTGACAGATTTACAATTTTCAAATCATATTCATTGTTTAGATCGTCAAAACCCATGATATTACCAATTACATTATCATTCATTATTTTATTTTCGTCACACCCCTCTGTTTGCTGGCTAGACCTCTTCCCATACCTGCCCTTGGACCTCCTCCCTCCCCTCCGGGTTTTGGTTGGTCTCGTTTTTGTTGTAGTCTGCTGCTGATTCTCAATTTGGCGAGCTCCTTCTGAAAAGAAGAAGCTCCTTCCCCAAAGGGGTCTCAGATGGTATATTCGAGGCGGTACTGCTCATCGAGGAAGATGATATACTACTACCAGAGCGCACATCCTCACTTTCTTCCCTCTCCTCACGAGTTCTTTTTCTCTCATCCCCCCCTTGGACATTATCAAATTTCTTTGCGAACGTGTACACACGTCCGTCCCGATAGTCTCTATCGTCCCTCCTAATCTTTTTAAGTTTTTTCTCCTTCAAATATACCTGATGTTCTTCCATAACTTTTTTCAGAACGGTAAAAATTTTTTCAATAAGATCTTTAGACTCCATATTGTTAATTTCTTTTTCCAGGGCCTCAATTTCCCCCTGTAGTTTTTCTCCTTTTTCCTTAGCATGACGTGTCAGTATTTGCATCATAACCTGTGATGCATGCTCAAGGTTACCCTCCCACTCATTTAGAAGATCCTCACTTAAATCTTCGAAAGTTGGGAAGATTAAAATTCTTAAACCCCTTGGTATTTTTTTATTAGCTAAATACTGTTGGAGTGTAACCCCGTCCCACCAACGGGATAGCTCCTGCTTTTTAATCGTTCAAGCCTAATGAATAATGTTTTCAAACTCGCTTTATTGGAAGTGCCCTGCAGTTGGGGTTCCTTTGAACTATCAGTGCCAAATAAATTGAGGGCCATCTCCTCTCTTCCATCTTCAAATCTAGGCATGTTACTGTAGTTTGATAATAGTCACGAAGGGAATCAGTGCAAGACAGTCAAAATCCAAGGATTATAAAATACCAAAAAGCATACAGCAGCAGACCAAGGCCAAGCACATTAGATCCCACCAGTTTCATAAAATATTATTCTAGTGCAGCTACTTCCGGCATCCACTGCTGAAGGATGTCAATAATAGTACGAGTCCATAAGAAAGGAAGGTGCACTCTAAATGAAAGCAATCAGTAAACATGTATTGTCCAAAGTTTCTTTTCTTTATTTACGTAGTTTGGTTAAAATCGGCACACAGCCAACGCGTTTCGTTCCCTTGTGCCACGGGAACTTCGTCAGGGCTGTAACAATCACAACATATATAACATAAATATACATATAGAAAACACATATACATACACCATCCACTAAAGTAAAAATATATATAACACACAAACAAATTTGAAACACATACAATGACCAAAAAGCGAAAGAAAACATAAACCAACAAAGTGTTCAAGGATACACCATCCCTTAAAAGACAAAAACCTATTTTTAAGAATTTTTTTTTTTTTTTTTTTAAAAAGATGCCACTTGAATTTACTAAAATATCACATAAGAGAAGCGCAAGAGGATATATATATAAATCATATAACACCAAAATATACTAAAAAACATACAATATTTAAACAGACAAAAATCTGAACCAAATATATGAAAAGTGGGAAAATAAAAAAATATATATAAATAAAAAGAAAACAGTACACAAAAGGAGAAAAGAACAATAATGCAAAGAGAAAAATGAGAAAAGAGGATAAAGTATAAAGCCTAAATAAGCAAGACAAAAAAAGGAGAGAGTTAGAAAGCAATGAACCTAAGAAGAATAAAAAGAAGAAAAAGAAGAAAAGGGGAGGACCATAATCCACCTGAAAGCACAAACCTAAAACGGTGACAGGTTAAAAGGTCGTGTATAGATGTGTCCAAAACGTCACCATAGATCGCGATTAACAAAACCCAACAAGGGCAAGAAAAAGATATTCTATGTATCTCACCTTATGGGTAGTATAGAGAGAACGTACACAATTAAGTCACAGGTCCAATTGTTGTCACGGGGTACCGTTTCAAAATCAAGATCGTACGTCCCCTGATATGGTCAAGACACCCTATATAAACGGTCTTTGGGGAATACTCCTATAAATAAATTAAGATAAACAGAGCAAATACTAGACAGTATATAAGCAAGAGAGGTAAAAAGAGGCGAGATTTAAACTCGCCGATCTTTATCAAAAAATTAGAAAATTTCGGACCATGGGCTAGCTCACCTTTAGATTGATCGATAATAATGAGGGAGTCCGAAAATGGGGAGTCCCAAACGGCGCACTGCTCTTTAAATTTCAAGAAGTCAACTGCCAAGAAATAAACAGTTTATAAAGAAAAAGAATATATCCCAAAAAGCTACGAGAAAATTATTTATCTCCATGTGACACGTAACTATCAAACAAAAAACGGACCAGTATTTATATAACTTATATACCATGGCCCTGATTATATGAAAGACCAACATCCTGACAGTGATCAAATTATAAATAGTATCACAGTCTGAAAAATACAGGTCCTAAGTCACAACTGAGCCAGTATCCCTAACAATACACAGAAAAAATTCTCAGTGTGAGACGGTCATGTATACGATGGACCACAACTAGGAATTAGCAGGCAATTATATGCGAGGGAACAAGCACCCAAGAAATAGCGATATGATAGTATCTCACCCAGCCTGTACAGCCATATAAAAATACTAGAAAAATTAGACCAATATTCAATTATAAACAAGAGGCCTAAAATATTTTAATATCCATTAACGGTCAATAGACGGCCCGTTTTTGTCATAGTATATTAAAAGTTCCCAAAAAGTATTAAAAAAAGGTGGACAGTGCCCCGTAGAATTCTACAATAAAAACAAAGAGGTGGCACATAGAGCATAATACTAACCAGCGTAATATCGTTTAGTACGACTAAATACAAACAGACATGCTGACGTACCCAATAATCACCTATTCTCCAACGAGAAAGTTTTCCGACGGCATGATAACCGACAACACGATAATACAAGCTCCCACGCCATTACTAGAATCAATTTAAGCAATTCCGAAGGCGCAAAATGACGTCAAGTTCATGCGACCGAAATGCATCACGTAAGTGCAAGAAAAAAGAACCGCGAGTCTGGCGGCCATCATGAAAATGTAATCCAAAAATGGAAAAACATATTATTGCCATGCAGTTTGAATATAACAATGATATGAAAGAGAGATATTTTCTAGTTGGTTTTGTAATACAAAAAACCCAACACGGATATCATGATTAACTGATTTACAGTTTTCAAAAAACTATACTGGTAAGTTTCCAACGTATCATAACCATAATACAATACTTTCTTAAAACGTTAAATACTCTAGTTTATAGACTTGACTCGAGACACGGTAAATAATTCCATAAAACAGAAAACAAGATGGTTATGGGAATGTCATCTTATGCCGACAAATCTCACATAGATGATGACAAACCCAGGGGCCATCTTGTAGTGTGTTCAAAAAGCAGTTTCCAAAGTAATCTTATCGCAGTATTTTCTAACTCACTAACGAAACCGCATATTCTCAGGAAAATCTCTTGAAAATCAATATAAAAACCTTAGAAAAGGGATACATAGTGAAAAAGAAGGGAAAGGAAAGGAAAGGATGAATTAGATATATACATTAATTGTCATTTTGAAACAAAAGTAAAATAATAAAAGTTACAAATTGAAAAAAATAAATGAATAAAAACACAAACCCATTAGAGAGATTTTTTCTTCAAAGAATTTACTTAAAAGGCTATTCCCTTCTACAGAGATATGATGAAAAACCTTATTAGAGAGTATTTAACAGATACTTAAGCCACATCAATGTACACAATATACACCCTTCTATCCAAGAAAATAGTGTAATTCTTTATCAGTATTGTGGCCTTTCTCAGTGGCTTTAAGACGACATATCCATTTGGCTTCCCTCTGTCTACATAGCAGTTCACGATCGCCACCCCTAGCTCCCTGGGGTACATGGTCAATACCATGAAACCAGAAAGAATTATCATCGGGATGTACCTTCATATAATGGTCGCTCACAGGGTACCGGCTATCCTTGTTGAGTATAGCTCTACGGTGTTCCTGAATGCGAACTTTTAAAGGGCGTACAGTGCTGCCCACGTAGATGATATCACATTTGCAACCTAAAATGTATATAACGTGGGTAGTATTGCAATTAATAAAATGTGCAATTCTATGGGAATTAGAGGTATTATACGAAAAATTGGTAATTTTATTTCTGCCAAAAGGACAGATGTTACAGGTACCACAAGTAAAAAATCCAAGTGGTTTGGGTGGCAACCATGTATCACGTGGATTCATTATATAACTTGGACACAACGCGTCGCGTAGGGACCTCCCTCTACGATATGTCATGGAGGGTTTATCAGTTATACTCTTACTTAAGCCAGGGATATCAGTCAGAATACCCCAATTTTTTTCAAAATATTGTATATTTTGCCACTGTTTAGATTGTATTGGGTGACAAAACTAGCTGGTCGTTCCTTCCTGTTTCCAGTTGTCACCGCAGGCTTATTGCACAGGGTATCCTCCCGTTTAAGGTATTGCGCCTTATCTATTGCTTTGTCAATAACCTTTCTGTCATAGCCTCTCTTTAGAAATCTGTATCTAGTGTCCTGAATGTTCTTAAAATAAGTGTCTTCCTCACTGCAGTTTCTTCTTAATCTCGTCATTTCGCCATAGGGAATGTTGTTGATGACTGTGCGTGAGTGGGCACTGTCTGCACGTAAAGAGCATTACAAGCTGTTTCCTTTCTGTAGAGAGAGCTTTGTACAAATCCCTCTTTGACATAAAAATGTATGTCCAAAAAATTGATTTTGTCTTTATTATGAGTCATGGTAAGTTTCACATTGAAATTGTTGGAATTCAAGTAACTATGATAATGATCTAGCTGTTCCATGGACCCTGACCATAGAACAATGATATCATCAATATACCTCCCCAGAAAACGATATGCTCGGTCCAGGGGGAGGCACGTCTGTTCCAAGCATACTCCCTCTCAAACCACCCCATAAAGAGGCAGGCGTACGAGGGAGCAAATTTCGAACCCATGGCAGTCCCAAGTATCTGATGGAACCAGGTGGTATCATGTAGAAAGAAATTGTTACTCAAAATGAGATCTATCATCTCTAATAGCATTTCATTAAATTCGTAGTGCTCAGCACTTTCCCTGTCCAAAAGGAACGAACCGCAAGTACTCCAAACTCTTTACAAATACAAGTATAAAGGCTTTCTACATCAAATGTAACAAATGAAAGCTCATCGGACCACTGAAGGTCCTTGAACTTATTCAGGATATCTTTACTATCCCTGATATACGAGGGAAGGTCACTAACATATCCTTGAAGTCGAAGGTCCACAAATTCGGAAATTTTCTCCGTAGGAGAGTTAATCCCTGATATTATGGGACGGCCAGGGGAAATTTACCCCCTTATGAATCTTGGGTAAAATGTAAATACATGGGTATTTAGGATTTTCGACTCTGAGATATCTGAACTCGTCTTCCGTCAATAAACCGATGTCCCTCCATTCACTCAGTTTTATATTTATCATCAAGGTGACACCTTTAATGGGATTCACTGGAATTCGTTGATAACACAAAGTATTGTTCAATTGTCGCTCAATTTCAGACATATAATCACAGTGGTTCATAACCACAACATTACCGCCCTTGTCGGCTTCTTTTATGACAATAGTTTTGTCAGCTTTAAGTCTATTTAACGCCTGCCTTTCATTGGCGGTAATGTTGTGGTTACTACGTACTATTGATCCACAAGATGCCTCCAATTTGTACAGATCTTTACTAACTCTATCATAGAAAGTGTCTATGCTCGGATGGTAATTATACGTGGGTACAAATTTAGATCTAGGTTTTAAATGACTATCAAAGTCACAGTTTTGTTCAATACCAAATTCCTTCAGTAAAGTCGACATATCGTTTTTGCCATCATCATCTAGACTAAGCAAAAGTTGTATATTGCGGATATCACTTACAGAGTGCGATATATTATCTGACTCAGCAGGGGGATTAGATGTTCTAGGGATTTGTTGAGAGAAGAAATCTTTCAGTTTCAAAGTTCTTACAAATTTATATAGATCAATATGAACTTCAGTCAAATCCCCTCCTTGTGTAGAACAAAAGTTCAAGCCCTTACTGAGAACAGACAATTCATTTTTATCCAAATTTTTATTTGACAGATTTACAATTTTCAAATCATATTCATTGTTTAGATCGTCAAAACCCATGATATTACCAATTACATTATCATTCATTATTTTATTTTCGTCACACCACTCTGTTTGCTGGCTAGACCTCTTCCCATACCTGCCCTTGGACCTCCTCCCTCCCCTCCGGGTTTTGGTTGGTCTCGTTTTTGTTGTAGTCTGCTGCTGAAACTTTCTCGTTGGAGAATAGGTGATTATTGGGTACGTCAGCATGTCTGTTTGTATTTAGTCGTACTAAACGATATTATGCTGGTTAGTATTATGCTCTATGTGCCACCTCTTTGTTTTTATTGTAGAATTCTACGGGGCACTGTCCACCTTTTTTAATACTTTTTGGGAACTTTTAATATACTATGACAAAAACGGGCCGTCTATTGACCGTTAATGGATATTAAAATATTTTAGGCCTCTTGTTTATAATTGAATATTGGTCTAATTTTTCTAGTATTTTTATATGGCTGTACAGGCTGGGTGAGATACTATCATATCGCTATTTCTTGGGTGCTTGTTCCCTCGCATATAATTGCCTGCTAATTCCTAGTTGTGGTCCATCGTATACATGACCGTCTCACACTGAGAATTTTTTCTGTGTATTGTTAGGGATACTGGCTCAGTTGTGACTTAGGACCTGTATTTTTCAGACTGTGATACTATTTATAAATTGATCACTGTCAGGATGTTGGTCTTTCATATAATCAGGGCCATGGTATATAAGTTATATAAATACTGGTCCGTTTTTTGTTTGATAGTTACGTGTCACATGGAGATAAATAATTTTCTCGTAGCTTTTTGTGATATATTCTTTTTCTTTATAAACTGTTTATTTCTTGGCAGTTGACTTCTTGAAATTTAAAGAGCAGTGCGCCGTTTGGGACTCCCCATTTTCGGACTCCCTCATTATTATCTATCAATCTAAAGGTGAGCGAGCCCATGGTCCGAAATTTTCTAATTTTTTGATAAAGATCGGCGAGTTTAAATCTCGCCTCTTTTTACCTCTCTTGCTTATATACTGTCTAGTATTTGCTCTGTTTATCTTAATTTATTTATAGGAGTATTCCCCAAAGACCGTTTATATAGGGTGTCTTGACCATATCAGGGGACGTACGATCTTGATTTTGAAACGGTACCCCGTGACAACAATTGGACCTGTGACTTAATTGTGTACGTTCTCTCTATACTACCCATAAGGTGAGATACATAGAATATCTTTTTCTTGCCCTTGTTGGGTTTTGTTAATCGCGATCTATGGTGACGTTTTGGACACATCTATACACGACCTTTTAACCTGTCACCGTTTTAGGTTTGTGCTTTCAGGTGGATTATGGTCCTCCCCCTTTTCTTCTTTTTCTTCTTTTTCTTCTTCTTAGGTTCATTGCTTTCTAACTCTCTCCTTTTTTTGTCTTGCTTATTTAGGCTTTATACTTTATCCTCTTTTCTCATTTTTCTCTTTGCATTATTGTTCTTTTCTCCTTTTGTGTACTGTTTTCTTTTTATTTATATATATTTTTTTATTTTCCCACTTTTCATATATTTGGTTCAGATTTTTGTCTGTTTAAATATTGTATGTTTTTTAGTATATTTTGGTGTTATATGATTTATATATATATCCTCTTGCGCTTCTCTTATGTGATATTTTAGTAAATTCAAGTGGCATCTTTTAAAAAAAAAAAAAAAAAAAATTCTTAAAAATAGGTTTTTGTCTTTTAAGGGATGGTGTATCCTTGAACACTTTGTTGGTTTATGTTTTCTTTCGCTTTTTGGTCATTGTATGTGTTTCAAATTTGTTTGTGTGTTATATATATTTTTACTTTAGTGGATGGTGTATGTATATGTGTTTTCTATATGTATATTTATGTTATATATGTTGTGATTGTTACAGCCCTGACGAAGTTCCCGTGGCACAAGGGAACGAAACGCGTTGGCTGTGTGCCGATTTTAACCAAACTACG
This sequence comes from Calotriton arnoldi, assembly GCA_963921515.1. Lineage (NCBI taxonomy): Eukaryota > Metazoa > Chordata > Amphibia > Caudata > Salamandridae > Calotriton > Calotriton arnoldi. The sequence goes on from CAWUFW010003017.1 coordinate 1,905,666, forward strand.
TAAATAAAGAAAAGAAACTTTGGACAATACATGTTTACTGATTGCTTTCATTTAGAGTGCACCTTCCTTTCTTATGGACTCGTACTATTATTGACATCCTTCAGCAGTGGATGCCGGAAGTAGCTGCACTAGAATAATATTTTATGAAACTGGTGGGATCTAATGTGCTTGGCCTTGGTCTGCTGCTGTATGCTTTTGGTATTTTATAATCCTTGGATTTTGACTGTCTTGCACTGATTCCCTTCGTGACTATTATCAAACTACAGTAACATGCCTAGATTTGAAGATGGAAGAGAGGAGATGGCCCTCAATTTATTTGGCACTGATAGTTCAAAGGAACCCCAACTGCAGGGCACTTCCAATAAAGCGAGTTTGAAAACATTATTCATTAGGCTTGAACGATTAAAAAAGCAGGAGCTATCCCGTTGGTGGGACGGGGTTACACTCCAACAGTATTTAGCTAATAAAAAAATACCAAGGGGTTTAAGAATTTTAATCTTCCCAACTTTCGAAGATTTAAGTGAGGATTTTCTAAATGAGTGGGAGGGTAACCTTGAGCATGCATCACAGGTTATGATGCAAATACTGACACGTCATGCTAAGGAAAAAGGAGAAAAACTACAGGGGGAAATTGAGGCCCTGGAAAAAGAAATTAACAATATGGAGTCTAAAGATCTTATTGAAATTTTTTTTACCGTTCTGAAAAAAGTTATGGAAGAACATCAGGTATATTTGAAGGAGAAAAAACTTAAAAAGATTAGGAGGGACGATAGAGACTATCGGGACGGACGTGTGTACACGTTTGCAAAGAAATTTGATAATGTCCAAGGGGGGGATGAGAGAAAAAGAACTCGTGAGGAGAGGGAAGAAAGTGAGGATGTGCGCTCTGGTAGTAGTATATCATCTTCCTCGATGAGCAGTACCGCCTCGAATATACCATCTGAGACCCCTTTGGGGGAAGGAGCTTCTTCTTTTCAGAAGGAGCTCGCCAAATTGAGAATCAGCAGCAGACTACAACAAAAACGAGACCAACCAAAACCCGGAGGGGAGGGAGGAGGTCCAAGGGCAGGTATGGGAAGAGGTCTAGCCAGCAAACAGAGTGGTGTGACGAAAATAAAATAATGAATGATAATGTAATTGGTAATATCATGGGTTTTGACGATCTAAACAATGAATATGATTTGAAAATTGTAAATCTGTCAAATAAAAATTTGGATAAAAATGAATTGTCTGTTCTCAGTAAGGGCTTGAACTTTTGTCCTACACAAGGAGGGGATTTGACTGAAGTTCATATTGATCTATATAAATTTGTAAGAACTTTGAAACTGAAAGATTTTTCTCTCAACAAATCCCTAGAACATCTAATCCCCCTGCTGAGTCAGATAATATATCGCACTCTGTAAGTGATATCCGCAATATACAACTTTTGCTTAGTCTAGATGATGATGGCAAAAACGATATGTCGACTTTACTGAAGGAATTTGGTATTGAACAAAACTGTGACTTTGATAGTCATTTAAAACCTAGATCTAAATTTGTACCCACGTATAATTACCATCCGAGCATAGACACTTTCTATGATAGAGTTAGTAAAGATCTGTACAAATTGGAGGCATCTTGTGGATCAATAGTACGTAGTAACCACAACATTACCGCCAATGAAAGGCAGGCGTTAAATAGACTTAAAGCTGACAAAACTATTGTCATAAAAGAAGCCGACAAGGGCGGTAATGTTGTGGTTATGAACCACTGTGATTATATGTCTGAAATTGAGCGACAATTGAACAATACTTTGTGTTATCAACGAATTCCAGTGAATCCCATTAAAGGTGTCACCTTGATGATAAATATAAAACTGAGTGAATGGAGGGACATCGGTTTATTGACGGAAGACGAGTTCAGATATCTCAGAATCGAAAATCCTAAATACCCATGTATTTACATTTTACCCAAGATTCATAAGGGGATAAATTTCCCCTGGCCGTCCCATAATATCAGGGATTAACTCTCCTACGGAGAAAATTTCCGAATTTGTGGACCTTCGACTTCAAGGATATGTTAGTGACCTTCCCTCGTATATCAGGCATAGTAAAGATATCCTGAATAAGTTCAAGGACCTTCAGTGGTCCGATGAGCTTTCATTTGTTACATTTGATGTAGAAAGCCTTTATACTTGTATTTGTAAAGAGTTTGGAGTACTTGCGGTTCGTTCCTTTTTGGACAGGGAAAGTGCTGAGCACTACGAATTTAATGAAATGCTATTAGAGATGATAGATCTCATTTTGAGTAACAATTTCTTTCTACATGATACCACCTGGTTCCATCAGATACTTGGGACTGCCATGGGTTCGAAATTTGCTCCCTCGTACGCCTGCCTCTTTATGGGGTGGTTTGAGAGGGAGTATGCTTGGAACAGACGTGCCTCCCCTGGACCGAGCATATCGTTTTCTGGGGGAGGTATATTGATGATATCATTGTTCTATGGTCAGGGTCCATGGAACAGCTAGATCATTATCATAGTTACTTGAATTCCAACAATTTCAATGTGAAACTTACCATGACTCATAATAAAGACAAAATCAATTTTTTGGACATACGTTTTTATGTCAAAGAGGGATTTGTACAAAGCTCTCTCTACAGAAAGGAAACAGCTTGTAATGCTCTTTTACGTGCAGACAGTGCCCACTCACGCACAGTCATCAACAACATTCCCTATGGCGAAATGACGAGATTAAGAAGAAACTGCAGTGAGGAAGACACTTATTTTAAGAACATTCAGGACACTAGATACAGATTTCTAAAGAGAGGCTATGACAGAAAGGTTATTGACAAAGCAATAGATAAGGCGCAATACCTTAAACGGGAGGATACCCTGTGCAATAAGCCTGCGGTGACAACTGGAAACAGGAAGGAACGACCAGCTAGTTTTGTCACCCAATACAATCTAAACAGTGGCAAAATATACAATATTTTGAAAAAAATTGGGGTATTCTGACTGATATCCCTGGCTTAAGTAAGAGTATAACTGATAAACCCTCCATGACATATCGTAGAGGGAGGTCCCTACGCGACGCGTTGTGTCCAAGTTATATAATGAATCCACGTGATACATGGTTGCCACCCAAACCACTTGGATTTTTTACTTGTGGTACCTGTAACATCTGTCCTTTTGGCAGAAATAAAATTACCAATTTTTCGTATAATACCTCTAATTCCCATAGAATTGCACATTTTATTAATTGCAATACTACCCACGTTATATACATTTTAGGTTGCAAATGTGATATCATCTACGTGGGCAGCACTGTACGCCCTTTAAAAGTTCGCATTCAGGAACACCGTAGAGCTATACTCAACAAGGATAGCCGGTACCCTGTGAGCGACCATTATATGAAGGTACATCCCGATGATAATTCTTTCTGGTTTCATGGTATTGACCATGTACCCCAGGGAGCTAGGGGTGGCGATCGTGAACTGCTATGTAGACAGAGGGAAGCCAAATGGATATGTCGTCTTAAAGCCACTGAGAAAGGCCACAATACTGATAAAGAATTACACTATTTTCTTGGATAGAAGGGTGTATATTGTGTACATTGATGTGGCTTAAGTATCTGTTAAATACTCTCTAATAAGGTTTTTCATCATATCTCTGTAGAAGGGAATAGCCTTTTAAGTAAATTCTTTGAAGAAAAAATCTCTCTAATGGGTTTGTGTTTTTATTCATTTATTTTTTTCAATTTGTAACTTTTATTATTTTTTCTTTTGTTTCAAAATGACAATTAATGTATATATCTAATTCATCCTTTCCTTTCCTTTCCCTTCTTTTTCACTATGTATCCCTTTTCTAAGGTTTTTATATTGATTTTCAAGAGATTTTCCTGAGAATATGCGGTTTCGTTAGTGAGTTAGAAAATACTGCGATAAGATTACTTTGGAAACTGCTTTTTGAACACACTACAAGATGGCCCCTGGGTTTGTCATCATCTATGTGAGATTTGTCGGCATAAGATGACATTCCCATAACCATCTTGTTTTCTGTTTTATGGAATTATTTACCGTGTCTCGAGTCAAGTCTATAAACTAGAGTATTTAACGTTTTAAGAAAGTATTGTATTATGGTTATGATACGTTGGAAACTTACCAGTATAGTTTTTTGAAAACTGTAAATCAGTTAATCATGATATCCGTGTTGGGTTTTTTGTATTACAAAACCAACTAGAAAATATCTCTCTTTCATATCATTGTTATATTCAAACTGCATGGCAATAATATGTTTTTCCATTTTTGGATTACATTTTCATGATGGCCGCCAGACTCGCGGTTCTTTTTTCTTGCACTTACGTGATGCATTTCGGTCGCATGAACTTGACGTCATTTTGCGCCTTTGGAATTGCTTAAATTGATTCTAGTAATGGCGTGGGAGCTTGTATTATCGTGTTGTCGGTTATCATGCCGTCGGAAAACTTTCTCGTTGGAGAATAGGTGATTATTGGGTACGTCAGCATGTCTGTTTGTATTTAGTCGTACTAAACGATATTACGCTGGTTAGTATTATGCTCTATGTGCCACCTCTTTGTTTTTATTGTAGAATTCTACGGGGCACTGTCCACCTTTTTTAATACTTTTTGGGAACTTTTAATATACTATGACAAAAACGGGCCGTCTATTGACCGTTAATGGATATTAAAATATTTTAGGCCTCTTGTTTATAATTGAATATTGGTCTAATTTTTCTAGTATTTTTATATGGCTGTACAGGCTGGGTGAGATACTATCATATCGCTATTTCTTGGGTGCTTGTTCCCTCGCATATAATTGCCTGCTAATTCCTAGTTGTGGTCCATCGTATACATGACCGTCTCACACTGAGAATTTTTCTGTGTATTGTTAGGGATACTGGCTCAGTTGTGACTTAGGACCTGTATTTTTCAGACTGTGATACTATTTATAAATTGATCACTGTCAGGATGTTGGTCTTTCATATAATCAGGGCCATGGTATATAAGTTATATAAATACTGGTCCGTTTTTTGTTTGATAGTTACGTGTCACATGGAGATAAATAATTTTCTCGTAGCTTTTTGGGATATATTCTTTTTCTTTATAAACTGTTTATTTCTTGGCAGTTGACTTCTTGAAATTTAAAGAGCAGTGCGCCGTTTGGGACTCCCCATTTTCGGACTCCCTCATTATTATCGATCAATCTAAAGGTGAGCTAGCCCATGGTCCGAAATTTTCTAATTTTTTGATAAAGATCGGCGAGTTTAAATCTCGCCTCTTTTTACCTCTCTTGCTTATATACTGTCTAGTATTTGCTCTGTTTATCTTAATTTATTTATAGGAGTATTCCCCAAAGACCGTTTATATAGGGTGTCTTGACCATATCAGGGGACGTACGATCTTGATTTTGAAACGGTACCCCGTGACAACAATTGGACCTGTGACTTAATTGTGTACGTTCTCTCTACACTACCCATAAGGTGAGATACATAGAATATCTTTTTCTTGCCCTTGTTGGGTTTTGTTAATCGCGATCTATGGTGACGTTTTGGACACATCTATACACGACCTTTTAACCTGTCACCGTTTTAGGTTTGTGCTTTCAGGTGGATTATGGTCCTCCCCCTTTTCTTTTCTTCTTTTTCTTCTTCTTAGGTTCATTGCTTTCTAACTCTCTCCTTTTTTTGTCTTGCTTATTTAGGCTTTATACTTTATCCTCTTTTCTCATTTTTCTCTTTGCATTATTGTTCTTTTCTCCTTTTGTGTACTGTTTTCTTTTTATTTATACATATTTTTTTATTTTCCCACTTTTCATATATTTGGTTCAGATTTTTGTCTGTTTAAATATTGTATGTTTTTTAGTATATTTTGGTGTTATATGATTTATATATATATCCTCTTGCGCTTCTCTTATGTGATATTTTAGTAAATTCAAGTGGCATCTTTTAAAAAAAAAAAAAAAAATATTTCTTAAAAATAGGTTTTTGTCTTTTAAGGGATGGTGTATCCTTGAACACTTTGTTGGTTTATGTTTTCTTTCGCTTTTTGGTCATTGTATGTGTTTCAAATTTGTTTGTGTGTTATATATATTTTTACTTTAGTGGATGGTGTATGTATATGTGTTTTCTATATGTATATTTATGTTATATATGTTGTGATTGTTACAGCCCTGACGAAGTTCCCGTGGCACAAGGGAACGAAACGCGTTGGCTGTGTGCCGATTTTAACCAAACTACGTAAATAAAGAAAAGAAACTTTGGACAATACATGTTTACTGATTGCTTTCATTTAGAGTGCACCTTCCTTTCTTATGGACTCGTACTATTATTGACATCCTTCAGCAGTGGATGCCGGAAGTAGCTGCACTAGAATAATATTTTATGAAACTGGTGGGATCTAATGTGCTTGGCCTTGGTCTGCTGCTGTATACAATTCAAAAAGTGCCTTGTGAGTTTTGTATTGTCCCTTCTGCAACGTATAGAACTACGGTGTTCTCCTATCCTTAGTTTGACTTTGCGCGTCATCATGCCAATATAAAGGAGATTACAGGGACACTGTAGACAGTAAATAACCCCATCAGAGTTGCAGTTGGTCAGAGAATTCAGTTTCCATGGAGTTGCCAGGCCTAAGTCTATCGAGTATGTCTTTGATGTAAAAGGACACACTGAGCAACAACCACAAGGATGATGTCCCTTTGCATGCGAAGTTGACCATAGGATATGTTGTCCAATGTTAGGTGTGGCACTATGTGGATGTGTATGTACAATCATATCCTTTATGTTTTTACTGCGTTTCAATGCGAACAGCGGTCTGGGAAGTGAAGCAGTACCTGTATTAAGAATATTCCAATTCTTATTGATAGACTTTTTCACATTGTTGGTAAGGTGGCTAAAAGTACTGACACAAACCAGGCGTTCAGAGGGGACCTTGGTCACGGTTTCTAAAAGGGCATCACGGTTATTATTCTTTGCCCGTTTTTGTGCCACCCGTATAGCTTTTGGCGGATAAGTACGTTGTTCTAGATGGAGACTCAATGTTTGTGCATGTTCCCTGTATTTATTTAACTCCATACAATTCCGTCGCAGTCTCAAAAATTGACCCACTGGTAAGTATTCCTCAATGAGTGGGGATGGAAGCTGGTGTAATGCAACAGTGAGTTACGGGCCATAGGTTTGGTATATAACTCAGAATAGATATGACCATCCTTGGGATATAGCAGTAAGTCCAGAAATGGTAATGAGACTCTACTAGATTGATAAGTGAACCTCAGATGGGGGTTTCTACTTTTCAACCAGTCAGCAAAGGAGTCAAGTCTGGTTTCAGGACCCTCCCAGCTTACCAGGATATCATCAATGTATATCTTCCAAGTTTTCACATTGGAAGAGTACGGATTGTAGATATGCCAGGATATCATCAATGTATATCTTCCAAGTTTTCACATTGGAAGAGTACGGATTGTAGATATGCCTGGTCTCGAAATCGTGCATATATAAATTCGCCATACTGGGGGCGAATGTGCTGCCCATTGATGTGCTGGTGACTTGGAGGTACAGCTGATCAGCATATTGAAAGAAATGTTCTTTCATAGCCATAGTTGCACATTCCAGTGCGAACGAAGTAGGTGTTTGATCCAATCTAGTCCGTTCTTCCAATAGGGTCCTTATCGTAGCCAAAGACTCGTCCTGCGGAATGTTGGTATAAAGGGATACCACATCAAAGGAGGCCAGGATGTGAATCTCAGGATCAAATGGTGTCTCCTTCACTACATTCAAAGCATGTTTTGTGTCCTGCAGGTAAGATGGCATCTCTGCTACCAGCGGACGCAAGAACCAGTCAACAAACTGAGGCAGGGGTTCTAACAGCGACCCTATTCCAGAGACAATGGGTCTCCCCGGTGGTGGTCTTGTCAGTTTGTGCACTTTTGGTAATACGTAAAAATGAGGTGTCTTGGGATGTGTATTGGACAAAAACGAGGCTTCTCCTTTGGTAATCCAGTCCGACTCCAAAGCGTGTGTCACCATAGTATGGATCTTTTTTGACAAGCGTGGTGTAGGGTCAAGGTTAAGGCACTGATAAAATCTCTCATCAATCAATTGACTGAGGCATTCGAAATGGTATGCATCACTATCCATAAGCACTGTGGCCCCTCCCTTGTCTGCTGATTTTATCACAATACCTGGGTCAAAACCCAGGGCACGGAGACAATCACGTTCCTTTTTCGATATGTTGGAAAACGGGATCTTTGCTCCACATTTCAGTCTTTCAAAGTCCTTTATCACCGCCTTTTCGAAAGTGGCAACTTCCGGTGGTATCAAATTGAGTGGAGGAGTGAAAGTTGATTTAGGTTTCAATCCAGTATTAGTCCTTTGTTCATGACTCTCATCGGTTTTATCTTGAAAGAAAAAGTTCAACCTTATCTTTCTAAAAAATTGTGCCAACTCGGTACAGGTCACAAAATCATCACCCAAATGCGTGGGTACAAATCCCAACCCCTTATTTAGAACTTGAATTGCCAAATCGGACATGGTACTTGAACTCAGATTATTGACCAGGTCTTCTACGTGCTTATTGACGGAGACGGTTCTCGTGTCATGCTCTGTGTTACTCTTTGTTCCAACGCTGGGTCCCACTGTAACTTCTGTGTGTCTACACGGTTGTTGGTTCTGTTGCCTCTTCTCCTTCGGCCTCTTCCTCCTCTGCTTTGCCCTAAAAAAAGAAAAGACCATTGTTCATAGGGCATCGATTGGAAAGGGGGCGGAGGGTAGCCCCAAAGTTGTGGTGGCCACCATGGACCTGATGGAAATTGTACTGGGGGCCTATCAAAATCACCTCTGTATTGACGATTCCGTGTGTTGGATAATGCATTGGATTTACTAGAGTCTGAATCTCCAGAGGTAATCCATTCATCAGAGTTTGAGGTCCACTCATCTGTACCCTGTCTCCATCCTCTCATCCCTCTTCGGTTAGTGTTCTTATTGGACGTCGGGACGTAGTCTTCTTTGGTATAAGGGTAGACTTTTTCATGGGAAAAGCGATCTAAATCTTTTTTCAATTTATTGATTTTATATCTTAAGATACCTTCTCTGGTGTCTGTTAGAATCTTATTAACTTCTTCCAATTTTTATATGTGGTGATCTGTACTGATATTTTGATCTGTGATTCTAGTTTCTGTATCTCCACTAGCAATAGATCTGCCACTTTTGCCGTATTGATCAACAAGATCATCCAATCAGGTGTACATTTCCAGGAAATCTGGGACGACTTTTTGGTAAAGATCTTATTTTCAAGGAAAAGGCGAGGAACATTGTTAACTATCAGACCTTGCGGTGCTATATTACCTCGTAGATATTCAGTGAGGATTGCTGCGTGAATGGGCGTTCTCAATTGTTGCTTTTTCAAATTGGAAAGTTTATTCCATTCCTCAGAATGATCCATATTGGAAGTCAGCGGGGATTCTAAAAGACTAGGAGTCTGTAAAATAGCTTGGACCATGTCCTCATCAAACGCTAATCCAAACCCTTCTGCCATTATGTTATCTCACTCACCCAAAATACAGTATTAGTGTGTGTATATATATGTGTATGTGAACGTTTTGTATCTTTCCGGATCCACAGTCCGTAGATTGTTCGCAATACTGAAACCACACACAGGACCCAAGGGAGAACAACAAAGAACATATCACTCCCTATCTAAATCTTGAAACTCACTGAGAATATGTTCTACCAAAAATAGGATTAGAGATTAGTGTAAGTGGGAAAGAGATGTCTTTAACGGACAAGAACCCTCACTCACCCAAAGGTGACATGCTTCATCATTGGGCTCCCTCCGCACATCCGGGCCAGCCGGTACCCAATGTGGGCTACGACTCCCCACCTAATGTCGTGGTGTGAGAAGGAGCTGAGGTGTTTTTAGGCAAAGGGATGCCACAAAATGTTAATGGTGAGTGAGGGACAGAGTGCTGTGAAAAAGTGTAAGGAATATAAAACTTCCTCAAGGGCTCAAATAACTTTATTAGGTAGAGTCCTTTGGAAAGGGTTAAAAAAGCAGAGGACAAGGGGGTTTTAGAACAAATACACCCCTTCAGAGGTCAGCATGTCTCTGCCTTTCTTTGGCTCCTAAAGGAGTCCTTAGGCATTCGTCAGGACCAACTATTATTTGTCACTCTGTAAGTGTGTATGCCACAATCATTTAAAAAAAAAGAATGTTTTTTTTATTCATTTCTAATGCACGCCAAATCACTGAGTATTTCAGCTGGAAAACGATGCCCTATATTAAAACCTAATAAACATCCCCGCGCCCTCCCCCTCGTCCTGAAGAGTGTGAGTGGCTCGGGCGTATTCACTTTCACATACGGAGAAGTTGGTGCCTGGATATCCAGCGTTTATCTGATCCAGCGTTTATCTGATTGAGCAGCTTATGTTTGATCTTAGTTGTGAATCAGTAACTACAGTTTAGGAACACACCAGAGTCCCGTTCTAACAGCAGACTCACCTTTGACAAAACTCGACTTCCCATCATCCTTTGAAGCACGGCCAGGAAATGACATCTTGTGATGTTTCCTGCCCAGGCCTGCCGGCAAAATCGGCACTAGATAGACTACATTTCCCGTCATCCGGTTGCTTCCTGTAAGGAAATTACATCGGGTTACGCTTCCTGGGCACGTACGGCATCTTCTTTTAAATATGTTGTTTTCGCTCGGGATCCTTGCTCTCGCCAAGACCCGGACTACATAGGATACTCCATAGAGAACTGTGGTGAGTACATAACTAAACATTCTGTTTTGAGCGTGAACGAAAGGAGTGAGTTATCGCTAGATGATACTCCTATCTAAAGAATGCCGTTTTTTTCGAGACTGTGCCATTATTGAAAACTTTCTAAAGTATTGGGTACATACATACCATGATATTGGCCTGCCTTCCTTTTCCTTCCTCAATTAGAGCACTCTTCTTACACCACTCGGTAATATCTATTTTTGTAACACCGAGGGTATTGACTAAGAAGAGATTTTATGAAGGCTAGACGATGATTTATATAATCGTCTTCAGTATGTCATACGATACTTTTTGCGTGTGACAGTGCAATTCAATATATGAGAAACATGATTATGATGACGGTTTGAGAATTCTTTCTCAGCCTTATAAATGAGACCCTTCCCTTTATTTTTCGGACGAGCTGATCACTAGATGACTGTTCTGTGTATGTCTTTTTAAACAAATTTACAAATGTGTAGCGATTTTGACTATTGACATAAGAAGTTGCTGATCTTGTTCATTTCTGCCATTATGGTTGTTGTCACTTTACTTTTATTTTAGTTCAGTGTGCCAGAGTTATTGAATGGGTACCTGGTGGCTATAGAGAGTCCATGTCAGTTCCCTCCCACAGGTAACCTTTTTCCTTTTCTTTCTCTTTTTCTTCTCTTGTCATTTTGGGTTTTGATTTCAACGACATGTTAATGTTTAACATGATTTTAGTGATAGTGGATTGCACTAGTGTTGGTGGGGGATGAATCGTTTCCTTTGAAAAGAAAGGCAAAATGTATCTTGCTCTTTTCCTTTGTTTCAGATGGAGGTGACGAATTAAGGAACTACACCTTTGGAAACGGCCAGTATAGCCAATCTTTACAATTTAAATGATTGTGGCATACACACTTACAGAGTGACTAATAATAGTTGGTCCTGACGAATGCCTAAGGACTCCTTTAGGAGCCAAAGAAAGGCAGAAACATGTTGACCTCTGAAGGGGTATATTTGTTTTAAAACCCCCTTCTCCTCTGCTTTTTTAACCCTTTCCAAGGACTCTACCGAATAAAGTTATTTGAACCCTTGAGGAAGTTTTATATTCCTTACACTTTTTCACAGCACTCTGTCCCTCACTCACCATTAACATTTTGTGGCATCCCTTTGCCTAAAAACTCCTCAGCTCCTCCTCACACCATGACATTAGGTGGGGAGTCGAAGCCCACATTGGGGACCGGCAGGCCCCGATGTGCGGAGGGAGCACAATGATGAAGCATGTCACCTTTGGGTGAGTGAGGGTTCTTGTCTGTTAAAGACATCTCTTTCCAACTTACACTAATCTCTAATCCTATTTTTGGTAGAACATATTCTCAGTGAGTTTCAATACTTATGATATGCCTACTCAGCTGTGGCGGATAGTTCCCTACCCACTCCAGATGTCTCTGGGGAAATGTGAGTAGGGGTCTCTGAGAATAGCACGACTGAACTACTCAGATTTCACTGTTAAATAAGTACCAAACCAACGTTGGTGGTGCCATGTTGTGTAGTTCCTATAAACCTATATAGGATCTGCGTGTTTAGACAACATACACTGTAGGATTGGTGTCCAGACTGATTCTAGACAACCCCACCGGGTATGTTAGCCTGTATACCAGCTAGCTCACAGTGCCACTAGAAACTAGAAACCCCTCTTAGCAAGGAGAGAATAGTTCTTGGCAACTATCGAACATGACAACCCTGATCCCTCAGGATCGTGGAAACAGTATATTACTTTTCGCTCAGTCACTCGTGCTCACTTTGTCTCAGAGAAATACACAGAATAAACGATGGGGACGTTTCCCAATAAGCATTTATTGAACCAGCGTCATTCTAGTGTAAAATAGGTGTGCTGAAACAACCACTAGACAGTAACATATATAAATGATTATAAGTACTAACAGAGTAAAAGGATGGTAGATTTCTACCATTGTGCTAAAACAATGAATACAGACAAGTATATAAAATACATGACAGTAGAATGCGTACTCCTACGATGCGACCCTAACTAGATGTACCTAAGTGTACCTAGCATGTATGTAGGTGTAAAAGCCAAGAATCCCACTAGGATAAAGTCAACCCCATTACCTGAAGTGAGAGACTGTGGGACCCTGTTTTGGTCTTGAGATGTCAGACCACTGCGAGCTGGAGTGTCTGCGTGCAGGAGCCTCAGCATCTCACATCAGTGTGTCAGCATGGAAGTCATTTTCTCCTCTGACTACCTCAGCAAGATATGGTATATATTTACTCAAAGTGGTATCCCCTAGGGATATTCCTTGCTGTGTCATCTCGGACTAGGATGACGGAAGGAATTACCCTTATACATAGTTATTATGCAGGAGATGGTAGGCCTGCTGTCCTGCTGTGATTCCATGAAACTTCATGCATAATGAATGAGGCTTAAGCTTTTCGGAGAAAACCCCATGTCATCTTTAGGCATTACCATAACTAGGTAAAAGGTCAGTACTAAGAACCGTTATGTAGAGCCTATATTGGGGTACCTATATGGAACATAACAATTTCACTCGTACAAAACCAGAGAAATTCAGCTGTTATAGTTAGCTGAGCTAACTATAACTAGCACCCCATAATGCACTGCTTATGACCTCACATATTACATCACTCATGACATGGTCAGTGACATCACTGATGACATTTCAAATGACATCACTGAATACATCACAGATGACATCATCCAAAGAATATCTCACTCACACCCCATGTAAACTTTCCGACACCCACTCCAACTTCCACACTACCATTCTTGAAACCATTGACACACCCATATCAGTACTTACACACCCACTCTCTGATTCATAGGTCTACACACACATCCACTCAGTCACCCATACAGCCACTCATACACCAATTCACTCACTAATACACCCACTGATATATCCACTTAGACACCCATACAGTTACTCACACACTGTCAGTCACTCAGAGCTACTCATGCACTTACTTACTCATCTAGAGAGTCACTCACACAGCCATTCACTCACCTTCACAGTTATACACACTCACTCAATTATTCATACATATACTAACACATACTCACTCACCTATACTGTCACTAATGCAAGCACACACTCACCCATACAGCCCCTATCACAATCCTTCACTCACAAATACAGTCACTCATATACTTCAACACTTACCTATACTGCCTTTCACATATCCAGTTACTCATACATATACCACTGACATAGTCATTCACTTACTGACACACCCATGCACACACTCAGTCACCTATACAGCCCCTCACTTACACACTCACTAACCCATACAGCCACTGACTCACTCACTCACTCATCCATTCAGGCAGTCTCACACCCTCTCACCAAGCCACACAGATTCACATGCACCCATACAGGTACTCAGACAACCAATCAATCACCCATACAGCCACTCACGTACCCACTAACCAACCCATACAGCCACTTAGACACCATCTGACAGACTGATACAGACATTCTCAAAACCTAGTCACACACCCATACATTCACTGAGACACCTAACCACTCACTTATACAGTCAGTCACGCACCCACTAAATCATCCATATAGGCACTCATACAACCACGGATTCATCAACACATCTTGGTGTATATATATTTAACACTCATAAACATTTTAAGAACACCACAGTCACTGGATGATGTCATCAGTGATGTCATTTGAGATGTTATCACTGATGTCATAAATGATGTCTCTGACCATGTCATGAGTGATGCAATATGTGAGGTCATGAGCAGTGCATTGCGGGGGCGCGAGTCATAGTTAGCGCAGCTAACTATAAGTGCTGAATTTCTCTGGCTTTGTACGAGTGAAATATCAGCCTAACTATAACCTCCCTGTAACAAAGAGGTTGATTAGTGAATCCCAAAAATTTGTATTACTGTAGTTGTAAAATATTTTTAAGATCTTTAAAACACATTTTTGTGTACGCGGCACCATCGTGCACCAGTCGCAAAGGAGTCGCGAACCCTGCCGGCACGTATTTCTGGGATCTCGTAGGGGTCGCAAGTCCGGCGTAATTTTAAAAAGTATGAAATATCAATGTTGCAAGCTTAAATATCTGTTTTGCTTAAAGACTTTCCACTAAAATAATTTCAAACATAATTTGCTAATAGCAATTTATACTTTTAAATAAAATTTAGCTCATTTTATGGGTCCGCGACGGATACGCGATGGGTGCGCGAATCCTACGCTACTCCATGTGATATAGAAAGAAAGCTTATGTTTGGTTGAAATGCTTTTCATTTTCTTAGAGGGAGGATCCAACACCTGTTGTATTCCTCTTATTTTGGGTGTGTCTGCATCTGTAGACTGCTTTTTTGTAGGCTCTACCAAATTGTTTATTTTTTTGGGTGTTTTGACTACCTAAAAAGCAGAAATGGCAACATCACATCCTGAAGAAGACCAGCAGGAGGAGATTGAAGAGATTGAAGAGCCGGTGAAGAAAAGAAAGGAGATTATTGTGTGGGCCTTTTTCACCATGCCTGAAGGAGAAAAAAAGGTGATTGCTAGAAAAGTCACTTGCACCATCTGCCACAAAGTCCTCTCCAGAGGTTCTGAAAAGAAGTATTCTTGTGGCACATCATCAATGTGGAAACATCTGGAGATGATACATCCAACTCGTTTAGCAGGTGAAGTGATGGCACGGGAAAAGAGGGAGCAAGCTACAGCAGATGATCCAAATCAACCTTCGACATCAGCTGGAGCTGCTCTCACAACTCTTCAACCCCGAACCTTCCCTGAACTCGCTGATGCAGGAATACACTGCAGGAAGTGTTTGACAACTCTGTGCATCAGTGAACTTTCCATTGATGCTATCATTAATCTGCTAAAAACACATAAGTGTTATTTTTTTTTCTTTTTGAACCTTGTGCTTCTTTGTTTTTTAGAAACACTATTGTTGGACTTCTTTAGTTTTTTTTCTGTTTAAAAAAGTCAAAAACACCCCAAAAAATAAAACATTGTTAGAAAATTAAATAAAAACTGAAAATAGTTTAAAAAGAAAAAAGGTTCTCACGCACCTATACTGGTTAAAAATAGAAAAATTGTATGAAGTGAAACTGATTGCTCGCATAAATGTGTATGTGATGAATGTAAAAATAGTGCCTAGATGATTGAATGAGTGCATAGGTAGTACATCAGTGAATGTCTGACTGTAAGGATACTGCCTGAGTGAATAGTTGAATACAGGAGTACTGCCTAGGTGATTGCTTGAGTGCATGGATAGTACCTGGATAAATGAATGAGAGTATGGATACTGCCTGGGTGATTGGATGAGTGCACGGGTAGTACCTGGGTGAATGAATGAGTATGGGCAGTACCTGGGTGATTGGATGAGTGCATGGGTAGTGCCAGGGTGATTGGATGAGTGCATTAGTACTGTCTGAGTGAATACATGAGTGCATGGGTAGTGCGTAAGTGAACGGTTGAGTTGAAAGATAGTGTCTGAGTGATTCAATTAGTGCATGGGTAATGCCTGAGTGATTGGATGAGTGCATGGATAGTGCCTGAGTGAATGGATAAGTGGATTAGTAGTGCCTGGGTATGCATGGGTACTGTCTCAATGATTGCATGACTTCATGGACAGTGCCTAAGTGGATGCATGAGTGCATGGGCAGTTTCTGGATGAATGGGTGAGTGCAATAGCAGTGACTGGGTGATTGCATCAGTGCATGGATAGTACCTGGGTTAATCAATAAGTGTATGGGTAGTGACTGAGTGAATGGATGAGTGCATGTATAGTGCTTGGGAGATTGGATGAGTGCAATAGCAATGCCTGGGTGATTCCATGAGTGCATGTATCATACCTGGATGAATTAATGAGAGTATGGGTAGTGGCTGTGTGATTGGATGAGTGTATTAGTACTGTCTGAGTGAATGCATGAGTGCATGCATACTGCGTAAGTAAACGATTGAGTTGAAACATAGTGTCTAAGTGATTCAATGAGTTCATAGGTAGTGCCTGAGTGAATGGATGAGTCCATGCATAGTGCCTGGTAGATTGGATGAGAGCAAGTGCAATGCCTGGGGGATTCCATAAGAACATGGATAGTACCTGGATGAATGAATAAGAGTATGGGTAGTGCCTGGGTGATTGGATGAGTTCATGAGTAGTGCCTGGCTGATTGTATGAGTGCATGAGTACTGTCTGAGTGAATGCATGAGCTCATTGGTACTGCATGAGTGAACAGTTGAGTTGAAGGATAGTGTCTGAGTGATTTGATGAGTGCATGGGTAGTGCTTGGGTGATTGGATGAGTGCATGGGTAGTGTCTCAGTGAATGGATAAGTAAAAGGGTAGTGCCTGGCTCATTGGGTGAGTGCATGGGTAGCGTCTGTGTGATTGGGTGAATGCATGGGCACTGCCTCAATGATTGCATGACTGTATAGACAGTGCCTGAGTGGATGCATGAGTGCATGGGTAGTTTCTGAATGAATGGGCGAGTACAATAGCAGTGCCTGGGTGATTGCATCAGTGCATGGATTGTACCTGGGTGAATCAATGAGTGTATGGGTAGTGACTGAGTGAATGGATGAGTGCATGTATTGTGCCTGGGAGATTGGATGAGTGCAAGAGCAATGCCTGGGTGATTCCATGAGTGCATGTATAGTAACTGGATGAATGAATGAGAGTATGGCTAATGGCTGGGTGATTGGATGAGTGCATGGGTAGTACCTGTGTGATCGGATGAGAGCATTAGTATTGTCTGAGTGAATGTATGAGTGCATGGGTACTGTGTAAGTGACCAGTTGAGTTGAAACATAGTGTATAAGTGATTCAATGAGTGCATAGGTAGTGCCTGAGTGAATGGATGATTGCATGCATAGTGCCTGGGAGATTGGATGAGTGCAAAAGCAATGCCTGGGTGATTCCATGAGTGCATGGATAGCATCTGGATGAGTGAATGAGAGTATGAGTAGTGCCTGGGTGATTAGATGAGTGCACGGGTACTGCCTGGGAGATTGGATGAGTGCAAAAGTCCTGCCTGAGTGAATGTATGAGAGCATGGGTACTGCATGAGTTAATGGTTCAGTTGAAGGATAGTGTCTCAGTGATTGGATGAATGCATGGGTAGTGCCTGGGTGATTGGATGAGTGCATGAGTACTGCCTGAGTGAATGCATGAGTGCATGGATAGTGACTGAGTGAATGGTTGAGTGCAAACATAGTACCTGAGTGATTAGATGACTCCATGGGTAGTGTGTCAGTGAAAGGATTAGTGCAAGGGTAGTGTGTGGCTCATCCAGTGAGTACATGGGTAGTGCCTGGGTGATTGGATGAGTGCATGGCTACTGTCTTGATGACTGTATAAGTCCATGCGCAGTGCATGAGAAAATGTATGAGTGCATGGGTAGTGTCTTAATGAATAGTTCAGTACAGGGAAATTGCCTAGGTGATTGCATGAGTGCATGGATAGTACCTGGGTGTATGAATGAGTGTATAGGTAGTCCCTGGGTGATTGGATGAGTGCATGCATAGTGTCTGTTTGGTTGCATGAGTGCATGGGTAGTCCCTGGGTAGTCAGTCAAAGTAACTTTATTCAGTTTCAAAAAGAGAACCATAAAAGTGCATAAAATCGACAATACAAGTTATAATTTCAATGACCTATTTACAAAACAGTGTGAAAGGCAATTCATACAATTCAATTATTTAAAAAAAAAGAAAATAGAATAAAAAGTATACAATCCTTAAAATTCAATCTTTAACTAGACGCGCCATTTGGTTCATGGAGCACTTGGGCTGTATGTTGATAAATCTAGCTAATCCGATTCAGCTACAACCACTGAATCCGTTTCCTAATAGCCAATGCAACTTTAATGTAGTTGGAAACCCTAGTGCATATATCAACTGTAGTCAGAGAGTGCAAGTAGTTGAAACCATCAATATAAGAACATGGCCTAGTTTCTTTTAAAATCGGGACTAAAAACCTTCTTCTAGGCTCTTTGTAGAGAGTGCAAAATAGCATAAAGTGCGATGTGCTTTGGGCTGCCAAATTGTCACAAGGGTAGGGCACCAAATTGTCTGCCCACCCAATTTGTTTCGGAAATGCCACTAAGAAATGCAGGGTGAGTAAACGGAATCTTTTTAGGTAAAAGCGTGTCTGAATATTTGTAGTAAACGTTCAATAAAATTGCTGCTGAGCGGGAAATAAACAAAGAGGGCCTGCTACCTCAGGTTGAGACCGGCAAGTGTTTGCCCCTGTGGAATGCGCCTCTTTTATGATATTTTTCACATTCTCATGGATACTGGCTGGGCAGTCAAAATAATGTCCCAGGCCTAACTTATATAAGCTATCCCTGACAAATCGGAGCCAAGGGATAGTTAGTGCGCCATCGAGGTTAATACAATCTTTTATAATCTCTCTGGAAAACACCAACTCTTCCGATAACCAAATTTTGGCCCATAAAACTAAGGGGGCGATGTCTATACAATCCTCTACAAAATCAAGCCCCAACTCATAATGACAAAAGTTTGTGGGGGCACTATTTGGAATCATCAATAGCCTTTTTATGAATTTGTTTTCCATGATTTGCAACTGACGGCTATTATGATACCCCCATACGCCTGCTCCATATGTTGCCACAGGTACACATTTAGCTTTATAGAGTGTAAGTAGCTCGGTCACCGGTTTATGTCCCAATTTGCTGGCAAAGCGGAAAACCCCCTCAACCACTCTGCCCACGTTGAATCCCAATTCAGCTTATTGGTAAAAAGGTTCCCTAGGTAATTAAAATTATTCATTTTATCAATCCTCTTTGCACCCACAGCATAGTTTCTAGTTTTAGTCATTTTAAGCCCACAGACCAAAACGTATGATTTAGTAAAATTAACCTTTAGGTAAAGTGACAACATAAAATCAGCAAATGCGTTAAGAGATTTTTGGAGGCCATTTGCTGTCAAGGCCATTTAAACAGTATCATCTGCATAAGAAAGAAGCGGGACCCGAGTGTCCCCAATGCGTGGGCAGTCAAGTTCTTTATCTGACAAGAAAGCATAAAGGCCATTGGTGTAGATTATGAAGAGAAAAGGAGCTAAGATGCATTCCTGCCGGACTCCTTCTGTCGATGCAATAGGCCTAGTTTTTTCCCTGTGAGGACCATATCTAATAGTTACAGATGTAGAAGCGTGGAGCCTACGGAGAAGAGAAATCAAAGGTTCCTCAACTCCCAATTTCCCCATCAGTGTCAACAGCTTATCCCGATTTACGGTATCAAAATCACTGGACAAGTACATGAAGGCCAGATGAATAGAACCCTTCCTGGCCTTCATGTACTTGCCCATAATCAGGGACAAGTTGAGGCACTGTTCAGTAGTGCCCATCCCCCTCCTAAAGCCATACTGTGCTCTTGCGATCACCCCTGTGTCTGCCGCCCAAGTTTCAAGTCGAGCAAGGATAACCCTTCCCAACACCTTCGCTGTGGTATCAATAAGGGATATTGGCCTGTAACAGGAAGGGTCACATCTATTACTTTTTTAAGCACAGGGACAGGGACCACTATGGTCTCCTTCCAAGATGCCGGGATAGGGCCGGTCACCACTGCTTTAAACACGTTGGTCAATAATGTGGCCCACAGATTAGGATTAGTTTTAAAAAGATCTAATGTGACTCCATCTGGGCCAGGGGCTTTCATGCTAATTCCTTTAGCTATGGCTTCCTCAACCTCAGCTACTGAGATTGATGCACTTAGGTGGGAGACCGAGGTTAGATCTTGGGGCAAATCCTCACTGGGTAATTCCATGAGTACATAGGTAGTGCCTGGGTGAATACAGCAGTGCATGGGTGATACCTGAGTGAATGGTTGAGTGTATGGGTACTGCCTGGGTGATTGGAACAGTGCAAGAGTAGGGTCTGGGTGATTGAACAAGTGCATTAGTAGTATCTGGATGATTGGGTGGCTGTATGCATAGTGCCTGAATGAATGAATTAGTGCAAGGATAGTGTTTGAAGGATTGGATGAGTGCATAGGTTGTGCCGTATACAGTAGATTCTATCCATTAAAATGTTGTCCTATTAGCTCTATAATATATCTTAAAATACTTCTTCAAATGAGAAGATACATCATAAAAAGCACTTTCAATACTCACCTGTCCTGTATAAGGAGGAGAAAGTAATACATACATCTTCTTGTACGTAAATTTAAAAAATATGTGGTGTGAAACAGACGTATTCTAGTGTGTGTAGATTTCTACATGTATTCTGACACATGTTGTCCATCTGTTGACTCTAACTTCTAAACTATGTAGTTTATCATATAGGTGCAAAAATCTTATCAGTTGTACTAGAGTATTGAGTCACAAAAGCAGATATCTGTTATCTAAGTATGTGTCTGAAAAGTCCTTGGATAGAGATATCAATACATACCTGCCCTGTATAATGAGGAGTAAATAACTTGCAATAAAAGCACTTTTATTGGTTTATGCACTTTTCTAAAAAGTAAGTGTGATACTCCTCCTCAGAAATATGATAGTGATTTCAATATATGATCATCATTGACCAAAGGGGAAAAAAACAATCAAATAGATTGTCGGAAAAAAATAATCAGCATAGAACATCATTATCAATATGTGTAACTATGCGTTCTCGTTTCTATATTTTCTTAATCAGTTCTTTCATCTACATTAACTCTATTATTTATCACAAATACATTTCACAAAACGTATAAACTCATTTACATCTGCTACAAAATAGAGAACAAAGATATAAACTATTTGTTTTTAAGCACAGTTTTCAAAATGAAATATCAATTAGGGCACATAATAATCCAAACACTAATTATAAACCCCAATAGTTTGCAGTACTGTGTACTTTCTTTTCACATCTTCCCCAATAGGCCGAATGATGTACTCAAAACTTTGACTGCAGAAATAAAAAATATGAATTTGGTAATTCATAAGGCAATCTAGCTTTGAATTCCAAGTGGGCATCATTTCAATGCGTCCATCCTTTATTACACCTTAAATATACAGTATTTTGTCCAGATGTTGCAGTAGGTCCATCATGGAAAATAATAGCCACTGCTGTAAAAGTTCTTCCTGAAATAGATATTTGACTTCCATTAAAAATGTAAATTTTTGTTTCCAATTTTCTTCCATTTGCTCTACAACGTTGTAGCATCAAAATGAGATATTTTCCAAATCTTTCTATATGTGATGTAGACAACATCTCTTATCTACAATGTGAACATCTCATATCCTGATTTGCTGTTTTTATCAATTTGTTAAAAGGTACTGATTTGCAGTCTGGTATGTCAAGTATAGGAATTGTTCTGTTTGTATTTCAGTGGTAGAAGTAAATGAACACTCTTCACTCTTATGGTCCCATCTGTAACTTAGTCCACATAAGTTTTCAATGTGTATTCCTTCATGTTCTAATACTCCAAGCATAAGCATTAGAAATTCTTGTGCATCTTATTGTATGTTGAGAGTAAATGTCAATCAACCAGTACATATATCTAAAAGATGCTGAATGCCAGATACAGTATGCATTTTACTTCTGTCATTTATCAACTGTTGAAATACATGATGTAGTGCAGAACAGAATCTTTCTTTACAATTTACCATGATGCCATGATGAAGATGTGGTGGATGAAACACAACATTCAGAATCACATTTGCATAACCGTTGATACCTGAACTATTTTCCAACTGGTATCCTACAATGTCATCAACACTTTCCATTTTTTGTTTCTTTACGCCTTTAGGTTTCCCTTCAATTGTTTTCTTTTTTTGAACCTCAGTTGAATGTTTAACATATTTCTGTTTTGGACACACTACACGTTTCTCATATATGGGATATTCACCTAATCAGGAGCATAAACTTTTCTTAAACAATTGTTCTCTCTTACACAATTTGCATCAGCACTAACATTTTTCTCATCAAAATCTATCAAATACAAACCAGACAATGTTCTTACTCGAGACAATGCAACATATGCCATTCCCTCTTTGAACACCGTACTTCCAATATTTATAAAAACTCTGTCTATACTCAAACCTTGAGATTTATGAATAGTTACCGCATATGCTAGAGACAGAGAAAGCTGTTGCCTACGAACATACAAATCTTTTACAAGCAAAAAACGTACAACACAATGCCCAATCTGTCTTACCTCATTTATCTGATCAAATTCTATAATCAAAAATTCTATTCCATGTCTATTTTGAAAATTTACAAAATCAACAACTTTTCCCATTGCTCCATTAACTAATCCTTCTTCTACATTCAAATTAGGCCACAAAATTACTCAACAGTTTTTACATACATGTAAAGTCTTTGCTAATCCTGCAGTTTTAGATACAGAGTTTACCAAAGAATCCAATTTAGCCTGTAGTTTCTCAGTAAGAGCAATTGTTTCTCTCTGGTGTTCCATTTTGTCAATAGCTTTAATTTCCACAATTTCTTGTTTTTCCAGTTTCAGAAGTTGTTGATTAAATGTAGAAAACTCTTGCAGTGTAGGCATTAGACAAACTATAGACTTGTTTTCTGCAAGCATATTGTATATCAGCTGCTGTTTCTCCAGTTGCAAACAAGTTCCTTGGTAGTCGACTTTCTAAAGCTTGTTTTCCATGATCTGTCAAGACACCAATTCTTATGTCTTTAAGAATATTTCTATAATCTTTATACTTGCTTGTCGCATATTCTTAACAAGTTCTTTGTATTTAAAGTGTAACCAAATGTTTACATTCCCAACACTCCCTAAAGATTTTCTTGTGTCAGCATGGAAGAAAGTTTTAAAAACAGGTTGTCCCTTTACGGGTGTAAGTTGTAGTAAGTATCCAAATAAAATTAAATGTTTTCCTCCAAACAGAACATCGTAATCTGTTTTTAAAATCGGTTGCATTCTCAAGTGTACAAAGGCAAGAATTAAGTTTGAGACCATGCTCACCTCATCAATGATTAAAAGTTTCATTTTCTTCAGTACTCTTGAGACTTCATAACAAGCTTCTCCAGATAGCTTCTGATATTGCAATTTATTATCATGTTCAACAGGTAGCATAAGTAATCAATGTAAAGTAATACCTTTGATGTTGTGTGCTGCTAATCCAGTTGGAGCTGTTACGACACAAGATAAATGTGATCCTGTAGTTTTGTGTAGATAACTGGTCAAAACTTTAATTAAGAAACTTTTTCCAGTTCCAGCTTGACCACTGATGTACAATAGAATAGGTTTAAATAATGAACACTGACATTATTTTTTTCATGCAGCAAACCATGTTGTACTTGCTGTTTGACTTGTAGATATATTTCTTTTTGTTCAATATTTAGCTGTTCTTCTAACTTTTCCAACGGAGTAACACCCTGTTGTGCTTGTTGCATTGCAGATTCTACCTCATTCAAGGCTAATGCTGCTTCATTTTTAATAATTGGTTGTCCCAGTGGATTTTGACTCAGTGGACCAGAACTTTGACTGCTTTGTGAACCTTCTCTGGCTATTTCAGCTGCAATAGTACTTTCTTGTTCAATTTCATCATTTAACATTTGTAGATAAGTTGGAAGAATTGTGCACTGAATGCTGTCTTTAGTTGCAATAAAAGAATCTTCATACCAGTCAAAATCTCTAAGTAATTCTGCTTCACTACGCCAAGGCTTGAAAAGTTGCAAAAGTGCTAAAAAGAAAGATTCTCTCTTAACTGGAGTTTCGCAACCGGGTTTTCTGTGGTTAATAACATTTCCTTTTGCATGTTTCACTAAACAGCCATCACATCCAATTACTGCATATTTTTCATCTTTTATATTTTCTGTAACTTTCTTTTCAAAGCTGAAATGTTGAAGTATTTCATACAGATATACGTTTTCAAGATGTGGACTCCTTTTGGGATAGTATGCATCCAACATATTAGTTTTAACAATATCAGTACTTTCTTGCTCATACAGTGCTAAATATTCAATTTCTTGTAAATATTTCAATACTTTATTTCATGTAGAGGTGAGACCTAGACTTACCCAAATGATTGATCTTGACTTTGAATATAAACTGGCTGAGCTCAACTGATCCGAACATTCATAGGATCCAATTTCTCTATGGGAAAGCATTTTCAAGCTGTAGCTGTACAATTTCTTGCTAAGATGCTTCTCTGCTGAAATTTCTTCCCACATTTCTTTCATCTCCGTCTTTTCAGATTTTGTAATATATGATGTAACATAGCAAGCAACAGCAATTGGATTATTTGCAACATACTGAATATCCATGTTTGCATTCCACATTTTCAAAATAACTGGATTGTAGTCATTAATGTACTTTGAAGCTTCTGTTCTTTTTAAATTGTATGTATTCTTGGGAGATCTCCGAGTTATTGTATGTCTCACAGATGGCAAAAAATAATTTACTGTTCCTTTAGAAATTAAAGGGCGTGGGAATCCAAAACAACTTTTTGTATAAAGTTTTCCTTTACATTTATATTTCTGTCTGCAGTATTTTCCACATCGATGACTTTGAAAGCATAAAACTTGTTGTCTCAAGCTCTTTTCTCCTCCATCTCTTGGAATGGCACATGTAACATACTGTTCAATAAAAGACAAAACAGTTTCATCACTATCTGACCCAAATTTTGGTGCATTCTTTATCCATAATAGCATGTGTATATGAGGAGCACCTCTGGCTTGGTACTCTTTTCGCCCCAAAAAATCACTTACCTCTCCAAGCGGTGGAACACTTTTATTGCAGATAAATGACTTCATAGCTTAAAACCTATGGTTAAAATATCTGCAGACATTTACAGGATCCAAACAGAGTTCTCCAGCTGTCTTCAGTTCTATGTTTTTCACATTTGAATTTGCTTCTCGAAGGTACAAAACCTGAGAAATTCAGCAGTTATAGTTAGCTGAGCTAACTATAACTCGCGCTCCTGCAATGCACTGCTGATGACATCACATATTACATCACTCATTATATGGTCAGTGACATCACTGATAACATCACTGATGACGTCTCAAATGACACAATCAAAGGTTTTTTAAATGCTAATTTCTAGCTATAACGTCCCTGAATCCTCTGGTTTTTACAGTGAATTTCTAAGGTTTTTTAAATAGTAATTGCTAAGTATAACGTTCCTGAAATCTGTTTTTTTTTGTGAATAAAGATATACATATAGAAAAATTCTTCCTATTTTGGATGTGTCTGCATCTGTAGACTCCTTTTTGTAGGCTCTACCAAATTGTTTATTTTTTGGGATTTTTTGACTACCTAAAAAGCAGAAATAGCAACATCACATCCTGAAGAAGACCAGCAGGAGGAGATTGAAGAGATTGAAGAGCCTATGGATAGTACCTGTATGAATGAATGAGAGTATGAGTAGTGCCTGTGTGATTAGATGAGTGCATGGGTACTGCCTGGGAGATTGGATGAGTGCAAAAGTCCTGCCTGAGTAAATGTATGAGTACATGGGTACTGCATGAGTGAATGGTTCAGTTGAAGGATAGTGTCTCAGTGATTGGATGAGTGCATGGGTAGTGCCTGGGTGACTGGATGAGTACATGGGTAGTGCCTGGGTAATTGGATGAGTGCATGGCTACTGTGTTAATGACTCTATAAGTCCATGCACAGTGCATGAGAAAATGTATGGGTGCATGGGTAGTGTCTTAGTGAATAGTTCAGTACGGGGAAATTGCCTGGGTGATTGCATGAGTGCATGGATAATACCTGGGTGAATGAATGAGTGTATAGGTAGTCCCTGGGTGACTGGATGAGTGTATGCATAATGTCTGTTTGGTTGCATGAGTGCATGGGTAGTCCCTGGGTAATTCCATGAGTGCATAGGTAGTACCTGGGTGAATACAGCAGTGCATGGGTAATGCCTGAGTGAATGGTTGAGTGTATGGGTACTGCCTGGGTGATTGGAACAATGCAAGAGTAGTGTCTGGGTAATTGAATAAGTGCATTAGTAGTATCTGAATAATTGGATGGCTGTATGCATAGTGCCTGAATGAATGAATTAGTGCAAGGATAGTGTTTGAATGATTGGATGAGTGCATAGGTTGTGCTGTATACAGTAGATTCTATCCATTAAAATGTTGTCCTATTAGCTCTATAATATATCTTAAAATACTTCTTCAAATGAGAAGATACATCATACTTCAAAAGTGTCAAATTATCAAATATAATAAAAAGCACTTTTAATACTCACCTGTCCTGTATAAGGAGGAAAAGTAATACATACATCTTCTTGTACCCAAATTTCGAAAGTATATGGTGTGAAACAGACGTATTCTAGTGTGTGTAGATTTCTACATGTATTCTGACACATGTTGTCCATCTGTTGACTCTAACTTCAAAACTATGTAGTTTATCATACAGGTGCAAAAATCTTATAAGTTATGCTAGAGTATTGAGTCACAAAAGCAGACATCTGTTATCTAAGTATGTGTCTGAAAAGTCCTTGGATAGAGATATCAATACATACCTGTGCTGTATAATGAGGAGTAAATAGCTTGCAATAAAAGCACTTTTATTGGTTTATGCACTTTTCTAAAAAGTAAGTGTGATACTCCTCCTCAGAAATATGATGATAGTTTCCAAATACTCTAAAGGATGAACAATATTTATCTTACAAACAAATAACATATAATTAAAGCTTAAACATTTTTCCAGGTTATCATGCATATTATATTATGTATTCTTACCTTTCAAGTAATTTAGATACATCACTCAGTAAATCTATTTTAGAGTAGTAATATCCTAAACAGTATTAAAACTGTTTTCAAACTTCAACAGTAGCTACTATAAAGAAAAAAAAGAAAAAATATTATTTAATGATTATATATTAGAGAAATTATAATATTATATTTTTGAGAACACAAAATTATTTTAGAATTACAAGAGGCTCTCAATTTCCCTTTTTGCTGTTCTCAGATTGCACACAACTTCACCATACATAGTGATTTCAATATATGATCATCATTGAAAAAAGGGGAAAAAAACAATCAAATAGATTGTCGGAAAAAAATAAAAAATCAGCATAGAACATCATTATCAATATGTGTAACTATGCGTTCTCGTTTCTATATTTTCTTAATCAGTTCTTTCATCTACATGAACTCTATTATTTATCACAAATACATTTCACAAAACGTATAAACTCATTTACATCTGCTACAAAATAGAGAACAAATATATAAACTATTTGTTTTTAAACACAGTTTTCAAAATGCAATATCAATTAGGGCACATAATAATCCAAACATTAATTATAAACACCAATAGTTTGCAGTACTGTGTACTTTCTTTTCACATCTTCCCCAATAGGCCGAATGATGTACTCAAAACTTTGACTGCAGAAAAAAAAATATGAATTTGGTGATTCATAAGGCAATCTAGCTTTGAATTCCAAGTGGGCATCATTTCAATGCGTCCATCCTTTATTACACCTTAACCCCTTCGATGCTCATGACGAGCTCAGCTCGTCATGCTGCGCGGTGGGCGTGTGCGCATGACGAGCTGAGCTCGTCACGACCACGCCCGCGATCGGAATGTCCAGCACCTGAGCGGAATTCCGATCGCGGCGAAGGTGTTAAATATACAGTATAGTGTCCAGATGTTGTAGTAGGTCCATCATGGAAAATAATAGCCACTGCTGTAAAAGTTCTTCCTGAAATAGATATTTGACTTCCATTAAAAATGTATATTTTTGTTTCCAATTTTCTTCCATTTGCTCTACAACGTTGTAGCATTAAAATGAGATATTTTCCAAATCTTTCTATATGTGATGTAGACAACATCTCTTATCTACAATGTGAACATCTCATATCCTGATTTGCTGTTTTTATCAATTTGTTAAAAGGTACTGATTTGCAGTCTGGTATTGTCAAGTATAGGAATTGTTCTGTTTGTATTTCACTGGTAGAAGTAAATGAACACTCTTCACTCTTATGGTCCCATCTGTAACTTAGTTCAAATACGTTTTCAATGTGTATTCCTTCATATTCTAATACTCCAAGCATAAGCATTAGAAATTCTTGTGCATCTTATTGTATGTTGAGAGTAAATGACAATCAACCAGTACATATATCTAAAAGATGCCGAATGCCAGATACATTATGCATTTTACTTCTGTCATTTATCAACTGTTGAAATACATGATGTAGTGCAGAACAGAATCTTTTTTCACAATTTCCCCTGACGTCATGATGAAGATGTGGTAGATGAAACACAACATTCAGAATCACATTAGGATAACCGTTGATACCTGAACTATTTTCCAACTGGTATCCTACAATGTCATCAACACTTTCCATTTTTTTCTTTACGCCTTTAGGTTTCCCTTCAATTGTTTTCTTGTTTTGAACCTCAGTTGAATGTTTGACATATTTCTGTTTTGTACACACTACACGTTTCTCATATATGGGATATTCACCTAAATCAGGAGCATAATGTTTTCTTAAACAATTGTACTCTCTTACACAATTAACATCAGCACTAACATTTTTCTTATCAAAATCTATCAAATACAAACCAAACAATGTTCTTACTCGAGACAATGCAACGTATGCCATTCCCTCTTTAAACACCGTACTTCCAATATTTATAAGAGCTCTGTATATACTCAAACCTTGAGATTTAGGAATAGTTACCGCATATGCTAGAGACAGAGAAAGCTGTAGCCTACGAACATACAAGTCTTTTACAAGCAAAAAATGTACAACACAACGCCAAATCTGTCTTACCTCATTTATCTGATAAAATTTTATAATCAAAAATTCTATTCCATGTCTATTTTGAAAATTTACAAAATCAACAACTTTTCCCATTGCTCCATTAACTAATCCTTCATCTACATTCAAATTAGGCCACAAAATTACTCAAAAGTTTTTACATACATGTAAAGTCTTTTGCTAATCCTGCAGTTTTAAATACAGACTTTACCAAAGAATCCAATTTAGCCTGTAGTTTCTCAGTAAGAACAATTGTTTCTCCCTGGTGTTCAATTTTGCCAATAGCTTTAATTTCCACAATTTCTTGTTTTTCCAGTTTCAGAAGTTGTTGATTAAATGTAGAAAACTCTTGCAGTGTAGGCATTAGACAAACTATAGACTTGTTTTCTGCAAGCATATTGTATATCAGCTGCTGTTTCTCCAGTTGCAAACAAGTTCCTTGGTAGTCGACTTTCTAAAGCTTGTTTTCCATGATCTGTCAAGACACCAATTCTTATGTCTTTAAGAATATTTCCATAATCTTTATACTTGCTTGTCGCATATTCTTAACAAGTTCTTTGTATTTAAAGTGTAACCAAATATTTACATTCCCAATACTCCCTAAAGATTTTCTTGTGTCAGCATGGAAAAAGAGTTTAAAAAACAGGTTGTCCTTTACGGGAGTAAGTTGTAGTAAGTCTCCAAATTAAATTACATGTTTTCCTCCAAACAGAACATCGTAATCTGTTTTTAAAATCTGTTGCATTCTCAAGTGTACAAAGGCAAGCATTAAGTTTGAGACCATGCTCACCTCATCAATGATTAAAAGTTTCATTTTCTTCAGTACTCTTGAGACTTCATAACAAGCTTCTCCAGATAGCTTCTGATATTGCAATTTATTATTATGTTCAACAGGTGTCATAAGTAATCAATGTAAAGTCATACCTTTAATGTTGTGTGCTGCTAATCCAGTTGAAGCTGTTATGACACAAGATAAATGTGATCCTGTAGTTTTGTGTAGATAACTGGTCAAAACTTTATTTAAGAAACTTTTTCCTGTTCCAGCTTGACCACTGTTGTACAATAGAATAGGTTTAAATAATGAACATTGACATTCTTTTTTTCAGGCAGCAAACCATGTTGTACTTGCTGTTTGACTTGTAAATATATTTCTTTTTGTTCAATATTTAGTTGTTCTTCTAACTTTTCCAACTGAGTAACACCCTGTTGTGCTTGTTGCATTGCAGTTTCTACCTCATTCATGGCTATTGCTGGTTCATTTTCAATAATTGGTTGTCCCAGTGGATCTTCACTCAGTGGACCAGAACTTTGACTGCTTTGTGAACTTTCTCTGGCTATTTAAGCTGTAATAGTACTTTCTTGTTTAATCTCATCATTTAACATTTGGAGATAAGTGGGAAAAATTGTGCACTGAATGCTGTCTTTAATTGCATTAAAAGAATCTTCATAGCAGTCAAAATCTCCAAGTAATTCTGCTTCACTACACCAAGGCTTGAAAAGTTGCAAAAGTGCTAAATAGAAAATTCGCTCTTATTTGGAGTTTCGCAACTGAGTTTTTTGTGGTTAATAACATTTCCTTTTGCATGTTTCACTAAACATCCATCACATCCAATTACTGCATATTTTCCATCTTTTATATTTTCTGTAACTTTCTTTTCAAAGCTGTAATGTTGAAGTATTTCATACAAACATACGTTTTCAAGATGTCGACTCCTTTTGGGATAGTATGCATCCAACATATTACTTTTAACAATATCAGTACTTTCTTGCTCATACTGTGGTAAGTATTCAATTTCTTGTAAAGATTTCAATACTCTATTTCATGTAGAGGCAAGACCTAGACTTACCCAAATGATTCCTCTTGACTTTGAATGTAAACTGGCTGAGCTCAACCGATCCGAACATTCATAGGATCCAATCACTCTATGTGAAAGCATTTTCAAGCTGTAGCTGCACAATTTCTTGCTAAGACGCTTCTCTGCTGAAATGTCTTCCCACATTTCTTTCATCTCTGTCTTTTCAGATTTTGTAATATATGATGTACCATAGCGAGCAATAGCAACTGAATTATCTGCAACATACTGAATATCCATGTTTGCATTCCACATTTTAAAAATAACTGGATCGTAGTCATAAATGTACTTTGAAGCTTCTGTTCTTTTTTATTTTTAAAATCTGTTTATTGAATATATAACAAACAACAAAAATCAAACAGATTGAGGACACATATCCCTGTGAGAAAACTTCAAATTAAGTCCACTATCCATGTTACATAGCATAACATTTTGATAAGAACATATAGGACAGAGTCAATCCCATTCGATACACCCCCAAGTCTATCTCTAAAACTTCTGTTCTTTTTAAATTGTATGTATTCTTGGGAGATCTCCGAGTTATTTTATGTCTCACTGATGACAAAAAATAATTTACTTTTCCTTTAGAAATTATAGTGCGTGGGAATCCAAAACGACATTTTGTATAACATTTTCCTTTACATTTATATTTCTTTCTGCAGTATTTTCCACATTGATGACTTTGAAAGCATAAAACTTGTTGTCTCAAGCTCTTTTCTCCTCCTTTTCTTGGAATGGCGCATGTAACATACTGTTCAATAAAAGACAAAACAGTTCATCACTATCTGACCCAAATTTTGGTAAATTCTTTATCCATAATAGCATGTGTATATGAGGAGCCCCTCTGGCTTGGTACTCATTTCGCCAAAATAAATCACTTACCTCTCCAAGCGGTGGAACACTTTTATTGCTGATAAATGACATCATAGCTTGAAACCTATGGTTAAAATATCTGCAGACATTTACAGGATCCAAACAGAGTTCTCCAGCTGTCTTCAGTTCAATGCTTTTCACATTTGAATTTGCTTCTCGAAGGTACTCAAGTAAATCATCCCACGCATATTCAGCACAGCTAAGTGTTACAAACCATGTAGGTGTACCTAAGTTTCTTAACATACACTTAAGTTCACCATGACGACGATACCAGTATTCATTGGTACCACGTTGACATGCCATCAAATTAATTGACTGACATTTTACATTTTCATCTCTTTGATGAACTTTGTCCATGAACTCTTTTGCAGAAACATTTTGAAAATTAACTCCTGTTTTTAAGATGTGGTTCACTGCATATGAAAGTGCAGACAAATCGCTTTCAAACAGATTATGAAATATACATATGAAATTCACTGTCGAAATCTTGGATCTTCAGAGTACATTCTTGTTGATCGATATTCTGAAGCTGGAATCCGTACAGCTCGCTCATCAATTCGTCCACCTTCTCCAGTGGGGAATAGCTGTGAAAAACAACGAGCTTCTAAAGTTTTTTCCCGAACACTCATGGGAGGTCCCTTTGCTTCTTTCATTTGAAATAATTCAATATTGTTTCCTATTATTTCTTTTCAATGCAAAGGATATATTGTACAATGTTCATACATCTCTTCAGTCCTGCATTTGTCCACTTCAAATTTCTGTATCATCTTCTAAACATATAATTTGTTCATCGACATTTACATTCTTATAATAAATACTTTTCTGTAGTAGGTATAGTGTAGCCTTTTGAAGTTTATTCACATTTACAAACTCTTGCCAGATTTTTTGACTTTTTGTTGGTACACCATTTACTAGAATAACTACCGGCTCATTTTCCTATCAACACCAACAGTTTAAATTTTTTTCTTAGAATCTAAAAGTAAGTACACAGCTCTTCCTTTTAGACCTTTTTGTAAATCTGTTGGTGGCAGCTTACCTGTTTTAGGCACCATTCGAACTATGGCCTGAAATGGATGTACAGATTGAATAAGAATAGACTCATATGCATTTAAATCTCCCAGTTCCTTAGGAATAGGCACCAACTCTAAATTGTTATGTACTGCTCTAGCTGGCCTTTTGTTTTTTTTAAATTTGTTGTAATAGTACTTACAAATAACCTGATCACTAGCCAAATCAAACTGACCCTCTACCAACAAATAAACACCAAATTGCTGCCACTTATCATTGTTTTCCTTTTCACTTTTTAAATATAAATCAACATTTCTAGTTTGAGTTTTATAGTGAGTACGTCAACAACAAATACAAATATAGTTTGGTTTTTCAGACAAAACTGGGTTATACTTTGTAATTTCTTCTGCAAACTCATTGATACTAATCTCTTTCTCATGTTCTTGAACACCTACACTTATCAAACTCTCAATTTCTCTACACTCGTCTTCCGAACCAAAACACAAAACTGTATATCATCACAAACTTTCTCTATATCTGATAGAGAACCATGCAAAAGAGCTGTATTCATTTCACTTAAACATATTGCGGGAGCTTTTACATAATAGAGTCTCCTTACTAACTTCTGCATTTCAGAGTGGTGTACAGCTAACATTCTTAAATGATGAAACGTACTTTGACACACTTTTCTTGAAAGACAAGCCAGAGAGTGACCCTGCAACTTTTTATATTTTCTCATCTTACATGGATCTAGTCCTTGTACCATCTTAATCTTCTGTTTAACACTTTTTTTGGTATATTGTCATAAAATAAATCATAATATGTCAATAGATTCCTGTCGAATACTGCAAATACTCCTACAATCCCACTTATATACAGGAGCTTGTGTACGCCTCCCTTGAACTTCTTCAGCTATTACTTCTTCCACATTACTAACAACCATTTTTTCTTTTGGAATGGGGGAACCATCTTTCATCTCATAGCATCGACCATTAGTATCAACTGCATGTACTAATGTGCTCTGTTGAAAATAGCTTTCTTCATTAAAGAAAGGCTCAGTACTGGAAGTGTGCTTCCATTCACCAGTGAAAGTTTTACAAAAGTTATTTCTATTAACAAGTCTCTTTCTTTTGCATTTCTCCTTCATAAACACCATTGTTTTATCCAATATTGTTATTCTCTTCAATATTAATATAAATAATTTTCATTTTATTTCAAAAGCTTTATCTACTACACTTTCAATGTGTTGCTTTTTCTTATAAGCTGCTGTTCTTTTTTTATATTTTTTACAATCTTTCAACAAATGTTGTAGTACTCTACGTCTAAACATTCTCCTCCTTATATCTTTATGTTCTTTTAGCCTTCTTTCAATATGCATTGTTTTCCTATAAAATGATTTTCTTTTATCATGTCCTTTTTTCCTTTCCTTCAGATTTGTTGTAGAACTTTTCTGTTTCTTTTCAAAATATTCAAATTGCTTTAAACTCTGTAAAACTCTTTTAACAAACTGTTTAGTTCTCTTACCAGAAGACCTTTTTTCCTGGCTAACATTTTGCGCTTCATCTAAATTCCTCTTTTCAGTTTTTTTTAAGTAGTACTGATTTTTTCTTCTCTTCTCATCTGATCTTTTCTTGCCATCTTCAATTTATTTCCCCCCAAAAAGTAAATATCTAAAAAAAAATAATAGTTTTAATACTTTGAACATAATTTTAAACTTTACAAATAATTATATATTAATATGCACAATAATAAAAACCAGTAGTTTATAATTACATTAGCAATCTCTCCATAACAACTAATTATGTAGAATATCATACTTTACACATTAGTAAATCTGTCACAAGAGCACACAGACCTTTACAGTCACATGGGAAGGATTGCTGTTTTAAATTTGGCTAGACCCAACATTCAGAGTACTCAGTGAATAGTGAAGGTGCAAGAGAAAAGTGAGTTTTAAGAGATGTTGGTAGGGGGATTAGTAATTAGGCTATTTCATATGAGTCTCTTGAAATGTACTCTTGAAGTAGATTGTATAAACTTAGGTATCTGCTTGAAATAGGAAGTGCAGTCTGTCAAGTTTAAAGGTCTACGTGCTCTCGAAACTGAAGTATGTGTCCACTTGTACATGTTTTCTCACATCTGTTATGCATCTGAAAATGCTAGCTAAAAATGTTGATAGCTTCTCATACAGGTGCACAAATCTTCTCAGTTATGCTCTGCCATTTGCTTACACAAACAGACATGTCTTACATATGTAGCTGTTATAGAGCCCCTCAAATAGACATTTCAATACCCACATGCCCTGTTTTATAAGCAGAAAGGAATATATGCAGCTTTTTGTACACAAATTTAGATAGCATGCGATGTAAAACTCAGATATTCAACTATTTGTATGTTTATTTTTATGTATCATGCCACTCGCAAAAGCTGCAGACACACGCATGCATGCCTTCAGGAATATGGTGAGACTTACAATAGTGACATGGGAAGGATTGCTGTTTTACATTTGGCTACGCCTAACATTCAGAAAGTCAATGAATAGTGAAGCTGCAAGAGAAAAGTGAGGTTTAAGACATGTTGGCAAAGGGATTAGTGATTAGGCTACTACGTATGAGTGTGTGAAAAGGTACACACAAAGTAGGCTGTATTAATTGAAATGAAAAGGAAACTTCAGACTCTCGAGTTTAAAGGTCTGCGTGCTCTTGTGACTGAAGTATGTGTCTATTTGTATATCTATTCTCAAGTGGATTATGCATGTGAACATGCTAGCTTCAAAAGCAGGTACCTTCTCCTACCGGTCCCATTTCAAGCAGACACCAGAAAGAAGCAAGAGAGCTGTAGAAAGAAGCAAGAGAAATATAGAAAGAGACAAGGGAGTTGCTAAAAGAGTCAAGAGGGGTGCATGCAGAAAGAGGCAAATGAAGTACAGAAAGAAGAAACAGAGGTGTAGAAAGAGACACGAAAAGTACAGAAAGAAGCAACAGAGGTGCAAAAAGAAGCGAGACAAGTGCAAAAAGAGGCAATAGAAATGCAGAAAAAGGCAAGAGAGGTAGATAAAGAGGGAAAAGCGGTGCAGAAAGAGGCAAGATGGGTACAGAAAGAAGCAAGATAGGTGAAGAGAGAAGCAAGACAAGTGCAGAAAGAAGCAACAGAGGTGCACAAAGAGGTAAGGGAGCTGCTAAAAGAGGCAAGAGTGGTACAGAAAGAGGCAAGAGAAGTGCAGAAAGAAGCTAGAGAGGTACAGAAAGAAACAAGAGAAGTACAGAAAGAGGCAAGAGAGGTGTAAAAAGAGGCAAGAGAGGTGGTGAAAGAGGAAAAAGGGGTACAGAAAGAGGCAAGAGAGGGGGAAGAAAGAAGCAAGAGAATTACACAAAGAAGCAAGACAAGTGCAGAAAGAAGCAAGAAAAGTGCAGAAAGAAGCAACAGCAGTGCAGAAAGAGGCAAGGGACCTGCTAAAAGATGCAACAGGGGTACAGAAAGAGGCAAGAGAACTCCAGAAAGAAACAACAGAAGTGCAGAAAGAGGCAAGAGAAGTGCAGAAAGACACAAGAGAGGTATAGAAAGAGGCATGAGAGGTACAGAAAGAGGAAAGAAGAGTGCAGAAAGAAGCAAGAGAGATGCAGAAAGAAGCAAGAGAAGTGCAGAAAGAAGCAAGACAAGTGAAGAAAGAAGGTAGACAAGTGCAGAAAGACCCAACACCGGTGCAGAAAGAGATGTGAAGTACAGAAAAAGGCAAGAGAGATGCAGAAAGAGGCAAGAAAGGTACAGAAAAAGGGAAGAAGAGTGCACAAACGGGCAGAGAGGTACAGAAAGAAGCAAGAGAGGTACAGAAAGAAGCAACAGAGGTGCAGAAAGAGGCAAGAGAAGTGCTGAAAGAGGCAAGAGGGGTGCAGAAAGAGGGAAGAGGGGTGCAGGAAGAAGGGAGTCAGGTGCAGAAAGAAGAGAGTGAGGTGCAGAAAGAGGCAAGAGAGGTACAGAGAGAAGAGAGTGAAATACAGAAAGAAGAGAGTGAGGTATAGAAAAAGACAAGGAAGGTACAGAAAGAAGAGAGTGAGGTGCAGAAAGCGGCAAGACAAGTACAGAAATAAGCAAGACCAGTGCAGAGAGAAGGAAGAAAAGTACAGAAAGACACAACAGAGGTGCAGAAAGAGACAAGAGAAGTGCAGAAAAGGCAAGAGAGATGCAGAAAGAGGCAAGAAAGGTGCAGAAAAAGTGAATAAGAGTGCACAAACAGGCAAGAGGGGTACAGAAAGAGGCAAGAGAAGTGCTGGAAGAGACACAAGAGGTGCAGAAAGAGGCAACAGAGGTGCAGAAAGAGGGAAGAGGGGTACAGAAAGAAGAGAGTAAGGTACAGAAAGAAGAGAGTGAGCTCCAGAAAGAGGCAAGAGAGATGCAGAAAGAAGAGAGTGTGGTGCAGAAAGAAGAGAGTGAGGTACAGAAAAAGACAAGAGAGGTGCAGAAAGAAGAGAGTGAGGTGCAGAAGGAGGCTAGAGGGCTGCAGAAAGAAGCATAAGAGGTGCAGAAAGAATCAAGACAAGTGCAGAAAGAAGCAAGACAAGTGCGAAAATAGGCAAGAAAGGTGCAGAAAAAGGCAAGAGAGGTTGAGAAAGAGGGAAGAGGGATGCAGAAAGAGGCAAGAGGTGTGCAGAAAGGAACAACAGAGGTGGAGAAAGAAGCAAGACAAGTACAGAGAAAAGCAAGAGAAGTGCAGAAAGAGGCAAGAGAGGTGCAGCGAGAGGCAACAGAAGTGCAGAAAGAGGCAAGTGAGGTAAAGAAAAAGGCAAGTGAGGTGTAGAAAGAGGCAAGAGAGGTACAGACAGAAGCAATAAAAGTGGAGAAAGAGGAAGAGAAGTGCATAAAGAGGTAAGAGAGGTGCAGAAAGAAGAAAGTGAGGTGCAGAAAGAGGCAATAGAAGTGCAGAAAGAGGCAAGATAGGTACATAAAGAGGCAAATGAGGTGCAGAAAGAAGAGAGTGAGGTGCAGAAAGAGGCAAGAGAAGTGCAGAAAGAGGCAAGATAGGTACATAAAGAGGCAAGTGATGTGCAGAAAAAAGAGGGGTGAGCTGCAGAAAGAGGCAAGATAGTTACAGAAAGAGGCAAGAGAGGTGCAGAAAGAGGCAAGAGAGGTATAGAAAGAGGCAAGAGAAGTGCAGAAAGATGCAAGAGAGGTGCTTAAAGAAGTAAGACAAGTGCAAAAAGAGGCAAGAGAGGTGCAGAAAAAGGCAAGAGAAGTGCAGAAAGATGCAAGAGAGGTGTGGAAAGAGGCAAGACAAGTACAGAAAGAAGCAAAGCAAATGCAAAAAAGGCAAGAGATGTGGATAAAGAGGGAAGAGGGGTGCAGAAAGAGGCAAGACGGGTGCAGAAAGAAGCAAGAGAGGTTTAGAAAGAAGCACAACAAGTGCAGAAAGAAGCGAGAGAAGTACAAAAAGTGGCAAGAGAGGTGTAGAAAGATGCAAGAGAGGTGTAGAAAGAGGTAGGACAGTTGCAGAAATAAGCAAGATAAGTGCAAAAAAAGGCAAGAGATGTGCAGGAAAAGGCAAGAGAGGTGGAGAAAGAGGGAAGAGGGGTGCAGAAAGAGGCAAGAGCAGTGCATAAAGAAGCAAGAGAGGTGAAGAAAGAAGCAAAACAAGTGCAGAAAGAAGCAAGAGAAGTGCAGAAAGAAGAGTAGTGCAGAAAGAGGCAAGGGAGGTGCAGAAAGAAGAGTGATGTGCAGAAAGAGGCAAGAAAAGTGCAGAAAGAGACAAGTGAGGTAAAAAAAGGCAAGTGAGGTGTACAAAGAGGCAAGAGAGGTACAGACAGAAGCAAGAGAAGTGGAGAAAGAGTGAAGAGAAGTGCATAAAGAGGTAAGAGAGGTGCAGAAAGAAGAGAGTAAGGTGCAGAAAGAGGCAAGAGACGTGCAGAAAGAGGCAAGATAAGTACATAAAGAGGCAAGTGAGGTGCAGAAAGAAGAGAGTGAGGTGCAGAAAGAGGCAAGAGAAGTGCAGAAAGAGGCAAGATAGGTACATAAAGAGGCAAGTGAGGTGCAGAAAGAAAAGGGGTGAGCTGCAGAAAGAGGCAAGAGAGTTACAGAAAGAGGCAAGAGAGGTGCAGAAAGAGGCAAGAGAGGTATAGAAAGAGGCAAGAGAAGTGCAGAAATATGCAAGAGAGGTGCCTAAAGAAGCAAGACAAGTGCAAAAAGAGGCAAGAGAGGTGCAGAAAAAGGCAAGAGAGGTGGAGAAAGAGGGAAGAGGGGTGCAGAGACAGGCAAAAGAAGTTCAGAAAGAAGGAAGAGAGGTGCAGAAAGAAGCAACAGAGGTGCCCAAAGAACCAAGAGTAGTGCACAAAGAGGCAAGGGAGGTGCAGAAAGACGAGAATGAGGTGCAAAAAGAGGCAGGAGAAGTACAGAAAGAGGCAAGTGAGCTGCAGTAAGAGGCAAGAGAGGTACAGAAAGAGGCAGAGAAGTGCAGAAAGATGCAAGAGAGGTGTGGAAAGAGGCAAGTCAGGTACAGAAAGAAGCAAGACAAATGCAAAAAAGGCAAGAGATGTAGAGAAAGAGGGGTGCAGAAAGAGGCAGCAGGGGTGCAGAAAGAAGCAAGAGAGGTGGAGAAAGAAGCACGACAAGTGCAGAAAGAAGCGAAAGAAGTACAGAAAGAGGCAAGAGAGGTGGAGAAAGAAGGAAAAAAAAGTGCAAAAAGAGGCAAGAGAGGTACAGAAAGAAGCAACAGAAGTGCAGATAGAAGCAAGAGCAGTGGAGAAAGAGGCAACGGAGGTGCAGAAAGAAGAGAGTGAGGTACAAAAATAGGCAAGAGAAATGCAGAAATAGGCAACTGAGGTACACAAAGAAGCAAGTGAGGTGCAGAAAGAGGCAAGACAGGTACACAAATAGGCAAGAGAAGTGCAGAAAGAGGGAATAGAAGTTGTGAGAAGTTGGCCTGGTATATGCTGTCCACTAATTATAGTGGGCACCTTGCACCAGTCCAAACAACCCCCTATTGGAGATAGGTTAAAGACAACCTTTATTGAAAGCTATCCTAGTGGTAGCTATGGAGAGCAGCCTTCAGGCTAAGTCTTGAAGGAATGTAAAGCAGCTTGTTTTACCAGTCTATAATCTCTTGAGTGACCAAATGAAAGAGCACCACACCAGGTATATATTCAAGATATATGTATTTATTACTAAACACACCCCTCTAGTCTCTTTATGAGGCTAGAGTTCGAAGTACATAAGTTATAAGTTATTTAAACACAGTAATAGCACAAATACACGTTTGGGCCCTAGGGGCGTACCAAACCATATACCAATAAAGTGGTATAAGAACCACGACTGAGCTAGACACTAGGCCTAGAGCCTCTAGAAGTGCTTGGACCACAAGGAACCACCCAAGGTAGTGACACAGGGGACCCACGGGGGACGCGTGCAGTGTAGTAACACAGCCGCGAATCGCCGTTAACTTCTATGGAGAAAGTCGCGGTTGGGAATTTAAAGAAAAGGGACACTAAAAGAAGGACTTGGAGCAAACCCTTTGAGAACTAGGTCGTTCTAGAGTCTCTACCACGGGAGCACCGGAGAACTCTTGTTACCTCACCCAGGAAGCCGGGTGCATAGGTGCCTTTCGGGGTCGGGTTTCGTCGTCGATTTGAATGGCGATCTGCTGCAAAGTGCTGCTGGCGACCAAGTGAAAAGTGTCCGGGTGGATCCAAGGGTGGATCGGAGATCTGAAGAACCTGAAAGCAGAGGGGACAGAGTCTGGGTCACTAGCCAGTGACCAGGAAGGTGATGAGCAGATGCCCACCGATGTCGAGTGCTTCAGGTAGGTTGACGGTCGTCTTGACTCTTCAGCCACGAGGTCCAGGAGGCGTTGTCGGTGACCAGGAGCAGGATTCGGGCTGGTACACAATGTCTGTCGAGTGCTAAGGTGTCAGCGACCGGATTGGACCCAACAAGCCTTGGCAACGGCAAGTCTCTATGAAGATGAAGATTGACGATTGTGCAGACCAGCAAGGTCTGAGGAACTCACCCAGCAAGGGTAAGTGAGGTCAAGCCTGGAGCAACCAGGGAGCCCAAGTAGAAAAAGATTGGCCTTCGTGAAGGGCTACTAGCCAACGGGATAGCGACCGCAAAGGAGCCTCAAGACGGTGCACGTGGAGCTGGCTCACAGGACACTCGTGGAGTGGAGGACAGTGATCTTCGGTGCAATTGGTACTGGAGGCTGGGGCTACTCGGAGCCCAAACCACGACTTCATGGGAGACCCAGAAGAGGATGCACTTGCAAATGCGTGCGGTGTCCAGGGGTCACGGTTCCACGTTACCCACAACAGCTACGGGCCTCAGCTTTGCTGGGGACTCAGGGCAGCCTTGGGGAAGTCTGGAAATCCACCTCTGGTGATGCAAAGACTTCGGCGTCCGGCAGGAGCTTCAGCGATGCAGACCGGACAATTGCTTCTTTGGTGCCTGCCAAGCAGGGGAGTCACTCCTTGACCCCAAGGGAGATTCTTCTGTCCTCTAATCTTTAAGTAGAGCGTCAAAGGTCCAGGATTCTGTGTCAGAGTTTCGTCCAGGTAAATCTAAAGTCCTAAGGACTGGGGTCCCATACTTATACTAAGTTTAGGGGTTGGACTTACTCTGTGGTCCCACCTATGGGTGGGTCAGGGCAGAGGGGTGGCTACATCCCTTTCCCTTTGTCCAGTTCGCGCCAAAGCAGGGGCTGGAAGCCCCTGATCCGGTTTGAACTGGGGTATGCACAGGGACACCAAATGTGCCCCCAGTGCAGGACTTCAAAGCACCCGAGAGTGCTCCCGCCCAGCCCCAATACACACTATCCTGTCTGGGGAGGTGGTCACACCTCCCTGGGACAGGAAACCTATTGTCCAGGCCTCCCCTGCTGGAGTTTCGGTCAGCAGCAGGAGGCCAGACTCGTGTCTGTGGCAGCGGCATCCATTTTGTGATGCCAGGGCTTGGAAAGTCAGTACCGGGCATACCGGTGTGTACATGTCTTTCCCTCTAGAAGGGTGGAATGCTACCCCCGCCGCCAGAACTGGTGGGGGGTAGTATTCCAAGATGTTTGACACCAAACACGACATGTTTCCGTGCAGCCATCCCAAAGTTAGCATTTAACGCGAGGTTATAATGCGCTAAAGAGTATATGGTCAGGCTGCACTACAAACAGCATCAGAGAAGGGTCTCCGAACGCTGCAGAGGGGCCCTGCTCATGCAGGGGCACCCTCTCACATAGGAACCACGCACTCTGCCTTCAGGATTGATAAAGCCTGCAATAGGAGTGACTTATAGGTTTATATGTGTGTATGTGTATAGTGATATAGGTAGCCTATATCACAGTAAGGGGTGCATGCACCACCTTACCCAGGCTGCAGTAGCAGACCTGTGGTGTCAGTTTGGATGGCCTTCCAGGGGTGGCACAATACATGCTGCAGCCCCTGGGAGGCCTCTGAGGTACCTATGCCCTGGGTACATAGTATACCATATACTAGGGACTTATAAGGGCACTCCAGATTCCAATCAGAGATGTGCCTAAGGCACATGGAAACCATTTTAGAGAGGAAGCAGCTAGGCTGGGGTTCTGATTAGCAGGGCCCCAGCCAGACTAAGGTCGAAAAACAGTGAAGCATCAGCAAAAAGTGGGGGTACCCATGTGAAGCAGATCCTACTCTCCTACAGAAGTGCAGACAGAAGTTAGAGAGGTACAGAAAGAAGAGAGTGAGGTACAGAAAGAGACAAGAAATGTACAGAAAGAGGCACGATAGGTACAGAAAGTGGCAGGTAAGGTGCAGAAAGAAGAGAGTGAGCTGCAGAAAGAGGCAAGAGAGGT
Source organism: Calotriton arnoldi (assembly GCA_963921515.1). NCBI lineage: Eukaryota > Metazoa > Chordata > Amphibia > Caudata > Salamandridae > Calotriton > Calotriton arnoldi. Next base: position 1,948,638 of record CAWUFW010003017.1, read on the forward strand.
ACAGAAAGAGGCAAGAGAGGTGCAGAAAAAGGCAAGAGAGGTATAGAAAAAGGCAATAGAGGTGCAGAAAGAGGGAGGAAGAGGAATGTAGAAAGAGGAACAGAGATGCAGATAGAAGCAAAACAAGTGCAGAAAAAAGGAAGGGAAGTGCAGAAAGAACCAACAGAGGTGCAGAAAGAGGCAAGAGAAATGCAGAAAAAAGCAAGAGAAATGCAAAAAGAGGCAAGAGAGGTGCAGAAAAATGCAAGAGAGGTAGAGAAAGAGGGAAGAGGGGTACAGAAAGACACAATAGGGGTGCAGACAGAAGCAAGAGAGATGTAGAAAGAAGGAAGAGAAGTGCAGAAGAGGCAAGAGAGGTGAAGAAAGAGGCAAAGAAGTGCAGAAAGAGGCAAGAGTGGTGCAGAAAGAAGCAACAGAAGTGCAGAAAGAAGCAAGAGCAGTGCAGAAAAAGGCAAGGGAGATACAGAAAGAAGAGGCTGAGGTGCATAAAGAGGCAAAAAAAGTGCAGACAGAGGCAAGTGAGGTAAAGAAAGAGATATGTGATGTAAGTAAAGAGGCAAGTGAAGTGCAGAAAGAGGGAAGAGAAGTGCAGAAAGAGGTAAGGGAGGTGCAGAGAGAAGAGAGTGAGGTGCAGAAAGATGCAAGAGAAGTCTAGAAAGAAGCAACAGAGGTGCAGAAAGAAGCAAGACAAGTGCAAAAAGAGGCAAGAGAGGTGCAGAAAAATGCAAGAGAGGTGGAGGAAGAGGGAAGAGGGGTGCAGAAAGACGCAAGAGGGGTGCAGACAGAAGCAAGAGAGGTGGAGAAAGAAGGAAGAGAAGTGCAGAAAGAGGCAAGAGAGGTGTAGAAAGAGGCAAAGAAGTGCAGAAAGAGGCAAGAGAGGTGCAGAAAGAAGAAACAGAAGTGCAGAAAGAAGCAAGAGCAGTGCAGAAAAAGGCAAGGGAGATGCAGAAAGAAGAGGGTGATGTGCAGAAAGAGGCAAAAAAAGTGCAGAAAGAGGCAAGTGAGGTAAAGAAAGAGGCATGTGAGGTACGTAAAGATGCAAATGAAGTGCAGAAAGAGGGAAGAGAAATGCAGAAAAAGGTAAGAGAGGTGCAGAAAGAAGAGAGTGAGGTGCAGAAAGAAGCAACAGAAGTGCAGAAAGAAGCAAGAGCAGTGGAGAAAGAGGCAAGGGAGGTGCAGATAGAAGGGAGTGAGGTACAAAAAGAGGCAAGAGAAGTGCAGAAAGAGGCAACTGAGGTACACAAAGAAGCAAGTGAGGTGCAGAAAGAGGCAAGACAGGTACACAAAGAGGCAAGAGAAGTGCAGAAAGAGGGAATAGAAGTGCAGACAGAGGTTAGAGAGGTACAGAAAGAAGAGAGTGAGGTACAGAAAGAGACAAGAAATGTACAGAAAGAGGCATGATAGGTACAGAAAGTGGCGGGTAAGGTGCAGAAAGAAGAGAGTGAGCTGCAGAAAGAGGCAAGAGAGGTACAGAAAGAGGCAAGAAAGGTGCAGAAAAAGGCAAGAGAGGTATAGAAATAGCAAGAGAGGTGCAGAAAGAGGGAGGAAGATGAGTGTAGAAAGAGGAACAGTGATGCAGAAAGAAGCAAAACAAGTGCAGAAAGAAGGAAGTGAAGTGCAGAAAGAACCAACAGAGGTGCAGAAAGAGGCAAGAGAAATGCAGAAAAAAGCAAGAGAGATGCTGAAAGAGGCAAGAGAGGTGCAGAAAAAGGCAAGAGAGGTATAGAAAAAGGCAAGAGAGGTGCAGAAAGAGGCAAGAGAGGTGCAGAAAAAGGCAAGAGAGGTATAGAAAAAGGCAATAGAGGTGCAGAAAGAGGGAGGAAGAGGAATGTAGAAAGAGGAACAGAGATGCAGATAGAAGCAAAACAAGTGCAGAAAAAAGGAAGGGAAGTGCAGAAAGAACCAACAGAGGTGCAGAAAGAGGCAAGAGAAATGCAGAAAAAAAGCAAGAGAAATGCAAAAAGAGGCAAGAGAGGTGTAGAAAAATGCAAGAGAGGTAGAGAAAGAGGGAAGAGGGGTACAGAAAGACACAATAGGGGTGCAGACAGAAGCAAGAGAGATGTAGAAAGAAGGAAGAGAAGTGCAGAAGAGGCAAGAGAGGTGAAGAAAGAGGCAAAGAAGTGCAGAAAGAGGCAAGAGTGGTGCAGAAAGAAGCAACAGAAGTGCAGAAAGAAGCAAGAGCAGTGCAGAAAAAGGCAAGGGAGATACAGAAAGAAGAGGGTGAGGTGCATAAAGAGGCAAAAAAAGTGCAGACAGAGGCAAGTGAGGTAAAGAAAGAGATATGTGATGTAAGTAAAGAGGCAAGTGAAGTGCAGAAAGAGGGAAGAGAAGTGCAGAAAGAGGTAAGGGAGGTGCAGAGAGAAGAGAGTGAGGTGCAGAAAGATGCCAGAGAAGTCTAGAAAGAAGCAACAGAGGTGCAGAAAGAAGCAAGACAAGTGCAAAAAGAGGCAAGAGAGGTGCAGAAAAATGCAAGAGAGGTGGAGGAATAGGGAAGATGGGTGCAGAAAGACGCAAGAGGGGTGCAGACAGAAGCAAGAGAGGTGGAGAAAGAAGGAAGAGAAGTGCAGAAAGAGGCAAGAGAGGTGTAGAAAGAGGCAAAGAAGTGCAGAAAGAGGCAAGAGAGGTGCAGAAAGAAGAAACAGAAGTGCAGAAAGAAGCAAGAGCAGTGCAGAAAAAGGCAAGGGAGATGCAGAAAGAAGAGGGTGATGTGCAGAAAGAGGCAAAAAAAGTGCAGAAAGAGGCAAGTGAGGTAAAGAAAGAGGCATGTGAGGTACGTAAAGATGCAAATGAAGTGCAGAAAGAGGGAAGAGAAATGCAGAAAAAGGTAAGAGAGGTGCAGAAAGAAGAGAGTGAGGTGCAGAAAGAAGCAACAGAAGTGCAGAAAGAAGCAAGAGCAGTGGAGAAAGAGGCAAGGGAGGTGCAGAAAGAAGGGAGTGAGGTACAAAAAGAGGCAAGAGAAGTGCAGAAAGAGGCAACTGAGGTACACAAAGAAGCAAGTGAGGTGCAGAAAGAGGCAAGACAGGTACACAAATAGGCAAGAGAAGTGCAGAAAGAGGGAATAGAAGTGCAGACAGAGGTTAGAGAGGTACAGAAAGAAGAGAGTGAGGTACAGAAAGAGACAAGAAATGTACAGAAAGAGGCACGATAGGTACAGAAAGTGGCAGGTAAGGTGCAGAAAGAAGAGAGTGAGCTGCAGAAAGAGGCAAGAGAGGTACAGAAAGAGGCAAGAGAGGTGCAGAAAAAGGCAAGAGAGGTATAGAAATAGCAAGAGAGGTGCAGAAAGAGGAACAGAGATGCAGAAAGAAGCAAAACAAGTGCAGAAAGAAGGAAGTGAAGTGCAGAAAGAACCAACAGAGGTGCAGAAAGAGGCAAGAGAAATGCAGAAAAAAGCAAGAGAGATGCTGAAAGAGGCAAGAGAGGTGCAGAAAAAGGCAAGAGAGGTATAGAAAAAGGCAAGAGAGGTGCAGAAAGAGGGAGGAAGAGGAGTGTAGAAAGAGGAACTGAGATGCAGAAAGAAGCAAAACAAGTGCAGAAAGAAGGAAGTGAAGTGCAGAAAGAACCAACAGAGGTGCAGAAAGAGGCAAGAGAAATGCAGAAAAAAGCAAGAGAGATGCAAAAAGAGGCAAGAGAAGTGCAGAAGAGGCAAGAGAGGTGAAGAAAGAGGCAAAGAAGTGCAGAAAAAGGCAAGGGAGATACAGAAAGAAGAGGGTGAGGTGCATAAAGAAGCAAAAAAAGTGCAGACAGAGGCAAGTGAGGTAAAGAAAGAGACATGTGAGGTAAGTAAAGAGGCAAGTGAAGTGCAGAAAGAGGGAAGAGAAGTGCAGAAAGAGGTAAGGGAGGTGCAGAGAGAAGAGAGTGAGGTGCAGAAAGATGCAAGAGAAGTCTAGAAAGAAGCAACAGAGGTGCAGAAAGAAGCAAGACAAGTGCAAAAAGAGGCAAGAGAGGTGCAGAAAAATGCAAGAGAGGTGGAGGAAGAGGGAAGAGGGATGCAGAAAGACGCAAGAGGGGTGCAGACAGAAGCAAGAGAGGTGGAGAAAGAAGGAAGAGAAGTGCAGAAAGAGACAAGAGAGGTGCAGAAAGAAGAAACAGAAGTGCAGAAAGAAGCAAGAGCAGTGCAGAAAAAGGCAAGGGAGATGCAGAAAGAAGAGGGTGATGTGCAGAAAGAGGCAAAAAAAGTGCAGAAAGAGGCAAGTGAGGTAAAGAAAGAGGCATGTGAGGTACTGTGAGAAGTTGGCCTGGTATATGCTGTTCACTAATTAAAGTGGACACCTTGCACCAGGGCAAATCGACTCTTATGGTAGATAGGTTTAAGACAACCTTTTAAAGAAAGCTATCCTAGTGGTAGCTGTGGAGAGCAGCCTTCAGGCTAAGTCTTGAAGGAATGTAAAGCAGCTTGTTTTACCATATAATCTCTTGAATCACCAAATGAAAAGACACCACACAGGTATATATATCAAATATATATGTATGTATTTCTAAAGAACTCTCTACTAATCTCTTTAGAAAGTGGCAGGTAAGGTTGCAGAAAGAAGAGAGTGAGCTTACGGAGGCAAGATGGCGGCGTCGGCGTCGGCCGAGTGAGCTGGGTTTACTCTCTCCTCCTGACTGACCCCCTCTTTTCCCACTTTTGAACATCCATTATATGTCGGAAACCGTGCAGAATTGAAGGGATAAGGAGAATAGAAAACTCCGCCGCACCTTGGAATGATCTGGCTGTTTGCGCTTTGGTTCGGTGACTCACCTCTGCCTGTGAGATTGGTTGGCGCTCGGCATCTACGTTTTGCAGCGGCTGTGTCACAGATCCCCTTTCTGGCTGTAGTGATGCCGCCCAAAACGTCTACCCGAGGAGCCAGGACTCGCGGTCCTCCTGCCGGGACCGGTACTACTGCCGCTGTTGGAAAACCGATGCCGGATGGTATGGCGGCTGATGACTCTCGCCGCTCTCTTTGCGGGAAGGGCAGAGATGCAGGGAAAGGCCGTCAGACAGTGCCTGCATTGTTTAAAGCCCAAACAGGAAGGGTTAAGCTCCTCGCTGATCGGTCGACTGACGGCATTGCAGAAGGTAACAATGTAGCGGCACCAGATACATGTGAGAAGACTTTGACAGCTATGGAGGGGCTCGCACCTGTTCCAGGTATTGATTTCTCTTCTTTGGGTGCTATCAGCGCTGTTAGTGACGGGAGCCTGGATTTAACTGCAAATAAACTGGAGGTGGCCTCTATGTTTAAAGATCAAACGAAGGAGCTTATTAAACCAAAAGCTAGTCACGAACTATCTGAGGGTATAGTAGGTATGATGAGTGATGTAGCAGATAAATCGCTAGAAACTCAGCAAAATGGCCTTATGGGAGTTGTAGTTCCCCAGGATAATGACCTAGAGGTAGCCGGAATGAATCATGTAGATGGGAGTCACACTGCCCAAAGAGCTGATGAACCTCAAAAGGGCGAAACGGAACTACAAGGTGCCATGAAAGACGGAGATATAGGGGAGAAGTTTTATTCTCTGTCAGATCAATCAAATTCCTCAGCGGATGAAAGCCTTGGGAAAGAATGGGCAGGAGAAGATAGCGACGTCAGTAGTTTACGTTGGGAAGAGGAAGAATCTCAAAATAAACCCTTTCACACTTCAGGTACTGTCCGTAAGCAAAGAACCCGTACAGATACTTCTCCTGACAACTCTCTGGGGGCAGCCGGCACAATGCTCTGGGACTATTCATACTCCCCAAACCTAGAGGGGGCCAAGGCAACAAATGGAGAGACAGGAGACACAGGAAAAGAATTCATGAGGCCAAACTCTGGGAGCCCTGAAGAAATTACGCTTTCCACCATTTATCAATCAATAATGGCCCACTGTGAGGAGACTCGTCTGGAAAGTCTGCGCAATCAAGGGGCATGCCGAAAACTACAAAACTCAATTCGTAAGGTCGCAAAAACCTGTTCAGAGTTTGCGGCTAGGATCGGTGAAGCCGAAACAAGGATCTCTACGTTAGAGGATGAGTTGGTCAGCCAGAGAGCTATAACTGAATCTTTTAAATCCTTGAAGGAAGATACTGTATGGAAGCTGACCGACCTTGAAAATCGATCTAGGAGGAACAATTTGCGAATTTTAGGGATACCGGAAGGGAAAGAAGGGTCTGATATGCGCCAATTCCTGATTGAACTCTTTGAGGAAGCCTTCCCGGAGCTACAGTGGGATTGGAAAATAGAACTACAGAGAGCCCATCGGTTCCCTTTTCAACAGAAAAAAGCGGGCCAAGGGAGTGAAAGACCACGGGCTATCCTTATCTGTTTAAATAACTTCTTGGCCCGCAAAGCTTTGTATGATCTGGCTAGGCCAGATAGAAAAAGAAGGGGAAAGGATGTGAATTTTTTTGTGAGGCCAGATTTTTGCCCTGTCACAGTCGAGAAAAGATGGCAGCTACGCCAACTAATGCCATTATTTAAAAAAAAAGGGGCACATGTTTTTTTGCACAACCCTGCTAAGTTAAAAATAATCTTCCAGGGACAGACACGATTTTTTGTATCAGAGGTCTTAGCGAAAGAATATCTCCAGACGATTTAAGTACAGAAGGATAGCATTATCCCCTTTCTTGTGAGTTCTAGTGAGTTTTCAGATAAACTGGTACAGGGGGGGGGTTGTTTGTGAGGAGGGAGTGGATACAGCTCCCCATCACCAGGGACAGTTGGTCCCAAAGCCTCAGAAGGTGGGTAGTAGGGGGAGAGGGAGGGAGGGGGGACAGGGTTGAGGGGGAAGGGGAGGAGGGGGTAAGGATGGAAGGTTAAGGGTGTTTAAATGTGATCACAGTTTTGGTTCATCATATATAATCATGGCAGTTCTACTTGGTGTAACAAGAATGGTATTTTTGGTTGGATTTTGGGTGCTTATTTGCAATGGTGGAATTACTTCCATAATATGAAGGGAGAATTAATCAATGACCAGAAAGATGGGTGGAAGGGATAAAATACGTATTTGTTCCCTGAACATATGTGTTCTGAATGACAGAAAGAAAAGAGATGTATTGGCTCAAGTCATACGATTTATGCATATAGATATCTTATGTCTACAAGAGAATCACATACCATGGGGCAAGCGGGGGTGGCTGAAAGGATTAGGATTAGAGCTGTTGGCTTGTACACGTCAAGGTACTACCACTAGGGGGGTGGCCATCTTAGCCAAAAAAGGTATCGGTATTTGTCATCAAATAAAGGAGGATAAATGTGGACGGTGGGCCATTCTGGAGCTGGAACTTAATGATACACTACTGACAATTTGTTCAATATATGGAACTAATCTGGACGACCCGGCAATATTAGATTTTCTTAATATTGAAATGGCCCAATGGAAATATCCGCTAGTCTTTTGTGGAGATTTTAATATCCATCTGGATAGTAATTTTAATCTTTTTGGGAATAAACCATATCAAGGAAGAAAAATCAAGACGTTCAAAGCTTTACAAGGAGTAGTTAGGGAACATGGCTTAGATGATCTTTGGGTTCGGCATAAGTTGGGTATTCCAGGTTATACCTATTACTCAGCCCCCATAATAAATTTGTTCGGTTGGACTATTTCTTTTTGTCTCATCAAATTGCGGAGAGAGCTAGTTTTGATATCTCCCCTAGGCTCATTTCGGACCACAATCCTTTGGTCGCAGAATTATCGTTAAGTGGCATACATAGGGTGCAGAGGAGGTGGTCTTTCGAAAGGAAACTACTCCTTGAACAAGCATATTGTGAATATATGTCTAATTGGATAATCAAATTTTTTAATTTCAACAGGAACACCTCCTCTGCAATTGTTGTTTGGGATGCATTTAAAGCCGCTCTTCGCGGGAGACTCTTAGCTTTTCTATATTCCGTCAGAAGGCCAAACAGGAAAAGATCAATGGTTGGGTTGATCAGCTTAGGATGACTGAAATTGAGCTGATGAATCGAATAAGAGAGGGCCAGGACAGTGCTGAGTGTCTGCAGCGCATAGCTGTGATGAAATTTAAAATACAGCAGCATCTGGGGGAAGAAATAGCTATTAAATATACACAGTTTAAGAATGAAACATATGAATTTGGTGAAAATTCCGGCAGGGTGCTGGCAAAGCGTTTGAGAGAAAGGGAAGTGGAACGGGGGATCTGCAGGGTTAAAGATCACTTGGGCCAGGTTCAAGATTCTCCAATCAAAATTCTAGAGGTATTCCAGAATTTTTATCAACAATTATATACCGAAGAGGTCGAGGTAGCTTCAACAGTTGCTCCAGAGGTAATGTCGGAGTTTTTCAGAGACCTTGAAACGAAGAAGGTTACTGTCGAGCAAAACAAGATTCTTGCTGCTCCAATTATATGGGAAGAAATAGAAAGTGCTTTAATCTCTCTCTCAGTCGGCAAAGCGGTAGGTCCGGACAATATTCCTTTAGAATTTTATCGAACATTCCGCCCAGCGCTTCGACAAGATTTGGTCTTGCTATTTCAGTTGGCCCAAAAAGGGCAAATTCCTGAATCTTGGCGAAAGAATACAATAGTAGTTTTTAAGAAGAAAAATAAACCAGACTTAGATCCGGCATCATTTAGGCCAATTTCCCTCATTAATTCAGATAGCAAGGTGTATTCTAAAATATTAGCTTCTAGACTAGCTAAAATCATCACTCCTCTGGTCTCCACTCGCCAGCATGGGTTTATCCCTGGGAGGGATACCACCGACCATGTAAGACGCGTGATTGCTCTTCTTGATTGGGCTAAGGCTACGGGATCCCCGTTGGGGGTGGCCCTGTTGGACGCAGAGAAGGCGTTCGACAGGGTCTCGTGGAGATTTTTGTGGTCTGTTTTGCAGTGGAAAGGGTTTTGCCCGGAATTTATTCAGGCAATACAGTCACTCTACATATCACCTGAAGCTGAGATTCGCATATCAGGGCAGGAATCAAAGGTATTTGGTATCAACAGGGGTACAAGGCAGGGGTGTCCTTGCTCCCCCCTGCTATTTGCGCTCTACATTGATCCACTTCTTAATAAACTGGAGAATGACAAGCACATTAAACCTGTGAAGATCAACGATATAGAATTTAAGTCGTTGGCCTATGCAGACGATATCGCAATACTTACCAGTGATATCTCTGTGGCTTTCCCATCAGTAAGAGATCAGGCAGAGCAATTTGGGATCTTATCTGGGTATAAATTAAATATCGAGAAAACGCAGATTATTCTGTCGAATTCTAACCCTCCAACTAACCTGCCTATCCTTTCAGAAGCTACATATCTGGGGATAAAGATCTCAGCGACGGTGGATCAAATACCGGATTTAAATATTATCCCTATGATCGATATGGTCAATCGGACGTTGGAGAGGTTAGATCACCTGCATCTCTCAATGCATGGCCGAAACAATGTTCTAAAAATGCTGATTCTTCCGCAATTGCTTTATCTGTTTAGGACAATCCCTCTGGAATTTTCAACATTATCCTTAGCAAAAATTGAAAGGGGCTGCTCTAGGTTTCTGTGGGGATTCCATAGAGCAAGAAGGGCGGCCAGGTGGATGACTCTCCCTAAAGCGCGAGGGGGTTGGGGGGTCCCAAACTTTTTAATGTATCATTGGGTATCATTGTTGCAACACATGGGGATCTTGATAACTGGGATAAAAACTGAGATACCCTTGGCTGTAAGACCAACTATCTATGAAATTATATTGGGGCATGAAGCTAATCAATGCTTAGTTAAAAATCTCGAACCTAGCTATTACAAAAAACGAAATTTAAAATCCTCAAGGCCGCCTATCGACTTTGGAGAAAGATCCGTGCGAGGTTTCAGGTCACTAATATAAATATATATACCCCTCTCTCGGCGTGTGCAGTGCTACCCCCAATTTTTCAAGACCAAATTACTTTCCGTTGGGGTAGGGCCGGGGTCAACGTCTTGGGGGATCTATACGATGAAGGTCAAATGGATACATTTATCTCCCTCCAGGAAAAATTTGGGCTAGACAGAAGGGACTTCTTCAAATACCTGCAGATTCGGAGTTTCATGGGGACTAATGTACATGGGATCAGAGCAAATTTGGGCAAAATATCCTTGGTTGAAACAATTAGTAGGAAGTCCCGAATTAGAAAAATTTATCAGATATTGGTTGAAGCTTTTCCAGATGACTTATGTAGTCAGAATTCTAATTGGGAGGGGAAATTTGGGAAGGAAGGGATACATCTGGAAGAATCAATCGAATTAGCAGATCAAACTCTAACTACAGGAAGTCTCAGAACCCAGCACTATATGTCCATTTTCGACCTTTACTACACTCCTCGGAAGGTAGCGAAATGGGGTGGTATACGGGGTGCACGGGGAGGTAAATGTAGTAGGTGTGGTTTAGCTGCAGCGGATACTATTCACATGTTCTACTCATGCCCTTACTTAGCTCAATTTTTTCAGCACCTTGAATTTTTCTTTAATACAACTTTGGGGATCCCGTTTGTAGCAACACCAGAACTTGTTATCTTGGGCGTTGAGTCTAACATGGGAGGAAATGTAAGAGCAAGATCTGTGCTGAGATTTGTATTCATTGCGATGGCTATTGTGCGACTGTGTATCACCTCGCAGTGGATCAGCACTGACCCTCCCACATTTTTAATGTGGAGGGCAAAGATGTTAGCTACGTACAACATGGAATCTTCTGTGAATAGACTAAAAGGACGTAAAAGACGGGAACTAGGGCTAAAAACCTGGGCTCCCATCTCTAAATGGATTGAGTGAAGCTGGTCTATAGTGGGTTGTTCAGGGAGAAGTTGTTTGCATAAATCTGTTATTTCTTCCTTGTAGGTGTTTCCCCTGTTCCTCTACAGTGTCGCACCAAAAGTAACTTCATTTGTGTATAGTACTCAGTCTGTGTTTGTTCGCTTCTTATTTATTTGTATATCTATTCATGTAATTTGTTTCTTGACAATTAATCTGCCATGAATTATAATTTTAAAAAAAAGAAAAAAAAAAAAAGAAGAGAGTGAGCTGCAGAAAGAGGCAAGAGAGGTACAGAAAGAGGCAAGAGAGGTGCAGAAAAAGGCAAGAGAGGTATAGAAAAAGGCAAGAGAGGTGCAGAAAGAGGGAGGAAGAGGAGTGTAGAAAGAGGAACAGAGATGCAGAAAGAAGCAAAACAAGTGCAGAAAGAAGGAAGTGAAGTGCAGAAAGAACCAACAGAGGTGCAGAAAGAGGCAAGAGAAATGCAGAAAAAAGCAAGAGAGATGCAGAAAGAGGCAAGAGAGGTGCAACAAGAGGTAAGAGAAGTCTAAAAGAAGCAACAGAGGTACAGAAAGAGGGAAGAGAGGTGCAGAAAAAGGCAAGAGAGGTGCAGAAAGAGTGAGGAAGAGGAGTGTAGAAAGAGGAACAGAGATGCAGAAAGAAGCAAAACAAGTGCAGAAAGAAGGAAGTGAAGTGCAGAAAGAACCAACAGAAGTGCAGAAAGAGGCAAGAGAAATGCAGAAAAAAGCAAGAGAGATGCAAAAAGAGGCAAGAGAGGTGCAGAAAAATGCAAGAGAGGTAGAGGAAGAGGGGTACAGAAAGAGTCAAGAGGGGTGCAGACAGAAGCAAGCGAGATGGAGAAAGAAGGAAGAGAAGTGCAGCAGAGGCAAGAGAGGTGAAGAGGCAAAGAAGTGCAGAAAGAGGCAAGAGTGGTGCAGAAAGAAGCAACAGAAGTGCAGAAAGAAGCAAGAGCAGTGCAGAAAAAGGCAAGGGAGATACAGAAAGAAGAGGGTGAGGTGCATAAAGAGGCAAAAAAAGTGCAGACAGAGGCAAGTGAGGTAAAGAAAGAGACATGTGAGGTAAGTAAAGAGGCAAGTGAAGTGCAGGAGGAGGAAAGAGAAGTGCAGAAAGAGGTAAGGAGGTGCAGAGAGAAGAGAGTGAGGTGCAGAAAGATGCAAGAGAAGTCTAGAAAGAAGCAACAGAGGTGCAGAAAGAAGCAAGACAAGTGCAAAAAGAGGCAAGAGAGGTGCAGAAAAATGCAAGAGAGGTGGAGGAAGAGGGAAGAGGGGTGCAGAGACAGGCAAAAGAAGTGCAGAAAGAAGGAAGAGAGGTGCAGAAAGAAGCAACAGAGGTGCCCAAAGAAGCAAGAGTAGTGCACAACGAGGCAAGGGAGGTGCAGAAAGACGAGAATGAGGTGCAAAAAGAGGCAGGAGAAGTACAGAAAGAGGCAAGTGAGCTGCAGTAAGAGGCAAGAGAGGTACAGAAAGAGGCAAGAGAAGTGCAGAAAGATGCAAGAGAGGTGTGGAAAGAGGCAAGTCAGGTACAGAAAGAAGCAAGACAAATGCAAAAAAGGCAAGAGATGTAGAGAAAGAGGGGTGCAGAAAGAGGCAGCAGGGGTGCAGAAAGAAGCAAGAGAGGTGGAGAAAGAAGCACGACAAGTGCAGAAAGAAGCGAAAGAAGTACAGAAAGAGGCAAGAGAGGTGCAGAAAGACGCAAGAGAGGTGTAGAAAGAGGTAAGAGAAGTGCAGAAAGAAGCAAGACAAGTGCAAAAAAATGCAAGAGATGTACAGGAAAAGGCAAGAGAAGCTGAGAAAGAGGAAGAGGGGTGCAGTAAGAGGCAAGAGCGGTGCAGAAAGAAGCAAGAGAGATGAATAAAGAAGCAACACAAGTGCAGAAAGAAGCAAGAGAAGTGCAGAAAGAGGCAAGAGAGGTGGAGAAAGAGGGAAAAAGAAGTGCAGAAAGAGGCAAGAGAGGTGCAGAAAGAAGCAACAGAAGTGCAGAAAGAAGCAAGAGCAGTGGAGAAAGAGGCAAGGGAGGTGCAGGAAGA